>CAWUFW010001724.1:0-600000 GCA_963921515.1 Calotriton arnoldi
GTACTTGTTCGTTCGGATTAATGTGCGGATCGGTCGGGAAACAGGCATTCGCATGGCTTTTTCCCGACCGAATGGCGTTGGGTGCGTCTCCGACCGAGATCGGAATCGACCCCTTAGTTGGTGACATGCTTCATCATAGGGGTCCCACCCGAGTAACCAAATGTTACCCGGGTATGCTTCAACACCTGATTTACAGTGGAGCTGGTTTTTTGCAACAATGGTGCCAGTGAGTGACAAAATGAGTTTAAAAATGTCTTTATTGTACTCCCTAAGAGTTTAATGCGGAGCAATAAGACAAGATTAAAAACAGTGTGTGATACCTAAGTAGGCTTAACTGGCCTGAGGTATCTACAAAGAAAAGTGATCGTGGTGGTCTACACAACCTGTAGGCGGTAATACTAGGTTTTCATCAGGACCTATTTAGTGACCCGAGCGGTATGCACACACTAAGGTGCACCACGTCTCTGGGTCACTCGTGGACCATGCCTTGTACTCACAGTATGGTAACCTCTCAGCCTTCTGTGAAAGGACAATAATATTAAAGTCACCTCTCAGCCTTCTGTGAAAGGAAAACCATCTGAAAAATAAATGAACAGTCAGACATAGTATAAGTCAATACTGTGTGATGATCAAAATATCTCTTTCGTATCAAGTTTATGAGTTCTAACACTTGGTACGTGCAGTGTCGCACACACGCCATGCACCATAAGCAGTTAGTGCATTATTGGTGGTGGTGTCCCTTTTTCAACAGGAGTGAGAACACTCCTGATAGTGCACACATACCCACAGTGAACATTTTTCAAGTTGGTGTCTTAATGCTCACCATGACGTGAGCGTGTTTGATTATGTAAGAGCTATTCGAAAGTTTGTCTGCAAGACTAGTGCAAATGCGATTAGACTTTCTAAAGACACGTCGGGTAAAAACAAAGAGAATCAAGGTTAAAGCTTACTGGAGGCTAGTTCCTGCCTCGCCTCATGGAGACCGTGGGGGGGGGCGCTGGCTCTAGTCACACTCTGCAGACAATAAAAATACGAGGCATTACAGTTTTTACACATAATTGCTTTCGTAAGGAGAGTAAGTAAAGCGGAGTCCACCCGCGTTTGCCAATTTTACTTACTACATCAAACCATGCCGCCCGTTGTCCTGCCTATGGTGAAGCCCTGCACGGAGTCCCGAGGATCCAGCGTTTGGGCGTCCCTGTGGCTTATAACCCGGAAGGTTGCGATATGCTTCCTGTCACGTGGCGCGTGACGTAATCGCGCACACGTGTGGTTACGAAAATGGGGGTGTATTAGTGGGAGGGTCTCTTGCATAATGATATGTGGTTGACGGAACTCACCCTACTATGAAGATTGCATGAATGGTTAAGTTCGCCAAAACCTAGGGAAGTTTATTAAATGTGAATGCGCATTCAAATAGAAGTATAATGACTGATGTACATCGCGCGTCTTTGTCATATGTTATCGATACTTCGTTTTCAATGACAGTGTTAAGAAATGACAAATTCAATGTATTTTGGGACAAGCGGACAGAAGTAAGAGTCATTCTGTCATGGACTCATAATTAGGAGTGGGTTGGTATCTCTCTCAGACTTTAGGTTCTCAATCATTAAATCCACTGTTAGAGAAGCACAGTCTGTGTAACTCAGCAGTGGTGTTTCACAGATGTTCTCTTATGAGTGGGAAGAAATGCTACAGGGGAACCTCATCTCTGTTTGACTGAATTCCACGGTACGTTGTCATTAAGCCCATTTATGTTAGAAGACAATCTGTATATCCAACGTTGCTCTTTTTCAAAGAGGCGTTGTTGAGTCTGCTCATTAGGGTTGACTTGTTCAATAATTGTCTATTTCATGTCGTTGGTAGTGTGGTTGACCTGGAGCAAATGCTCAGTCAGTTTGATTGTTCCTTTTTTGCACCTGACTGTGCTCCGATGTTCACAAATTCTTTGCTTGATTTTTCTTCCAGTCATACGAACGTATCGAAGTCCACAAGGGCATGTTATAAGGTATACAACGTGCGTGCTATTACAGTTGGTGTGTGCATTTAATGTCCACACACTCCCAGGTTCCAGATTCAGTGTTTTAGTTGCAGTGGTGAGATGACACACGCTGCAATTACCGCAGGGATAATGGCCTGTGATGTCTGGTAGGCCCCAAGTGTTCAACACTGTGGGCGACTTGTGCTGTTCCTTTTTCCGGGGACGGGTGGTTACCAGTATGTCTTTAAGGCTCCTTGCTTTCTTGAATGAAAATAGTGGTTTATCCCAATGATGTGCACCTGTCTGGAGGATCCCCCAATGTTTATTGATGCACCGTGTCACTTTTTTTTATTTTTTATTTTATTTTATTTATTGGTTTTTTTCTGTTAAACAGTGAACAAACAACTTTAGTTATACATCTACCATATACAAAGTATAAGTTGTTGCACACATTGATCATATCACAGATGTTGGCGTTCCCCCTTACGAGCCAGTCCACAGCGTATGTATAAGTCTCATATGTTTGTAGAGCATAGTAACCGTCATTTACATCGTTTAATGCAGGACATCAGGGTATTGAGCAATGAGTAGTGATATTGACCACAGTAACGAATCATGTTATAGCAAATAGGCTGGTAGGGGTATTGCGAGGCTCAATGCTGTAGCACCGTTATAATGTCAAGAAGCAGATATGTGTCTTGTGTGGCACACAATGTATATATAATAATTAGTGATGGTCTGTTGCTGCGGAATGGGATTCCGAGACATCGTTCGGGAGGGAGAGGAGGTAGTTCCTGAGAGGGTCCCATATGTCTTTTGGCCGGGAAGCTGGGGGGAGCAATTCTGCATAGGTGCTGAGTTGGTCTTGGCAGTATGTTAAATCAGTAAGCCAGTCCTTAAATGTAGGTGCTCGCCCTCTTCCCCATCTGCAAGCAATTCGTCTTTTGGCCATCAACAGCGCTATGGCCGTGTATCTGCGATAAGGTTTGGCGATGTGTGCAGTGTATCCTAGTAGGGCAGTTAGTGGGGTGCGCTCCAGTGATGTCATGGTCATTAGATCCAGTGCTATGAAAACCTGATCCCGATGCACCGTGTCACTTGGTTGGAGACCGTGCCATATGTTGTAACACACGTTAATGGAATGTCTTTTATTGCGTTCCTTTTTCTTCCAAAAGGGCCTCACGATGTTGATTGCGTGCACGTTTTTGGCAACTATTCAGTATTCTCTCAGGATATCCCCTCTCCTTTAGTTTTTTAGAGAGGTCGGCTGCCTGGCTTTTGTAGTCAGTCAGTTTGCTACAATTGCGCCGTAATCTAAGATACTGCCCATAAGGTAGGTTTTCCCTCAGAGCCCTGGGGTGAAAACATTCAAATCTGAGCAAGTTGTTCTTCGCAGTCAGTTTGTGGTAAGTGCGAGTTTCCAGTTTCCCATTTTCCTTCGTGATTACGATGTCCAGGAACACCATGATGTTAGGATCCACCGAATGGGTGAACCTCAAGTTCCTGTCACAGGTATTAATCCATGATACGAAATCCATTAAGAGGTTAATGGGTCCTTGCCAAATGGCAAGGACGTCATCAATGTATCTCTTCCAAAACACAATGGGCCCGATTCTGATGCGGGTTGGAAAAGCTTCCCAACCGAGGACCTGATTCTGATGCGGTTAGGAAGGCCTCCTAACGGCATTTGCTCCTTCCAAATCGGATCGGGAACGTGTCTTCCCGACCGAGGGCCCAATTCTGATGCGGTTAGGAACAAATGTTCCCATAGAAGTCAATGGGAGTTCAACCAAATCGTATCTGGAAGCATCCGGATGCATCCTACTCCGCCGGTCGGACTTTCCCGATCCGAGTGGGTCGGACACCATTTCCCAACCGATTCGGTCGGGAAGCTTTTCCAACCCGCATCAGAATCGGCCCCAATGTGTGTAGAAAAAGGGTTGGCATCACCTAGTATAAATTTCTTTTTCGAAATCAAAGACGTAGAGCCCTGCCACACTTGGGGCAAAGGTGCTCCCCATTGAAGTTCCGCCTATTTGGAGGTACAAGTCCCCCTCGAATTCAAAGTAGTTCCTCTTAAGAACTAACGTAGCGCACTGAAGAATAAAATGTTTAGGTGTTGCGTATGTCCATTCTGTCTCATTCAAAGCCTTTCTGAGAACCTCCAGGGTGTCATCCTGGGGTATGCTGGTGTAGAGGCTTTCAATATCGAAGCTCACCAGGATCGTTGTCTCGTCAACGTTGATGTCCTTTAGGAGATTAAGTAGACTTTTGGTGTCTTGCAAATAGGTTTCTGTGTCTTGAACCAGGGTTTTTAGAAAGTAATCACAAAAGCGTGAAAGAGGTTCAAGGAGTGACCCGATTCCGGACACAATGGGTCTGCCAGGGGGAGGGTTTTTGTTCTTGTGTATTTTGGGCAGTGTGTAAAAATAGGGGACCTTTCCTTCGCTGTTAGTGAGGACATCAGCCTCTTGTTTTGATATAAATCCACTGGTCTCAGCATGGTCCACTAGGGACTTAATTTCTTGTTTCAACTCCTGTGTAGGGTTGGTTGGTTGTCAAGGGGACGTAATTTCTTCTGTCAGTCAGCAGTCAGCAGCATTCCGTTTGGTAGGCCAGCTTGTCCTGCACTACCAGGCCACCCCCTTTATCTGCCTGCTTAATGATGATTTCATCACAATTATTCAGATTGTCCAGAGCCAGATTTTCTTCCTTACTCATGTTATAGAAGGGTTGTCGTGCCTCCATTTTCTCAATGTCATTGAAGACTGCTTGCTCAAATGTTAGTATCTCCACAGGGATAGTGTGTGGTGGAGGTATAAAGGTGGATTTCAAACGTAAGCCTGTCTCACACTGATCATGGGTGTGTTCTTTTTCGCCTTGTTTCTCGAAAAAGGCTTTCAACTTCAGTTTCCGAAAGAAACCAGCCAGTTCGCAATGAAGATTGAATTTATCCAATCTAGTAGTTGGGACGAAGCCTAATCCTTTGTTTAGGACCTTCTCTTCGATTGCCGAGAGCGGTCGGGAGGCCAGGTTGGAGACTAGACCCTGCTGCTGCTCGCCCCCGCCTGTGGCTCCCGTGTTTTGCTCCTCGTGTTGTCCCCCACCGGGTTCTCCTCCTCCCAGTGTACCTGGTTCTGTCCCTTTCTTCTGCCTCTTCCCCTTCTGCCCCTGCCTAAAAAAGGCGGCCTGAATGTATTCTGTGGGAACAGAGGTGGTGGAAATGGTGGTTGCCACCCATACATTGGGTATTGTTGGTGTGGATTGTACGGGCCCTGAAAACCACCCATCATCGGGGCGTGGTAATTAGGCCATGTATTTTGTGACCTATTACGTCCTCTCTGTCTGAATCTCCCGCTGCCTGTGCTAGAGCTACTGCTAGCTGAGGAGTCATTGTGAGAAGTTGGCCTGGCATATGCTGTCCACTATTTATGGTGGGCACCTTGCACCAGTCCAAACAACCCCTTATTGGAGATAGGTTAAAGACAACCTTATTGAAAGCTATCCTAGTGGTAGCTATGGAGAGCAGCCTTCAGGCTAAGTCTTGAAGGAATGTAAAGCAGCTTGTTTTACCAGTCTATAATCTCTTGAGTGACCAAATGAAAGAGCACCACACCAGGTATATATTCAAAATATATGTATTTATTGCTAAACACACCCCTCTAGTCTCTTTATGAGGCTAGAGTTCGAAGTACATAAGTTATAAGATATTAAATCACAGTAATAGCACAAATACACGTTTGGGCCCTAGGGGCGTACCAAACCATATACCAATAAAGTGGTATGCGAACCACGACTGAACTAGACACTAGGCCTAGAGCCTCTAGAAGTGCTTGGACCACAAGGAACCACCCAAGGTAGTGACACAGGGGACCCACGGGAGACGCGTGCAGTGTAAATACACAACCGCGATACGCCGTTAACTTCTATGGAGAAAGTCGGGATCGGGAAAATAGAGGAAAGGGACACTTAAAGAGGACTAGGACAAAACCTTTTGAGATCTAGGACTTTGAAGAGTCTCTACCCACGGGAGCACCGGAGTACTCGTGTTACCTCACTCAGGGAAGCCGGGTGCATAGGTGCCTTTCGGGGTCGGGTTTCGTCGTCGATTCGAATGGCGATCTGCTGCAAAGTGCTGCTGGCGGCCAAGAGAAAAGTGTCCGGGTGGATCCAAGAGTGGATCGGAGTTCTGGTGAACCTGAAAGCAGAGGGGACAGAGTCTGGGTCACTAGCCAGTGACCAGGAAGGCGATGGACAGATGCCCACCGATGTCGAGTGCTTCAGGTGCGTTGACGGTCGTCTTGACTCTTCAGCCACGAGGTCCGAGAGGCGTTGTCGGCGACCAGGAGCAGGATTCGGGCTGGTACACGATGTCTGTCGAGTGCTGAGGTGTTGGCGACCGGATTGGACCCAACAAGCCTTGGCAACGGCAAGTCTCGATTAAGATGTAGATCGTCGATGGTGCAGACCAGCAAGGTCTGTGGAACTCACCCAGCAAAGGTAAGTGAGGGCAGGCCTGGAGCAACCAGGATGCCAAGTAAGAAAAGGATTGGCCTTCGTTAAGGGCTACTAGCCAACGGGCTAGCGACCGCGAAGGAGCCTCGTGACGCCGCACGTGGAGCTGGCTTACAGGACACTCGTAGAGTGGGGGCCAGTGATCTTCGGTGCAGGTGGTGCTGGAGGCTAGGGCTACTCGGAGCCCAAAGCACGACTTCTTGGGAGACCCAGAAGATGATGCACTTGCAAATGTGCTCGGTTTCCAGGGGTCACGGTCTCAAGTCACCCACGATAGCCACGGGCCTCAGCTTTGCTGGGGACTCAGGGTAGCCTCGGGAAAGTCTGAGAATCTACCTCTGGTGATGCGATGACTTCGGCGTCCGACGGGAGCTTCAGAAATGCGAACCGGACAGATGCTTCTTTGGTGCCTGCCAAGCAGGGGAGTCACTCCTTGACCCCAAGGGAGATTCTTCAGTCCTCTAATCTTGTCGTAGAGCGTCGAAGGTCCAGGATTTCATTTCAGAGTTTCGTCCAGGTATAATCTAATCTTGCTGTGGCAAAAGTTCCCCATTTTAACCAGTAAAACAGGGAGGGACTAACTCTATGACCCCACCTATGGGAGGGTCAAGGGAGGGGGTGGCTACACCCACTTCCCTTTGTCCAGTTTCGCGCCAGAGCAGGGGCAGGTAGCCCCTGAGCTGGTTTGAACTGGCATATGCACAGAGGAGCCTTTTGCTCCCCCAGTGCAGGACTTCAAAGCACTCTAAGAGTGCACCCACCCAGCCCCAATACACATTATCCTGTCTGGGGAGGTGGTCACACCTCCCTGCAACAGGAAACCTATTGTCCAGGCCTCCCCTGCCGGAGTTTCGTCCAGCAGCAGGAGGCCAGACTTGTGTCTGTGGCAGCAGCATCCATTTTGTGATGCCAGGGCTTCAGAAAGAAGTTACCGGGTAAGCCAGAGTTAACATGTCTTTCCCTCTAGAAGGGTGGAATGCTACCCCCGCTGCCAGGATTGGCGGGGGGTAGTATTCCAAGATGTTTGACACCAAACACGACATGTTTAGGTGCAGCCATTCCAAAGTTAGCATTTTACCGCGAGGATATAATGCGCTTAAGAGTATATGGTCAGGCTGCACTACAAACAGCATCAGAGATGGTCTCCGAACGCTGCAGAGGGGCCCTGCTCATGCAGGGGCACCCTCTCACAAAGGAACCATGCACTCTGCCCTTAGGAGTGACTTATAGGTTTATATGTGTGTATGTATTTAGTGATATAGGTAACCTATATCACAGTAAGGGGTGCATGCACCACCTTACCCAGGCTGCAGTAGCAGACCTGTGGTGTCAGTTTGGATGGCCTTCCAGGGGTGGCATAATACATGCTGCAGCCCCTGGCAGGCCTCTGAGGTACCTATGCCCTTGGTACATAGTATACCATATACTAGGGACTTATAAGGGCACTCCAGATTCCAATCAGAGATGTGCCTAAGGCACATGGAAACCTTTTACAGAGAAAGCAGATAGACTGGGGCCCTGAATAGCAGGATCCCAGTCCAACTAAGTCATAAACCAGCAAAACACCATAAAAAAAGTGGGGGCAACCATATAGTCAGATTCCACCTTCCTACAGTCATCACTAGAGAGGTCAGAATTTCTATCTGTTCTCACAGCGGGGGTAAAATCAGGATCTGAATATGGATATATTTTCACATAAGAAAAACGTTTGAGGTCCTTTTGAAATTTTTGGACCTTCTGTTGGATTAAGTTTTCCTTGTGTTCATTAATCTCTTTATTCAGCTCATCAAGTTTTCTTTTATAACCTGTGATAGTGGTCTTAATGTGATTTTCAGTGAGTTGTATTTCCACTAGCATAGACTAAGATAGCCTCACAGCTGTCTTTATGATTAAGACAATCCAGTCACGTGTGCAGTGCCACGCAATCTGGGCCCAATCTTTCCTAAACACAGGATCCTCCAAGAAGATCTGTGGCGCGTTAGTGACTAGTAAACCTTTAGGTGCGATGTTGTTCCTAAGGTATTCGGTTAATATGGTGCCGTGTAGTATTGTCCTGATCCTATTCTTTTTCATTTCTGTCAGCTTGTCCCAATCTGATGTTTGTGATATTGTATGTGCTATGTTTGCATCCGCAAACAGGGAGGGATCTCCCAAAATAGCATCAACTTCCTCACTAGAAAACGATAAACCTTGATTCTCCCCCATGTCTTATGATCAATGGAATGCTCCTAATGGGTTATCTCTCACAGCTGTGCGCTGCCTCAACTATTTCCAACAAAAAGAGAGAAAGGGTTATAACAATAAGGGATACTCCTATTCCCCTTGAAAATGATAGTATAAACACTAGAAGGCAATACCCCGGAGAAATGAAAAATGAAATCAACGAGATACGACGAGAATAAAAGCAAAAAGGAAAAAAAAAAATTCCTTTTTTAAAAAGACCCCTTACTCACCAACCTAGTTGGTGACATGCTTCATCATAGGGGCCCCACCTGAGTAACCAAATGTTACCCAGGTGTGATCCAGCGGTGTACTAACAGCAGATACTCCACTACCATATACTCACTTGGGCCATATAACTATTTCCACTAAACAGCAAGTAGACCGCTGGGACCTTAGTTTATGTTTTTCATACTTCAAGATCTAGTTATTTCTTTCCCTAACTAAACCTTTCACTGATCAATTAGTTCTTTCCTCTGGTCAATGGACCATTAGTTGGAACTAGTTGATGGTGATAATTAAAGTTAACTTATTAAACATTTCTTGATTAAATGAAATAATCACAGACTCAGGAAGTTTTTAAATCTTTATCTAAATTAATTGCGTATGAACCATCTCAAACGTTTCAGTACAAACACCCTCATTCGTAAGAGTGTCAATTCAATAAAGTTTCAATAGGCATTAGCAATTCAGGTCCACACAATAGCTATGCTCAGAAAGAAGAGGACAGAGAGAGAAGAACATCTATCAATACGATATATTTATATTCACCAAGTATGGTGTGAAGACCAACCCCCTGGCCAAAGGGCTGGTAAGGGTCCCCCGGGATAGATCAGAAGACAAAGACCTCAGGACAGGAATCAGGACAGGATACTTCACCTCTCTAGATACCGACGACTGCGTCGCACCCCTCTCTGACACTCTCTTCCTCCTCGTGGTTCTTCCGCGATCTTCTTTCTAACCCAATTAAGTCAAATAGATGGTTCTGCATTCGATTTCTTCATCAGCGTCTCACTGCATCAGCACCACCCCCAACGCCGACAGCATCCCGAGCTCTGCATCACCTCCGACAAAAGCTAGCCCCCCAAAGACTAAACTAACTAACTAAAACTACCTCAATTATACCTTTCCATAGCCATGTACCACCCATTAATGTTTCAATTTGACAAAATACTAACTCTGATTGGACAGGCGAAGGGGGGGATGATCATCACACCATGCTTACATTTCATTTATTTCTTTAAACCATTGTATTCAAATCCCTCCCCTCAAATTTTATTAAATCATTTCCTTTCCCATACATCTCCAAACTTTATTAATACAAAATGTTGCAATGTTATGAATAAAGCTCCTTCATATGAACTCTTCACCCTCATGTTCCCAGGGCACATCTTCGCTGGCCTTGGACGCGTGACAAGTCCTTCGTATTCTCTCTCTAGTACGCATGCGTAGGGTCAAGTCAGTAAGCTCGATTCAGACAAGTGTAGAGGGCCCAAATGCGCACTAATAATAAAGTCAGAAGAAGAAATGTTATTTTCAAAAATAAATGGTTTCACTATACACCACCAACCTCTACTCTAACCCACTCCATTTATTATTTCCCTTTCTGCATTTGCGTTAATATAAAACTTACTTTCTATTTCAGCTAAGCAGGTGGCATGCATGTGAGCTTTCAAGCGGCCATTTTGTCGTCTATTGCGCAGACGCAAGATTTTCCCTCCAAGCATTAGTACGTCATACTACGTAGATGTAGTAGACGCATGCGCAGTAAAGATTTCCTGTTAAAGTGCGTTTTAGTCCTTCGTTCATGTTATTGCAGTTAGTAAATACATAGGCAAGCTTCATTCTCCCGCGTGTCTTTTTCTAAATGCAAATTATTAATTACAAACAAGTTGTTAGTAATTCGTTAGTGAGTTAAAACGAGAGGATTGCTTCCGAGCAAGTCTCATTTACGACTCCTTGCTCCATCAATCCCCTCTCTGATGGCATCTTAAGCCATCACAAAATTACCCATCCCATCCCAGATACCAACTTTAACATTTCTCAGTTTTCTCTATTTCTCCTCTCAATTTTTCATCAATCAACTTGTTTCCTTCTAAATCTCTCATCTTCATATATAATCTGCCTTTCATTTCTTCCAGCTGTATTTCATCATATTTTCTCTTTCGTTTCTGTCCCTTTCCTTTCCTTTCAAAATGTATTTTCTCTTTCCTACCTCTTCTACAACACTTATATGTAATCATTATTATCATCACTACTGTTATTATCAAAACTAATGGTATTATTATTTGACCTCGAAAACCCTTCCCAAAACCAACAAACCATTTCCCTGTTGATGTCATACTTTTTGTTAGTCTTCCCCACACACTGTCAACCTCCAGTTGGGTCAAGTCTTTATGCATTCTTGTAATGTTTTCAATATATCCTTTAATTTCTCTGCTCTTGTCCGGAATATAAGTGCAGCAATGTTGAATTTTCAACATGCCACAGACTCCACCTTCTTTTGCTAACAATATATCAAGAGCAAGACGGTTCTGTAAAACCATAGACCTGATTGCAACCATTTCTGTGTTAATCATTAAGAATCCTCCTGCAGTGTCTGTAGAAAGACGATCAACTATGGTTGATAACTTACAAATTTTCTGTGAATTCAGAATGACTCCAACTGAGGGTATCAATGCACTAAAAATGTCTCCTACAATTTCAGAAAAACTAGCTCTTCGTCTACGTGTTAATCCATTAGAATTTCCATTGGTTCCACTGATTTCATCTACATGATAGATCTTTGGAAAAACTATTCCAAAATAATGGCTCCCGTGCCATCTTGCAGGTAACCTATAATAGGCATTGCTCCCACAAACATAATACACCCCTGGAAATACAGGATCAGTTCCCCCTTTTAGTCCCCACCCTCCTAAAATTAGGAAGTTGTGTTCACATTCACTGGAACCAATGTAATTATTGTTATAATCTGTCTTTAATCTATGGAGGCAGAATTTTCCCCTTTTCACAAAATCCAGGGACATCGCAGCATGAGCCTTGCCACTTGCATAGATTCCCTCCTTCCCAACCCATGGAGGTGCATGGGTTTTCTGTTCAGTTGCCTTCTTTATTAAATCCTGTCTCCTTTCTTCTACTAAATCCAAAAAGTATTTTTCTTCTTTTCTTAATGTACATGTTAGATTATCTTTTTGTGCTTGTACTAAATCTATTGAACTCATTGTTATGAAAAATTCACCCATAAACTGTGCATTTTTACTACTGGCTACTGGATTCATATTCTTTCTAATAGGTAATTCAGAAAATACTACATCTATGACTGAATAAAAATATTTAAGTCTCCCTGTAGCATAAAATAAACTTGACAAAATACTACATGACACACCATACATTAAAGGTATATGGTGATACGTCATCCCTTCTGATACTGATGAGGGTAACTTCATACACACGTAGCAATTATTAATCTCCATAGTGCTAAAATATTGAAATAACAATTTAATAAACACATTAGAGGACGTATTATAGTCTGATTCATTATGGTAGTTTGCTTCATCTTCTACCCCTATTTCTATTTCAGTTTCTTTTATTCTATCCACCTTAACATTAGTATCTGTATTATTTTTGTCACTTGTTTTCATTAACAAAGGTACTCCTACTGTTAGGAATAACCACCCTAATGCTGCTAACAAAATACTACAAAAGCAAAATCTAAAACACTTTATTTTTAATCCACATTTTGGTTTCCCGGTAACTTCAATTTCTGCCATTCTACTCCTGAGAAAATTTCTTTTCTCTTATCTTTTCTTTGTCAGTTTGACTTTCCTTTTAGTTTTTAAGGAGGCCTCAATTTGCTTTCATCAATCTGAACAATATGAATTTCTTCTGTTTCATCAGTCAGATCTAGGGATTCAAATTCCTCGAGTATGACGTAAGTCCATTCAGGAGCCTTGCATCTCCTGTTTAAGTTTCTCAATCTTGGACTTCTTCGAGTTATCTTTGCCAAAGTTTGTTTAGATTGTGTTTGACTTGTGACTTCGTTTACTTGTTTTGGTTTCTTTTCAGATTTTCTCAAGTGATATTTTAGTTTCTTTACTCCAGTTGGCCAATTGTCTCCCTTTCTGATTCTTTTGATTTGCACTGCGTTTTCACCTTCCTTATCTCTTTGTAAAGTTCTTTTTATTTCATTTATTCTAGGCACAATCTGTTCTGTTTCTCTGTTTTCTGTGCTTGTACCTTCTTTTACTTCCACCTGCTCAGGTCCTACCGTATTTTGTTCTTCTTCTTCCTGAGCTTGTTCTTCTAATTCTATCTGACCCTGTTCAGGTCTTACTTCAAACCCTTCTTCTTCTGCCTGAACCTGTTCTTCTAACTCTATCTGATCCTGTTCAGGTCTTATTTCAAATTTTTCTTCTTCCGCCTGAACGCGTTCTTCTATTTTTCCCTCCTCAGGTTCGTGTAAGTCTTTTTTATTTTCCACCTGAGTGTGTTCTTCTTCCCCTGTCTTTTCCTGACTACTTTCCTGTCTTTTCAGTTCTGTTCTTCTTCTGGTTTCAATGACATCATCAATTATTTCAATCACTGGTATCCAGTCTTCCTGACATGTACTTGGCTATTCTTCATATGGTTGTCTTTCAGAATCTATTATTCTAGATTCTTCAATTTCACAGTTTACAACTCCTGACGCTTCAGCCTGTTCAGTCAGTGGTTGCTCTTGTTGTTCTGATGGGCTCGGAACTCTTCTGGTATGGCTGGCATGAATCCAATTGGGCAAACCTGCACACTTCACTGCTGTGGTAGTGACTAGTATGACTTGCCGCGGTTTGTCCCACCTTGGTGCTAGGCACGACTTTCTTGCGTGTTTCTTCACTAGCACCCAATCTCCAGGATTCAAATCATGCGCTTGGTCTGGCTGTCTTTCGACTGCGTCTTCTCCAACCTGGTGAGAGACAGAACGCATCATTTCAGCCAATCCTTTGCAATAGTCCAAAACCAGATCATCAGTTATACTCATTAGTTTATTCCCAGGAATAAATGCCTGTCTCATGGCTCTTCCCATGAGAATATCATGTGGGCTTATTCCTGTTTTTCTGTCTGGAATACTTCTGAGACCCATCAATACAATAGGTAATGCATCTGGCCATTTCAGCTTTGTGGATGCACACACCTTTCCCAATCTTGACTTGATTGTGCCATTCATTTTCTCAACAATTCCAGAAGCCTCTGGACGATAAGCACAGTGCAGTTTTTGTTCAATGTTAAATGCAGCACAGATTAATCGAATTATTTCATTATTAAAATGAGGGCCTCTATCTGATTCCAAAGTGACTGGAAAACCAAATCGCAGAACTAACTCCCTCAATAACAATTTTGCAACTGTGAGATTGTCATTTCTTCGAGTGGGATAGGCTTCCACCCATCTTGAGAAAAGGCATACTATGACAAGTATATATTTCAGTCCATTGCATGGGGGCAATTCAATAAAATCTAACTGTAATCTAGTGAAGGGTCCTTCTGCCTTTCCAATCTTTCCCCAGCTTACTACTGTCTTTCTACCTTGATTTTGCTGCTGACAGGTTAAGCATCTTTGGTAAAGGCTTTCTGAGATTTCCCTGAATTTCGGATTGTACCAACTCTGTCTGAATAGCCTAATCATTGAGTCTCTCCCTATGTGTGTTGCTCCATGATACACTCTTGCCATTTTGGAAAGCAAACAATCTGGCATGACTGGTCTTCCATCTAAGTATACCCATACCTCATCATGTGGTCTCTTTGTACAGGCTGCCTTTATCCAAATTTCCTTTTCCTTTTCCTCAGCTTCTTCCTGCAATTGTCTAATCTCATCCCATGTTTCTGGTACTGAGAAAAGCATAAGTTGGCATCTGGTTTCACCCGTTTCAATTTTTCAATTTATGGCCACTGTATTTTTGGCACAGTACTTGGCCACTTGGTCAGCATAATTATTGCCAGCAGTCACATAGTCATTTCCTGACCGATGTGCGGCACATTTTACAACTGCTATCTCTTTTGGCAATTGTAATGCTTCCAACAAATCCTTCACATTTTTACTGTTTCTGATAGGGGATCCTGAAGAAGTCAGAAATCCCTCTGCATCCAGAGCTGGCCGAAGTCATGCACAACCCCGAACCCATATTGACTGTCCGTGAATATGGTTACTCTCCAATTTTTCCCCTTTTTACATGCCATTGTTAAGGCAACCAATTCAGCTACTTGTGCAGACTTGACCCCAGGTAAACAGGATGCTTCCATTACCCCCAATATTTTACAAACAGCATATGCAGCACTTAGTCCTCCTTCTTGTGTTCTGAGGCAGGAACCATCTACAAATAACTCATGGTCAGCCTCTTTCAAAGGTGTCTCTTTTATGTCCGGCCGGGGCTTCGTGCATAACTCAGTCACGTCCAAACAATCATGATCACTCTCATCCCTCACTTCCTCATCGCAGGGGTCTGGCAGTAGGGTAGCTGGGTTCATGATCGTACACCTTATCACAGTCACGTTCTCAGCTCCCAAAATCACTCTTTCATACTTAGTCAATCGACCTGGGGTGAGATGCTGTGTTCTTGTTCTTGTCAAAAGAATCTCAACTGAATGTGGGACAAAAACTTTTACCGGATGTCCCATCACTATCGACTCACTTTGCTCCAGACTCATACAAGTAGCAGCTACTGCGTTTAAGCATCCAGGCAATGCTGAAGCCACTGGGTCTAATGTAGCTGAAAAATATGCCACTGGACGTCGACTTAATCCATGTCTCTGTGTTAAGACTGAAAGTGCACAATTTTCTCTCTCACAACAGAACAAAGCAAAGTCTTTTGAATAATCAGCCATGCCCAAATCAGGAGCCTCACACAAACAGTTTCTTCGTTTCAAAAATGCCTCTATGCAGTCATCATTCCAATCAATCGGATCTTTTGCTCTTTTCCGGATCATCTGTATTAATGGTTTTGCTAACATCGAAAAACCATTAATCCATTGCCTACAGTATCCAACCACTCCTAGAAACATTCTTATTTCTCTTTGAGTCTGTGGCAATTGCATTTCTTTGATTATTTTTATTCTTTCCAGTGTCACTTTTCTAACTCCTCTTTCTATTTTATGCCCTAAATATCTAACTTCTTGTTGACAGAATTGTAATTTTTCTGGAGACACCTTGGGGGTCATTAGGATAGCGGCGGATCGCCACCGCCCGTATGGCGGTGGCGATCCGCCCGCTATTTTCCACCGCCCGCTACACATTTCCCCACCGCCATATTATGATGGCGGTGGGGACCCAGGTGGACGGAAAGACCGTCCGCCGGTTTTCCGCCGGTAGGCAATCGGCCCGATTGCCTACCGGGCGGAAGGCCTGCAATATGGTGGCGGTGCCTTGCAGGCACCGCCATCCATATTACGATGGTCGGCGGTGCAGGGCTTTCCATGGCGGTGACTCTGCCATGGAAAGCCAGGCGGATTCCACTTTCGGGGGCCCGTTGCGGGCCCCCAAGATGTTGGGGGGTGGGGGGTGCACATGGGGGGTACCTATGGTACCCCCCTGCATTGTCATGGACATGGTGGGAGGCACCTCGCGGTGCCTGTCACCTTGTGCATGACGATGCACACAGTGCATTCCCAGCATTGTGGCGCGCGGTGCTGTACGCACCGCCCGCCACAATGCTGGGAATGGAGGATGCCACCGCCACAGTGGCATCCTAATCGCCTGTGCGGGACCGCCGCACCACTGGCGGCAGGTCCCAGCACCGCTAGGGTGGCGGGCGGACGAAAGTCCGCCCATCATCCTAATAGGCCCCCTTGTGTCCTCCTTCAGCCAAATGGTTCAGTAATGCAATTGTGTCAGTGACACAGTCTTCTCGTGTTTTTGATGCCACAGTAGGTCATCAATGTACTGGACCAAAACAGATTTTTCCAGGCATAATCAATGACTCTAGCCACTTTTTCAAAATCTGATTAAAAATTGAGGGACTCTCTGTGTACCCTTGAGGAACTCGACACCATGCGTAAATATGATCCTCAAACTTAAATGTAAAAAGATACTGGCTGTCTGGGTGGAATGTATGACAGAATATCGACGGACAGAAAATTGACCGGCAAAAATATCGACACAGAAATATAGAAGTAAAAAATATCGAAGTCCAATCTACATAAAGGTAAGTACAAAAATATCGAGAAAAAAATATAGTTGTCAAAAATATCGAAGTTAAAAATATCGTTTTTTTAAATGTTTTAATAATAATGTAAAATTAAGTAAATAATACATATAATTAAAAGAAATATAGTTAAAAATATTAAAAGATATTTAAAAATAATAACTAATACATTTAGGGGCCGATTCCGATCTCGGTCGGAGGCGCACCCAACACCATTCGGTCGGGAAAAAAGCCATGCGAAAGCCTGTTTCCCGACCGATCCGTACAGCACACCGAACGAGTAAGTACGATGCGCACAACAGCAAAGAATCCGGCCGAGCCGTACTCACCCAAACCAGGTCCTGTTCCCCGACCGAGGCGAATCTGGAAACGCTGAATCGAGTCGCACGGAAGGGAAAATGCAGCTCCGTCCGGCCGAGCGAGTACGATGCGCTTTCCGTACGCGCCGAACCCGTCGCTACGCACGGCACGTCAAAGCATCCGGGAGAGGCGCACATAAGCTCCGATTCGCGCCACAACACGATCCACGGCTCCGAGACGAACACGCCAGCGACGAGGACGACGCGAGCGGCGAGGACGAGGCGAAGCGGCGAGGACGACGCGAAGCAACGAGAAGGACGAACGACACGAACCAACCATGAATCCCTTCGTCCCGATCATACCAATATTCTACATTTACTACCGGAACAGGCACGGACGCGTACGGCGCAGAAGGTAAGCCAGACACCAACCACAAAACACATACAACACGTACACGACACATCACACACACACAGAGGGATGCAGAATATACTTACACCAGCAACAGCAGCACCATAGGGGCGGGATGCCCATCACCAATGCCACATATGCACACAGGGGCCTGAATGCGCACCACCACCCCTACCCAGGGGGCTGGATGCCTACCACTACTACCACCCTCACCCAGGGGGGCTGGATGCCTACCACCACCCTTAGCCAGGGGGGCAGGATGCCTACCACTACTACCACCCTTACCCAGGGGGGGCAGGATGCCTACCACTACTACCACCCTTACCCAGGGGGGGCAGGATGCCTACCACTACTACCACCCTTACCCAGGGTGGGCAGGATGCCTACCACTACTACCACCCTTAGCCAGGGGGGCTGGATGCCTACCACTACTACCACCCTTACTCAAGGTGGGCAGGATGCCTACCACTACTACCACCCTTAGCCAGGGGGGGCTGGATGCCTACCACCACTACCACCCTCACCCAGGGGGGGCAGGATGCCTACCACTACTACCACCCTCACCCAGGGGGGCTGGATGCCTACCACCACCCTTAGCCAGGGGGGCTGGATGCCTACCACCACTACCACCCTCACCCAGGGGGGCAGGATGCCTACCACTACTACCACCCTTAGCCAGGGGGCTGGATGCCTACCACTACTACCACCCTCACCCAGGGGGGCTGGATGCCTACCACCACCCTTAGCCAGGGGGGCTGGATGCCTACCACTACTACCACCCTCACCCAGGGGGCTGGATGCCTACCACTACTACCACCCTTAGCCAGGGGGCTGGATGCCTACCACTACTACCACCCTCACCCAGGGGGCAGGATGCCTACCACTACTACCACCCTTAGCCAGGGGGCAGGATGCCTACCACTACTACCACCCTTACCCAGGGGGGCAGGATGCCTACCACTACTACCACCCTTACCCAGGGGGCAGGATGCCTACCACCACCCTTACCCAGGGGGGCAGGATGCCTACCACTACTACCACCCTTACCCAGGGTGGGCAGGATGCCTACCACTACTACCACCCTTACCCAGGGGGGCAGGATGCCTACCACTACTACCACCCTTACCCAGGGGGGCAGGATGCCTACCACTACTACCACCCTTAGCCAGGGGGGCAGGATGCCTACCACCACCCTTAGCCAGGGGGCTGGATGCCTACCACCACTACCACCCTCACCCAGGGGGGCAGGATGCCTACCACTACTACCACCCTCACCCTGGGGGGCTGGATGCCTACCACCACCCTTAGCCAGGGGGGCTGGATGCCTACCACCACTACCACCCTCACCCAGGGGGCAGGATGCCTACCACTACTACCACCCTTAGCCAGGGGGGCTGGATGCCTACCACTACTACCACCCTCACCCAGGGGGGCTGGATGCCTACCACCACCCTTAGCCAGGGGGCAGAATGCCTACCACTACTACCACCCTTAGCCAGGGGGGCTGGATGCCTACCACTACTACCACCCTTACCCAGGGGGGCAGGATGCCTACCACTACTACCACCCTTACCCGGGGGGCAGGATGCCTACCACTACTACCACCCTTAGCCAGGGGGCTGGATGCCTACCACTACTACCACCCCCACTCATAGGATGGACAATGCATGACACAACCAGCACACCACAACCTAGGGAATGCAAGAAGAAGACATCCCCCAACACCATGACAAGCGTGTGTAGACTGTGTCAAATGCCTACAACACCGAACATGACTTTGAACATACAATGTGACCCCCTAGCACATGTGCCACACATATATGTGTGTGGCACCCACAATGCAAGCAGGCCATGACCATTGTGGCAATGGGGTCCAAACCCCCATCATCACAGTGACCAAAAGGTAAGTGTGGGGTCCATAGCTGAAGCACACTTTGAGCATTGTGGCAATGGGTTCCAAACCCCCATCATCACAGTGACCAAAATGTAAGTGTGGGGTCCATAGCTGAAGCACACTTTGAACAATGTGGCAATGGGGTCCAAACCCCCATCATCACAGTGACCAAAAGGTAGGTGTGGGGTCCATAGCTGAAGCACATTTTGAACATTGTGGCAATGGGGTCCAAACCCCCATCATCACAGTGACCAAAATGTAAGTGTGGGGTCCATAGCTGAAGCACATTTCGAACATTGTGGCAATGGGGTCCAAACCCCCATCATCACAGTGACCAAAATGTAAGTGTGGGGTCCATAGCTGAAGCACACTTTGAACATTGTGGCAATGGGGTCCAAACCCCCATCATCACAGTGACCAAAAGGTAAGTGTTGACAAAGAAAGAGGTGCAACTGCCAAACTGCATGGATGATTCCTGGTCACAGAACAACAAACACATCAGTGGCAAAGTAGTGTATGTGTCCCATTGCAACATAAATTGGGGGAGCCAAATCCTGCAGTGCAAATAAGACATACCTTTGGCCATGTGCAGACAAACAACACCCATGGGGGCTGACACCGTCAACAATCATCAATGACACAATGACAGAAGTGACCATCAGAATGCAGACCCACATATTTGCACCAATGGGCACACACATGCAGATACCCTGTGGAGACTGCAGATGTGAGGTGAACAGATACCATACCATGGCAGCAATGGGACACAATGATCATTGTGCTGACCGATGACCTAGGAGTCCCAGGGACAGCAGGGGAAACCCACCAAACTACATACAGCCAATGGCACACCCAAGATATGCCAATGCAGTGGTGCAGATGCACAAACACAAACAGGCAGACCCACACTGCACATCATACACAACAGGTGAGGGGGGGTGCCAGTGTCCCCAGGCAACCACACAACACATGAGGAGACCTGAATACCAATCATACAGATGTGCATACAGTGCCACACAAAGGTAACTCATGGATCCAAATCCCCTATGTGGGCAAGCAGGCATTGTCAGATGAGAGGGAGCACAAATCACACATGTCACACAGGCACGTAGGGACAGCAACTGACACAGCAAGACACAGACACACCACAGCACCACCCCCAGGGCCCCCACAATGTGGTGACCCTGGGCTGCATTACAATCCCACTGTGATGACAAAGCTAAATGTGGTTCACACTGTGAACCACAGTCATGTGTACTAAGCAACTAACTACCATCACACCTACACAAGCACAAATCAAACAGCATGGCCAGTAAGCCAAGGCCAACATGGAGGCAGGGGCCTAGCCGGGCAACAACTCTCATCTGCACACACTCAACACCACACCCCTCGACCTCCAACAATGTGCAGCAGTGAAGCACACATGCACTGGTGACATTGCACATGCACCCATGACTATTCCAGGGTGGTGGGTGGGAACCAAGGTGCAGAAACACATCACACATGGACACTCAACAAGACTCCAGAATGTCTGACACACTGCACACTACGCTGTACATGGACATGACGGCAATACCACACCAACCAATGGGATCCCAGCCACAGTCACACACCAATGAAGAAGCCAAGGTCACCCACAAAGAACACACATAGACAACAACCAACATTGCAGCCCGGACCCTGAGGAGTGCCAGCAGTCACACACACAATGTGTCACAATAACTGAAAGATAACACAAACTGGAAATCACATGACAGGGGCAAACAACAAGTGCCAAGGGGAAACCTGACTGTGACACATCTGCGTCTGCACACAAACTCAGCCCTGACAGCAAACACACCTATGGGTGACACCCTGATGACCAGTAATGTGCCATGCACCCACATCACAGAGAACCCAGGGAGAAGACTTTGGGGGAACATAGCTCAACTCAGCTAGCATCACAAACAGGTACAACACTAGGGATCACAGCATGCACAGCTAAACGGAAGTGAACACACAGACATGCACATACAACACACACCTTGGGCGCAGGCAATGTCACAGGAGTACACACTGCCATGAGGGGACTCCACTCCTGTGTGAGGAAAGCTGTGCCATATGTTGCCTCAGTAGGGCCCCATCATGTCAGCTGAGCACTTGGTCACACAATCAACAATTAGCACCAAATGAGGGCTCCCGTCACATCAGCCTGGTCATGGAAGTGCCAACGGAATCATCAGCACAGATCCAACACACTTGTATAGCAATGTTGCACTGACAACACAGATGAGTCCTTCCCCATTGATGCCCAAACCTGCATGTCCACTGGAGATGGCCACACGGTCAGGGAAGTAGACGAATTGAACAATGGCAGGCACAACAGATGTGCAGGGGTGGAAGCCACAGATGTGAAATTGCCAATCTAAGTAGGAAATCCCATTGCCAAATACTGAACACATGACACCCTCAGATGCTGCTATGGATGACATGGATACACCACAGGATAGGACACATTCCCCCTGGACCACATGGGTTCCTGCACAGTAACACTTCATTATCATGAGACCAAATATCACCATCACTGCAGCAAGGGCATGGTTAGCATCATCAACATCATGTACATCAGAAGCAAAAGCACTAGAGAACAGAAAGTTACTTTATTCAGCATATGTGGCATTAAAAGTAGAAGTCCGGTAGGAACATAAACA
Source organism: Calotriton arnoldi (assembly GCA_963921515.1). NCBI lineage: Eukaryota > Metazoa > Chordata > Amphibia > Caudata > Salamandridae > Calotriton > Calotriton arnoldi. The sequence goes on from CAWUFW010001724.1 coordinate 22,180, forward strand.
AAGGCCAATGGCCAGTCCATCAACAAAGTCACAAGTGGGTGACAGTGGCAGATGCCACCCTACACATGCCTGCACAAAACCAGGGACAATCCACTAGGAGGGGCAACCGGGGGAGTAGGCCAGGCACCGCAGGGACAGGATCAGGGCTCACCAGGAGGAAGCAGGGAAGGGGTGGTGGGTGCTGGAGAGCCACTGACAACTGCAGTGGAGGTGTCTGACATGGTGTGTGCCGGCACAACTGGGGGCATGGCTCAGATGTTGTGGGTGCCGGCACGACTGCAGTGGACCCTGCAGATGGAGTGGACAGGTCCGTCACTGCAGTGCCCAAGTCAGACAGGGTGGTAGTGGACTCCACTGCAGTGCCTACCACCAGGGGAGGAGAATGGGGAACAGGCAAGGTGGGCTGGACAGAGGGGAGGACACTCTCACCACATCAGTGGCACAGACAAGCGCAGCGGGGGTGTGGTGCCGGGAGAGCAAGTGGCAGGGGAGAAGGCCGGAGCCTCTTGGGGATGATATATCTGTGGGTGGGGGAACCTGGGGCAGGGTGTGGTGGGGGCACCTGTGGAGTGGGGGCCTGAGGGATGGAGGAAGGAGACCTGGTGCTTGAGCTGCAGGGCGGCGGCGGGGTCTTGCTCTTACCACTCCGGGGGGACTTGCGGGTGGGGGCCTCAGTCTGTCTGCGCCTGGGGGAGGGTGTCCAGGGGCGAGGGGCACTCTGCTCCGTGTGGGGGGGCTTCCTCTTCACCCTGGATGCTGGAGCAGCTGGATCGGAGGGGAAGAAGCCGAGGTCACTGAGGAAGAGGCGCTGGGTCTTTGGGGTTGCAGGTGAGGCAAGGGAGGGTGCTTTGGAGGGAGAGGCAACTGAGGACTGCGCAGTGCCCGTGGATGCGTGTGTGTGTACCAGGGCCCCATCCCCTGTGAGTCTGGTTTCAGTCCCCTGACTGTGCGTGCGTGTGCATTTTGTTTGTGGCGTGTGTGTCTGTGTGCTGGACGTGTGTGTGCTGGTGTGTGCCTGTGCCGGTGTGTGTGTGCTTGGGACGGGTAAGGTGCTGGGGAGTGTGGATGGAGCAGAGGCAGGAGGGGTGAGGGACTGTCTGAGGAGGGACACTGCTGCCGTCAGGGAGGAGTCCATGGACCTATTGCCCCTCTGTAGGTCAGACATGCCCGATGAGATGCCCTCCATGAATGACACCAGCTGAGTCAACAGTGCGGTGTGCGCATGGAGGACACTCAGCATGGCTGTCTGCCCTACATGGAGCTGGCGAAGGAGGTACACAGACTCCTCACTCAGGGCAGCAGGGGACACAGGGGCAGGGGGTGCGGTGCCTGGCCCAAAGGAGACACGCTCCCGAACATGGGAGCCTCCACGGACCTGGGGAATGGGAGCCGATGGGAGGGCGGTGGTGGTGCTGGTGGTGGCGGGGACAGCAACACTAGCTGGGGTGTGGTGGCTGCTGACACCCGCCTGCACAAGGGAGTCATCCTCCGAGTTGCTCTGGTCCTCAGCTGAGGTGGATGGTGCTGAGGACTCCTCGGTGTGGCTCCCCTCGCCCTCTGTGCCACTGGGTCCCTCCGACCACTCCTCGGCTGCTGACCCAGTCTGGCTCTCTGGCTCCTCCTGGTCCGTGGAGCTGTCCCCTTCCGTGGCCGTGGATGTATCTGCAAACAATGGGGAAACAGACAGACATCAGTCACCTGCACCAAACGCACACACCACTGTGAGCACAGCACATTACAGAGCAAGCCCTGGCATCATTAGTTGTACATTGCTAAAAGTGCCCTAACTGAACAGGAGAAGCCAATTGTCAGTCTGATGCCAAGCATGGCACTCACATCCCACATGGCCTTGCACCCATCTGTCTGGTGTCTGTTGGATTGCAACACCCCAGTGTGGACACATGCACCAAGTACACAGTAGTTGGACAGTGCAGAGGACACGGTGTGGCATGTGGACATGCACACATCACAGCTCTTGCCACTGAGTCAGTACAGGTTTCCGGATGAAAGGGATGCCCAGAGTCAAATAGGAAATGCATGTGATGCATACCAGCGACAGACACCATGATGCACCCATGTCCTGATAGCCATCGCCACAATGGTGTGCATGTAGCACATGTCACTCCCCTGCAGGACCACCAATAAGTTGACACATGCCATGGCAGAGGCATGACTGCTAAGTCATACATCACTGTCTCAGTGATGTATGACTTGGCAGCCAGACAACAACACTATGCACTGTGTCACAATAGTAGGTCATGGGGAATGCAAGTCCTGGAGCTGCACAAGTGCACATGTACATCCCCCACACAACACATCATCTTAACCCTCATCTGTCCAGGTCATACCTATTGGACATATGGGAGACCTGTGACACTACCCTCTGAACCTGAGCCCCTCACAATTTGCTGTGAATGGGGAACAGCTGCCTGAACTTCACATTCGCATACCCCAGTCTGCACGGGCAGCTGATCAAACACCTATGTGACACACAAGTATCGTCTCCTATGGTCACATCTCCAGGGGCATGCTGAGCCCCTACCAAGAAACACCCCAGCAGTCCTGGCAACTAATCCACAGCACACTGACACAGAGGCAGACACCTGAGGGGTCAAATCACTGTGCACAATGTGTCAGCTGATACACGGGAGTGGGAGTACAGAGTGCATTGCATGGCCTGGAGTAGGCATGACTGTCCTGCTCCACATGAATGAGGATGTTCCCTGGACAGTGGATAGCTGGCTATGTATGTGTGACACACGTAATCTGCACACTCCTGGGGCCCAAACATTGTTCCCACCCGCTGCAACGGCGTGTGCCACATACCCCAGGCACATGTGGTGGCTCAGCTCAGCAAGTGGACCGCATATCAAAGCAACACGCAGATTACATGTCCGAACACAGGCGTTGTGTGAACAATGGACCCACCCATGATGCCCACAACAGAGTTAGGGAAACAGATGCTGTCCCCCACCTTTAGTGAAGCAAACTGCAAGGACACAGTCCCAAGTGACACAATTCCCTGAATGTAAGGGCCACACCTGGGTATCAGATGAGCAGTGGGCAGTGCACAATAGAGGGACATGGCTCCTGGACAACATGACTGCTGCACTGTGGCAGTTGAACCAGGCCAGAGGAGGGCACAAAGCATGTAATACAGAGTTCACAGTGCAGTCTTTGACTCACCCCCTCCTTGCTGCTGTCTGGCCTTCAGCTGCCCATCCAGGTCTGGAAACACCACCGCCAGGATCTGGAGCATGTGGGGGGTCAGGGTCCGTGTTCCGCCCCTCCTGCGAGGAGGCGACAGCTTCAGCTGGACCCGTGCAATCCTCCGGGTCCAGCCCCGAAGGTCCTGCCACCTCTTCTGGCAGTTGCAGATCCGGCACTTGTAGACCCCCACGGACCGGACGGCCCGGACGATGTCCTTCCAGATCTCCTGCTTCCGATGGGCATTAACCTGTCAGGATGACAAAGTGAAAAGGCCATTACTACACATGCAACATATCCGTGCATGACACAGTTGTATATACATGTCTCAATCACAGGGGCACATGATGTACACAGGCAGTGCAAAGCTGCCCATGGACAGTTTGCCAGATGTCACTACATGGTATCATTGCATGGGAAGTAAAACCTTGTTCAAATGCACTGTCACTGCACCATACCTGTCCAGTGCATGTCACTACACACTATGGGGGTGACAAATACTCAGTGAGCCTGCTAGCCAGTGGCGTGCAGACTTCCAGCCTTGCTAGTCAGACAAAATGCACATTCAGAAAGGCAGTGCACAGAACACTCACCTGCTCCCCTGGTGTCCCATACAGCTTGCTGTACTGTGGAAGTAGGCTGTCCAGCAGGGCGTGGTTCTCTTCAAGGCTGAAGGCTGGGGCTCTCTCCACAGTACGTGCCATTGCAGGGTCCAGAGGGGCAGAGACAGCAGCAGTGCAGTGGCAGATGTCGTCCTGGAGCATGTAGTGCAGGCAAGTGAGCTCTCAGGGGAACAGCCAGCAATATATATGTGCTGGAGAGGCAGATACTGTCCCTTGTGTCCAAAGTGATAGGTCCAAGTCGTTTGCATCTTCTGAATCTGGCCAATCCATGGAATAGCAGCACCAAAACACGCCCACAGCATCCTTCAAATCTTCAACTTCATGACATACATGATTTTGCAACATTGTTGTGGGTGACCAACTGATTTTCCAGCAACCGACTCGTTCGAAATTCGAAAACGCGTCCGTTGCCAGGCAAGCCCATTGTCAATGGGTGCGCACCGATCGGTCCATTGTGGTACAACGCGTACAGGGGTACAACGCGTACCCGCACACATTGAATGCAATGGGCCGGCCGGGGCACCGACCGGTCCATTGCAGTACAACGCGTACAGGGGTACAACGCGTACCCGCACACATTGAATGCAATGGGCCGGCCGGAGGCACCGATCGGTCCATTGCAGTTCAACGCGTACAGGGTACAACGCGTACAGGGGTACAACGCGTACCCGCACACATTGAATGCAATGGGCCGGCCGGGGCACCGATCGGTCCATTGCAGTTCAACGCAGTACAGGGGTACAACGCGTACCCGCACACATTGAATGCAATGGGCCGGCCGGAGGCACCGATCGGTCCATTGCAGTACAACACGTACAGGGTACAACGCGTGCCCGCACACATTGAATGCAATGGGCCGGCCGGAGGCACCGATCGGTCCATTGCAGTTCAACGCGTACAGGGGTACAACACGTACCCCACACATTGAATGCAATGGGCCGGCCGGAGGCACCGATCGGTCCATTGCAGTTCAACGCGTACAGAGGTACAACGCGTACAGGGGTACAACGCGTACCGCGACACATTGAATGCAATGGGCCGGCCAGAGGCACCGATCGGTCCATTGCAGTACTACAGCGTACAGGGGTACAACGCGTACCCGCACACATTGAATGCAATGGGCCGGCCGGAGGCACCGATCGGTCCATTGCAGTACAACGCGTACAGGGGTACAACGCGTACCAGCACACATTGAATGCAATGGGTCGGCCGGGGCACCGATCGGTCCATTGGAGTTCAACGCATACAGGGGTACAACGCGTACCGCGCACATTGAATGCAATGGGCCGGCCGGAGGCACCGATCGGTCCATTGCAGTACATGCTGCATACAGGGTATCAACGCGTACCCGCACACATTGAATGCAATGGGCCGGCCGGAGGCAGCGATCGGTCCATTGCAGTACAACGCGTACAGGGGTACAACGCGTACCCGCACAAATTGAATGCAATGGGCCGGCCGGAGGCACCGATCGGTCCATTGCAGTACAACGCGTACAGGGGTACAACCCATACCCGCACACATTGAATGCAATGGGCCGTCCGGAGGCACCGATCGGTCCATTGCAGTTCAACGCGTACAGGGTACAACGCGTACAGGGGTACAACGCGTACGCGCGCACATTGAATGCAATGGGCGGCCGGGGCACCGATCGGTCCATTGCAGTTCAACGCGTACAGAGGTACAACGCGTACCCGCACATTCAATGGGCCGGCCGGAGGCACCGGTCGGTCCATTGCAGTACAACTACGTACAGGAGTACAACGCGTACCCGCACACATTGAATGCAATGGGCCGGCCGGAGGCACCGATCGGTCCATTGCAGTTCAACGCGTACAGGGTACAACGCGTACAGGGTACTAACGCGTACCCGCACACATTGAATGCAATGGGCCGGCCGGAGGCACCGATCGGTCCATTGCAGTTCAACGCGTACAGGGGTACAACACGTACAGGGGTACAACGCGTACCTGCACACATTGAATGCAATGGGCCGGCCGGGGGCACCGATCGGTCCATTGCAGTTCAACGCGTACAGGGGTACAACGCGTACCCGCACACATTGAATGCAATGGGCCGGCCGGAGGCACCGATCGGTCCATTGCAGTACAACGCGTACAGGGGTACAACGCGTACCCGCACACATTGAATGCAATGGGCCGGCCGGAGGCACCGATCGGTCCATTGCAGTTCAACGCGTACAGGGGTACAACGCGTACAGGGGTACAACGCGTACCCGCACACATTGAATGCAATGGGCCGGCCGGGGGCACCGATCGGTCCATTGTAGTTCAACGCGTACAGGGGTACAACGCATACCCGCACACATTGAATGCAATGGGCCAGCCGGAGGCACCGATCGGTCCATTGCAGTACAACGCGTACAGGGGTACAACGCGTACCCGCACACATTGAATGCAATGGGCCGGCCGGGGGCACCGACCGGTCCATTGCAGTACAACGCATCACTGTACATGTGACTGGCATATGTCAGCATGCCTGTCTCAGATGGACATATGCCAGCCACAGATAGCTCCCAGGGAGTGAGGGGCACACCTACATCACGACAGCCTGTCCAAACTTTATCATAAGGCATGTAAGGCTGCATTTCCTATTGTGTGTATGTTGGTGTACATGTTGTCCTGTGGGTGTCACCTGTGGGCAGCCACCCCCAGGCTGTGCACGTGTTCATGGGGACAGGATCCTGGGTGTTACGTGTACATGACCATTGTGATGTGCAACTGTTCATATCTGTGCATGTGCCATGGTCACATTTCACGGTGGTGTATGTGTATGTCATGTCACATACCCCGTGAGTCCCATGTGGGACGGTATGTTTGAGCCAGGGTGTCCCAGTGGCACAATAGTGATGGTCCTCCACAGTCTTTGTGCATGTACTGTTTACAATGTCTCTGATTTCATGTGCACAATGGGAGACAGTCTCCACATCCAGGTTGTGTGTGCATGGACTTTGATGTTGTGCGTGTGTGTGTCACAGACGTCCATGTCTGTCCTGCCGTGGCAAGTGGGGCCACTACCTGTGGGGGTCATGGTTGTTTTGCTGTGGTGTATACATGATACTCCATGTAATGCCAGTGTCCATGTGGCAATACAGGGTCCCTGGGAATGTACCTGTCGTTGAGCTGTGGTGCCTGGGGCACATCTGTCCTCACATGTCACTGTGGGGGGTTATTGTGACACGGCAGCAGGAGATGGGAACTGTGACACGGCCTCATGATATCCAATGGGCCAACCTGGGACTAATTGATGCCACCTGTTGGACCGTGTTGACAGATGTTGGCCATGTATGTACCATACATGTCCTTCCGGAACTGCACACTTCATGTAGTTGTGCCTCATAATGATGTATGTTGGGATCTTGAGTGTGTTCAATGCCGCATATGTGGGGTGACTGACAATCTTGCTTACTTCTCCTCTGCACTGCAGGGCTCCTGCTGTCCATCGACCATTCCCAGACCTGGCAACGATGGTGGAACGGGACAGCATCCGGCGGTACCGCTTCACCAGGCAGCTGATTGAGGATTTGGCAGTGCAGTTGTCCCCACATTTGCAGCCTGGCCGGCCGTATCCTACAGCGCTGACCCCCAAGGTGAAGGTGATGGCAGCCCTACACTTCTTTGCCACCGGTACCTTCCAACATACTGTGGCGACTGCTGGTGGGATGTCACAGACCATGTTGAGCCGTGTGCTCCGCGATGTTTTGGCGGCAATGTTGCTATTCCTGAACCGGTACATCTATTTCCCTAGACTGCGACGACTCACTGACGTGAAGAGTGACTTTTATGCCCTGGGGAGGATGCCGCATGTCATTGGCTCCATTGATGGGACACATGTGGCTTTGGTACCACCACAGGCCCAGGAGCAGGCCTACAGGAACCGCAAGCACTACCACTCGGTCAATGCACTGGTGGTGTGTCTTGCAGACATGACCATCACACACATGTGTGCCCGTTTCCCTGGTTCAGCACACGATGCCTTTGTGATGAGGAGTAGTCGCATCCCCAGGATGATGGCACAGATGCAGAACCAGCGTGCCTGGCTTGTCGGTGTGTACTGACTTTGTGCCATTGTGTGTGATCTGATCTGTAGTATTCCGCCCACTTTTCCAAGTCAGCTAATGTGCACTTGTCTGTCCGTAGGTGACTCGGGATACCCCAACATGCTGTGGTTGCTGACACCCCTCAGGAACCCTGTGACACCAGCCCAGATGCGCTACAATGAGGCACATGGTCGGACCAGGAGAGTGATTGAGCGGACATTTGGTCTCCTGAAGAGCCGCTTCCGCTGCCTGGACAAGACCGGAGGGTCCCTCCCATATGCCCCTTCGAAAGTGTGCAAGATTATCATCGTCTGCTGCATGCTCCACAACCTGGCAGTGCGGAAGGAGTTGCCTCTCATCCAGGATGACAATGACCAACATCCGCCACCTGTGGAGGATCCTGGCCTGGACCACGATGCCAGTGACGATGATGATGATGATGATGATGGTGATGTCCGCACACAGCTCATCACCAACTTCTTTAGCTGAATGTGAGTATCCTGAGGTGTCATGTCAATGATGTGAGTTGGCATGATGTGTGGGTGGTGCTCTGGTGCTGTTGGAGTGTGTCCATGGGCTACTTGACTGGATGTGTGTTGCGATGTGTGCTAACAGGTGGGCTGTACTCCCCAACAGTGTTGACATGCTAACTTGGTTCTGGGTGGGTATCTTGTAACATGTATTGTGCATGAGTTTTGCTGTTCTGTCCTGTACTCCATTGCTTTTGACTGTGTGTCATTTCTGTCCTTCACAGGGTACTTTCAGATTCGTTTGGTCAACTGTGTCCACCGACGACGTGATTGCACTTCCAGGCTGGTAGCTGTTGTGTCCCTACAGGTGATGTGCGCCACACCCATGGACTTCCTTCCGTCTACAGTTGTTGACTGTGTGCCCGCTGCCAGGTGGGATTACCTTGCATCTGTAGTGGTTACGACATGTTGCAACTGTGTAATAAACCTGTGCTTCACTTTGTGATGTGCGTTGTCTGTGGTCACACATTTGAGTGCCATTTGCTTACTGCACCTGTGGGCTACTTGACTACAACTGGGAATGGGTGTGGTGTCTGTGCATTGCACCGTCTTCCCTGGCAACATCAGTGTAGGCAATGAGTCAGATGGCCTAGGTGTGTATGTGTTGTGTAGCCCTGGTGGTGTGTCTCCCTCATATGTGTCACGTTGCCTTTACTCACATGCCTGTGTTGTTCTTGCTGTTGCAGTTCGCATACACAGTGTAATTTTGCAGTTCATCATCCCCATAACAGCACCCACGTTGGAATCACGACAGAGGAAAGTATGGTGTATTAGTGTGTTTATTGTGATACATTTGTGTTAATAGTGCATAGGATGGGTAGTGCTGTACATAAATCTTGCAATCCGAAGTTCCTAGGTGAATTGAAAGTCCTGGTAGACAGGATCCCCAGTATCGGGGCCACAGTTGTCTGACACATTAGTCCAACTTGTACTCCCCATGCAATGTGTGGGAATAGTGTTGCCGTCAACAGGGTGAACAGTCTGTGCACAAAGGCGAACATCCAGAACAGGTTCAGGCTTCCTGGGAGTTGCGCTTGGCCATCGGCCTCTCACTTTCCCCTCCTCGGACGACCCCTCTTCTTGGGGGGGGGGCCCCTCAAGTACAGGCTGCTGCGGTGCAAGGGACTCTCCGCCAGAGTCATCCTCCCTCCCTGTGGCAGTTGCAGTTTGTTCGGCACCAGATGTTGTTGGCACACAGGGAGGTGTGGACTGGTTGCTGTTCATCTGGCGGAGGCATTGTAAAATGTCCCTGTGCACCGCCGTCATCTCATGCAGTGCATCCCACTTGGACTCCACGCGGGACATGTGTGAGTCCACGCGGGACATGTGTGACTCCACGTGGGACATGTGGGAGTCCAAGCGGGCATGATGGGCAGCCTGATGCTGTTTCATGTCTCTGAGGAGCCCCACTACCTGGCTGAGGTCTCCGGTGCTGGACTGGTATGCATCAGCTATGCGTACCAGTTGTGGGTCATCATGCACACCAGCAACGTCTGCAAGCAGCGACCTCTGTCTCCCACCCCTCCCACCACCCCTGCTGACATGTGCAGTGTGTGCAGTGGCACGCACAGATAACCCTGGTCCACCTTGGGGGTTGGTGGTGGTGGTGGTGTCCATGGCCCCAGGTTGGTCCAGGGTCCCTGTGCTGGTGTTGCTCCTTGTTCTGTCCATTTCGGCAGGGATGGTATTTGTGGTGACAGTCGTTGGAGGGGTGGGTGCAGGGGTGCAGCTGGTGGTCCTGCTGGTGCTGCAGCTGGTGGTCCTGCTGGTGCTGCATGTTGACTTGCACCGGATGTGCCAGGTTGGTCTTCATCGTCCGAGGAGGACAGAGGCTGTACGACGCCAGTGAGCTCCGCATCCTCTTGAGCCTGGGACTGGGACTCCTCAGCGTCTGCTGCTGTGTCCCCATCATCACCTGTTTTTGGGAGACACAATCAATGTATGTTATGTTTCTGCAGGCATCAATGGTTGACACACATGACAGTTGTGACTGTGCCTCTGGGTGCGGGCCTGTACATTGCATTGTCCTAAGTCGTCACAGTCAGGGGTTGATATTGGTGTGGCACATTGTCCTGCATTTTTTGGGCATTTCTATGTATTTTTTGGGGTGTGAACATGGTCTGCATTGGTTGTGTTTGGTTGACAGCCGGCCCTCCTTCCCACCCACCCAGCCAGTCAGTTATCCCACCATGGAACGTGCTTGCGTTGCAGGGAGTGGAAGTTGTCTCTCAGGATGTCAGTCAGTGGTGTCCTGCTGTTTGTTGGTGCACAGTTGGCAACAGGGCCTTGTGCTCTCCACAGCAGTAGCCAGTGTCAGCCATCTTGTGAGTCCTTCTCCACTCCCTGTGATGTGAGCATGGTTCAGGGTGGTGTTGATGGGACAGTTGTGGGGGTGACCAATATCAGTGGCTACGACTCCCATCATGCTATTGCCTCCACCCCCTTCCCAGCATGCCCATGCTTCCTTCCTTTTGACTCTGCTTCCCTGTGGGGTGGGCTGGCTGTGCTGACAGGATGGCTGGGAGTGTTGTCCTGGCAGTTGTTTGGCTAAAAGTCCCAAGAGTGTCCCTGTGCTTCACACAACATAACCCAGGGTGGTGGTTCTTTGTGGGATCTTGTGTTAGGATGGGGGGCATTGCATTCTACCAGGTGGGTTCTGTGGAGTTTGTGTTGGGGTGTGTGTGAGGGGAGGTGCTTGTGACTATGGTCAGTGCTGCAAGTCCTCCTTCCCACCCAGCTAGCCGGATATCCCACCATGGAACGTGCTTGCATTGCAGGGAGTGGAAGTTGTCTCTCAGGATGTCAGTCAGTGGTGTCCTGATGTTTGTTGGTGCACAGTTGGCAGCAGGGCCTTGTGCTCCCCACAGCAGTAGCCAGTGTCAGCCATCTTGTGAGTCCTTCTCCACTCCCTGTGATGTGAGCATGGTTCAGGGTGGTGTTGATGGGACAGTTGTGGGGGTGAGCTATGTCTGTGACTACGACTCCCATCATGCTATTGCCTCCACCCCACTTCCCAGCATTCCCATACTTACTTGCTTTTGTGGGGAGTTCAGTGTGTGTGGGTGTGAGAGCAATGGCAAGATGGCTGACAGTGGTGTCCTGCTGTTGGTTGGTGTGAAGTACCCAGCATGCCCTTGTGCTCCCCATGACACAGCAACAGTGTCAGACATCTTTGATGGCCCTTTCCACTCTCTGTGGGATGTGCATGCGTGATTGTGAGCTTGCTGGGCCATGTGGTGGGGGATGTAGAGCTGTGACTACGACTCCCATCATGCTATTGCCTCCTCCCCCTTCCCAGCATGCCCATGCTTCCTTCCTTTTGACTCTGCTTCCCTGTGGGGTGGGCTGGCTGTGCTGACAGGATGGCTGGGAGTGTTGTCCTGGCAGTTGTTTGGGTAAAAGTCCCAAGAGTGTCCCTGTGCTTCACACAACATAACCCAGGGTGGTGGTTCTTTGTGGGATCTTGTGTTAGGATGGGGGCATTGCATTCTACCAGGTGGGTTCTGTGGAGTTTGTGTTGGGGTGTGTGTGAGGGGAGGTGCTTGTGACTATGGTCAGTGCTGCAAGTCCTCCTTCCCACCCAGCTAGCCAGATATCCCACCATGGAACGTGCTTGCATTGCAGGGAGTGGAAGTTGTCTCTCAGGATGTCAGTCAGTGGTGTCCTGCTGTTTGTTGGTGCACAGTTGGCAGCAGGGCCTTGTGCTCCCCACAGCAGTAGCCAGTGTCAGCCATCTTGTGAGTCCTTCTCCACTCCCTGTGATGTGAGCATGGTTCAGGGTGGTGTTGATGGGACAGTTGTGGGGGTGAGCTATGTCTGTGACTACGACTCCCATCATGCTATTGCCTCCACCCCACTTCCCAGCATTCCCATACTTACTTGCTTTTGTGGGGAGTTCAGTGTGTGTGGGTGTGAGAGCAATGGCAAGATGGCTGACAGTGGTGTCCTGCTGTTGGTTGGTGTGCAGTACCCAGCATGCCCTTGTGCTCCCCACGACACAGCAACAGTGTCAGACATCTTTGATGGCCCTTTCCACTCTCTGTGGGATGTGCATGCGTGAGTGTGAGCTTGCTGGGCCATGTGGTGGGGGATGTAGAGCTGTGACTACGACTCCCATCATGCTATTGCCTCCACCCCCCTTCCCAGCATGCCCATGCTTCCTTCCTTTTGACTCTGCTTCCCTGTGGGGTGGGCTGGCTGTACTGACAGGATGGCTGGGAGTGTTGTCCTGGCAGTTGTTTGGGTAAAAGTCCCAAGAGTGTCCCTGTGCTTCACACAACATAACCCAGGGTGGTGGTTCTTTGTGGGATATTGTGTTAGGATGGGGGGCATTGCATTCTACCAGGTGGGTTCTGTGGAGTTTGTGTTGGGGTGTGTGTGAGGGGAGGTGCTTGTGACTATGGTCAGTGCTGCAAGTCCTCCTTCCCACCCAGCTAGCCAGATATCCCACCATGGAACGTGCTTGCATTGCAGGGAGTGGAAGTTGTCTCTCAGGATGTCAGTCAGTGGTGTCAGTGGTGTTGGTGCACAGTTGCCAGCAGGGCCTTGTGCTCACCACAGCAGTTGCCAGTGTCAGCCATCTTGTGAGTCCTTCTCCACTCCCTGTGATGTGCGCATGGTTCATGGTGGTGTTGATGGGACAGTTGTGGGGGGCAATATGTGTGACTACGACTCCCATGATGCTATTGGCTACACTGACTTGGCCAGCATACACAGAATTCCTTCCACATGTGTTGGCACAGTTGGATGTGACTTTTTTGATGGCATGTGTTGTGTTTATCTGACTGACATACACATTTTAGGATGATTCTGTTCTGGTTGCTGTGTAATTGCTATGAGTGCATGGTTTGACTCTCCCCTTGACAGTGATGTGTGTGTTTTGTGGCAGTATATTGTGTACATTTGTTGTGTACTCACCAGGCTCTGGGATGTCCTCTAGTCCATATACGCTCACTGGCGGAAGGATGGCCCGCACCTTCTCCTCCCAGGGCCTGAGGTATATTGGCTTGGCAGGAGGGCCACTGCCGGTGTATTGGCTGTTGATGTAGTCTTTCTTGAGCAGGTCCCGTACCCTCCTGCGCACGTCATACCACCTGTTCTGGATGTCGCTCTTTGTGCACCGACATGGTGATTGTGCGTTCACCCTGTTGATGATCCTCTCCCACATCTTGGTTTTCTGGGAGATGGGGGTCTGTTGGACCAGTGTGCCAAACAGCTGTGGCTCTACCCTGAGGATCTCGTCTACCATGACTTCCAATTCACAATCTAGGAACTTGGGATTCTTCTTGGGGGGCATGGTGATGGGTGGTGATGGTGAGTGATGTGTGTGTTGGTGTGCAGGTGAGGGTGTGTGAGTGTGTGTTTTGCTGGGTGTATGTGAGGTAGGTATTTGTTGGTGTGCTGATGGTGTGTGGCTTGTGTGAGGGATGAGCTGTGGGTGTGTGGTTGCTTTCTCTTGGGTGCTGGCAGTGGAATGGCATTTGCAAAGGCTCATGGTTGTGATTTGTGTCTTTTATATGGGTGGAGTTGTGGGTGTGTCTTTGTTCTCTGTCCCCACCCCCCAGTATTTATTGGCTTGGTAATTGCTTGTTTGGCCTTTTTTTGGGTGATTTTTCCTTTGTACTGTCTGTGTATGTTGGAAACGTTCTTGTGACCGAGTCGGACCCTGCATTTGTCTCGTACGGTCTTCTCCGTTTCGTTCACGCTGTGTTTGTGCAGTTTTCTATGCTGCGTACGCGTCGGTCGCAGTGTTTTGTGTTGCTTCGGCTCGGTTTTGTATGCGTATCGGTCGTGCGGCTTGGCCTCCGTCCGACTCGCTCGTGGTTTTCGCGCCTTGCATTGTACTTTGCGGTTTGGAGTTCGCGTGTACGTTTCGGTCGGATTTGTTCCGGGTGGGTGTCGGTCGGTTGGATTCGCGTGTTTTTCCGGCCGGATTGCTGTTTTCCGTGCGGCTCGGTCGGTCGACTTGGGTTCGGTACGTGTTGGTCGGATTTTTCACGCCTTGCATCGTACTTGGCGTGTCGGGCGCCACAGGTACGTGTCGGTCGGTATTATTTCCGGATCCGAGTCGGTCGGTGCTTTTTCCGGCCCGAATCGGAATCGAGCCCTAAATGTTAAAATAAATTAAATATACATATAAATTAATATATATACTTACTCCACATACTGCAACAGTAGAGAAAGTGTTGGATAGTGTAGGGGTAAAAATTACTATTCACACTCCAGAGAGTGCAACAGTAGGGAAAGCGCTGGATAGCGTAGGGGTAAAAAATACTATTCCCACGCTATTTTCCAACGCCCGCTACACATTTCCCCACCGCCATATTACGATGGCGGTGGGGACCCAGGCGGACGGAAAGACCGTCCGCCGGTAGGCAATCGGCCCGATTGCCTACCGGGCGGAAAAGGCCTGCAATATGGTGGCGGTGCCTTGCAGGCACCGCCATCCATATTACGATGGTCGGCGGTGCAGGGCTTTCCATGGCGGTGACTCCGCCATGGAAAGCCAGGTGGATTCCACTTTCGGGGGCCTGTTGTGAGCCCCCAAAATGTTGGGGGGGTGGGGGGCGCACATGGGGGGTACCTATGGTACCCCCTGCATTGTCATGGACATGGTGGCAGGCACCTCACGGTGCCTGTCACCTTGTGCATGACGATGCACACAGTGCATTCCCAGCATTGTGGCGGGCGGTGCTGTACGCACCGCCCGCCACAATGCTGGGAATGGAGGATGCCACCGCCACGGTGGCATCCTAATCACCTGTGCGGGACCGCCGCACCACTGGCAGCCGGTCCCAGCACCGCTAGGGTGGCGGGCGGACGAAAGTCCGCCCGTCATCCTAATAGGCCCCCTTGTGTCCTCCTTCAGCCAAATGGTTCAGTAATGCAATTGTGTCCGTGACACAGTCTTCTCGTGTTTTTGATGCCACCAGTAGGTCATCAATGTACTGGACCAAAACAGATTTTCCAGGCATAATCAATGACTCTAGCCACTTTTTCAAAATCTGATTAAAAATTGAGGGACTCTCTGTGTACCCTTGAGGAACTCGACACCATGCGTAAATATGATCCTCAAACTTAAATGTAAAAAGATACTGGCTGTCTGGGTGGAATGTATGACAGAATATCGACGGACAGAAAATTGACCGGCAAAAATATCGACACAGAAATATAGAAGTAAAAAATATCGAAGTCCAATCTACTTAAAGTTAAGTACAAAAATATCGAGAAAAAAATATAGTTGTCAAAAATATCAAAGTTAAAAATATCGTTTTTTTAAATGTTTTAATAATAATGTAAAATTAAGTAAATAATACATCTAATTAAAAGAAATATAGTTAAAAATATTAAAAGATATTTAAAAATAATAACTAATACATTAAGGGGCCGATTCCGATTTTGGCCGGAAGGGCACCGAAAGATGGTCGGAGCCCTTCCGACCGAATCGGAACGTGCCGCTCGGATTCCTTTCCGACCGAGCCATTCCGATGGGCTCGGTCGTAAAAGAATCCGACTCGGATTTCCGGATGGCTCACGACGGGTTCGGAGACCCCGTCAGCCATCCGGAAATCCCTCTGTACTCCCCCGGCTGCCTCTTTGCGACCGAGGGAGTACGATGGCAGTTTTTCACTGCATTTTCATGCCGGTCTTTCCGGCACGAAAAGGCAGTCGGTCACTGTCTTTGGGGGCCCCCAGTGGGACCCCCATGGGTGCAAGGTCGCCGAATGGCGGCCTGGAGGCACCTATGGTGCCCCTCTGGTGAACCCTGCACCCGGTGGCAGGCACCTTGGGGTGCCGGCCACAGGGTGCAGGGTTGAACTGCACCCCTGCTTTCTCCAATGCCAGCATGCATTCCGTCCGGAATGCATGCTCCCATTGTGGGAGATACGAGTGCGACCGAACAGGGTTCGGTCGCATCGTACTGCCTGGGCCGTAACCGACGACAGCAGGTCGGTCGGTTACGGCTCCGGACCGATGTCGGACGGACCTGAGTCCGTCCGACATCGAATCGACCCCTAAATGTTAAAATAAATTAAACATATACATATAAATAAATATATACTTACTCCACATACTGCAACAGTAGAGAACGTGTTGGATAGTGTAGGGGTAAAAATTACTATTCCCACTCCAGAGAGTGCAACAGTAGGGAAAGCGCTGGATAGCGTAGGGGTAAAAATTACTATTCCCACTCCAGTGAGTGCAACAGTAGGGAAAGCGTTGGATAGCGTAGGGGTAAAAATTACTATTCCCACTCCAGAGAGTGCAACAGTAGAGAAAGCGCTGGATAGCGTAGGGCTAAAAATGACTATTCCCACTCCAGTGAGTGCAACAGTAGGGAAAGCGCTGGATAGCGTAGGGGTAAAAATTACTATTCCCACCTCAGAGAGTGCAACAGTAGGGAAAGCGCTGGATAGCGTAGGGGTAAAACATACTATTCCCACTCCAGAGAGTGCAACAGTAGGGAAAGCGCTGGATAGCGTAGGGGTAAAAATTACTATTCCCACTCCAGAGAGTGCAACAGTAGGGAAAGCGCTGGATAGCGTAGGGGTAAAAATTACTATTCCCACTCCAGTAAGTGCAACAGTAGGGAAAGCGCTGGATAGCGTAGGGTTAAAAATTACTATTCCCACTCCAGAGAGTGCAACAGTAGGGAAAGCGTTGTATAGCGTAGGGGTAAAAATTACTATTCCCACTCCAGAGTGTGCAACAGTAGGGAAAGCGCTGGATAGCGTAGGGGTAAAAATTACTATTCCCACTCCAATGAGTGCAACAGTAGGGAAAGCGTTGGACAACGTAGATGTTAAAAATAACATACATATAAATGAAATAAATATTGTAATTAAATAATGATTTATTAATAAATTTAGAAGAAAAAAAAACTACAAATATATCAAAAATAATAATTACTTTAATAATATTAAATACTTCCCACCCTATTCCCCAATAAACACA
Organism: Calotriton arnoldi; assembly: GCA_963921515.1. Taxonomy (NCBI): domain Eukaryota; kingdom Metazoa; phylum Chordata; class Amphibia; order Caudata; family Salamandridae; genus Calotriton; species Calotriton arnoldi. The sequence goes on from CAWUFW010001724.1 coordinate 39,555, forward strand.
CAACACACTCCACATACAATTTCACACAATTAAATGAATTTTCAATTAATAAAAATTAATTTGCAATCAATAATCAAATAAATAAAAATGTCAATAACAATAAATAATGTCATAAAAATTAATAAGCAATTTTTAATTAATTAACAAAAAAATTAATTATCAATACAAATACATAATATTTAATAAAAATTAAGAACCAATTAATAATTAATTAACAAAAAAATTAATTATCAAGACCAATAAATAATATTTAATAAAACATTAATAACCAATTAATAATTAATTAACCCAAAAAATATCAATACCAATAAATAATATTTAATAGACATTAATAACCAATTAAAAATTAATTAACAAAACATTTAATTATCAATACTCAATTTTTCTTAATTATTTACTTAATTAAAAATAATTTACTTACCACCCTATTCCCCTAAAAACACACAACCCACTCCAATAATAAATTAATACAAATACAATAATTATCAATTAATAATAATTAATTACCAATTAATAATTAATTAACAATAAATTAATTATTAATAACAATAATTAAAATTAATAATTACTTAATTAAAATTAAATTACTTCCCACCCTATTCCCCTATAAACCCACAACCCGCTACAGAAATAAAACACAAAATTTAATTAAAATAAATTAATAATTCCTAAAAATTATTATTTAATTTACTATAATTAAATTACTTCCCACCCTATTCCCCTATAAACCCACAACCCGCTACGGTACTAAAAAGGCAAAATTTACTTTAAAAGAAATTACTAATTTCTAAAAAAATTATACATATATTTAAAAAAACAGTACAATACTTAACAAAAAAATATAGAACACATACATATTAAATACATACTAAAATACATAACACTCATATAAATATCGATATTATTAACATCGATAATTTAACTATCGATATTACTAACATCGATATTTGCAACATCGATATTTCTTACCTTAACTTCGATATTCTGGTTGTAGATATTCTTGACTTCGATATTTTGTCCCTACAATATTTAAAACTCAATATAACTGTGCTTTGATATTTAAAAATCGATATTTTGACTGTCCACCGTCTGGGTGCAAGGGAATAGAAAAGAACGCTTGGCATAAATCAATTACTATAAACCAACCTGCATTCCAGGGTATCTGATAAAGGATCACTGCTGGATTTGGCACTATTGGGCAACATGGCACTACAATTTTATTTTTTTTCCGGAAATCCTGCACTATTCTATACTTTCCGCTAGGCTTTTTCAGTCCCATTATTGGCGAATTACAGGGACTACCCATCACTTCTTTTAAAATACCTTGTTTAACCATTCGTTCAATTTCTGGAATAATTCCTGCTTTTACTTCTGGACTCATCTTTTACTGTCGGGTGTTTGGATACACTGCACCTTCTTTCACTGTCACTTTAATTGGGTCTACATTTGTCATTAGCCCAATGTCTTTTCCTGTAAAATCCCACACTTCTGGATTAACTGTGGTTCTCAACTCTTCTGGTAATTCATTCTCAGTTATCAGTGAAAACATTTCATCTACTTCTGTTCCCTGTTTGGCCAGCATCATCTTGTATACCACGTCTTCATCAGGGGTTTGGAAAGCAACACCATCCGGTGTACAATAGATCGTGCAATTCATCTTGCACAAAATATCTCTTCCCAACAGATTTACTGGACTGGAATCACAAACTACGAACCGATGCATTTCTTTGAAGTTTCCAATGTGCACCTCCATTGGTTTTGTGATTGGGGTTCTAATCTGTTGGTTAGACACGCCTACAACTTGGATTGATTCTCCCAAGAGGGATAGGTTTGGGATGTCTGCTGTTCTCACAGTAGACCTGGTAGCACCAGTATCCAATAGGACAGTAATGTCTTTACCTTCTACTCTCCCATCAACAAATGGACCTGACTGATCTACCGGCAATGATGCGCCAAGCACGCACTCCTCTTCCTCCCCCCTCAGGCACTGTCATTGTGTGACATCTGAATGTTCTTCATCATTCTGTAAAAAATATTGTGTAATTGTTCTATTATTCTTACCACTTTCTCCTTGAAATCCGGTGTTTGCACTGAAACTTTGATGGTTCACAAAATTTGGCATAGGAGCTGGTGGTACCTGATATTGTGGTGTAACTACCTGCTGCTGCTGATTCATAAGTACTTCATTCTGCATCTGTGGGATTAAATTTTGATTTGGCCCATTATTACTCTTATTATTCTGAGTACTCTTACACTCGTTCTTCCAATGTCCAAGCTTTCCGCATGCATGACAAGGAAACTTCTTTTTCGCTTCTTCTCTTTCCATTCGTCCCCTATATTTATTACCATTTGCTCCTTGATTATTCTGACTCTGTTCTTTCACTTGATTATTATTTTAGTCATTTGTTTTCTCTTCTTGCTGTTCTGCCAATTTAACTTGTGCCCACATCATTTTCTCTTTTAGCTTCCTACACCTGGCCTCCCATTAAACGTACCATCCTTAGGAAATGCTAGCACACCATCATCCTTCGTATATTCTATCCAGTTTTCCAACCACACGCAAGTATGATATCCTCTTTCCATCATCATAAAAGATGCTGGTGTCTTCGGTGGTGGAATAGGAATTCCCTCACTAGTCAACACAGGTTTATCCTTTACAAAGAAATTCTTCATTTTGTTTAAAAATGACATCTTTCTTTTCTCTCCATACATCCTTGAGGATCGATGTAGGAAATTATATTCTGCAAACCCTTGAAATCTTCTACCTGTACATCTTGCACTAACAGTCAAATCAAAATCCTGCATACAATTCTTCTCTCCACCAATCCTAGCGCGGCTTCTAACTAGCTATCCAATCAAATCAGGCTCACGCTCGTGATCTGACCAATGCCAGCGTGGCCTTTTCCTGACATCAGTTCTGCTCCTAACTACTGACCCCTCCTTTACAAGGCTGTTCCTGTCACACGCCCGCTGTTTCTACCAATCCCAGCGCGGCACACTGTGACATCAGTACCACTCCGGCAACTGACCCTCCCTTCACAAGGTAATACGAAAAACTTATTTCTCGATATTTTCTTTAAAATTCTTTGTTATTAACGACATAAAAACATTCGCTACTCTGTCTGTTCCACTAAATCAAAGGATAGTTTATTTATTTCCACTGCGAGTAAAACCGTTCCGCTTACCCTTCATTCAAGCTCCAGAGAACCTGCTACTCCTCCGGTATCACCCGTTTTGGGAATTTCGAGACCAAAGTTTCACCAGCGAACTCCTTTTGCTGTCAATCTAGCTTGGAAGAACCTGCTACTCCTTCAGGGTTACCCTTTCTAGGTGATATAACGCCTAAAGTTTCACTAGCGAACTCTTTGCTATCAATCACTCTTACTTTTACACAGAAATAGTCCCTACTTTAACACTGCTAGCCCTATCTAGCTTCTCAGTGTTATTCCAACAGACGAGTAACCCGCTATTCATTCCCCGGGAATTTTCCAGACAACATAAAACAAGACGCTAACCCTTTTTCAACAGGAGTGAGAACACTCCTGATAGTGCACACATACCCACAGTGAACATTTTTCAAGTGGGTGTCTTAATGCTCACCATGATGTGAGCGTGTTTGATTATGTAAGAGCTATTCGAAAGTTTGTCTGCACGACTAGTGCAAATGCGATTAGGCTTTCTAAAGACACGTCGGGTAAAAACAAAGAGAATCAAGGTTAAAGCTTACTGGAGGATAGTTCCTGCTTCGCCTCATGGAGACCTCATGGAGACCGTGGGGGAGGGGGGCGCTGGCTCTAGTCACACTCTGCTCTTACGTAATCAAACACGCTCACGTCATGGTGAGCATTAAGACACCCACTTGAAAAATGTTCACTGTGGGTATGTGTGCACTATCAGGAGTGTTCTCACTCCTGTTGAGAAAGGGACACCACCACCAATATCATGGGATTTCATAATGCACTAACTGCTTATGGTGCATGGCGTGTGTGCGACACTGCACGTACCAAGTGTTAGAACTCATAAACTTGATACGAAAGAGATATTTTGATCATCACACAGTCTTGACTTATACTATGTATGACTGTTCATTTATTTTTCAGATGGTTTTCCTTTCACAGAAGGGTGAGAGGTGACTTTATTATTATTGTCCTTTCACAGAAGGCTGAGAGGTTACCATACTGTGAGTACACGGCATGGTCCACGAGTGACGCAGAGACGTGGTGAACCTTAGTGTGTGCATACCGCTCGGGTCATTACATAGGTCCTGATGAAAACCTAGTATTACCACCTACAGGTTGAAACATGTAGACCACCACGATCACTTTTCTTTGTAGATACCTCAGGCCAGTTAAGCCTACTTAGGTATCACACACAGTTTTTTTCTTGTCTTATTGCTCCGCATTAAACTCTTAGGGAGTACAATAAAGACATTTTTAAACTCACTTTGTCACTCACTGGCACCATTGTTGCAAAAAACCAGCTCCACTGTAAATCAGGTGTTGAAGCACACCCGGGTAACATTCGGTTACTTGGGTGGGACCCCTATGATGAAGCATGTCACCAACTAGGTTGGTGAGTGAGGGGTCTTTTTAAAAAAGGATTTTTTTTCTTTTCCTTTTTGCTTTTATTCTCGTCGTATCTTGTTGATTTCATTTTTTATTTCTCCGGGGTATACTCCTTCTAGTGTTTATACCCCCAATATTTATACTACAAAATCCTTTGTTCTCTGAAGGCAGAGAGTGTGTGTACCTAGCCCAAACCAGTTCTGTCCTCCCTGGTGCAGCTTCCTGGCAGGAGGTGGAGACAGCATTGTTGAAAGCAGACCTGGCCCAGGTAGCTGAAAAGAAATCTCCTCCCCCTACTCTCTATTCTATGTAGGCTCAGGCATGTGAAAGGAAATCTCCTCCCCCTACTCTCTATTCAACCCAGGTCCTATTCAGCCCAGCCCTGACTCATCAGACTGCTGGAGCCAAAGCCCTCTCCAGCCCCCTGTCACTCACAAATCAGACATGGAATACACAAACCTAGCAGAGGCATAATGGATGGTTAGGCAAGAAAATACCTACTTTCTAAAAGTGGTATTTTCAGAATGTAAAAATCACCCACACTAAAAGATGTATTTTATTTAACATTCAGGCATACTAAACTTTATTTTCCTATCTTGTTCCTTGGGTCAGTTATGTTTATAAGATGTTATAATCAAACTGCCCATTCTGACCTATGGGAACAGATAGCCTTGCAATAGTGAAAAACGAAATTGGCAGTATTTCACTATCAGGACATGCCACACACACCAGGGCATGTCCTACCTTTCACATACAATGCACCCTGCCCATAGGGTTACCTTGGGCTTACCTTAGGGGCGACTAACATGCAGAAAAGGGAAGGTTTAGGGACTGGCATTTGGGTGCACTTGCCAAGTCGACATGGCAGTCCCAGACTGCACACAGGCTCTGCAATGGCAGGCCTGAGCCATATTTTACAAGCTGCTTCTGTGGGTGGCACAATCAGTGCTGTAAGCCCACCAGCAGCATTTGATTTACAGGCCCTGGGACTCATGGTGCACTGTACTAGGGTCTGACAAGTAAATCAATTTGCATATGGCTGGGTCCAAACTGGGGTGGCGTAGTGGGCAAAAGAACGATTGATTTAACCCAGATCTTTTGACTGGGGGAGAATGTTTGCATTGTCAGCATTCCGTCCATCATTTGTTTGCTGTAACACTTTTAGCCCACCAGCAGCATTTGATTTACAGGCCCTGGGCACTCATGGTGCACTGTACTAGGGTCTGACAAGTAAATCAAATAAGCCAATCATGGAGTCACTAATCCTTTACAACAATTTACAATAGGGAGCACTTGCACTTTGGCACTGAACAGCAGTGGCAAAGTGCACCAAAGCATCTAGACCAGCAAAAACATAGCAAAAACATAGGAGGCAACAGTAAAAAAATGGAAGGGAGACCCACGCCAATGGTGCCAGGTCTAACACGTGTCCCCTCCAGCTGAAATGTGGGGAGAACTACCCACCCTCTCGGGAGTTCTCTTCACTAAGGCGGAAAAATCTGGACAGACCATCAGCATTGGCGTGTTCTGTACCAGGGCGGTGTTCCACTGTGAAGTCCATCCCCTGTAGGGAAATGGACCACCTCAACAGCTTTGGATTCTCACCCCTCATCTGCATCAGCCATCTGAGGGGCCTGTGGTCGGTCTGAACCCGGAAGTGAGTCCCAAACAAGTATGGTCTCAACTTCTTCAGTGCCCAGACCACAGCAAATGCCTCACGCTCAATTGCACTCCACCTCTGTTCCCGTGGAAGTAACCTCCTACTAATGAAGGCTACAGGTTGGTCTAGGTCTTCCTCATTCATCTGTGAAAGTACAGCCCCCACACCATGCTCTGAAGCGTCTGTCTGTACAATTAATTCCTTTGAGAAGTTGGGCGCCTGAAGCACGGGCGCCGTGCACATGGCAGTCTTCAGGGCATCAAAAGCTTTCTGACAGGTGTCAGTCCAGTTCAATTTCTTGGGCTGCTTCCTGGAAGTCAGCTCTGTCAAGGGTGCAACAATGCTGCCATACCCCTTGACAAACCTCCTGTAGTACCCTGTGAGTCCTAAAAAGGCTCTCACCTCTGTCTGGGTCTTGGGGGGTTCCCAAGCTAGGATGGTATCAATCTTGGGCTGTAGGGGTGCCACCTGGCCACTCCCAACCTGGTCTCCCAAGTACACCATGGAACCCTGCCCGATCTGGCACTTACTCGCCTTGATCGTGAGGCCTGCCCTCAACACTTCCCAGAGGTGGCGCAGATGTTCTTCCCAACTGGTGCTGAACACTGCGATGTCATCCAGGTAGGCGGCACTGAAATCTTCCAGTCCAGCCAACACCTGGTTGACCAACCTCTGAAAGGTGGCAGGGGCATTCTTCATCCCAAAGGGCATAACCCAAAATTGGTAGTGCCCATCTGGTGTGGAGAATGCGGACCTCTCTTTTGCCCCATCAGTTAAGGTGATCTGCCAGTACCCAGACGTTAAGTCAAACGTACTGAGGTACCGGGCAGCCCCTAACCGATCAATGAGCTCATCAGCTCGGGGGATGGGGTGCGTGTCAGTCCTGGTAACTGAATTGAGTCCTCAGTAGTCCACACAGAACCGGAGTTTGGGTGTGGCACCAGGCCCGGCAGCCTTTGGGACCAAGACCACTGGGCTGGCCCAAGGGCTGTTAGAGGACTCAATCACCCCTAGGGCAAACATCTTGGAGACCTCCTCCTTGATGCAAGTTCTCACCCTGTCAGTCACTCTGTAAGTTTGTGTTTTACAGGAGGACTGTCCCCAGTGTCCACATCAGGGACGCACCACTCAGTGACACCGGGAGTCAGGGAGAACAGATCAGGAAACTGTCCCAACAGTTGGTGACAGTCATCCTGCTGCTCAGGGGTCAGGGCGGAAGAGAGGTTCACACTGTCCACTGACCCATCTTGCTCTGTTGCAGACAGGAGGTCAGGAAGAGGCTCAGTCTCCTCCTCCATTCCATCATCTTTTGCTAGGAGCATGCCCACTTCAGACCTCTCTATGTGGGGCTTCAGGCAGTTTACATGCAGGACCCGCAAAGGGTTCCTAGGAGACCGCAAGTCCACCAAGTAGGTGACATCACTCTTACGCTCCACCACCTCAAATGGTCCAGTCCACTTATCCTGGAGCGCACAAGGCTCCACGGGGGCCATGACCCACACCTTCTGTCCAGGCTGAAACTCGATCAGAGTGGCATTCTGATCATACCATCGTTTCATCTCCTCCTGGCTGGCTTCCAGAATCCAGATTCGCCTGAGCGAGTTGCCTGAAATGCCGAGTTTGGTTTCTGAAGGCCAGCATGTAGCTATATACATCCTGGGGAGGTTTACTGGGAGTTTTCTCCCAGCCTTCCTTTACCAAACTCAGAGGTCCTCTAACAGGGTGACCATACAGCAGTTCAAAGGGACTGAACCCTAAGGACTTTTGTGGCACCTCTCTGTAAGCAAACAGAAGGCATGGCAAGAGGAGGTCCCACTTACGCCTCATAGGTTCCTCAAGACCCATAATCATGCCCTTTAGTGTCCGGTTGAATCTCTCAACCAGCCCATTACCTTGGGGGTGGTAAGGAGTGGTGAACTTGTAGGTTACACCGCACTCCTGCCACAGGGACTTCATATACTTAGATATGAAGTTGGTACCACGGTCTGACACCACCTCTCTGGGGGACCCCACACGGGAGAAAATCCCCATCAATGCACGTCCCACCACGGGGGCCGTCACAGTCCTGAGAGGGATGGCTTCCGGGTACCGGGTGGCATGGTCCACCAAAACCAGGATGAACCTGTATCCCATGGCTGTCTTGGGATCCAGAGGCCCCACAATGTCAATGCCCACTCTTTCAAAGGGGTTGCTGACCACAGGGAATGGTTGGAGAGGAGCCTTGTGCTTCCTCCCACTCTTACCACATGCCTGGCAAGTCTGACAGGTCCTGCAATGAGTATCTGAACTCTTGCGCATTTGGGGCCAATAAAAGTGGGTGACAAGCCGTTCAAAGGTCTTGTCTTGCCCCAAATGTCCTGCTAAAGGCACATCATGAGCCAGACCCAGTAGGAAGGCTCTGAAGCGCTGGGGTACCACCAGCAAAAAGGCTGACCCAGGCTCAGCAACCTTAGGCTCGCTATACAGGAGACCATTCTCCCAGTAGATCCAATGTGATCCAGACTGATCACCTGCTGCCTGGTTTGTGGCCTGTTGCCGCAAACCCACAAGAGAAGGGCACTTCTTCTGCTCCTCGCAGAACTCTTCCCAGGAGGGTCCTCCTTCCTGCTGCCAATGGGTCAGCTCAGGCAGGTCCCCCAGTTCAGCTACTTGTTCCCCTGTAGGTTCCAGGGCATCGCCCTCAAGGTCTGCCTTCTCCTGGACCGTGGGAACTAGGGTGGCCGATTTCCTGCGCCCCCCCCACCTCTTCTCTTTAAGGCAGGCACCTGGGCCACTCTTTCAGGCTCCAGGTCCTCTTGAATACCCGTACTGGCTGCCATGGACCGAGTGGTCACACATGCCCACTCAGGCAGACCCAACATCTCCAAATGAAACCTTCTCTCCACCTTAGCCCAAGGGGAGCTTTTCAAATCATTGCCTAGCAGACAGTCAACAGGCATGGCTGGCCTCACAGCTGCTTGAAAGGTACCTGAGACCCCCCCCACTCAAAGGGAACCTGGGCCACCTTACAGTGGCTCTCTGAGTTGTCAGCGGCAACTACAAGGTAAAATGCATGGGGGATCACCTGCTCTTCAGACACCAGCCGACAACTGACAGCTGTCACACTGGCTCCGGTGTCTCTCAGAGCCTCCACCCTATGGCCATTGATGGTTACCCACTGCCTGTATTTCTTAGTGTTATCAGTCAGCTGGGTCCTAGGGACCATCTCACTGTCTCCTAAAGAGACCAGGGACATCTCTGCGGGACCCCACCCACCTTGGGCACCCAACTCCTCCTCCAGGGCTACAATAGCCATCTGCCGGGGCGGTGCACCAGTGGGTGCTGTCTTTGCTTTCAGGGGACACTTAGGATCATAGAAGCAGTGGCCCACTTGACCACACGCATAACATGTCCTGGGCCCCTTTTGAACAGGTTTATCTGTCGGTGCCCCTGACTTCTTCTCAGGGGGATGCTGGGGACCCTTCCCTTGGTTCCCTTGGGGATTACTTTGGGGCCCTTTCTGGAACTCCCTCTGTTTACCCATGTCCCCCCCACTCTTCTGCTGGGGACCCTGCCCACCGTTGTTGAAGTCTCCCACATGACCCTTGTGGACCCGGGTACTAACCCAGCGGTCTGCCTCCTCAGCAAGCTTCCTAGGGTTAGTCTGCTTGCTATCAATCAGGTGCTGGCGTAGCTCTGGAAAACAATTACTGGACAAGTGCTCCCATGCAATCAAATCATAGAGCGCTTCAAAATCATTCACTTTGCTACCCTTCACCCAACCATCCAATGCTCTGCAAAAAAAGACACATATTCCATCCAAGTACTTGACTCCAGTTTCTTACAATTTCTAAACCTTTGTCTATAAAGCTCTGGGGTCAACCCATACCTGGTCATTGAGGCTTCCTTCATGCGGGCATAGGAATTCTGGTCCTCAAAGGGCAAGCCTAACAAGGTATCCCGCCCCTCACTGAGAAAGCGCCCCCACAACCCCGCTCCCCAATCCTTCTCAGGGACCCGGTGGGAGGACATGGCCACTTCATAGGTCTTAAACCATTGACCAATATCTTCATGCCTGTGGAACTCCTTAATTACATCTTTGGGGATATAGACTCTTGTTTCTACAGGCACTGAGGGTACGCTGCCACCAGAGGGAGTAATCTCTAAGCTCTTCGCTTTCAGCTCCAACTCCCTCAACATTCTTTCATGCTCTAAATGCATTCTCTTTTCTTCCAAGGCTAACTTCTTATTCTCTAATTCCATCTGACCATCCAGTTTGAGCTTGGCTAGCTCCATCTTATGCATCCTATCCCTCTCCCTGTCCTCCAGCTCTCCTGGGGACAGGCCCTTTGAAGAAACACTGCTGCCTGCCCTGGAAGGAGCTTTCTCCCCGGTCATGCCCAATGGCCCATCTAGCTGCCCATCTGTATTCTTTGCCTCCTCCCTAGGCTCTTCAGGATGCTCAGGAGTATTTCTAGCTTCCAACCAGGCCTTCAGCGCCTTTTCGAACTCCTCCTTATTGGTGATGCCTTTCACAGAGATTTTAAATCTTTTACAGAGGGTTTTAAGCTGTGGCACAGTGTAGGTATCAACCCTCTCTTCTTCAAATTGTAGATCCATAGATGCGTTGGATGCTGCTTTGCTCAAGGTAACACGGATTGGCAGTTTTTAGCAAAAATAGAAGTCCCAAGGAAAGAAATTCTACCAAAATGTATGTGGTCGCGTTATGGTCTGCACTCACTAGTAGTGTACACCAATCACTGTATATGAGTCACAAATGCAAGTCCAAATCTTCGTCGCTGACCACCAATGTTAGAAATGGGGGTCTCTAGTTGGCAGACGTAGGTACCTTTGACCAAGTAGGGGCCCTTGCTTCTAGTCAGGGTAAGGGGGCTACACTCCTAAAATAACCCCTGCTCACCCCCTTGGTAGCTTGGCACGAGCAGGCAGGCTTATCTCAGAGGCAGTGTGTAAAGCATTTGTGAACACATACAGTAATACAGTGAAAACACTACAAATGGACACCACACCAGTTTAGAAAAATAAGTAATCTTTATCTAGACTTAACACAAGACCAAACGACAAAAATCCACAATACAGTATTCAAAAATATGACTTCCAAATGGTAGAAATAGCTTAGTTCAATGTAGATGGTAAATGCAACACTTTACTCTCAAAGTACCTTGGATGCGTAACGCAACATAAACAAAAGGGTCGCAGGGAAGGCGATGAGTCAGTTCCTTGCTTCGGGGGAGGCGGCGCACCTGTTCCTTACTGCAGCGCAACGCAGGGGAGGCGATGCGTCTGTTCCTTACCGGAGAGGAGGCGAAGCGTCTGTTCCTTACCGGAGAGGAGGCGAAGCGTCTGTTTCTTACTGCGTTCCGGTTACGATGCGACAAGATGGCGTCTCGTTGCGATGCGACGATCCGACAAAATGGCGTCTTTGATGCGATGCGACAACTTGGATGCGATGCGTGCACGCCCGGCGGCTGTGCGGCGAAATCAATGGTTTCTTGAGCCGAAGCAGGCCCTGCGATGCGCTTCTCTGGTGATGCGACGGCAACCTCTGCAGCGGCGGCACGCTTCTCCGGTGATGCGACGCGCTTCTTCGGTGATGCGACGGCAAACAGCTGCGGCGGCAGCACGCTTCTTCGGCGATGCGACGGCAACAGCTGCGGCGGCGACACGCTTCTTCCTCGTTGCGTCGCGCTTCCAGATCCCAGCGACACGCAGTCTCTAGAGGGCCCAAACCAACAGCAGGCACCTCTCTGCAGGTAGAATTGCCAGCAAGATAATTCAGGGGGAGCTGGGGGTGAAGTCTTTGTGTCCCTGAGACTTTAGAACAGGAGGCAAGCTCAGCTTCAAGCCCTTGGAGATCTTCCTCAAGATGATTAAAGTACACACAAAGTTCCTTTTCTCCTTTCCTTGGCAATAAGTAACCACTGTAGGCCAACCCCAAACAATCACCAGTGCAGGGGCAGTCTCCTCCTTCAGCTTCCTTGGTTTCTCTCCTTGGCAATCGTTCGTCTTGATTCCCAGAAGTGATCTAAAGTTCTGGGGTCTGGGCCCCAATATTTATACTCCAAAATGGGAACAGATAGCCTTGCAATAGTGAAAAACTAAATTGGCAGTATTTCACTATCAGGACATGCCACACACACCAGGGCATGTCTACCTTTCACATACAATGCACCCTGCCCATAGGGTTACCTTGGGCCTACCTTAGGGGTGACTAACATGCAGAAAAGGGAAGGTTTAGGGACTGGCAAGTGGGTGCACTTGCCAAGTCGACATGGTAGTCCCAGACTGCACACAGGCTCTGCAATGGCAGGCCTGAGCCATATTTTACAAGCTGCTTCTGTGGGTGGCACAATCAGTGCTGCAAGCCCACCAGCAGCATTTGATTTACAGGCCCTGGGCTCTCATGGTGCACTGTGCTAGGGTCTGACAAGTAAATCAAATAAGCCAATCATGGAGTCACTAATCCATTACAACAATTTACAATAGGGAGCACTTGCACTTTGGCACTGAACAGCAGTGGCAAAGTGCACCAAAGCATCTAGACCAGCAAAAACATAGCAAAAACACAGGAAGCAACACTTAAGAAATGGAAGGGAGACCCACGCCAATGGTGCCATTTCTAACAGTGACACGTATTGTACATACGACTACAATTGACGGTTAACAGAGGTGACTGTGGATTGGTGCTGCATTTCACACATGGAAGTGCATAACATGACGGAACTTGAGTGAGCAGTGCAACATGTAATTGGCCAGTATGACTGACATATATATATGTGCAGGAAGGGACACCTTCCTGCACAAAAACAAACACAAGAGGTGATTTCCTCTTTCTATGTGTGCTGCAGAATGCAGCACGCATAGCAAGAGGGAAAAACGAGGAGAAATGAAAACATTTCTCTCCATTGTGCCTCCTTACGCCTCCCCTGGGGAGGCGTAGCATTCTGACGTATTCCCAGGTTTATGATTTCTTGTAAATCTGGGAATGTGTCAGGTTCCAAGGGTGTTACGTGGGGACACCCACAGCAACACCCATGGAACGCCTCTTTCACGCAAAGGGCTGCATGTAAAGGGGCCGTATTTACAAGGACAGGAAAAGCCAAGCAAGGTGGCTTTCCATGTCATTGTAAATATGGGGCAGCAAAATGTGGTCACTGATAAGCTGGATCAAGGGGTGGACGAGAACAGAATCTCAGCTCAATAGGATGGTGCTGAAGGATTGTTTATCCTCGGATCATGCCACTAAGATCCCATAGATTGCTATATCAACGGTGGTTGTAGTAGCTTGGAGAGGCAGGATTTATTCTGTAGCTCAGAGACCGCGAGCACGGCGGAGGCAAAATGGGTCAGAGAAAAAATCTTTGAATGTAAGGTACTCTTTAGAGAACAGACTGAACTATTGAAACCCATGGTTAAGGGGCACATGCTATTAAAATCTGTACGCTCCATGGCACCATTCCTGCTCAGCTTAAGGAGTGATAGGGACAGATTTTTACTGACCAGCTTTAGATTCAACATGATACATCATCTTTGGGCCTCGCCGAGGGGCTGGAGCCGGCCAGGAACCCTGGGTCCCTGTGGCTATGAACATCAGTCCCCGCAGGATACCCTTCACTTCGTGTTGTTCTGCAGGTATTTTACTGGGCCTAGGAAAATGTTTATCAAGCCTTTACTGAAGCACCTTAACCTTAAGCAATCACGTCTGGCCCTGATGTTCCTCCAGCTATTATATGAGGATCATATTATTTTTAAGGTGTGCTGTTTTTAAGAGATGCATTGAGAGCAAGAGATTCCACGCTCAATTAGTTGGGCTGTGGCCCTCTCACTTTTCATAATTCTGAGAGTTTTTTTTTTTTAGAGTTATATGTCTGAATTTTTACTCAACTTTGTACTGTGCATTTTATTCTCTTTGTAGATAGTTTTTTTATTAACTGTTTTTATATTTGTTTGCATGTGCTGTTGTGGTTATAATATGACCGAATGAAGACTATTTGATTGATTGATATAAGTATATTACCTGCAGCTCATTACACAGTAAAACCGATTGGTACGTTGACAACCTAAAATATGTTACTGTAGCATCAATCTGTGGTGATTCCCTGGTTTTCTAGCGTTAGTTCGCGAACATTTATTTTTTACCACGTGGTGGCGCTGTAGTACTGCGAAGGAAGGGATTTAAAACCGGATACAGTATCCCTGGGCTCACGTTGATAGATACAGGGCTAAAAACCTTTCTAGTATAAACGAAAACGACGGCAAAGCAAAGGGACCATTGTGCATTTAAATCCGTTTTTATGCATTTCAATCTTTGGTCAAAATGCACAAACTCCAATGATAAAATGTATATACCTCATAGCAGCAATGTAAACCTTTGACAGAGGAAGAGAATTCCATTTCTCCTAGTAAACTACATATGATATAGATTGAAGAGGTGATAAATGAATGAAGGTTACGTTTAGTTACGTTTTAATTCCGTAAGTATTTCCATAGAACATTAAAATCATGTGTTACCATTTACATTTTGTTCAGTCATGAAGGGGCATATCTACAAGGCCCGCGATAAAATTATCGCCGCTTTAGCGTCCGTTTTCGGGCAAAAAGCGGCGATAATTTTATCGCATTATCACCAAGGACACGCTAGCGTGTGATTCCTTGAGTTAGGGCCCGTTTTTCACACGCCTCGCCTCGATAATGAGATGCAAAGGAGGCGTGGCTGTGAAATCAACATGGGATAATATCGCAAAGGCAGCTTCGCGATATTATCAAGGAGGGGTAGTGATATTTGAAATCGCGTTAAGTATGCCTTAACGCAGGAATTTAACGTCTGTTAAATTCCTGACTAAGGCATACCTAACATGGGAGGGGATTGTGTGGCTAAGACCCCAGGCCCTATCATCAAGGATATCGCCGTTTTCCATGGAACATCGCTGGAAAACCAGCGAAGTTCCATGGAAAACACTGCTTTCGCTGGAATAATTATCGCCATTGCGATATGCGTTGTTAATACAGCGCTAGCATGGCGATAATTTCCAGCGATAGCTGGCGATAATAATCCTCACGCTAAGAGCGGCCAGCGATAATTATCGCTGCCGCTTGATAATATGCCCCGAAATTTTTTATCCGCGGAGAAGCCAGATGTTCCTTTTTCCTTGCTCTGCTTTCTTATTAAAACTTAAAAGCTCCTGACGATCCAAGCACCTTTGTAGGTATAAAATGAAGGCTCTTTGTTAAAATAATGAAGTGTTAACGCTGAATTGGAGCGAATAGAAGTGAAATCGATTTTGTGATCGATGAACAATTAGGAGAAAAATAAATCATTTTATTCCTGTTTAAGTTTCTATTGGGTAGTTGATCATAACACAGTTTGTGGATGTATTCAGAATCGACGCGAATTATTTTGAAAGTGTTACCGTGACCACACTTGATTGGAAGTTGGCACTGACCTGTTTGAGGCTCTTGTCTGTTTTTCAGTGCACTCTGCTGCCTGCCTCTTGGCAAATCATCTCTCTCCTTCTGTCATTATGTTCTATTTGGGGAAAAATGGCACTGTGACTTTGGCAAGTCAAATTCCTTGTGGTCTCTGCCTGTGTTCAATTTCCTTTCACTGCAGTGGTCATCTCGGCTGCAAGTCGAAAGCCCATCTCTGCTGTCTGTGCTGGTTGTATTTCACCTCACTTGCTCCCTGCTTCCTCTCTCTATATCCATGTCTGTTTATTTTAATAGAGCATCTATCATTATTTCTGATACAGTGGGACTGCTTTATAGGTGAATGCAGAGGACATTCCATCAAAAACAACAGTATTACCGCATCCCGCATAAACATATTTTGCCTGAATTATATTCTGATCACAAATGGGCTGGTAATGCGTTGTATCTAACATTATACGGCACATTCCTGTCTTTTCCCTGCACTGGCGCAGAATGTGCTGCTTAGCAACAATGCAGGCACCTTTGCACCATGGTCCAAGGGTGCCTGCAATGTAAAAAGGATTGTTTTTGTGCAGGAGGGACACCTTCCTGCACAAAAACAATTCTGAGAGGCATTTTCGTCTTTGTATGTGTGCTGCAAATTTAAGATATTTCTCCTCGTTACCACTCACCTGGGGAGGCCTAGAATTTTGGCACATTTCCAGATCTACCAGTAATGCTAAATCTTTGAATGCACCAAAATCCATGGGTGGATGTGTGTGAATACCCTCCCTCCACCCATGGAACACCTCACTCAGGAGAGTAATATAACGCAGCGATTTGTGATGCGTTACGTTACTCGAAATCAGAGGTCTTCAAACTGTGGGGTGCGCCCTCCTTGGGGGCTGTTGTTGCCAGCAGTGGACGGTGCAGGTAAGCACGGTGGGGAGTAGCAGGGCGGGGGGATGTCGACAGACGAAATAGGATTTATTTATTTATTTAATTTTCCCTATTCCGTCATCTGTCAACTCCCCCCCCACCTCCACCCCGCCCCATCCCACCAAGCTTACCTGCACCGGCCACCGCTAGTTTTTGCATTGCCAAGGGGTCGCGAATGCATCTTCAACTATTAAAAAATGAAGTTGGCCTGGGGCGTGATTTTGTTTAATTGGCGCATTTACAGGCTGTCTTCATTTACATAAAGTGTGTGAACTGCGATCCTGAGTGCCATGAGGCAGAATCAATAAGTGGGGTCACAGGGTCCAAGAAGTGGCTAAAAAGCGCAACATATTATGTAACTATTTATGTAATTTTTCACTTTCTTAAAGCACATGTAGATTTACAAGCACATTTTAAATGAAAAATAAATGCAAGCTAAACCAATGGGTGGATATGTACTATTTTAAGTTGTGAAATCTCTTTTGGCTAATGTGTTCACTGCAGAGTCCCTGTGTGAGACAAGGCAGTTACAGAAAGTAATGCTAGATTCCTAGTGGGAAATAGTGGCTGTGTTTCTTTTTTATAGTGCTACAAAGTCCCAGCCGGTAACAGGAAGCACTGTGAATATGTCAGTTATTATTTATGTCTATCTATCTATCTATCTATCTATCTATCTATCTATCTATCTATCTATCTATCTATCTAATAAGTGCTCAGACTATAACTCTGCACATTTTTATAATTGTCCATTAAAAGAGTACACTTCAGAACTCACCTAGTATAACCGTCACATTGCCTCTCAAGAAGAATAAATATTTGTCGCCATGGAGCTCCAAGTGACTCCATCAGTTAAAGTCTATACTGACTCCCAAACACTCTTTATATTTGGTGATTAACCAATTGCACACAATTTCCTCTCAGGTAGCAGAGATCCAGGGGCATATTAGCAAGACCGGTGATAAAATTATCGCCGTTTTAGCGGCAGGAAACTGCCGCTAAAACGGCGATAATGGGTTTGCTAATATGCGTTATGGAATTCAATAGAAGCCCAGGTTAGATGTCCTGCACATCTAACCTGGGCTTCTATTGGAATTCTATAACGCATATTAGCAAGCCCATTATCGCCGTTTTAGCGGCAGTTTCCTGCCGCTAAAACGGCGATAATTTTAACGTGGGTCTTGCTAATATGCCCCAGATTTTGTTTTACACATGCCACTAAGATCCCATAGTCCTATATCAACGGTGGTTGTAGTAGCTTGGAGAGGCAGGATTTATTCTGTAGCTCAGAGACCGCGAGCACGGCGGAGGCAAAATGGGTCAGAGAAAAATTCTTTGAATGTAAGGTACTCTTTAGAGAACAGACTGAACTATTGAAACCCATGGTTAAGGGGCACATGCTATTAAAATCTGTACGCTCCATGGCACCATTCCTGCTCAGCCTAAGGAGTGATAGGGACAGATTTTTACTGACTAGCTTTAGATTCAACATGATACATTATCTTTGGGCCTCGCCGAGGGGCTGGAGCCAGCCAGGAACCCTGGGTCCCTGTGGCTGTGAACATCAGTCCCCGCAGGATACCCTTCACTTCGTGTTGTTCTGCAGGTATTTTACTGGGCCTAGGAAAATGTTTATCAAGCCTTTACTGAAGCACCTTAACCTTAAGCAATCACGTCTGGCCCTGATGTTCCTCCAGCTATTATATGAGGATCATATTATTTTTAAGGTGTGCTGTTTTTTAAGAGATGCATTGAGAGCAAGAGATTCCACGCTCAATTAGTTGGGCTGTGGCCCTCTCACTTTTCATAATTCTGAGAGTTTTTTTTTTTTTAGAGTTATATGTCTGAATTTTTTACTCAACTTTGTACTGTGCATTTTATTCTCTTTGTAGATTGTTTTTTTATTAACTGTTTTTATATTTGTTTGCATGTGCTGTTGTGGTTATAATATGACCGAATGAAGACTATTTAATTGATTGATATAAGTATATTACCTGCAGCTCATTACACAGTAAAACCGATTGGTACGTTGACAACCTAAAATGTGTTACTGTAGCATCAATCTGTGGTGATTCCCTGGTTTTCTAGCGTTAGTTCGCGAACATTTATTTTTACCACGTGGTGGCGCTGTAGTACTACGAAGGAAGGGATTTAAAACCGGATACAGTATCCCTGGGCTCACGTTGATAGATACAGGGCTAAAAACCTTTCTAGTATAAACGAAAACGACGGCAAAGCAAAGGGACCATTGTGCATTTAAATCCGTTTTTATGCATTTCAATCTTTGGTCAAAATGCACAAACTCCAATGATAAAATGAATATACCTCATAGCAGCAATGTAAACCTTTGACAGAGGAAGAGAATTCCGGGGCAAACCTCGTTAAAATTATCGCCGTTTTAGCGGCAGGAAACTGCCGCTAAAACGGCGATAATGAGGCTTGCTAATATGCGTAATAGAATTCCAATAGAAGCCCAGGTTAGATGTCCTGC
Organism: Calotriton arnoldi; assembly: GCA_963921515.1. Taxonomy (NCBI): domain Eukaryota; kingdom Metazoa; phylum Chordata; class Amphibia; order Caudata; family Salamandridae; genus Calotriton; species Calotriton arnoldi. The sequence continues at coordinate 58,615 of CAWUFW010001724.1, forward strand.
ACATCTAACCTGGGCTTCTATTGGAATTCTATAACGCATATTAGCAAGCCCATTATCGCCGTTTAGCGGCAGTTTCCTGCCACTAAAACGGCGATAATTTATCGCCGGTCTTGCTAATATGCCCCCATGTGTTACCATTTACATTTTGTTCAGTCATGAAATTTTTAGTCCGCGGGGAAGACAGATGTTCCTTTTTCCTTGCTCTGCTTTCTTATTAAAACTTAAAAGCTCCTGACGATCCAAGCACCTTTGTAGGTATAAAATGAAGGCTCTTTGTTAAAATAATGAAGTGTTAACGCTGAATTGGAGCGAATAGAAGTGAAATCGATTTTGTGATCGATGAACAATTAGGATAAAAATAAATCATTTTATTCCCGTTTAAGTTTCTATTGGGTAGTTGATCATATCACAGTTTGTGGATGTATTCAGAATAGACTCGAATTATTTTGAAAGTGTCACCGTGACCACACTTGATTGGAAGTTGGCACTGACCTGTTTGAGGCTCTTGTCTGTTTTTCAGTGCACTCGGCTGCCTGCCTCTTGGCAAATCATTTCTCTCCTTCTGTCATTATGTCCTATTTGGGGAAAAATGGCACTGTGACTTTGGCAAGTCAAATTCGTTGTGGTCTCTGCCTGTGTTCAATTTCCTTTCACTGCAGTGTTCATCTCGGCTGCAAGTCGAAATCCCTTCTCTGCTGTCTGTGCTGGTTGTATTTCACCTCAACTGCTCCCTACTTACTCTCTCTATATCCATGTCTGTTTATTTTAATAGAGCATCTATCATTATTTCTGATACAGTGGGACTGCTATATAGGTGAATGCAGAGGACATTCCATCAAAAACAACAGTATTACCGCATCCCGCATAAACATATTTTTACTGAATTATATTCTGATCACAAATGGGCTGGTAATGCGTTGTATCTAACATTATACGGCACATTCCTGTCTTTTCCCTGCACTGGCGCAGAAGGTGCTGCTTAGCGCCAATGCAGGCAGCTTTGCACCATGGTCCAAGGGTGCCTGCGATGTAAGAAGGATTGTTTTTGTGCAGGAGGGACACCTTCCTACACAAAAACAATTCTGAGAGGCATTTTCGTCTTTGTATGTGTGCTGCAAAATTAAGATATTTCTCCTCGTTACCACTCACCTGGGGAGGCCTAGAATTTTGGCACATTTCCAGAACTACCAGTAATGCTAAATCTTTGAATGCACCAAAATCCATGGGTGGATGTGTGTGAATACCCTCCCTCCAACCATGGAACACCTCACGCGGGAGACTAATGTAACGCAGCGATTTGTGATGCGTTACGTTACTCGAAATCAGAGGTCTTCAAACTGTGGGGCGCGCCCTCCTTGGGGGCTGTTGTTGCCAGCGGCGGACGGTGCAGGTAAGCACGGTGGGCAGTAGCAGGGCGGGGGATGTCGACAGATTTATTTATTTATTTAATTTTCCCTATTCCGTCATCTGTCAACTCCACCCCGCCCCATCCCACCAAGCGTACCTGCACCGGCCACCGCTAGTTGTTGCATTGCCAAGGGGTCGCGAATGTATCTTCAACTATTAGAAAATGAAGTTGGCCTGGGGCGTGATTTTGTTTAATTGGCCCATTACAGGCTGTCTTCATTTACATAAAGTGTGTGAACTGCGATCCTGAGTGCCATGAGGCAGAATCAATAAGTGGGGTCACAGGGTCCAAGAAGTGGCTAAAAAGCACAACATATTCTGTAACTATTTATGCAATTTTTCACTTTGTCAAAGCACATGTAGATTTACAAGCACATTTTAAATGAAAAATAAATGGAAGCTAAACTAATGGGTGGATATGTACTATTTTAGGTTGTAAAATCTCATTTGGCTAATGTGTTCACTGCAGAGTCTCTCTGTGTGACAAGGCAGTTACAGAAAGTAATGCTAGATTCCTAGTGGGAAATAGTGGCTGTGTTTTTTTTTTTTTGTGCTACAAAGTCCCAGCCGGTAACAGGAATATGTCAGTTATTTATGTCTATCTATCTATCTATCTATCTATCTATCTATCTATCTATCTATCTATCTATCTATCTATCTATCTATCTATCTATCTATCTATCTATCTAATAAGTACTCAGACTATACCTCTGCACATTTTTGTAATTGTCCATTAGCCCCTTCGCTGCTAGGCCTTTTCCCCCCCTGTGCTAAGCCTTTTTTTTGGCTATTTGGGGTAGTTCGCGCATAGGCCCCTGTAACGTTTTGACCACATAAGGTATGCACGCCAAATTTGCGTCCTTTTCTTCCAACATCCTGGGGATTCTAAAGGTACCCAGGGTTTGTGGATTCCCCTGGAGGGGACCCAGAAATTAGCCAAAATACAGCTAAATTTTGTTTTTTTTGGGAAAAATGGGAAAAAAGTGCTGCAAATGAAAGCGTCTGTTTTTTCCCCTGCAAATGGTATCAAAAAAGGGATTGTGGGGCTGAAATCACCATTTTCCCAGCTTTTAGGGAATGACAGACTTTTGTCAGAAAACCAAAAGTTTTACACAGTTTTGGCATTTTTCTGGGACACAGCCTATTTTTGCTATTTTTTGTACTTTCAACCTCCTTTCAGTTAATGGTAGAAATGGGTATGAAAGCAATAATGGATCCTGGAAAGCTATACATTTTAGAAAAGTAGGACACAATTCTGAATTCAGCAAGGGGTCATTTGTGTAGATCCTTCAAGGTTTCTTTATAGAAACTAACAGTTAAATATTGGAAAAATTGAAAATTAGTTGAAAAAATTAGCCATTTGTGTCAACGTTTTCACCTGTAACTTCTTCTAATTATGACAGCTCTTTGAAAGCAATATACCGTTACATCCGATGGACCTTAGTGGTTGTGGGGATATATAGGACTTGTAGGTTCACCAAGAACCCGACGAACTCAGAGCCAAAAACTGAGCAGCGACTTGCAATGTTTTTTTATTATGTACCGGGTATATAGCAATTATTCTGGGAAAATGTATACATGGAAAAATCGGTATGAAAGACACCTATGTATTTCTGAAATAGGAACAAAATATAGAGTTTAGAAACATTAGATATTTGCACATTTCCGAAATTGGGAATACTCATACTAGCATGAGAATTATCGGTCATTTTTCAAAATGAATTCTTTTTTACACATTGTCTTTCATTTGGAAGGCAGAAATGCATCGAAAGTCAATAGGTAATAACAGTTGCTTTACAAATCTGAATTACCCTAAGTCTCCCGATAAAAATGGGCCCTCACTTGTGTGGGTAGGGAAAGTGCCCACGACAGGAAATGGCTCAAAACGCAACGTGAACACACCACATTTTCACAATGAAAAATTACCCTTTTTTTGCAAAGTGCCTAGCTGTAGTTTTTGAACCCTAGCTGTGCCGGCACCTAGGGAAACCTAGCAAACCAATACATTTTTGAAAACTAGACACCCAGGGGAATCCAGGATGGGGTGACTTGACTGGCTCTCACCAGGTTCTGTTACCCAGAATCCCTTGCAAACCTAATAAATGGTCAAAAAACCCACATTTTCCTCACATTTCTGTGGTGGAAAGTTCTGGAATTTGCGTGGATCCACAAATTTCCACCCACCCCGCGTTCCCCAAAGTCTTCCGAGAAAAATGGTACCTCACTTGTGTGGGTAGGCCTAGTGCCCGCGACAGGGAACGGCGCAAAACGCGACGTGGACACACCACAATTTCACAGTGAAAAATGACCCTTTTTTTGCAAAGTGCCTAGCTGTAGTTTTTGAACCCTAGCTCTGCCGGCACCTAGGGAAACCTAGCAAACCTATGCATTTTTGAATACTAGACACCCAGGGGAATCCAGGATGGGCTGACTTGACTGCCTCTCACCAGGTTCTGTTACCCAGAATCCCTTGCAAACCTAAAAAAGTGTAAAAAAAAACACATTTTCCTCACATTTATGTGGTGGAAAGTTCTGGAATCTGCGTGGATCCACAAATTTCCACCTACCCCGCCTTCCCCAAAGTCTTCCGAGAAAAATGGTACCTCACTTGTGTGGGTAGGTCTAGTGCCCGCGACAGGAAACGGCGCAAAACGCAACGTGGACACACCACAATTTCACAGTGAAAAATGACCCTTTTTTGGCAAAGTGCCTAGCTGTAGTTTTTGAACCCTAGCTCTGCCGGCACCTAGGGAAACCTAGCAAGCATATACATTTTTGAATACTAGACACCCAGGGAAATCCAGTATGGGGTGACTTTACTGGCTCTCACCAGGTTCTGTTACCCAGAATCCCTTGCAAACATAAAAAACTGACAAACAAACACATTTTCCTCACATTTCTGTGCGGGAAAGTTCTGGAATCTGCGTGGATCCACAAATTTCCTACCACCCAGCGTTCCCCCAGGTCTCCCGATAAAAATGGTACCTCACTTGCGTGGGTGGGTCAAGTAACCACGACAGGCAAGGTCCAAAACCTATTGATGCAACATCAAAATTACCTATCACAAAACAACCTGGTTTTGCAAGGGGGGTCCCATGAGTTTTTGGCCCCGGGCTCGGCGGCCATCTAGGGAAACCTACCAAACCCACACATTTCTGAAAACTAGACAGCGAGGTATGGCTTGCGTGGGTCCCCCAACGTTTTCCTACCCAGAATCTCCTGCAAACCTCAAATTTAGCTGAAAAAAATCACTTTTTTCGCAAATTTCTGTGTGGGAAAGTTCTGGAATCTGCGTGGATCCACAAATGTGGTTTTTTCAGCTTAATTTGAGGTTTGCAGGGGATTCTGGGTAGGAAAGCGTTGGGGATCCATGCAAGCCATACCTCATTGGACTCCCCAGGGTGTCTAGTTTTCAAAAATGTGTGAGTTTGGTAGGTTTTCCTAGAAGGCCGGCCCGGTGCCAAAAAACCAGGTGCCCCCCCAACACCAGGTAGTTTTGTTATAGGTAATTTTGAAGTCCCCACAGTACGATTTGGGCCATTTCCTGTTGCAGCCACTATGCCTACCCACACAAGTGAGGTACCATTTTTATCGGGAGACATGGGGTAACGCTGGGTGGTAGGAAATTTGTGTCAGCCCGGTGATTCTACAACTTTCCCACACAGAAATGTGAGAATAAATTGATTTTTTCATCAAAATTTGAGGTTTGCAGGGGATTCTGGGTAGGGAAATGTTGGGGGACCCACGCAAGCCATATCTTGCTGGACTCCCCCGGGTGTCTAGTTTCCAGAAATGTGTGGGTTTGGTAGGTTTCCCTAGATGGCCGCCGAGCCGGTGCTGTGGCACCAGGTCCCAGTGGTATGAAGGCCCGGCTAAACCCCATGTCAGTTTTACTATTCTTCCTAATTTGCATTAGGGCCCAATGGCCATTTGCTCTGGCAGTGTTGATTTGGGCCTCTGAGTAATGGTCCTGGGGTGGGGAAAATGGAATCACCTTACTTTGGGTATGAGAAATAGTGACTGGGATGGGGCCAAATGAGAGTCCAAGTTTTTAACAAAGTGCAGAGGAGACACCCCCCTTGGTAAGGCAGTTCCTATCATTGTTGATGCAGGAGCAGCGGCATTGAGGTCCAGGGGTCTGAGGGGCCTAACATATTACAATTATGTCTTTCTTTAAATAAAACATTTTCCTTGCTAGCATAAGGGCTGGGGGCACCTTTGCGGCTAAAAATTGGGGGCAACACATGGGAGTTAATTGTTTGCTGAAAGGGAGGAAATGTGGGCTATTGGTGAGAGCTGCTGATTTTGGAACTGGGGAACCAGGTTCAAGTCCCAGTGTTCGCTCAACATCCTGTGGCAGAAAGGCTGTAATGGTGGCGGGAGGGTGGGAGCATTGGCGTGCCCGTTTCGGGCAGCCCCCACCCTAAAAACAAATGCGCAAAAAAAAATCCCTGGCGTTTAGTGGGCTTTCTGCCCCCCGGGGGGGGCAGAAAGGCTGTAATGGTGGCAGGGGTGGGGGAATTGGCATGCCCATTTTGGGCAGCCCCCACCCTAATTACATATGGTAACGAAAAATCCCTGGCGTCAAGTGGGCTTTCTGACCCCCGGGGGGGGGGCAGAAAGGCTGTAATGGTGGCGGAGGGGGTGGGGGCATTGGGGTGCCCATTTTGGGCAGCCCCCACCCTCATTGAAATCGCACAAAAAAATCCCTGGCATCCAGTGGGCTTTCTGCCCCCCCGGGGGGGCAGAACGGCTGTAATGGTGGCGGGGGTGGGGGCATTGGGGTGCCCATTTCGGGCAGCCCCCACCCTAAAAACAAATGTGCCCCAAAAAATCCCTGGCGTTTAGTGGACTTTCTGCCCCCCCGGGGGAGGCAGAAAGGCTGTAATGGTGGCGGGGGTGGGGGCATTGGCGTGCCCGTTTTGGGCAGCCCCCACCCTCATTGAAATTCCACAAAAAAAATCCCTGTCGTCCAGTGGGCTTTCTGCCCCCCCAGGGGGGCAGATTGGGGGCGCCTGCCTTCATCTGCACCCCAGGAGGGGGCAGAAAGACTGAATATGGCCACATTTTTTGGGGGGGAGCAATGGCCCTTGCCCAAGGGGCCGCTTCCCCCTCCCTGGTGTCTAGTGGTGGATCCCCAAGCAGGGATCCACTGGGGAGGGGTACCATTAGAAAGGGGAGATTCTCCCCTTTCCAATGATACCTCTCCCGTCTTTCTACATGCTCAGGGGGCTGAGCTAGCCCCCTGAGCACGTAGAAAGTGAAACTGAAATGAGCCTAAAGGCTCATTTCAGTTTCGATTTCAGTGAAATGACATCAGCGCGACGTGCGCGCTGATCGTCATTTCACTGAAAATGAGGGGCCTCGGGAGCTGGGGAGCTCTTCCCCAGCTCCCGAGGCTACAGGGGAGAAATAGAAATCCCTCTGGTGCCTGCACCAGAGGGATTTCCGGGGCCATGTGTCATGATGGCTGGGAGCCATCGTGCGCACACGAGCACCGTTGCGCACAACGGATCCCGGCCATCATGCGCATGGAAGGAGTTAAAAGAATACACTTCAGAACTCACCTGGTATCACCGTCACATTGCCTCTCAAGAAGAATAAATGTTTGTCACCATGGAGCTCCAAGTGACTCCATCAGTTAAAGTCTATACTGACTCCCAAACACTCTATATTTGGTGATTAACCAATTGCTCACATTTACCTCTCAGGTTGCAGAGATCAGATTTTTTGTTTTACACAAAGGGAAAGAAAGTCTACTTTGTTTTTCTGGCCTAGGAGTGATGACCCAGTGGAGTGGGCAGAGCAGCCAGCCCTTCACAGAGTTGTAGGTATGATTGGTGCTGCCGGTGCTGTGGCACCAGGTCCCAGTGGTATGAGGGCCCAGCTAAACCCCATGTCTGTTTTACTATTCTTCCTAATTTGCATTAGGGTCCAATGGCCATTTGCTCTGGCAGTGTTGATTTGGGCCTTTGAGTAATGGTCCTGGGGTGGGGAAAATGGAATCAGAGGAAACACTTTACTTTGGGTATGAGAAATAGTGACTGGGATGGGGCCAAATGAGAGTCCAAGTTTTTAACAAAATGCAGAGGAGACAACCCCCTTGGTAAGGCAGTTCCTATCATTGTTGATGCAGGAGCAGCGGCATTGAGGTCCAGGGGTCTGAGTGGCCTAATGTATTACAATTATATCTTTCTTTAAATAAAACATTTTCCTTGCTAGCATAAGGGCCGGGGGCACCTTTGCGGCTAAAAATTGGGGGCAACACATGGGAGTTAATTGTTTGCTGAAAGGGAGGAAATGTGGGCTATTGGTGAGAGCTGCTGATTTTGGAACTGGGGAACCAGGTTCAAGTCCCAGTGTTCGCTCAACATCCTGTGATTTTTGGAAAATCACTTAATTTTCCTGAGCCTTGATAAATATCTCACCTTGTTTAATATAATTGGAGGAGACTTCTTGCTACTCAGGGCCACGATTATCATTACTGCAGCAAGTGCAGTTGCATTCGGGCAGAGGAGTGTTATGGACTCACTACCCCCCAATAATGGAGAGCAGAGTTTTTGTGGTTAATTTATGTTTTTGTTTGATGAGCTTGCTCTTTTATAAGTCTCGCATTTATTGTGGATTATACAGCATAGAAAACATCTCCCTGAAATGATCTCATAAGCCCCTTCTCCTGTGCTCAGCCCTGCACTTCCCCCAATCCTTGTCATAAAGGTTTGGAGGGGGACCCTGACTTCAAAACATTTTATTTGGGAGGGCTTAGATCAAAAATGTTTGAAGACCTCTGCTTATCAAGCCACACAAGACCATGCAAGGTGGCCTGGTGTGGCTTGATAAATCTAACTTAAGAGTTGCATTGCTCTTGTGCCCCATTGTGTCGAGCAAGGGCGACGCAAGTCTTTGATAAATTTGGCCCATGGTGCTCACTGCCAGTTTGTGTACCTCAACCGGAGTGAAAAAATGCACAATGTGCATAGAATTCTTCATTCCATTCACATCTGCTGGGTGCGCAAATTACACCTATAGTAGCACATTACATGTAAATGAGCTGTGGAAAGAGTGGCCTTTATTAATCATTCAAGTCCTTGATTGTACTTTGTAGTTAAGTATTTATTCTGGCAGCACCTCATCCACATCTCATCGCCTGTGACACAGTTGCTACATCCCCTTGAATGATGAGGACATTACCCCTGCCACTTTGATGGACTACCCACTGCCAAATTTTGAGATCACTGTTATCTCAGAAGTCATCTCGGTACCTTGCAAGGAACCATTGTCATGTTGGTCCCCATGCTGGTTTTGATGGGTGTTCACCAAACTTTAAAACTTTTTTGCATTTAAGAAATAACCTCCAAAAGTAGGAGCTTTTTGCTGAAAAACAAAAAAGTAATTACACCCACACCATGGACCTTTTTGCCCAGTGTGTGGTGGCCATTAGTTGTTTTTTTGTCCCTGCCGTGGACAGCAAAAAGGACATTGCAATGTCCATCCTAAATAGGGAGGACAGTGTGATGCCCTTTATTCGATGGCCCCTACTCTGTCAGGCAGTCAGAAGTAGATTTCCATTGATGGAACCAATGGGGGCTTCATTGACAGAAAGCTTACATTCTGCCCATCTCTAAATGATGTGAACGGACCAAGAGTTTGGCAGACTGGGTACTCTGTCTCATTTGTGGCTGAGTCTCCTGTCCATCAAACTCTAAATCAGGCCCATAGTCTTTTAGATACTCTGGTCCAAATCCTTCTCTTCTTATTCTTTCTTTCCTTCTCATCATCACTGTTTGTGTTGAACCCCTCTCTCTTTATTTCATATTCTTTTGTCATGCTTTCTACCTTTCTATTCAAAATCCATATTCTGTTGTCATATGCTTTTAAAGTATTCCTGAGCATGTTTATTTCTTTCCTAGAGCCTGTATAATAAGACCACTTTTCATGTCCCATCAGTGATTTTACTCTGCTTGTATTTCAGTTTCCTGGGCCTCATTCCTCATTTTCATTTTCTTTTCCTCACGTTGTTTCCTTTGTCCTTCTTCCAGGGGCGGCTCCTCCGCTAAGGCAGAGGAGAGTCACGCCACTGCTTTAAGACAGTGCAGAGGAAAAATAAAATGATAATAATGAAACATTATTATCATTTTTTTTCCCTCTCTAGGTGTGGAGAGGGGCAGGTGGAGCTTGTCAGAGCAGGGGCCAGGGGAGGAGTGGTGAGCACACTCAAAGTGCGCATGAATGTTTGACCGGCCGTCTTGGGCCAGCCAAACATTCCTGCGCTCTTTGCATGTTCCCCATCAGGCTGCATAAACACAGCCTGGTGGGGAACATGCATGTTAGAAATGGGGGCCTCTAGTTGGCAGAGGTAGGTACCTTTGTCCAAATAGGGCGCCCGTGCTCCTTGTCAGGGTAAGGGGGATACACACTTTAGATAACCCCTGCTCACCCCCTTGGTAGCTTGGCACAAGCAGACAGGCTTATCCCAAAGGCAATGTGTAAAGTATTTGTACCAACACTCACAGTAACACAGTGATAACACCACAAATGTACACCACACTGGTTTAGAAAAATAAAGTATCTTTATCTAAACTTAACAAGACCAAAACGACAAAAATCCAACATACAAGTATTAAGAAAAATGACTTTCAAAAGGTTTTAGCAACTGAGTCCATAGAAAACTATAGATGCGTGATTTCTTGCAAAGTACCTGTTGTTGCGACAAAGTTTACCAAGGCAAACAGCCACAGCGATGAGAAGCATTGAAAAACAAAGAGATGCGTCGTTCCTGAGACCTTCGTGGATGCGATGCGACAGTTCCGCTGTACACAGGGGAGCAATGTGTCGGGTCCGGTCTGTAGGGGGAAGCGATGCGTCGGTTCTGAGATGACTCCGATCCGCGGGTGATGCGTCTGGGAAAACTTGCGGCACAGGGACGATGCGTGGAAATCCGGGATGCGTCGGCAAACGATGCGGCGGTGGCAACCGGCGCTGCGTCGACCTTTTCAGCCGCGATCCCTCGATACGTCAATTCTTGCAGCGGCGACATGTGCTGCGTCGGTTTCAGCAGCGGCGCGGCGGTGCGGGGAGATTCTTCTCGCACCACAGCGTTGCGTTGGAAAACTGTCGCTAGAAGAGCGATGCGTCGACTTCCTTGTTTGTTGCGTTGCTTTCCAGCTCCCAGCAGCAGAAACAACCTCCAGAGGCCCCACACAGTCACAGGCACGCCTGGCAGGTCAGAACTCCCAGCAAGGAAGTTCAGGGGAGCTGGGGGTGAAGTCTTTGTGTTTCTGAGACTTCAAAACAGGAGGCAAGCTCTACTCAAGCCCTTGGAGACTTTCCTCAAGCAGGGGACACAGCACACAGCAAAGTCCTTCTCCTTTCTTTGGCAGAAACTGCAACTGCAGGCAAGCCCCAGACACACAGCAAGGGCAGTACTTCTCCTCAGTTTCTCCAGCTCTTCTCCTCAGCAAAGGTTCCTCTTGATTCCAGAACTAGTCTAAAAGTATGGGGTTTTGGGTCTGATACTTATACCCCAAAATTTCTTTGTTCTCTTTGTACAAAGAGCTCTGAACCCAGTTCAAACTAGTTCTGGGGGGCACTCTGCAAGTGCACAACAACATCCATTGCCAGTGTGAGCCTTGGCTCCAGACACACCCCATGGAGGCGGAGCCAGCATTGTGACAGGCAGGCACAGCCCTATTCAGGTACAGGTGCTACTCCTCCCACCACTCCAAATGCAGATCAGGCCTATTCAACCTAGTGCTGACTCATCTAGACTCCTGGAGCCACAGCACCTCCCCAGCCCCAGTCACTCCAAAGCCAGACAGTCAATCCACAAACAGGCAGAGGCGCACAGGATGGTTGATCAAGAACATCAAGAACATTTATGACAACTTCGGCGAAGACAACCAACACACTGAACCCCCACCAGTCACCCCCGACACACTGAAGCCAACGATCAACAGCTGGACAGCCCTCACCACCGAAGACACACTGAAGACGATGAAGTCAATCCACTCCAGGGCCCCCACGGACCCCTGCCCCCACCACATCTTCAACAGAGCCGCCAACACCATCACACCCATGCCACACCATCAACCGCTCCCTGGCGAACGCCTCCTTCCCCGACGACTGGAAACATGCCGAGATCAACCCCCTCCTGATGAAGCCCTTGGCGGACCCCACCGACCTCAAAAACCACAGACCCATCTCCCTGCTCCTGTTCCCAGCGAAAGTGATCGATAAAGCCATCAACAGCCAACTCGCCACCTTCATCAAAGAGCACAACATCCTCGACTCCTCCCAATCCGGCTTAAGAAAAAACCACAGCACAGAAACTGCCCTCCTCGCTGCAACAGACGACATCTGCTCCATCCTGGACAGAGGAGAAACAGTAGCCCTCATCCTCCTCGACCTCTCAGCGGCCTTCAACACAGTCTCCCACCACACCCTAACACGCAGACTCCACGACGCAGGGATCCGGGACAAGGCCCTCGACTGGATCCACTCTTTCCTCTCCGGCAGAACGCAGCGGGTCAGACTCCCTCCTTTCCTCTCGGACCCTACACCAACCACCTGCGGAGTCCCCCAGGGGTCCTCCCTCAGCCCCATGCTCTTCAATGTCTAAATGGCTCCGCTCACCCCCATCGTCAGAACCCACAGACTCAACATTGTTTCATACGCAGACGACACCCAACTCATCCTCTCCCTATCCAACGAACCCAACGCAGCAAAACACAACTTTCAAGAAGGCATGGAAGCCGTCGCAAAATGGATGAAAAGTAGCTGCCTACAACTCAACACTGACAAAACAGAAGTACTCATCGTGGGCCCACACCCCGATGCCTGGAATGACACCTGGTGGCCCCCCGCCCTCGGAAGCCCACCCACCCCCACGGACCACGCATGCAAGCTTGGAATCATCCTGGGCTCCGATCTCAAAATGGACCTCAGATCAACTCCGTCGCATCCTCCTGCTTCCACACCCTCCGCCTCCTACGTAAGACCTTCAAATGGATCCCCCTCTAGCAAAGAAAGACCGTCACTCACGCCCTCGTCACCAGCAGACTCGACTACGGCAACGCACTCTACGCCGGAATAAACAAAAACCTCACCCGAATGTCTGACAAAATATCAACGGACAGAAAATCGACCTACAAAAATATCGACACAGAAATATCGAAGTCAAAAATATCAAAGTCTTATCTACATAAAGGTAAGTACAAAAATATCGAGAAAAAAAATATCGTTGTCAAAAATATCGATGTTAAAAATATCGTTTTTATATGTTTTAATAATAATGTAAAATTAAGTAAATAATACATATAATTAAAAGAAATATAGTTAAAAATATTAAAACATATTTAAAAATAACTAATACATATTGTTAAAATTAATTAAACATATACATATAAATTAATATATATACTTACTCCACATATTGCAACATTAGGAAAGCGCAGGATAGCGTAGGGGTAAAAATTACTATTCCCACTCCAGTGAGTGCAACAGTAGGGAAAGCGTTGGATAGCTTAAGGGTAAAAATTACTATTCCCACTCCAGTGAGTGCAACAGTAGGGAAAGCGTTGGATAGCGTAGGGGTAAAAATTACTACTCCCACTCCAGTGAGTGCAACAGTAGGGCAAGCGTTGGATAGCGTAGGGATTAAAATTACTATTCCAACTCCAGTGAGTGTAACAGTGTGGAAAATGTAGGATAGCGTAGGGGTTAAATTAACATACTTATCAATGAAATAATTTTTTAAAAATAAATAACATATTAATAATTAATTAACAAAAAACATATTAATAAATACCAATAAATCTAATTTAATATTTACTTAAATAACATTAAATTACTTCCCACACTATTCCCCCTTTAACACACAACACACTACACCTACAAAAACACAATTAATTTAATTATCAATTAATCAATTAATAACAATTAATAATAAATTAATTATAATTAATATAATTATAAATTAACCAATTAATAAAAATTAATTATCAATTAATAATTAATTAACAATACATTAATAATCAATAACAATAAATAAAAACATATTCATTAATTAATTTAATTTAATTACTTCCCACCCTATTCCCCTATAAACCCACAACCCACTACACATAAAAAATCACATAATTAAGTTAATTATCAATTAATCACTTAATAAAAATTCATTACCAATTATTAATTAATTAACAATAAATTAATTAACAATAACAATAAATAAAAATTAATAATAAATTAATTATAATTAATATAATTATAAATTAAACAATTAATAAAAATTTATTACTAAGGGGCCCATTAGGATGGCGGGCGGAAGCACCACCGCCGTGCTGGCGGATGCAAAAACCACCAGTTACCGCCCGCATGCCGCAGCCCACACGCCCGCCAAATTACGATGTGAAAAGGCAGCCAAACACCGCCGGCAAGCCAGCGACGCCGTCCGCCATCAAAGTGCGCCCGCTCACGTAGCGGCGCAGCTAATGGAGACACACCGCCAGACGAAATCACGTACCGCCCGGCGTACAAATTACGATGCCGCAAACAAACAGCTCCCACGGCTAAGAGACACTGCACGTGAAAGTGAGGCGGAAACCCGAACGCCGAGCACAGACACCGAAGAGCGACCCCCGAGCATGAATCCAGCACTGCAGACCCTCCCCATGCTATACCTGATGCACCACCAAGGAGGTAACGTGCCGCGGAGACGCAGGTAGGCACACACACAACAAGGGCACGCAAACAGCGCACACAGTGCAAGTGCGGAAAAGGAGGACATGGCACCCCCAACACCCCTGCGTGGACAAGACACATCCACCACTGCACCCACAAATGTAACACAGGGCAAATTGCAACATCTCGCAACTATCATGGGCACACCACCTGGGACCAGGAACTAACGACCCCGTCACGGCACCGCAGCACAGCGGCGATGACGCAGCCACACATGCGCACAACTCAGCGCCCAACCATAACGCCATGTATGCGTCGCACACAAACAACACAGGGACACAACCAAGCACCACACACACCAGCCACACCCAGAACGCACATGACACGTGACAGGCCTGCCACAGTCATGTCCCCAACGCCCAATTCACAGACAACACCCAACGTCACACAACCGACGCCCACATGTCAGTGAAGTCACGCAACATCAGGACACACCCCTGTGTGACAAACATGGCGAAGCACACAGCGGCGGCAACACCACCCAGTAGAACATGGGCCCCGTCGGGAAGAGGTACGCCAGTATCACACAGAAACACCCATACCACCCTGCACCCATGAACCAGACATACAAAACGGAACACCAAAGAGCCCGGGGACCGACAACAGGTGGACCCAAGAATGACACCCACACACAAGGCCCAACGCATAGCGGAAACACAGCCTGCCGCCCACACACGGGAGAGCAGACAGCACTGAATGACCTTCCATTCCAACTTCGAAACCACAACCCCACTAAACAAGCCGGAGAATACAGCCATTGTCCCAAAAAAAGACCAACACAGGCATGCAGAGGAAACCGACCACAGGGCAGATAGCGCATATCACCTAAGAACATACCGAACGGGAAAGAAAAATATAAAACTCCCCATGCCGTTCCCATGCAAGTTATCTGGAAGGAGTCACACACCACTGACCTTGAACATTCAGAGAAGCACGTGGGATGAGGGCCCGTGTCCTCCGCACAAGCTAACAGAACACAAGTCCTGCCCCCTACGACCATCACAGACCTCACAGCAACCTCGGAGCTTGCACACTGCAGACTGCACACACAGCCGGAGCACGCCACCACATCGCCCCGCAGCAAAATGGCACCTACAACACACCTACCCAACTACGCCAGACAGGTCAAGCTGTACAAACACAACCTGATACAGATAATGGGATGCGAACCCCTATCCCTGCTGAACGTAAGTTACCGACTGACTTACCGCATCGCATTGTTCAGCTGCGTCATACCCGTCTTCTACTGTCGGAGGTGTCCCTTCCACCATCCTGTGGAGTTGTGCCTCTCCAACCCGGCATGTCCAAGGGCGGACCTGCTACCACTATTCCACCCTCTGGACGCACACGACAGGGTCTGTTCAGCCTATGGGGGCATGGCGTATGTGGCGAACATTGTACCCACACTGCAATGGGACCACTGTGCCTCCACACGACGGATCATGGATCACAGCTACATCGAATGTCACCCAGCATGCCCCATCATGCTCCTACAAGGGACAACTTACGAACAACACCGTGACAGCCACCATCCGCTACATTGGCTGGCAAACATGTATACCACCAATGAAATGGAAGCCCTGCAGGAAGCCATCGCATACCTGTCAACCTGTCAATTCTTAGGACCCCGACGCAATCCCCCAATTGAGCCATGATGTCCGACACTGTACCCATGCTTAGCTTCCGCACGGACTGGCCAGTAACCACTACAACAGCCATACCAAACGACCTGCAACTGATACCACACCATCAACGACACTGCCATGACATCGGATGTGTCTGGGACATGCACTCTGTTCCCCATCACATCCAGGAACTCTGCATGTATCGGGGAAGGCAGTGGCATGGGATATGTGTATCGCACCCACATGGACAGAACTGCACGTACAACTATGCCATGACATGGATCCTGCGCCCATGGACATATACACCGCACAGTGGACAGGAATCGCCCGGCTGGAGTATGTGAGAGCTGCACCCCTTCTCCCCCTCCCGGAAATCCCGTAACAGGACCTTTGCATGGACGACAAGTGCATACAACAACAACACGACCCCAGTGACTGTGACATGTCCAGTAGCCACCATATGGCAACAACAAGTGGGACGCCGTTGCATGCACGTAAGCCCATGCCCTGATGTCACTCACACGCACGCGTGCATGAGTAACAACAGCAGCACACCTGTCACATGGAACTGAGATGGACTGTGCCCATGATGCCAAGCGGTCTGGTAGGCTAAATGTATACCGACTGTGTCAAAGTCCGCAGCACCGCAGCTATTTGCAAATGAACATTAGCACAGCAACGGCCAAGCAGATGTAACTCTGAAGCCCACATCCCACATGCAACAGCTAATCACATGTACCCCTACACCCTTAGCTATGTGTAATCATGCTCAGTATATCCTCCACATGCATACCGCTGCCAGTAGTGTCCACTATACTGCATCACAGAGGACATAAGTCACAATACATGGTTTGAAGAAAGAAACTGTCTCTGCTGATTCCTTTCACAAGTACGAATGTGAGATGATGAGAGTGTGTGATGTACACAGCAGTCGTGACATGACTATGTAGTCCACTGTCATTGGATGTCAACGCAAATGAGTAGCACAACTGTGGAAGACACACATGTGTCGTGTGAAGCGGGAGTGACGCTTCGCTCAGGTGGGTGGGTGTGACGGGTAGATGCGCACATGCAAAGTTGAAACACGCTGTGTCGGGAGGGGTCCGGAACTGCACATTACCGCTTCCCTGGGCAATGTTAAAGGCCACCTGTCGGGGGGATGTGAACACGTGTGTGCACAGCAGCCGGGCACACGAACAATGCGGTATCAGGCGTACACGTCAGCCCACCCTCTGTGGACAAGCTGGATCCTGTTGTGCGCCCGCCAGGCCCTTGATAAGGCACACACAGCCCCTGCCGACCAGGTGTGTCCCCAACATTGTCAACCTGCACAGGCAATGCAGGGCACGGGATGGCAGTGGAGCATGGTGGGGGAGAGGACTCGGCGCGCTCCTCTGGGACACATCACGCAGGCAAAACATCCTCAATGTGTAGCATGGCTCAAGACATATGGAAGTATTGGGGGGACGCACACATCACGAGCAGGAGTGACGTCACGGAAGGTGGCTCGCACCATCCCACCCATTGCCTACATCTCCACACACGTCACATGCCGTTGCAACAGAGAAGCCAGCACGTGCGCAAGCACCTCCGAGCCCGCCCCAGTGAGGCAAAAGAGTGAATGTGTGGGTCCATCAGCCCCAGATGGACGCGGCATGGGCCGCTAGGGCAGCTACAGCCTTTGTGTGTCGCAGGTGGTGTATCCGGACTGCGGAGACTGCTATGCATTGTCTATGTTGCCCGTGTCTCGAGTCGGGGCACCACGCAGGTGGACGGCATCCCGCCACACATCATGCCGTGAGACAGACCACTCGTTCAACTGGACCCACACATACACTCCTTGGCCTCTCCGGGGCGAGCTTGGGGCTGCATCTGCATGCGCTAGCCCCACAGGTGCAAATGCATATTGGGGGAGCGAGGGAGGCCATGAGGACAGGGACAAAGACGACTGTATTACTGTCAGTGAGTTCAAGGAATGACCCTGATGTGGACAGGAAAATACGTGCCCCGTGTGTGTTGCAACTAGTCGCTAATCCGATCACCCTCCCATGTCCTGCATGTAAGCCCGCACCTAGCCCCGCCCACCCACCACATTGAAATTAGCACCAGCACAACATCATTCACATTCGAAGCACTGACTGGGGGTGACAACCATTGGACACACTTGTTGAGGCCACCCACGCGTACATGTGGGCCCTCCATGATCCATGTCACCTGCGGCAAAGTGATGACATGCGCAATGACGGAAGTGAGGAGAGCTGTCCGCCTCACGCACAGATGGTGCATCAGCTCCACAGACCCAGCAGCGAGTGCAGCAGGGGTCACATGTGCAGGGGCAGCTGTGCCTGGTGTGAAGGCACATTCAAATTGACAGCACATCGACCAATGTGTAGTCTGCCCACATCTACAGTCCATTATCATGCGGACATAGAAAATGAACATAGGGCAACACATCTGTGTGGGTGCACCCACTGTGACCAACACTGCGCAATCATCGACGTACTCGCCCTGTGCATGGCCCACCACGCAAAGGAGGTCACATTCAGTGCCACCATCCCACACACACATCCCTATCCACGAGACATGGTGTGTCCAATAGTCAGTACTGAGTTAGCGCCCATCTGGAGGGTCCTGAACAGGAGACACATGCAACCCACTAGGCAGTCGGTGCTGTCACCTACTGGCATTGTGCAGTCAATGTGCAGGCCAGGCTTGCTGGGACTGAGAGGGGCAGCATGGCCCAGCCTGACATTCACACGAGCAACAAGTGCACTGAGACCTGCATTGGCAATTGCAGGCGTTGGCCTGCACCCAGCTGGCCCGGGACGCATACCTCCATAGTGGAACATGCAGGGTGCAACCGCGAGGGTCATCGGAGTTGGCCGTAATGGCCTGGCCCATGTTGGTGACAGTCCGCTGATGCCATGTGCACCACACAGTATGATGTGCGCACTGCATCTGCAGGTGTGGCCATGATGTGCGTGTGGGTGCAGGTGCACAATGGACGGGGCCACAACATGCCGTGTGCATAGGCAGGGACGGCCAGTGGCCGGCCCCCACATGTCTGTTAGCATGTCATCATCTGCACATTGGCATGGGTGCATGGTATACGCATATGCACACGCATGTCATCTCTCACTATGTACATCTGACACTTGGCACGTGCAAGGTTACGTGTCACATGTGATGTGTATTTGCAAGCACACAGCCGTGTTGGCATGGGGCTGTCAATGTGTACACCTGACAATGCTTCTGGAGGTGTGATCCGTACAGTGCTGCACATAGGGTGCAGTGGTGACACCAATGACTGTCTCATATCCCCTCGTGCCACAGGTCCCACTTGTCTTGGCCGCTCAGCCTGTGCCCACATCGTCGTTGGTGTGTGCCATACTCATCCAGCCTCGGAAGCAGTGTGATGCACAGCAGCCAGTCATGTTGCCGTGGTGTTGCCGCTTGCTGAATATGCAGTCAGTCCCCATCAGCACGCCTCACAGGTCATTGAGGCCTGGATCCCCATGTGCATGCACATAGCAATGGTTTGTGTCACTGCCCATTGCTATTGGTGGGAGACCTGTGTAAGTGTATTGTGGCTGTGCTGTCCCTGCATGACAGCTGTTCTGTGACTCATGTTCTTGCTCTGTCATATCAGTTATGTGTATGTGAAAATGCCATGTGGCGTGTTGCTTTGACATGTGTCCACTTCCATCTTTCCTAGGCGGAGACCAAACATTTACCGCCCTTTCCAATTGTTGGCGGACATGGAGGATTCTGAGGTCATCCGGAAATTTCGTCTGGACCGACCAACCCTGCATCGACTATGTGCCATGTTGGAACCCCACCTCCGTCCTCGCAGGGTGTATCCGACAGAATTCACCCCCACGGCTAAGGTGATGGCTGCACTGCATTTTTTCGCCACTGGGTCAATCCAGCACACAGTGGGCAGTGGAGGTGGGATGTCCCAGCCCATGTTCAGCATGGTGCTGAGGGATGTACTGGCAGCCATGATGCTGTACAGGAACAGGTACATCCGATTCCCCAGAGCACGATCGTGTGGGATCCGTCTATGCCCTTGGACGGATCCCACACGTCGTTGGTGCCATTGACTGCACCCATGTTGGCCTTGTCCCACCACAGGCCACTGAGCAGCTCTTCCGCAACCGGAAGCACACGCACTCCCTGAATGTGCAAGTGGTGTGCCTTGCGGACATGGTCATTTCCCACGTGTGTGCAAAGTTCCCAGGCTCGGCCCATGACGCGCACATCATGCGCAACAGCATATTACCACGACTGATGACCAATCTGCAACAGGACCGTGGCTGGATTTTCGGTGAGTATGTGGAGTTGTGTAGCGTGCTGGCTTAAGGATGCTGACTACTGTCCTGTTTGAATTGCAACGGTTCTCTGTGTCCCCCACGCCCAGGTGACTCGGCTTACCCGAATGGGCCCTGGCTGCTCAGTCCATTACGAAATCCTCGGACCCCAGCAGATGACCGCTACAATGAGGCAGATGGGAGGACCAGACGTGTGGTCGAGCGTACCTTTGGCCTCCTCAAGTCCAGGTTCAGATGCCTGGACCGCACCGAGGGTGCGCTGGCGTACTCCCCACAGAAGGTGTGCCAGATAGTGGTGTCTTGCTGCATGCTGCACAATCTGGCCATTCGAAAGCAGATCCCCTAATTGTGGATGACGGAGATCAACCAGGGCCCCAGCCTGCACACCAGGACAGCTCCAGTGAAGAGGACAGTGGAGAGGATGAAGCTGTGAATGTGCGTCAGCAGCTCATCGCCCGCTACTTCACTTGACGGTGAGTGACCATGTACGATGGCTGATGTAGCTGTAGTTGTGCAGGTGTATGTGTGCTCTGTTACTGGGGCCTTTTGTTCACTGAGTGCTGTGTGTCAATGGTCCATGTCCAGGTTGGTATGCCACTGTCAGTGGCTGTAGCATTGTGCCCTGTTGCTCTCTGAGATGTGTGTGCATTGCTTGTAGTTGGTGACAAGTACTGTGTGATGAGTGTGTGACACACTCATTGAATGTACTCTTGTTCTGTTTTTCACCCCTAGGTCCCTGCAGCCTCTCCTGTCCCATCGACATGCCACACAGCAGATGCTATTCTGCTCATGGTGGCGATTGCACATCGTGGAATAAACCCAGGACACATTAAGCCGATTGTGATCAAGGTGTATTTATTAACAGCGGTGACATGTGATTGTGTGCAAGGTGATGACAAATGTGGTGCATGCTGTGACAATGAGTTGACGGTCATGGCTGCGTGATGGTCAAGGTGTACCCATGGAGTTCTATGTCCACAGTCCAACAGACACATGCCATTCACATGGCAGTGTGGGCTAGGATCGTATTCCAAGTCAATGCAGTAGGTGGTCAAGGTGGCTGGCTGACTCACTGGCGTTTGGTGCGGGCGAAGTCCTCTCTGGACACCTGTTTCCACTTCGGACGGCCCCTTCCACGTTTGGGAGGGGGGGGTGTTGATGTTCCGCTGGTGGTGGTTGAGGAGTGCTCACTCGCTGTGGACGCAGGGGAACGCGATGCTGCACGAACCTGCGCCACAGCAGGTGGTGGCGGAGGTGGTGTTGCTGGCCTTGCTTGAGCCCTCCCCCCCACCACCAGCTGGCCCATGAGGTCCGCGATTTGGGCCATGTGGGCGTCCATGGACCTCAACACCGCAAGGACCTCCAGCGTGTCGCTTGCCGACCTGGCCCATTCGCCTTGGGCCTCCTCATAGGCCCCAAGGACTCTGTCGATTGGCGGCAGGGCTTGGCTCCCAGGCACAGTTGGCATTGGCCTGGCCCTGCTCCTCCTACCAGTTCTGCTGCCACCGACCTGCCCACTAGCCACATTGCTCACCACGGTCCTCGCTGTGGCTCCCAGGGTGGACCCAGTCGGCCGGACCACCACTTGCGCTGGGGCTGGGGCCAGTGATGACGTGGTGGTGGTTGCGGCAGTGGGAGTGGCCGCAACGACCGTGGGAGTGGCCGCCACAACAGTGGTAGTGGCCGCTACGACAGTGGCAGCAGGGGGCTGTGAGTGGTCATCAGCCCTGGATGATGGGTTGGTGGGTGGGAGGGTGCCTGGGGTGCGGTTGGGCCCTGCCACACCAGATGGGCCTGCTGGGTGGTCCGTGTCCGAATAGGAGGACAGATCCTCCACATCCGTGAGTCCTTGTTGGGGGCTTGCAGGCTGGCTGTGCTGGCTGCTGTCTCCATCTCCAGCATCCAGCAGTTCGTCACCTGTGGGGGAATGAGATATGTTATTGTGTTGCACATGACAAAGTATGTATAGGTTGTCTGACATCCACAGTTCGTGCACAGTCGTGCACAGGTTTCCCGGAGCCGTGTGTGTGGCTGTGCTATTTGTTGTTGTGTGGGCATGCCAATGGGACTGTGTGCTGTGGACATGTGGCATGGGACGGATTGGCAATGCCGATGGGTGTGTTGCTGTGCTTCTGCTTTTGTGGCTCTGGTGTATGCGGACTCCAGACCCATCGTGGAGGTTGGTTTGTACTATGCTCTTGGGGTTCAAATGTAACGCTTCGAAACGCAGATGGCAAAATGGGGGTCAGCCCCTGAAACGCATTTGAGATGAACTATGCTTTGGGGGTTCATATGGAACGCTTAGGAACGCAGATGGCATAATGGGGGTCAGCCCCCTGAAACGCATTTGAGATGAACTATGCTTTGGGGGTTCATATGGAACGCTTAGAAACGCAGATGGCATGATGGGGTCAGCCCCCTGAAACGCATTTGAGATGAACTATGCTTTTGGGGTACATACTGTGTGCCATGGGTGCAGAACGTGACATGTGTTGTGGCAACATGACAGTGCATGGTCTGAGGTGTGTGTATGTCTGACATACCCTGCATATTTGCTGTCTGTTGTGATTTCTGGCCATGTAATTGGACGCATTGTTATGAGTGAGTGATGGTTGTGTGCCACACGACGTATTGCAGATGGTCCAATTCCTTGGTGTGCGTGCTGCCCTGTGCCATGTGCATCACTGCAGTGCTTGGGGGTGTGTGGCCCATGTTATGTGTGTTGTTGCTCACAGTGTGACGTGCGCTTCATTCACTTCTGGCACATGATTTGTCATGGGCATGTTTCTTTGCGTGACTACTGTATGTGGACCAGCTGTTCGGATGACATACCTTTCATGTGACTGGGGCTGACGGATGAGATGGATGGTATGTTGTATGTGCATTGTGTGTCTGTGTGTTTGATGGGTCCAGTGGTGTTCGTGTGCATTTATGTTGTTCCACGCTGTTGCGTCTAGTGTGGTATGTCTTACATGGGCGTAGTTGTGGGATGTGTGGTTGACAGGCAGTAGGGGCTACATGGACAGGACTTCGATGGTGTTGCAGTTGTGTGTGATGGGTTGCACTGTGCCTGCCGTGTGGTTCTGTAATCAGTGTGACTTGTGCATGCAGACGTGGCTCCTTGGGTGTTGCTGTGTCTGTGATGGGTCATGTGGGGTGTGACTCTGTGGTTCATGTCCGTGTGCACATTGTTCACATGGTTGTGGCAGGGAGCAGTGATGCGTGTTCCTCTGCTACTTGATATGTCCCATGTGTTGGTCGTAATTCAGTCCTCATGCCTCCAGTCACCCCGCCCTGTCCAGTTTCCCACCTGCAGGTTGTTTTTGAGCGTGCACTGGACTGGATGCAACATGGTTATGGGCGGGGGTGCTCCATGTTGCAGGTCTGTGGGGGTGGGGGCGGTGTTATGGGTCGTGGTGATGGCTGGACACCCACTGACACCGTTTGTCCTGGGGCGGGATGTCTACCTGTCGGCTGCCGGTGTGCACTGCAGTGGCTGCTACGTGGGTGTGGGCTGTGGGATGTGCTCCTCCTTGCTGTGCTGTGGAACTAGGGGCCTGGTGTGTGTTGTACTTCAGCTGTCCCCCCTCCCACCCACTGCCTTTGTGTTGCTGCTACTTACCTGTTACTTGTCGGTTAGTGCAGCTACGGCTGCCACATGGGTGTGGGGGTGCTCCGCCTTGCTGTGCTGTAGGACTAGGGGCCTGGTGGGTGTTGTACTTCAGCTGTCCCCCTCCCACCCACTGCCTTTGTGTTGCGGCTACTTACCTGTTACTTGTCGGTTGGTGCAGCTACGGCTGCCACATGGGTGTGGGGGTGCTCGTTGTGGCGCTTCTGGAGTACTAGGGGACCTGTTGGTAGTTACGTGGCTGGCTGGGTGTACACATGCCCCCATGGTTTTGTTAGTTGATATGTTTGGGCTGTGTGTGTGGTGGTGCCTGTTGCATGTGTGAGTGATGTGTTGTGTATTGTGTACTGGACATGGGGGTGTTTGTCCCTCGGAGCTATGGCATGGTGGTAGTGCATGTGAGTACATAGCGGTGTGCTGGTATACATTTGTTTGTACTTACCAGCCTCCACTCCCCTGGTAATCCGGTGAGGATCTCCGGATGGATGATGACTCGCACCTTCTCCTCCCACGCTTTGAAGGTCTTGTAATGCGCGGGATTCCCTCCGCCAGTCGTGGCAGCCAGCTCTCGATTTTTGCTCTCCTTCTTCTTGACCAGGCTTTTGATGTCGTTCCACCGTTTGTTTATCTCTCCTCTGTTTCTGGGTACGGTCCCGACTGCATTGACCTGGTCTACAATTCTGTTCCACATTCTGTTTCTGGTGGCTAGTGGTGTGTGCTGGACCTGGTTGCCATAGATTTGTGTGTGCACCTTGACGATCTCGTCGACCATGACCGTCAGCTCAGTGGAAGTGAACTTGGGCATTCTGTGTGATGCCATGGTGTTTGTGGTGCTGGTGCGGTGTGTGATGTGTGATGTGCAGGGGTTTGTGGTGCCGGTGTTTGGTGGTGGTGGTGGTGGTGGGTGTGATGTGTGCGTATCTGTGGTGTGCTGCTGTCCTTGCTGTGTCACTGTGTCCTCTCCCTCTCTGCTTTGCAATGTTGCAAGGGGTTGTGGTCTGTGGAGGGGCTGCTTTTGTACTTACCTGTTTGGGTGTGTCCTGATGGTCTGTTGTTTTCAGGTGTGTTGTGGCTGGTGTTCTGGGCTTTGTAGTTTATTTGTTTGTCCAGGGGTTGTGTGTTTTCGGGATGTGTACTTTGTCTGTGTATTTGTGCGTGGGTTGCTGTGTGGACTTGTTTGCCATGTTGTGTGTGTTTGTTTGAGTCCGCGGCTGTTTCTGTGCAGGGACGTGGCCGCCATGGCTTCTGCCGTGTCCATTTTCTTCAGTGTTGTTTACGCTGGCGGGCGGTGTATTTGTTGTTTTCCGCGCTCATGTCGGTGCGATCGTAATTTCACGTGCGGTGTCTCGACCGTGAGGGCGGGCGGTTTTGTGTTGTCGTGCGTCTTTCCGTCCGTGGCGGGCGGTTTGACTCCGACTCGGGCAAGGGCGGGCGGTATTTTGTGTGTTTTTCCGCCGCTGGCGGTTTTCGGTTCAAAACATCATGATTGCTGGGTCGGTATTCAGACGGTGTAGGCGGGCGGATTTTTGCCGCTTTCATGGGTGGCGGATTTTTTTACGCCCGGTATCGTAATGGGCCTTTAAGTAATTAATTAACAATAAATTAATTAACAATAACAATACATAAAAATTAATAATAAATTAATTATAATTAATATAATTATAAATTAACGAATTAATACAAATTAATTACCAATTAATAATTAATTAACTATTAATTAATAATCAATAACAATACATAAAAACATATTAATTAATTAATTTAATTTAATTACTTCCCACCCTATTCCCCTATAAACCCACAACCCGCTCTGATACTAAAACACAAAATTTACTTTAACAAAATTACTAATTTCTAAACATTTATTTAAAAATTTATGAAAATACATTAAAATAAATGTTGAACATACATATAAAATACATACTAAAATACATAACACTAAATTTTTTTCTCGATATTATTGACAACAATATTTTTGCTAACGATATTACTTACTTCGATATTACTTACTTCGATATTAAAAAAAACGATATTACTTACCTTGGGGTCGATATTCTGGTCAACGATATTCTTGACTTCGATATTCTGTCCCTACGATATTAAAAACTCGATATTAAGGTAGGTCGATATTTAAAAATCAATATTTTGACTGTGCACCACCTCACCCGCAAGCTACAAAACATCCAGAACACCGCCGAAAGACTGGTCCTCAACCTGCCAAGACACTGCCATATCTCCCAGCACCTGCGCACACTCCACTGGCTCCCCATTGAGGCTAGAATCACCTTCAAGATTCTCACCCACGCACACAAAGCCCTCCACAACACCGGACCAGCATACCTGAACAGCCGACTCAAATTCCACGCACCCCAAAGGACCCTACAATCAGCCCAGCTCTCCTACGCCGTGGTCCCCGCGCCAGAAAGACCAGATCGGGAGGCCGCTCCTTCTCCTTCCTCGCGGCCAGAGCATGGAACGCCCTACCGCTCCACCTCAGACAGACATCACTCCCCATCTTTATGAGAAACCTCAAAACTTGGCTCTTCGACAGACCCCCTCCTTGATGGACTGGAGCCTGCACCTCTCCTCCTCCCCAGCGCCTTGAGACCCTTACGGGTGAGTAGTCGTGCTTAACAAACACATGATTGATTGATTGATTGAACAAACAAGAAAATAGCCACCTTCTAAAAGTGGTATTTTCAAACTCAGACTGTAAAAATCACCTTTAGTAAACGATATGTTAATAAATTCTGAGTTCAGAGAGCCTAAACTTTATTTTTCTATCTTAATCCCTATGGAAAGTTATGCTTGTAAAATGTTACAAAGCATTCCCCATTCTGTCCTATGGGGCAAGATAGCCTTTCAATAGTGAAAAACGAAATTGGCAGTATTTCACTATCAGGATATGTTACACACATCACTACATGTCCTACCTTTCACATACACTGCACCCTGCCCAGGGGGGTACCTTGGGTCTACCATAGGGGTGTCCTATATGTAAGAAAAGGGAAGGTTAGGGTCTAGCAAGTGGGTGCACTTGCCAAGTCGACATGGCAGTTAACAACTGCGCACAGGGGCTGTGCATCCTGTTGGCACAACAGTGTGGAATTCTGCTTGGGGAGTCTGTCCAAAGCACATGTAACATTTTGGTGCACTTAAAAAAGAGCAAAGAGGATTCCAAGACAATTCTTTTGTATCCACTCTCTGGGTGATACTGGACCGTTCTTTTGCCCTGCAAGACTTCTGTCTCCTGGTTTGATGTAGGTACAGGCAGGGTCGGCTGTAGGGCTGAGCAACAGGTGCAACCGCACCTGGCGCTGAGTTCAGGGGTGCTGTTTAGAAATAACTTATGGGTTTAAAAGTACTTGCTGCATAGTCCCTTGTGTGCCCAGCAGTTTTAATGCAGTAATACAAGTGTCAAGATACCTCTGATGATTAATGTTGCTGTTGAGAGAAATCAGAGTTTTGTCTAGTGGCAGTTTTGACTCACCAAACAGTACTGCAGAGGGTTAGTATACCTGTTGCAAAGAATGTGTACCACGCAGATCACACACTGTATTTTATGTGGATAGCTCAGTGGGTTACTGCTTTTGTCACAAAGGTCCTATTGTTACCTGCAGTTCTTAATTCACAATCCAAATAGTGCACAGTGACCTTTGAGCCATCATCAAAGAGCTGCATGCAAAATATATGGTGTAGGTTAGAAAGTTATGTTTATTTTGCCAGGCTTTCAGTATCCTAATGCTAAAATGGCTAGAAATACATTCTTATTAGTAAAGCCAATCCCACCCACTGAGGTACGTTTTACATCCTGAGTTTGTGCTTCTCTGGACCAAACACTCTTAACATATCCTGCCTACTAGTATGGATGACATGTGATCTCTACACCTTGTAATCCTCATTGCCTCATGTAACATTTCCTATAAACTAATTTACACATGTATGATTCATTGTCTCTCTATAATGTGTGTGTGTCTCTCTACACTGATATGAGGAGCTCTATTAAAGAATGAAATGCAGGTGAGAGATGGGCTATGGAGAGATGAGGGCCACTGTTGGAGTGTGGTAGTGAGGGAATCCTGGAGAAGGCAGTAATTGAGGGGGGATTCTCGCAACGGGGGCCACCACAACTAAAGCCGGCCCTGGATACAGGGTCTGCTTCAAACTGGATTATAGTATTAGTGTTAGATTAGGGAGGACACTTCCCTGTGACACTCCCACAAACGCTCCCAGTCCGCGGACCCGAGGATTAGTGTGGCCAAAGATTTCACCATCTTGAGAATGTCCTGGCACATGGGATTTTGGGCCTATTTGCAGTAACGCAAAAAAGAACTGCTTAAAAAGGGGTTAGTGTTGCCCAGAAAACTTTTATTCCATTGGTGAGTGAGTGCCCAGGATCACCCCCATCCACTAACGCGTGCCAGCCATAAATGTGACACCCCGAGGTATCACTGTGAGAACAGTTACTGGACCTGTGGAAGCACAGAAGAGGCCTCAACCTGCTGTCTGTGACCTGAGAGGAGGCCTGAATGACTCGACCTCCTCCTTCTTGTACCCAAGACAAAGGAGTAGACTCCAGTAGCCAGTTGGCTGACCTCCTGTGTGGCTACAGGGACACACAAAAAGCTTCAAGAGGCCTCTTCCCTAAAGTGCCCAGGTGACCAATGCAACTAGACTTGGACTGTGCATTGCTCTTGGGCTCTCTATGACACCATGAGTGTTTCTAGGTGCTTTCCCCTGAGGTCCTCAGGCCTTGGAAGTGTACCCCTGTTGTTGTTTGGGAAACCAGAAGAAAGTTTTGTAACATTTTCAAGTATTTTGACTTCCAGACTTTTCTCTGGGACCAGTCCACTTGTCTATCAGTAATACAATGATTCACCCCTGAGCACTCCAGATGAGTAATGTTCTGTCCAACAGAAATGCAAAAAGTCTTATATGATTTCTTAGTTCCAAGCTCTTTATTCGGGTATCCAGTGTCCGATACTCAGCAGTATAATGTTTCCAAGACACAGCTTGATGTTGTGGTACAGTTGAACAATTACAGCCAACACGTGTTTCGTCGTGTGTCGTAGCACACATATGACTTCTTCAGGGCTGTAAACCCAAAATACAAACAGTTACCATCACTGTTCTTACATAAAGGCAAAATGTGCCCAAACACCCGTGTGTCATGCCTGCTAGGTTTCCATCACCAAAAGTCAGCATGAAAAGTGAATCCGCACAGTTCCAACAGAACCATCAGTATTATCCAATAGAGAAAAGAAACGGATAAGATGTCGAAATCAGTATCACACCGAAGGTTGTTAAGGATAAAGAGTAGAAGAGCGAAGCTCAAAACCCAACACCTATGTGTAAGAGAAACAAGTAATAAAAAGGTATTAAGATAGGGAACCAAAGTCCAGGTACCCTTAATAATCAAGCGCTCATCACCTGATTCCGTTAGCAGCTAAATTCACAGTTCAATCTGGATAATACGCCGTTCCAGTAAAATAAAAACCTGTAATTGCAAACACAACCCGTTATCTAGTCCTCAAATTTATGGCATACATACTAATCTAATAGTATAAATTATACTTGTGAAATCACCTTATGGCTCGCTTTCCCGAGCCTACCAGGTAAATATTGAGTTCTTGTCAGTCCAGAAAATATTTCACGACGGCGTAGTTTGCCAAAAACTATAATCAGGGAAAAAGGAAACAACCAACCAAAGGAACGAATTTAGAACAGGAGCATATCCAACAGCATCATTCATCATATGTGGTTGTGTGCAACATCCTACTTCCAAACATTGAAATGCTCGCCTCGAATGTAGAATGATGCAGCACAAAGTACGTGTCCAGATGACGTATAAAAATGAAAAATGAAGTATAAAGAGGGGGGGGGCGAGATCACGAGTCCATGACCTATAATTCAGAAAGTGATAGCCAATTATAAGATGCATGTACAGTAAGTAATATAGTCACAACTCATACCAGCCACAACCTCAATACAGAATATTACCGTTATTGGTAAGTAACTATATTATCCCTGCCTAAAATAGGCAAGATGAGTGAGTCCAGCTATATTAAATCCGACCCCACCGCAACTCATAGCAAGTGCTGTCATGTAGAAGCATCACTGTAGATATCCAATGTATGACGTAATAAAAGTAGACATCATATTGTATTATGTGATCAATTATCCATCCTCCAGAGCGTATATAACGTGGTTAATGTATAACCAGAAGGTAAACCGCAATAATGTAGTAGCATTAATGCAATGCGACGGTAATTTAAAAGTAAACAACACAGTCTCATGTGACCAATGTAATGCTAGAGGTAGTGGCAACTGAACATTCAGTGTAACCACTCATTTATCCATCCTACACTTCGCATATAAAGGAAGTCAAAATAACACAGTCCTAACTAGGAACCAGTGAGAGCGCGGTTAATGTATGACCAGAAGGTAAACCGCAATATTGTAATAGCAAAATACAATGCGTCGGTAATGTAAAGATATAAACGACACAGTCTCATTAGACCGGTGTAATGCTTAAGGTAATGGCAACTGATCACTTGGTGTCGTCCCCACACCGAATATACACCCAACGTTCTAACTTCGAGATCATTATGTATAAAATATGACAATTCCACCTTCTTTTACAGAAAGGTTTACCACTGTAAATCATCACAAGTAATTGGAATATATGTGCATAATACTTTTACCATATGCATAAGCAGAAAGCATGAATAACATAGAGTGAAAAGCTTAACTATCTGAGTACCTCATTTGATGAGACTATATGTAATTAATGTATAGTCACTAAGTCTGTTTCCTTTTCCCCCTCCCCTTGTTTGTTTCTTCGTCTCCTCAAAGTTATAGGTATCATTCTGAACCTATAACATTATCACAAGTCAATGGACTTCATGACGAAGATAGGTGAGTGACTTAACTTACCTACAGAGGAAAAGCCTAATTTTCTACTGCTCCCTCTTGGCCCTGAAGAAAGCCCACCGATCCTTAGAGACAGTAAAGGGCTGAAACATGTCGACCACCGATCTTTGAATTACACTAGGTGCAGAGGACCAACTAACACATCCTGTATGGCACCCACAATTGTTTTTAATCTTACCCCTCCCTGACCAATGAAAAATACTTTTTACAGGAAAGGAGGAATTTTTAACCTCACTCTTTTTTCTGCAACTTTCTACGTACCAATCATTACGACCACTGAACCAGATGGTCTCCCTCCAGGAGGAGGAAAGGTGACTGCCTGGAGAACAGGAAACTCAGGCGGAAAAGGACCCTATGATGAAACCACTCACCTAACTACCCTAAGCGGAGAACCAAGATATACCGCTATCAACTAGTTAGAGTGTTTGAGGGCCATTGTACACTATACATAGACCCTGGCATCCCTTGAAATGGGATTCATTCCCACTTGATTCTTACCAATACGCACGGTAGCTGAATGGATCACTGCTTCTCTCTCCCCCCTTTTTGATTTTTTGAATTGGTTTTAGTGTTAGCATTTTAGATTTTCCCTTTTTGTTATGTTACATTTTAGTTGACACTTGTATTTAATCGACCAGGGAACAGTTTTAATTAACTGTCCCTGCATAGGATTAATATGTATGGAATCTGTTCTAAGGCTTCGTGTCCTGTGAACTTTTTCTCCCTGTTTTTGTAGTAAGACCAGGCTAGGGATTTGGAACTTCCTGGAGGAATTGGTGTCTGTTGTAAAAACACAAACAAAATGTCCTGAAGTCTTGTATTTCTGTAATGCAAGTGAATGAATGGTCCATGCCACAAATGTTTCATTGTAGAGTTGGATCAGGAGAATTTACAAGATGTGATCAAGGAAGTGAGTGGAACAACACACATACACTAAAAAAGTCTCCCCAGACTAGAGTCAATTTATTTGAAAGTGCAGTAGGTAACCATGTTTCTATTTATACCCTTGCAGGAGACAAGAAAACTTTGTGCTGCCCTGGTCAAAATTCATACCTAGATTCCATAGGAACAGCCATTCTCTTCAGCACTTAGCATCTCTTTATTGTAAGTATTATCTAGATTTATTCTAGATGTGCTATATTATCCTAGGACCCTTCTAGAGACTGTGGGGCATATTTATCAAGGATTTTGCTCCACCCTTGCCCCACACAAGGGAGTGCACGGCGACACAAAACCTATAATGAGGTTTACCAAGCCACACAAGGCCACCTTGCATGGCCCTGGGTGGCTGGGTAAATATGGAGAAATACAAGGCAGCACAAGTCTCTGCCGCCCGTTACTCTGCCCTTGGAGGTATTCTATGGGTGGAGTGTGGACGCTGCCACTCACCCACCCATGGATTCTGAAGCATTCCTAGATTTACTAATACTGGTAGACCTAGGAATGCGTCAGAATGCTAGGCCTTCCCAGGGGAGGCGTAACAAGGAGAAATATCTTTATTTCTCCATGTTTTTTCCTCTTTCGATGTTTGCTGCATTTTTACAAGTCGAAAAGAAAAAAGGCTTAGAAGATTGTTTTTGTGCAGGACGGTGTCCCTTCACTGCACAAAAACAGTCTTGCCCGTAACGCACGCGCCCTTGCACCATTGTGCGCCAGCATAAGCAGAGTGCAGCAACATGTGAACTCTTGATAGATATGGCACTTTCCTGCCCTCTTCCTTTCACGCAGCACAGCAAGGTGTCTTGCTACGCTGAATGAACTAAAGATAATTATGTCCCTGTGTTTTTAAATATATGCAAAGGAACAATTGCTCCTATTTAACTACTACAGCTATAGCAATGTTTGGAAGTGAAGTCTGGTGTAGAGAGGGGATTTATATGTTAAGTACAGGCAATGCCATGCCACCACTGAGGGTATAACTTTATTTGTTCACAGATGTACAATCGCACACCAAATATAATGAGCCTATGATTCCAAATGTTCCAACATGTTTGTCATCAGCCTTTTGCAATGGCCATTTATTAGGTATACACAGTGTTACATATGTATTTCCAGTACCGGCAGCTCAGTTGATGTTTCTATCATTTTCTTCGTGAAACTTGTCATTTTTTAGATATGCCATTTCATATCGGCATATGAATTTTCCTGCACTGTTTGTGTTTCTTGTACATTATTTCATTGCATGGATGTTAGTGAAGCTATTTAAAACAGTGGTTATTTATTTTTAATTGCATTCTTTGCTTTTTCTTGTTTTTTGAGGTTGGGACTGGTAATTCCAGGAGGAAGGCTACATTTCCATTGTCTTGTCATCAAGGGTCCTAATGGTAGAGAACACCTTCTGGAGGTCATTAACTGTGTGAAAGAGATATATATCTACAAATATAAAAACTCTCTCTTTGCAATAGATGTGATGCGATTTCTCGAGCCATCTTCAGGGTCCCAGTCTGAATGCCCCAGTATTCCTGCAGGTAACTCTGCCCCTTTCCCCTAAGGTAACAATACCGGGGTAGCATTCCCTCCACGAGGCAGAGGTTCCTGAAGATTACAAATGAGACTGGAAGAATCCCCTTAATACTGAGAAATTACTGGGGCAGCTGGTACTTCCCTATTGTCCCTTAGAGCTCCACCCAGTGTTTTCATCTTGCTTCTGTAGTCCAAATCTCTCCCTGAAACAAAAGCGATGCGCTATGTTCCAGCGAATCTTGCAGTTGCGATGTGGCTGGTCAGCACTATTACGGACCCTAACAGAATCAGGACGAGCCTCGTCATGGAGGCCTGCATCTTCAGAAGGCTCTGATATGCGAGAAACCGAAAAAACTGAGGTAATGAAATACCACGAGGGGCTTGGACTTATTGTGACAGTCGCTGACTCTGTATATAGGAAACAGCCAAAAATGTTCTCCACTCGCATTCTAAGCACATTTAAAGTGTTGGTATACTGCTGCATGAAAACCATCCAATATTTGGCGAAAAAACTGAATAAAATTTTCCGCAACAATAAGTCTCTCCAATACCGTTCTGTTCCCCCCTCAAAGTACCCAAATTCATTTCCACGTTTGCTGGTCTCTGTGCTTGCTGTCCTCTGTCCTGGCTAGCAGCTTACAAAAAGCGTATGCAGAGAGTGACTCAGTCTGCCCTGCTCTTTGCCACTTGTTCCCTTTACAGGAACCCGTTTTGAGAATCCACCACTTATTTCGTCTTATTCTGAGTTCATGGATTCTGCTTTTATCTTTTATTTGCTAAGTATGTAAGGCGGGCACCAGTAATCGCTTCCTCTTCTTATCTAGCATTGCACAGTTACTTTTATCTGCCTCTTACAGCAAATCCCTTGTCCACTTTTTAAAGAATAGGTATATTTGTATTGCTTTAATGAGCTCTGCTGAAAGGATACCTATTAACCATTTCGTAATTCCTTTGCATGCGTCACAATAGAGTTCCGATTGGACATTTCGCTTTATTGATCGTTTAAAAGTGGGTGTTAATCAGCAGTTAAATGTCTTTATTATTAGACCTTTTAAAAAAATCATATTATGGTTCCAGATTGTACCTCATTCTACCATTTCTGCAAGGTCTAATCGAACTCCAGTAAGCATATGGGCCCCTAATAGGACAGTGACAATGCATGAATGATTATGGGGCCTTACCCCATGAAAAGTCCAAGTGGTGCATTTTACAGCACACTTTCCCCAGAAATGTACAGCAAATAGTCCATATGACATATGAGCTGTGATGCATATTGGAAGGAATGCCCCTAAAACCAAAGCACCCACCTAAACTGTCACACACATGAAATATGTTTCCGACTAGTAAGGTGCCTGTCTCTTTAATGGCACAGACCGTCAGTGCAGTGGAAGGCTGTTCTTGTAGATATCAAAGAAGGAAATCCTGACAGAATTAGTTGGCTGAAAATAGACCCTTTCAAAACATGGGGGCATATTTAAAAGCCTCTATCGCCACCGGAGCATCACTTTTTTTGACGCTCTGGTGGCGTAGTGCCATTTCCTATATTTGCAAGGGAGCACTAAGCCACTTAACGTGGCTTAACACCAGCTTGTAAATATGCCCCTTTCCACCCCAGTCCTTTGCGGCAAAAGGGCGTGCAATAACAGAGGCTCTCCCCACCTAGGGAGAGCCGTCGATATGGCAGGGAGCCGGGGGTCAGCGGGACGGACGGGGCGTGGTCGCACCGTCTTTCCGGCTACTGAGGGCGCTGATTGGTGACGCGCCTGCTGCCCCGGAAGCACTAAAGTGCTTCCGGGGTGGCTGCAGTTAAACCCGCCCTTATTTAAGCGGCTGCGCGGCCGCAAGCAGGTCTCTGTATCCTGCTTGCGGCAAGGCGCAGTTGCACACATCTTTCCCCTGGACGATGCCTGACTCTTCGTGTGTAACCGGAGGTTGTGGGCCCCCTCCTCCCCTCGCATCGCCTCTCTGGGAGCCACGCGGACTCGAGTTTTACTCGCCTGGCCCGGGAGCTTTAGGACTCTCGGTGGCAGCTCTGGAGAGTGCAGGGGGCCCACACAGGTAAAAGCGGGCCGCAGCAGTGATCGCGCCCCTCTTTGTTGTAGCCTGGGGGTGAATTTTGTAACTGGTGATCGCCCCTGGGGGGCTTTGTGGTTTTTTGGACACGGCCTGCAAGGTTTTGTTGGGGCTCGAGTGTAGCTGGCAAAAATATTGAGCGTTTCCCTTTAGCTGAGGAGGACGTGGGGCGGTGATTGCATCTGAGGGCTAATTTGGCATTGTTGGATTTGTTTTGTAAATGCAGCTAGCAGGGTTGGTGTTACTGGGGCTGAAATGCTATAGTGGGGCCCCAAGCAGTGCCTATACCTCTCAGTGCCTATTTGAGTGCTATATTGTTGGCAGCTAGATTGTTTTCAGGTTTTGCTTGGGGGTGCAGGAATTTCAAAGCGTTGTTCTGTCGTGAGTGTAGTCCCAAATTACTCAGATTTAGTTTGCATAGCTGAGTGTTGCGGATTTGTGACAAGCATGCCGGGGGTGCCAAAGAAGGGTGCCAAGAGGGCACGCCTGGCTAGCAGGATGGAGGAGATGATACTCAGGATTGAGTGCAGGATGGAGGCAATGGATGAGAGGCTAGCTTTGCTTCAGGCACAGGACCCACAGGGAGGGCAGCCAGTGGAGCCAGCAGTGCCAGACAGGCCTCGTAGGCCGGGGGTAGCACCCCGAGCAGCATTTCCCCCAAGCAGGAGGTGTGGCAGCGGGCAGGATGGCGGAAGGGGGCGCAATTCCCAGGCCGCACCTGAGTCTGTGCCAGTTAGTGGCATAAATGGGGTTTCGGGCAGTGCTCCCGCAGAGGTGGTGCCAACCGTCAGGATCAGTGTTGTAGAAAGGCAGGCTGATCACCCTCCGGTGGTGGTGTCACCAGCAAACGGCAGCATCATACAGGCTGGGCATGCTGGCGGGGCAGCTCCAGTGGGTTTGGTTGGCCAGCCAGATCTGGTTGCAAATTTGGCCAGTGTGTTGCTATGACTTTCAAGGGCAGGTATGTGGTCTGCACCGGTATTAGTGGGTGCATTGGCAGGGGTGGCGGAGGCCGATCATGTTGAAAGGGCAAAAAGGTTGGTGGCGCATGTGGATGGCATTGGTATGCTGCCAGGTGTACAAAGGCAGGAGGGGGTAGCAACTGTGCCAGCAGGGCAGGAACCAGTGGTTGCGGGGATCTCACAAGCTGGTAGTGGGCCTCAGACAGTGCCGGCAGCAGCCTGGCCTCTGCCTCCCCGTAAAGAAAGCACACCATCAGGTATGTTACAGCCTTTGCCGAGCATGGGTCTGGGGGACGTGCACTCAGAGTCTGATCAGTTGGGGAGGCACGTGCATTCTGACGTTAAAGAAAAAATTTGGAAAGGTGCTTATGTGGATATTTGCGAGCTGATTGTAGATACGCCTAACAGGGAGAAAGTCAAGCGGCACAAGGAGTGCTCACACTCCAGAGAATGTGGGCATTGGCCATACAAGAAGAGAGTGGAGGAGTCATTCATGAATTGGGTCAGAGGTTTCACGATTTTTCAGGCAATCATGGAGGGCATTTAGCGTGCTACCAAAATAGGATAGCTTGCGCGCATGAAGAGTTTGGAGGCACATCCTGGAGGGAATATGACAAAGAATTCAGGCACATCAAGGCTACTAGACCCACTCTGGGATGGGACCAGATAGATGTGAAAGCATGGTTGCGTTTCATGTATCCACAGAAGGCGATGGCTGGTCCAAGTCAGCCCTTTCGGGTGGGCACAGGAGCAAATGGTAGTTCAGAGGGTAGGGCAAGGTAAGGGGCATGCTGGGATTTTAATAAGAAGATTGCACCAGAGCCCCAGGAATGTGCAAGTTCAAGCACTGTTGTTCTTTCTGCGGACTGTCTTCACACCCAGAGTCCAAGTGTTTCAAGAAGACAAAAGACAGGGGCCCCAAAAATCGTGATTGAGTTCCCGTCTATAGGTAAGGCCCCCTGCCAGGTTAACTGGCAGGCAACGATGTCATGGTTGAACATTTAAAGCAACACAACAGCGGCACAGTCGTTGTATGAGGGATTTAAGAGCGGTTTCAGGATTCCAGCTGAAGGTTGTGTGGGCGTCGCCTATTGCAGAAATCAGCAATCTTTAAGGGCCAACCCTAGCATTGCCAGAGATAAGATTATGAAGGAGAAGAACTTAGGGAGGGTGGCAGGTCCCTTTGAATCCCCTCCTTTTGAGAATTTTGTGTGTTCTCCTTTGGGCATAGTTCCCAAAAGAGACCCTTGGGAGTTCCGGCTTATTCACAACCTTTCAACACCAAAAGGGCAGTCAGTTGATGGGGCATTGTGTTCCGTTAAGTATGCCTCACTTGATCACGCAAGCGCAATGCTCCAGGAGCTGGGACCTGGGACTTTGTTGGCAAAAGCTGACATAGAATCAGCTTTTCGGCTGTTACCGGTTCACCCGGATGATTTTCACCTGTTGGGTTTTCAGTTCGAGGATGCATTCTATTTTGACAAATGTATGCCCATGGGCTGCTCAGTTTCCTGTGCTTACTTTGAGAGGTTTAGTACCTTTTTAGAATGGGCATTTACAAAGAAATTAGGACACCGTTGGGCACTTTATTATTTGGATGACTTCCTCTTCTTGGGAGCTCCTGGTACAGATGACTGTGGGAGGGCCTTACAGTGCTTCCAGGAATTGATGGGGGGGTCTGGGATGCCACTGGCCCCAGCAAAGACCTGTGGAACAACAACCGCAATAGAATTCCTGGGCATAGAATTGGATTCCAAGGCAGGGGTATCCAGGCTTCCACAAGAGAAGGTAAGAGGTCTCTCAAAGGCACTGGAAGAATGCCTGAGGCCTCAAAAGGTGACGCTGCATCAGCTACAGGTGGTGGTGGGGCAGTTGAATTTTGCACTCCGCATTATACACATGGGCCGCCCATTTTCTAAGTCTATTGCACAGGCCATGTCAGGTATTAAGTCAAAGCATCATCATACGAGGCTGACAAGTGAGGTCCGCCAAGACATGAGAATATGGGAGGCATTTTTGGGGGACTTTAATGGGACAGTGGTATAACCAAGCCCTGCTAAGACCAATGAATAGTTGGGTCTATTGACAGATGCTGCGGGCAGTAAAGGTTTTGGGTCCATTCCGGGACCGGAGCGGTGCCGAAAAAATGGCCAGTTGAATGAATTGAGTCTGGCTTGGTAGCAAACATTGGTTTTCTTGAGCTTTTTCCCATCTTAGTTGCACTCAAAATATGGTCAGAACAGTTTTGCAACCAGTCAGTGGTATTCTGGTCAGATAACATGACGGTGGTGGAGTGCATTAATCAACAGGCTGCCAGGTGTAAAATGATCTTGCAATTACTGAAATAAATTTGTATTTATATGCCTGAGATTAAATGTTAATTTCAGGTCAAAACATGTGCCTGGTGTACTGAACAATGCAGCAGATGCTTTTTCTCGTTTCAAGATGCAGTCATTCAGGTATCACCACCTGGAAGCAGCGGAGCTTCCCTCACCATTCCCGGAACATCTATGGCAGCTTGGTGCCCCATGTTACAAGACCTCGTTTCGGCCAGCTTAGAGCCTTGGACAAGGCGCGCCTATGAGGGAGCATATGGCACTTATTGCAGGTTTCAGGAAGTACAAGGGACGGGGGTTGGTTCTCCCAGGAGTCAGTAATTTCATTCTTGGGGTACCTGAGAAGGGAAGGGAGACCCGTCTCCTATGCCAAACGCCATATTGTGGCAATTTCATTTTTTGCAAAAATGTTGGGGTACACACATGGGACTAAAGCATTCCTGGTGCAAAGGGCTCTGGCAGCATTTGGAAGGGTGTAGATCAGATTCCAGGCGCCCCATAGACACAGAGAAGTTGGCAAAGATCATGGCCTCTCTTGAAGTGGTATGTAAATCATCGGATGAAGTTCGCCTTTTTAGGGAGGCATTCGCCCTGACCTTTTATGGGGCAAAGAACAAAAAGGATTGGAAGGGGGGTGTTGGACTTGGCCCTTTTTGCAGGGTCATCCCTGAACTTTTTGCCTTCCTCCTGGTATTTTTTCTGACCTGGTGTTGGTGGTTTTAGGACTCTGGGCACTTTATCACCGCTGTCCAGTGTTAAAGTGCATGTGCTCTCTATGGTAAACTTGGTAAGATTGGTCTACACCTGTTTGGTGTATTTAATTTACCTATCAGTCCCTTGTAAAGTGGTATCTCATATACCCGGGGCCAGTAAATGAAATGCTACTGGTGGGCTTGCAGGGCTGCTTGTGCCACCCACCAAAGTAGCCTTTCAAACCTGTCTGAGGCCTCTGCCATTGCAGGGCCTGCGCGCGCAATTTACTGCCGCTGTGACGTGGCACATAAAGTGGTTGCCACGTCTGTGACTCCCCTTTTACTACATACCAGTCACCCCTAAGGTCCCTAGCTAGCCCTATGGGCAGGGTGCGCTGTAGGTAAAAGGTAGGACATGTGCCTTAACTGTGTGGATTGTCCTGGTAGTGACAAACAGCCATTTTGGTTTCTCACTACTATGAGGCTGCCCTCTCATAGGAATGCATTGGGGATTCCCTGATATGTGTTTCAGTGGTAAATCCTGACATGAGAGGAGTAGCGTGGTCAAGTTTGGCATGTTTGGAATAGTGGTAACAAATGCTGCGTAATGGTGTTCGCAGATTTATTATCACTATTTTAGAAATGGCACTGTTAGAAGTGGGCATCTCTGTGTGCTATGTGTCTTTGTGCCTGCGTGTTGTGTATTGCATGTCTGGCTCTGGATGACAGGGGCTGGGGAGGTGCAGTGGCTCCAGAGGGGCTGGGTGAGTCAGCGCTAGGCTGAATAGGCCGAACTGCATTTGGAGTAGTGGGAGGAGTAGCACCTGGACCTGAATAGGACTGTGCCTGACTTACACAATGCTGGCTCTGCCCTTCTATGGTGTGTCTGGGGCCCGAGCCTATACTAACAAAGGAGATTTTTGTGCACTTTTAAGATGTTTTCAAGTGCCCCCCGGAACTGGTTCAGACTAGGCACAGAGCCCTGTGCCAGGGGGAGAAAAAAGACATTGGCAGTATAAATATTGGAGCTGTGACCCCATGTTTTTGGGTTACCTGCTTGAAGCTGAAGGACTGCTGGGCGTTAGGAGGAACCGCGGTGGGACCCAGCTGCTGTCTCCTGGGGGTTCCTACGTGCTGGCATGCCTGTGCCCAGCTCTACCCTCGGGAACTTTGGACTTAGCGCCGGGCTGAGCGCTTTATCTTTATTGCCCTTGGAGCCCAAGAAGGGGGCTCCAGCTTTCAAGCCTGAGAAGAGCGCTGCCAGCTCCCTATTTCGTGTTCCCTGGGGGAGACCGGCTGAGCGCTGTATTCCTCCACCGATTCTTCTAGCAGCCCAGGTGGAGGGCTGCTCGGTTGTGGAGTTTGCAATCTGCACACTGAGCGTGTGGCCGTGCAGCGTGTGTTGAGCTGCCTTGGCGGGGCCAAGACGTTGCGGAGACTTCACTCTGTGAAAACTGGAAGTCAGGCGAGGAGCGCCTGACCTTGGGCTGGGCCAGCCAGAGGAAACAGAGCCAGAGCCGGAAGTCAGGGGAGCCTGTACCTGAGTGTGGGCGGGGCTCCCATGTTGACGGTAAGAGCCCTGTGTGCTGATTGAGCCTGTCTGTGGGCATGCTCCGGGTGCAGCCGGGGGAAGAACCGGAGCCTGGCAGAACCCCCTGCCTCTTCCCGTCGTGTCGCCTGGAGCAGAGAGCCTCCCGTTGAGGAGGCAGAGGAGAGGAAAGGCCCCGTTGAGTGGGGCCTGTGAGGCACACTGTTGGTGCCTGATTTCCGTCACAGCTGCACCGCCGGATTGTGGGCAGCTGCAACGTGGGGGCACTCCTGTTTGTAACCGAGGGTGAGTTGCACCCCCGCCCCCTTTTGCCTTCGCACGTTGTGGTGGCTGCATCGGCAGCCAGTGGGCCAGTTTGGAGGCCTCGGGTTAGGAGAGCCCTGACTTTGGGGACAGAGGGAATTGCGGGAAAGCCCAAGATGGGCCCCGGAAGAGCAGGCCAGTCGGCCTGGTGTTGGCTTTGTGTTTTGGCTGGGCGTTTGGCCCTTGGGTGATGTGTGCACCTTATTAAAGATTACGGTGCACTGGCGCTGATTTAAGATGTATGCCTAAAAGGGGCATGAGGTGTTATGGAAATGATGCATTACTGATGATCTTTTCTGCCTAATGTGTTTATGCTAAGTGTACTATTGCCAGTAAATACTGGTTGTTTTTATTTCACTACTTGGGAGTTCTAATGGTTATGACAGTGGCCCGATTGGCCCTGTAATGTATATAATCCCCTGTAAAGTCATACCTAGTGCCAGGTGGCACAGTGTATATATGTGATTATGTTCTAATGTGGTTTATGAGTAATGCAAAGGCTATTTGTACATAACCTTGTGTGGAGTTTCTTTTGTGGTGTGTCTAGTGTGTCGCTGCTGTGTGGGTGTGTTGCGCAAACGCTTTACACATTGCCTCTGGGATAAGCCTCACTGCTCTGCCAAGCTACCAAGGGGGTGAGCAGGGGTTATCTTCGGTGTGTAACTCCCTTGCCCTGACTAGAGTGGTGGTTTCTGCCTGGCTTAGGCGCATGCCCTAGCCAACCAGAAATCCCATTTCTAACATTGGTTGTCAGCGGTGAGGATAGGAATTGCGTTTGCGCAGTAGCACAGTGACGCATGGTTGCACTACAAACTTTGCATTTTAGACAATCATGTGTGTGGGGATTTCTCCAGATTTTTTTTATTCTGCTCAAATTGTCATTTTTGAATTGTGTTTGCGCCTAGGTCTCTTGTTTCACACTGTGGGTTGTGTATCTTGCCAGGATGTGGTTAATCTATAATGTGGATGACCTTTGGGAATACACTGAGGAAGAGTTGAAGAGTTTCTGCAGAGAAAGGGGAATATCAATAGAAGGCAACTTCCGCAGAAAACTGTTCCTCTTTGAAGCAGCCCGCAGGGGAGTGGTCCTAGAGATCTTGGGGAACCATGCAGACTACCCCTCTGCATACCTAAGTGGCGGTTTTGAGGGAGGGCCTGAAGAGTCTGAAGGGGAGAAAGAAAATGACAGGGCAGGGACGTCAGTAGATAGTGAGGACCCCGTAGAGAGGGAGTCCATTGCTGGGTCCAGTGCCAGGGGCAGTGCCCAATCTCTTTCCCTGTCCCAAGAGGAGTGGGTAGATATGAGGGAAGAAAGGGAGCACCAGCTGGCTTTGGAAAGGCTCAGGTTAGAGCATGCCAAGGAGATAGCGCAGCTGGGTGTGGAGGAGAAAAAGGCCTTGTTGGCTCAGGAGCTGAGTCTCAAGGAGCTGGTCCTTGAAGAGAAAAAGGCTGAGGTTGAGAGAGCCTTAGTTCAGGAGAGGATGGTTGAGACATAGAGGGCCTTCACCCGAGAAAAACTAGCTCTTGAGGATATGTCCCCTGAGTGTAGTTTTAGTGGTCTGGATTCACCAGTGAGGGTGGGGTCCAGTGGTGGCAGCAAAAGTGAGTCCAGTGTAGGAAGTCCCACTCCCAGATCCCAGAGCATGGTACCTAGTTCCCAGGACGAGGGTGTCACACCTGAAGGGTATAGGTTGAGGTTCAGGGGCAGTAGGAAACTGTCTCACCAGTCTTGGGGGGAGTTTGTGGATGAATGTTGTGAGGCACTGGAAGGTTGGGTGATGGGTAGCATGGCAAACAATTTTGAAGGGCTGTTCAATCTGATTGTCAGAGAGCACATGTTCCGTTGTTGTTTTCCAGGGTTATGCCAACACCTGTTGGAGTGTGAGTTCTCTGATCCCAGGGAGCTTGCACAGGAGGCAGACCTCTGGGTGAGTGCCAGAGGGTCTGAGGAGGCATTTGGGAGTGACCCTAAGAGGAGTGGCTCAGATATTTCCCAGCCCAGGGTGGTGGGAAAGGTTCTTAGTATCCCAGATAGGTCCCGGTGTAGTGGGAGGGGTGTAGGGACTCACGTCCTGTCTCCGCGGAGAAGGAGTGAGAATGGGATGCGTACCAAGGTGATCGAAATCCAGTCTCAGGGCCTGAGGGTTCCTTCAGGGAACACCAGGTGGGGAGCCTAGGCTGTACTAGTAGGCCATCCATTGAGGGGGATCTCCTAGTGTCAGGAGAACTTGGAGCGTCTGTTAGCAGAGCTCCATTAGTTCTGGTGTCTGGTGCTGCCGCTCCTGAGTGGAGGGTGCAGGAGTCCAGATGGAATGGTGAGAGGGGGAGAGAGTCCCCAGTGGGAGAACCAGTGGGTCAGGGGCCAGGCATAAGGGTTGAGCTTTCTAGGAGTGACCATGGTGACGCCACTTCTGTCCTGGGGGGTCTTCGCGCACTGTCAAATGGACAGGGGTCGGGAGATCAGTGCCAAGCAGACTGTCAGGCAACACATGAGGTATGTGTTACCCTTGGGGGGGCCTGCGTGCTCACCCGGAAGTCCTGGTGTGCCAGGCAAGTGTTCAGCCGCAGGCTGAAGTGACTTCAATGGTCAACTGACCCTTGCTCTGAGCTACAGTGACATAACAGGCTCCAGAGGCTCCCTGCAACTGCCCAGCTGATGCCTGGACCTGCAACCGGACCTGCCTTAGGCCTGCTAACCTCTGCTGGAGTAAGTCCATGCTCCCCAGGAGGTGCCCCTCAGGTCCTGGACTCCAGGTGTGGCATCAGGTCCTCTCCAAAGAAAAGGAGAAATTCTGAAAATTTGGGCTCTTTGCGACTGCAAACGGGCCTGTTTGAGCCAAAATCTTGCTGCCCGCACCACTCGCCAATGCGAAGCTCTGGTGAACCTGACTCTTCACGCCCCAGCAACCACCAGCGACAATCAGCAACGCGAAATCTCGACTTCGCGCTACTGCATCGCCAGCTCTGGGTAACTGCCAACACGAAGCTCCAGCAATAAGCATCCCAATTGCCCAACAAGATCTTCGTGCTACCACGATGACTATTAGTGATGCCCGCGCTGCTCTTCACTCTACATCGACGACCATCTGCGATGCTCTTCCTGCTCCTCGCGGTCCCTTCCACTGTGAACGGAACTCTTCACTCTGGACTTTGAAGGTAACTCTTTCAGTGGGACTAGCCTGGTTCCTATATCCTGCCTGAGCTCCATCACGGTTGGCCTAAACTTGTGTCTTTCACCAGGTCTCACACGACCTGCTAAATGTGAGTGGTGTTTTGTGCTTTTTGGCACAATATTTACCTGAACTTTCATATACCCGGTTCTACTGATTGTATTTTTGTAAATTTGGTCTCAAATCATTTATTAAATTTTAATCTATTTTTACTTCATTATTGTTTGAAGTGCTGCATAAACACACATTGCCTCTAAGTTAAGCCTGACTGCTTTTGTACAAAGCTATCAGAGGGTTAAAGACAGGTTAATTTGGGGTTTGCTTCACCCTGACAGAAATTGTGGCTGCTGCTTGATTAGGGTTTCACCCCCTCAACCAGTAACCCAATTTCCTCCAGCTGGTATTTCTCTGACAAGTTCCTTTTCCATCAATGACATGGCCAATGCATTATATAAATCCAGGATCATTGTGTTCC
Organism: Calotriton arnoldi; assembly: GCA_963921515.1. Taxonomy (NCBI): domain Eukaryota; kingdom Metazoa; phylum Chordata; class Amphibia; order Caudata; family Salamandridae; genus Calotriton; species Calotriton arnoldi. The sequence continues at coordinate 103,300 of CAWUFW010001724.1, forward strand.
TTAAGAATGTTTTTTGAGCAAGCACTGCTCAGAATTTCCTGTAGCCATGGGTGTGGTAATGAGACTTCTCAATAGATTTCTAGTATCTCAACATGTTTGTTTGACGTGTTTTTAAGGAACTACACCAAATACAGGAATGATACTTCTAGCTCTCTAAAATGTAGGCCATCCAAGTCTGACTGACAGGTCAGTGTTCAATTGTAATTTGTTTGGGAAGGAGTATGCTTGTGTAACTTCGTTCATTGATTGAACTGGAAAAGATTACTCATACCTTTCACACTCAGCACTTTGCAATAAATCAGCACCCACCAATTTTTATGCCAGTTTGTTTGTTACTTCACCCAAGGCATGTATTTCAGCTGTGCAGCTTGCAATCTAGGGATTCCTTAGCAGCATATAAAGGTTTATCACATTAGTTTGTAGGTGGTTGTACAAAATGGTAATATTTCTTTAAGTTTCAGACTAAGAAAAAAACATTCAACTCTTTGTCTTACATTGTTCTTGACTCATCCATTGCCCTCAAATACAACATTGGCCTCAAAATCGTCTCTATTTGCAATGGTCCTAAAACATTCAATGATTTCATCTCTGTATTCATAAATTATATTTTAAGTATAGATGCTGACGTTTGTGCTTGTTGGGGTCCACTTTGGGAGTCCTTTTGCAACAATGTCCTGGAGTAATTCAGTTCATTCTGCAGAATATTTTTGTTATGGGATATTGGAAAAACAACATTAACTTATTGAAATAAAGCTGAAACAATATTCTAAGTAGAAGATTATTTTAATTCATTGAATCAGTTAAAAATGTCTACCACTCCACCTTTACCTCCACTATAGGGAAGGAGAAGAACTTGGTGGATCCTGTTGTAACATTGGTATATCATATGCTTGGACAGTCACACATTTAGCACTTTTTAATTACTGTATAACGACATGTCTCATTAAATTCAACTAGCAATTCCGTAGTTAATTTCAGATTTTTTTCCAAGTATCCTTAAATACTGTTGCAGCTTTAAAATATATTATTGCACATGCTCCACTTGTGATATAATCCACTAGACCACCATATATTCCTGGGTTTGAAAACCCATTTGTATCCTCATGGCTACTAATGCCAAGCTCAAAGGTGCCATAAACAAGCATTGGCAAAGTCCAAGCACTAGGGGTGCACATCTGTGTTTAGAGGCAAACATTTTGCATAGTTTTCAGCATGATGTGTTAATTCTTAATGTCTTAAATTACCCACAGATGACAGTATAGTATGGGGATTTGGGGCTGTAGAGACGCTGGGGTGATCCAGGTGGAGGAGAACAGTTTCTGCTGACGCTTGTTGGGGGTTCCCCTCTCTATGCCGCATTTCCCTCTGCAACAGAAATTGGGCATTGAGTATGTGCAAGACACCATTAACGCAGCACCCTTAGTCCTCGGGTGCTCAATCTGGGCAAATAAGAAAGCTGAACTCAATCGGGCTGTCATTAGAGATTGCCTCTAGTGTGGCCGTGGTCTGACCATTCCATGGCTAAAATATATCAGAGACACTTTTTCAGCCCTGGGCTGCGCACATTTGTTTGAGGACCGAGAGTCTATTACGAAAAAAGATAAACTCTGGGCACAGGACAGTTTTATTTAGCACATGCAGGATTCTAGGGAGGCTGTGGAAGTGGCAAAACCAGCTGTAAGAGACTATTGATTAATCCAGATGTCACCCGAGATTGCTCCCTATTTACTTTATGTGATGAATGTGCACGAGCGAACATTACTGACTCGATTTACACTGGGCTCAATTCGCTGGTTCGTATGCTTTCCACAAGGGCAATATTCTCCTGCATTTGTCCATGCGACAAGCAATCAACCCAGTCCCTATTGCACTTTGTTTTCTTCTGTAACTATTACCTACCTTTTACAAGGAGATTCTTTATTGCCATTGCTACGTAGGTGCAAGTTTTCTAAATGTAAATTTGCCTTACTCTTTCTCCAGAAACGTAATGATTATGACTCTTGCCATTCTGTTGCTTGTTCTTGAAGTGTAGTTGGGCCCAAAGGAGGAGAATGTTGTTCTAATTGATGTCACATCAAGCACAATTGCACTTTACGCTTCTGGTTTTCTAATATATTGTCGCAAATTGATCAATGCACCATTGACTCTTTTAAGATGCAGCTTTCTAAATGTACTACATCATGAATGGTTTTTGTGTGTTTTAACATATTTTTAAATGTTTCTTAATGTTGTATATTTTATTATGTTTTTATTGTGTGCCCTTGGTATATGCTTATCTTTTATGATCTACTTGTGTAAGATTGAACAAAGATTATTGACTATTTCTTAATGTCTGGAATTGCCCACAGATCACACTCAGATATTCCAATAGTAAATATGTTTTTGCATAAATATGGGGCACAGTGAGTTACAATGACCCGTGTTGCCTGAGGCACCAAGAAATTACAAACAGATGTGATGGTAATAACTAAGATGCCTCATTAAGGCTCACAATCAATCATTGGTATGAGTCAGGTAAGCCTAGCTACTTTCATCACTTAGGGCTGAACCAACCTAGAAGTACCAGTTAGGTTGAATGAGGAAACCTCACCTACTTGTTGTGGTATGCATCATGCTTGGCAACCTCATACCATCCTGGTAAGATGATACCACCAGGGTGGCCTCACCCTTTGCAAGAGGGAGTTCTTAATATAGGTTGGAAATGGGAGGGATCCATATCAGCTAAAAATACTTTAAGGTAAGCCCAGGATTATGCTTTATTGATGGGTACCTCAGGTATATTTAAATATTTAAAAACAAAGCAGGGATTGTAATTAGGGACAATGACCTTTCCATCCTTACTAGTCAAACATTTTTCTGCCCTCTCTAGTGCCGATATCAGTCACAGGAATTCATCAGGGCAAGCGGGACCTCTGTCTCTTAAGTTAATCCTTCCTAAATAGAGTGTGAGGTGCTCAGTTGTCGTGATCGAAATTCCAACCTTGACAATCAATGTTTCATTTATATGTCGGTGAGGCATTACCTACTGGCACAAAAGGTGACAAAAGTCATGCAACGTGAGAATAAAAGTTCACTCAAAGGTGTACTGGTGCTTGCATAACCCTGCACTACAAACACAGGCAGAACACTTGTGTCAAGTGGAGGCATGCTTCCTAACTACTGCTTACCCTAACTTCTGGGAAATTGGTACCCTCTGTAGTCACACACTGTGGTGATAATTGAGATGGAGAGAAGAGAAGTTTAAATTAACATCCCCTACCTCTTAGGAATCACTAATAATTACACCTATATTAACAGTTTTGTCCAGAAGATTGCAATACGAGAGGAAAGAAAAAGTATGGCTCTAAATCAACAGATTACTGAGTGTCATGTTATTGGCTCAACATTAGTGTTTACCGAGGGGTGTGGCTTAAGCCGCTACTAAGATGGCCACAACCAGCTGAGGCTCCGCTCCGCGACTGGAGCAGTTTTGCTTTTCGGAGCCGCTTTTTAGCTTTCTACGTGACATGAACCTGCCGCATTAGGGGAGCGTGCGCCGGGGCTCAGGTAGCTACCTCTCTTGTTATTTTCTGTGCTGCCTTTCACCTTTTGCTCCATGCGCCGCGCTCCCCTCACTATTGCCGGCGGCGCCCGCCATTTTGTTCGCGGCGGGACGCGGCCGCTAATTCTCCTCATCAACGAATTTTCCCGCGTTGCTGCAAGTGCGGCGCGGGTCTTTTGAACCTCGCTCCCTTTTTAAAAACGGGCGAATTTTCTTCTATCCTGTGCTGGGGACAACTTGCAGCTTAAGGATGAGACCTTGCTTTTACCTCATTTCGCCAAGCTCAAGACTTGTTTTCTCCGGTCTCCTTCCTTATGATTAACTTGTTGGCTCTAATTACTGGAATACTCTGCACACTGCCCTTTATGAGCACTAACGCTCCCATGTCTGGCTACCTTCCTGCTTATATGAATTAAGATGGTTTAAGCTAAGATGAGCCTGTCATATCAGTCAACAGTTACCTTTAATTGTATGCTTGTCATCAATACTAATGGTTATAGTCATTGACTCTGGCTTTTGTTTGGGCATTAGTGGATTCTGATGTTGCGCTTCTGCTTTGTGAGGTGATATCCAGAGGAGCTATCTTCACTATTGCCTTTCGCTGCCTCTTTCAGGTGCCTTATTGTGCTTTTATTTGTTACTCATCTTCTGGACACTTTTTTACATTTTTACTCCCTGCCATATGGCTTCATCTTCTTCTTTTGGTCAGAAAAATACTTCATCTAGTATGTCTTCTCTCCGCAAGGACTCCAACCCTGCTGCCCCTCCCAAACGACACAAGAAAGAACCCAGCTCGCCTACCAAGTCTCCATTACCCATCACTCTGGAAGATCTCATGGAGGAGTTTAAGCTGATTAAATCCTTTGTGATTGAAACCAACGCTACCCTTCAGAGGCTGGATAAGAAATGGTCTAATTTATATTCTAGAGTGTTGGAGATGGAGCAGAGAATTAGCGACACTCAAGATCTGATCCCTCAGGTTGCCGCCATGGCTAAAGAGATTGCCCTTCTCAAAACCCAAACGGAGGATTTAGAAAACCGCAACAGGCATAATAATCTTCGAATTTATGGCATTCCTGAGGGGGAGGAAGGGTCCGATATGATCGCCTTCTTAAAGACACATATTCCCAAAATTGTTGGTCTTAAGGAAGGTATTAATCTCAATCTGCAACGTGCTCATCGCATTGGCCCTAAAACTGGAGGTTCTTCTTCTTCTTCAATGTCAACCAATCGTCCCAGAGGGATAATCGTCTTATTTCTGGAATATACTGAACTGTTAATGATCCTCTCAGCGGCTAAACAAAGACAACAGATGTTATGGTCTGGTCACAAGGTCTTCTTCTCTCAAGATGTTGCCCGTGCTACTGCAACTCGTCGCAAGGAATTTCTTTCTCTTCGCCCGGCGCTTCGCTCCATGAATACCAGATACGGTTTGACACATCCTTGCTAGTTCAAAGTTACTTACAAAGAGAGGTCCTACTCTTTCGAATGACCTGAGGATCTACGACAATTTATTTCTCGTCATAAAGGGGATGAGATGGACTTTGGAGGGACTTGATCAAATTGTTGTTTATACTCTGTCTTATGTTTTCTGAGTCCATCTCTTTTTTCATATCTGTTTGAGGATGTTGAAATTCTCCCAATGTTGTTAGTCTCGGATTGTTGCAGTTGTTTTTTCTAGTCTATGGTAGTTTGTTTGTTATTATGGTTGGTCTTAACTGTCATTGTTTTTCTTTGTCTCTCTCCACAGATGTTCTTACCTCATGTTCAGACCCATTCCCCAGATGTTTCCCTCTTCCCTGCCTCTCCACTTTAATCCTAATGTTCACAGTTACCCCCACGTATGGTAAGTGTTGAGTATTTCTTCTCATACTCTGGTTGCTGTTGATTGCATGCTTCACGTTTATCGATTCAGGTCTGATCTGTAGTTAATCTCTTTCTTTGTTTTGTCTCATGTTGGCTCCTTATTTTCTTATTTATTTCTCTAGTATTTAGCTCCGGTTGCTCTCGGATGTCCTGGTTGGCATGGCCGTCTTTCTTTCCTCTGCGGCTTCCTGCTTCCTCATGTTATTTTCTTTATTCTGGTTATTTATCCTGTTTTTCTTGACTAAAGTCTTCGGGCTTCTTGTCAACTCTTCTTTGTCTATCACTTATCTTTTCTATCTTTTCTACCTCTCTACTCTCTGACATTATTTTTTCCTTTTCCTGTAACGCATTATGCTTACTTATCTCCATTCTATTCGCCTCTCTCATCTTCATTTTACTACTCATTGTTTTCGCTGCTCTTTAATATGCACTTCCTGGTGTTATGCACTACATGTATTTCTGTGTTTATCTTATGATTACTCTTATTTTCAGTTTTATCAAATGTTCCAGGTATCTTAAAAGCTATCTATTGCTTGGTTGTATGACGTTACAACGCATTCCGGTGCAACGCATGCCTTTACCACGCATGCGTTACAACGCGAATGCCATTACCACGCATAACCTTTACCACGAAAATGCCTTTACCACGCATACCTTTACAACGATTTTTGTTGTAAAACCATGCATGGTAAGGGCATATTCATGGTAAAGGTTATCTCAGACCCCTGCCCCAATTCCTATAACTGCTCCCTTGCGCCCTCCCCCTCCAGCCCTCAATTTGTTTTTAAATACTCCTCCCCTGTACCCCTGCGCGACCCCCCGACCCCCAGCCCCCAATCCTTCTTAGAAATACCCCTGCCCGGAACCCTAAAAATGTTGCCCTGCACGATTCCCCCACCCCCAAACCCTTCTAACAAATACCCCTCCCCTTCCCTTAACCCTAAAAACGGACCCCTTCGCGACACGTCCCCCTCAGCCCTGAAATTATTATTTTTTTAAACTAAAAATCCCCTTACCTCTCCACGACTTCTCTCCAAGCTCTTCCGAGGTGCTGTGCACGTCGTAAAGAGGAAGCAGAAGTGTCTTTCTGTTTCCTCTAAAGACACCGATAGCCTCCACATCTTTCATCAATAAATGTTTTGTGTGTGTGAAGGCGACGGAAAGAGGTGACATGATCATATTGTGAGGATATGATCATTTAAAAACGTAGCTAGAATGCTGGTGAGTGCGTTTTTTTATTTGAAATTTTTTTTAATGATCATTTTGAAGTGAATGAAAGTCCGCATTTTTTTCCCATTAGCGTTGTTCAGGAAGTGAAGGTTAGGGGTTAGGGGTTACATTCCAAATGAGGGCGAGCTGATAATTAGAGGCAATCAATGATTTTGTGCTGGTAGGCACCATTCATTTGTTAAATGTCACGAGAGCTTGTACCTTTACCACACATGCCTTTACTACGTATCTCGGAGTAAAGGTATGCGTGGTAAAGGCTATGCGTGGTAACCACGCATGCGTTGTAATGCATGCGTGGTTAAGGGTATGCGTGGAAACGGCCGCGTTGTAGTGGCTGTTTCCCCTATTGCTTATCTAGTTGTTTAATTTTGCTTTTTCCTGGTTAACATGACTGAAAATGTTCGCATTGTTTCATGGAATGTTAAGGGATTATGCAATCCCGTTAAAAAGCAGAGGGTTCTCACCCATTTGTCTAGGTTGCAGTGTAAAATAGCAATGCTTCAGGAGACCCACCTTACGGATAATGAGATTAACTCTTTTAAAAAACAATGGGTTGGATATGTCTTTTGCTCCCCGTCCAAGGATAGGAAAAATGGGGTGATTACTTTGATTCATAAATCACTTTCCCTTGTTGTGGAAAAGGAAGAGAGGGATGTAGAATGGTAGATGGCTTCTTTTACACCTCATCATTAATGGTTCCCCCATTTCCCTTCTCAATATCTAAGGCCCTACTGGTGTTGATGTACAATTTTGGAAGAATATGTCACGTACCCTCCACTCCTGTCCCGATCTCAACCTACTAGTGGGTGGGGACTGTAATCAAGTCATGGATCCCTTTACAGACAGGAAATCTAATGCTAGATACATTCCCAACAAAATGCAAAAATACTTTATGACTACAATTCAATCAAGGGGTTTGGTTGACGCCTGGAGATTATCTCATCCGGACACGTTAGAATACACTTTCTATTCCCCTACTCATAATTCTTCCTCTAGAATAGATTATATCTTCTTGAGCCCTCCTCTCCTTCCTAATCTAACTCATGCGGACATCGGGTCCATTCTTATTTCCGATCACGCTCCAGTTTTGATCAATCTAGATCTCCCCTCTGAATCCCCCAAATCACGTAGATGGCGCTTTAATAATTACTTACTCAAGGACCATAAATTCCTGGAACGTTTCAAAGAGTTCTTGCCAGATTTCTTTCTAAGGAACGCCTCTCCGGATATTCCTTTTTTCACTATATGGGATGCCTTTAAGGCTACGGCCAGAGGCTTCATAATTGACTATGTTGCGACTAAAAAGAAGCAATGTAGTAAAGAATCTGCTTCTCTACTAGCCTCTATCAAGCGTCTAGAACATGCCTATTTCACGTCTAATAATGAGGACAACCTAAAAAAGTTAATTCAAGCTAAGATGTCCTTCAATAAAAAATCGACTGAGGAGGCTTCTGGCACCTTACTTAAGATTAATTCTAAATTCTACGGTGGTCGTAACAAAGCTGGCAAGCTATTAGCAAACTATTTAAAGGTTAAATCTCAACGTTCTAAGGTGGTCAAAATTACCGACACTAGTGGCGTTGATCATTTCAAAGATGATGAAATATTAAGCTGCTTTACAGATTTTTACAAGACGCTATACACTCCAGAATCCTCCCCTTCTGAAGCAGCGTTGGATTCTTTCTTTGATGCACTCCCCCCGCGTTCCTCCGAGCTTCCTGACTGTTCAATATTAGAAGAGGACCTCTCCCTCTCTGAAATCAAGTCCGCCTTAGTCTTACTTCCAAAGGACAAATCTCCTGGTTCAGACGGCTTCACTGACGAATTTTATTCCTGCTTTTCCCAATTCTTGCTTCCTCACCTTTTATCTTTATTTCAATACTTTTTGTCTTCCAAGGAAGCTCGTGGATCCTTCCTGGAAGCCATGATCTGTCTCATCCCTAAGAAAGGCAAGGATCCTTCTTCCTGCGCTAATTATCGCCCTATTTCTTTAATCAATTTAGATTGCAAGATTTTCGCTAAAGTCCTTGCCCTTCGTATCAATAAGGTTATTCCTGATTTAATTGGCTATGAGCAAACAGGTTTTGTTAAGGGGAGAACGATTGTGGATAATTCCAGGACTTTTTTGAACATCATACATCTTGCTTCCAAAAGCCCTACCCCGATGGCAGCTATCACCTTGGACGCAGAGAAAGCTTTCGACCGTGTTCACTGGCTCTTTATGATGCGTGCCCTTAAGTGGCATGGATTCGGCCCTACCATTCTATCACTTATTAGTTTGCTGTATTCTTCTCCCACTACTTCGGTTTTTGTTAATGGCTTTCAATCTCAATATTTTACTCTCCAACAAGGTACTCGTCAAGGTTGCCCCTTGTCTCCTTTTTTTATTCTTTCCCTTGAGCCTTTTCTTCATTCTCTCCGGAATTCTCCTTCCTTTCGTGGTTTTACTCATAAATCTATTGAAATAAAGTTCACTGCTTATGCCGATGATATTCTGTTATTTATTTCTGATCCTTCTACATCTTTGCCCGCTTTTGTTGACCTTCTGTCTTCATATTCTGCCATTTCTGGATATAAGTTAAATTTTTCCAAGTCTGAGATTCTTCCGCTCAATAAATATTGTCTTAGTAGTATGTTTGAAGGGATGGATTTTAAATTGAATACTAATTGCATTATGTGTTTAGGGATAAAATATTCTGCTTCAATTGCTACAACTGTTCAATTGAACCTGGACGAGGTTTTATCTAAAATTTCTGCAATGGCGAAGAAATGGTCCCCTTTATTTTTGTCCTGGTGGGGTACGTTGGATACCTCCAAGATGATGATGCTTCCGGTAGTTAATTTTTACCTTTCCATGTTACCGATACGGCTTCCTTTAAAAAATGTAAGAACCTTAATAGTATATTGAGTAAATTCCTCTGGAACAATCGAAAAGCTCATATTTCTCTTTCTGCTCTCTCTGCTCCTAAAGATAGAGGTGGGGTTAACTTTCCCAACTTTCGCCAATATCACTCCTCATTCCTACTTCGTCAAGCCTTACCCTACTTTTCCTCATCAGACGATCCTCCCTTATCAGTATGGCATAAATTAGAGGAATCAATTATTCATCCATTTCCCTTCTCTTCGCTAGAGTGCCTTGTACATCCTCCTCGTTCTTTTAAATCTCCTACTATTTCATATCTCATATCTACTCTTTACCCGCTTCTTACCAAATCACATTCTCCTCTGCAGTTATTTTTGGAGTCCTCTATTTGGCATAATAAATCCATCAAAGTCTCCAACCGTACTCTTTTCTGGAAAGACTGGATTTTAAAAGGTGTTGTACAGGTTAAACATCCATTACACAATAAGCAATTTCTTTCTTTCCAGGAATTTCAGTCTAGATACAACTTACCCGGTTCATCTTTTTCTAAGTTTGATTCTTTAAGACGGATTGTAACTGTGCAGCTCTCTCTTCTCTCTGACACTTCTTCTTCTCTGCCTGATTCCTCTATTCAACTGTTACCTTCTTCCTCCTCTGTTCGAGCTTCTCACATTTATAAATACCTATTTTTCCCTTTATCTACTCGTTCCAAAAGCAAGATTGAACTTTTATGGGAAACAGATCTGCAGCACACTTTCTCAACACGCACTTGGGACTCTATTTGGGCTCGGATACACCACATTTCATGCAATGCCAGCACAACTCAAACACTTTACTATTTTTTATCAGAGATTATTTTTAACTTCATTGGCTGTTTCTAAATTTAGCCCTTCCCTATCCCCTAACTGCTGGTCTTGCAAAAATACTCCTGGTACATATCTTCATTCCTTTTTTCTTTGCCCTAATATTTTCATTTTTTGGTCAAAAGTATGCGAGACTATTGCCTCTATTTGTTTAATCACTTTCCCTTTTGATGCTCCCTCTATATTTTTGGGTAGTTCCTCCATGCGCTGGATGGGCGCTCGAAAAATAGGCTCATTTATAGATTTATCTATTGCCATTGCCTTTCAGGTTATAACATCGAACTGGAAAGATGCCTCCAAAGTCTCCTTTCCTACCTGGTGGAATCTTTTATGTTATCATCACAGGCTAGATAGAGCCTTTGTAACCACTTCCCAGCAGCTTATTCGTAAAGAGGCCTTTTGGTCTTCTCTCACTAACTATATCTCTTCCTCTGCATTACATGCCAAGGACACTAACTTTGTTTTTCAACCGCCATGATTGCTCTGTTCATTCCTTTATATTATGTACTTATTACAGGATTGTTTATTGATTTTTGCGTTTTTGTATTATATTGTCATTGGACAGCTTTAACATTATATAGCTTGTGATTGCTGATATCTGTTCCTTTTTCTTATCTTCTTTCACTCTTTTCTTTTCCTTTCTTCTTTCTTTCTTTTCTTTCTTTCTTTCTTTCCCCCTCTTTCTTCTTTTTTTTTCCTTCCTTTTTCTGTCCTTCTAACTCAAAAAGCAAAAACAAAAATGCTATTTTTATTATGGTACTCTATCACTTTGTTTTCCTTCCATATTGTTTTTATTCTTGCAATCTATGAAGTATTAAGCTTTTTAACCAACTGCTTTTAATTTGCATTTATTGTTATCCTTGGGATTAGTATTTATTCTCTTTATTATATTTCTGTACCATGTTTTCTATATATGTTTTAATAAAGCTTTCTAAACTCAAAAAACATTAGTGTTTACCCATTGTGAATATCTCAAATTAGAGGTGGGGGGCAGAGAACTCCCTTCGCCATTCACAATACCTGATGCACAACAGCCAACAACAATTGGCACATTTGAGCCAAGATGTCCATTGGATAGGATTTCAGGTGTCAGTTGATATGATGTAAAGAGTGCCAATGAGACAACTTGGCCCGTAAACAAGGAGCAGTAGCACAGCCACAAATTACAGGTCAAAGAGGAACTAATGAAAATGGATCAGATTGTCCATGCACCATTTTCTTACCTATTAAACTGGGGTTCAGAAGATATTAAAAGAACTGATAAGCTTTCCTCAGACGATAAGGGGATTGTTCTAGTTTGACCCCCAAAAAGAGTGGAAGGTTGCATACTTGGTGGAAACGACAGGAACTCAGCAACATGGGAATAATTAAAGAAAGTTGGCCACAAGAACTATTTCTTAGAGGCTATTAGTGCTATAGAGATCAGTCAGTCTCAAGACCATAATTCTCTATATTTAAGCATACACAATCATCTTTAGTTGATTTAACAGTTTCTCATACTATCTAAAAATCTAACAATTTAGAAATGAATTGAGCTTTACAGCTTTGAAGCCATCACCTGTTAAGTGGCCTACGTTTAGTCTCAATTTTAGCTTTTTATTTTTAACTTAGCATAATTTTCTAGTGTTGGTTTGTGCATGCTTTTCTTTATTGAGAAAATGTCTTTTGCTCACATTCAATTTGAGATAGCCATTGCCGCCTTGTAATCTGCACATTTAGTTTCAGGGTTGTACAATTCGGAACACCAGCTTCTCTACTGCAGTCTAATTAAAACGTTGTTCTGCACCTCTGGCACAGTGCGATAAGCTTGCTGTTTTATTATCAAAACAGCATCCATGCTCAAGTGGGTGAGAGATTCACTGCATGCTAGACTCGCCATGGAAAGCTGCTGTGACCTGTGACTGAGATGCAGTTAATCTGTACCCGACCTTTATCCTGAGAAGGAAGATAGCTGTACAGAAGAAGTGCGCAGACTTGCACACTCAAGACAGCATGCATTCTTTGATGCACCAAGGCCGGCTTTCCTGACATACAGTGCCATAGTATGGGGTTGGGTTATTCCAATAGGCTGGTTGGCGGAGGGTACTCCCGATATGCTCTCTTTAGAATGGAGATATTAGGAATAGTTAGGAGTAATGTTAGTAATATTATCAACAATTAACTTGGAGGAATTATTTGTGCTTTTCACCATTCTAATACTGCTTACCGCAATGATGTGTCTCATCTTTTTCATAACCGCAGTCCATGGTATATTTACAAAAATCAGAGCTTTTCAATAAATGTTTGAAAATACAATACTGTATGTTTTTCTTTGTGACACTTTGGGCATGCATGAGTGACAAACGAAAGAGTTAGATCTGTTTCCACAATTTTCTTGGGACTCTGAGAGTCAGGTTCTAGGTTACTGTGATAAATTGGGTTTCTGGTTGGCAGAGGCATGCACTCTGCCCAAGCAGGAACCATAATCCTAGTCAGGGTGAGTCGCAAAACACCCTAAATTATATTGTGCTCACACGCTGGAAGCTTGGCACAGAGCGGTCATGCTTAACATAAGAGGCAATGAGTAAAGGATTTGTGCAACACTTCAACCAGGAACACAGTGAAAACACCACAAAAAGACTTCACACTAGGTTAGAAAATAAAGCATAATTTTATAAATAAAACAAAATGACAAAAATCCAACAAGTAGAAGTCAAGATATGAATTTTGAAAGAATGAATGTGAAATAGTGCTTCAAAGCAATAAACGCTTAAATGGGTTATCTGGTCATGCTTGACCGTGGCAAAGTCAAACGTTCAGATCAACAGCGATAGAGCTGGGGGCTGGATACAGGGACACACTTTGGCCTGCTGAACCAAAGTACCTTGATTCGTGATGCGTCCTAGTTGAGGAGGATGCGAGGGGCAGCTGAAGTGATGCATTGGTGTTGAGCCTTGCAGTGGACGAGATGCAAAGATTTTCTCCATGCAACTGCGGCGATGCGTCAGTTTCAAGTGTGAGGTGCTGGTTCCGAATGCAATGCACGTCTGGTGCTCCCGCAGTAGGCGATACATCAATTCCGAATGTGACCCGCTCGTTCCATATACCAATTGAGGTTATGCCAATGTATCCATGTTTAGGAGAGCAAGCAGGAGCACTTTAGCACTGATTGGCAGTGCTAAAGCGCACAGAGTCCTAAAGTCAGCAAAAACGAGGTCAGAAAAATGGAGGGGGGCAGGCAAAAAGTTGGGGGAAGACCACCTTAAGGCTGTTAGGTCTAACACCTTCTATGTAATGGTTAATGCGAGAAAATGGCCGCCGAGTAGGAGCCTCCGGAGGAGCTCCTGGTTTGGGGAATACCTATTAGGTTATTATCCCTGCAGAAACCGCCCCTCTGGCCCTCCCATCTGCTTTACCTGGACCGAACTGCTCACTGGACTATACAAGGATCTACATGGACTTATTTGGAGAAGAATAAGTCTGTTTACTCATCTTACCTGCCTTTTCATCCTCCCGGGTGCTGCTGGCTCCTCCATGGTAGCGCAGCCTGCCCTGCTGTTGATCAGGATCGTCTGGCGAGAGTGGTGAGGATCCTCCTGGTGGACGCCCTCCCCTCGGATTGCCCGCGGTGTCCACGCGAGTTGCTTAGGACTCTCCAGCTGATTGCTAGAGATCTACAGTCTTTATGCTCTGAGGGTGGGCTCTGACGCTGCATCCGCCCATTGAACACGACCTCTCCATTATCTGCCTTCTCCCCGCATCGCTCGTTTTGTCGGGGTGAGTGGCCTGCGAGTTCCCGCCAGTCACGGGAGATCCTTCTCCTGTTGGCACAGAAACGGAGTGCGGCAGCCGCATCCTCACGCTTGATGCTCTCTCCCCCTTCCTTGGTGGAGGGCTCTCCTGTCGGTGGTCGAAAGGGGTTTTGCCCTGTCGGCACCATCCTGGCTTGAACCCCGTGGCGCTACCTCTGCCCTGCGAACCCGCACAGGAGCTGCCGGCATCCTGAGTCCGGCCCCCCAACCGAGATCGGGCCTGGCCCTGCTCCCTTGGGACCCGGGTTTTACCGGATCCGACCTGTGCTGACTACTCTTCACGGCGAGATATGCTGGCGTTTAGCACCCTGAGCCGAGGCTGTTGTTGATCCAGGCTGAAGCGAACAGACCAGCCTGTTGGTTGTTTTTGACCTGCACGTCTCCTGGCAGCGCGAGTCAGATCGGTGAATGTTTTGTCTTTTGATTTTTTTTTTACCTGTGCTGGGGGCTTAGACTGGACTGGGGACTTTACTCTTGGGCGCCCATTTTGTTTAAGAGGTTTGGCCGACATGTTATACATCTTTTCCAGGCCAGATGACGCTGCCTCCCTTCTTGAGACCTTTGACCAGACAGAGTGGAAAGTGAAAAAGGACTTGCCCCTTTGTACTCCTAGGGGGGCCATCTTTGAATGGAACTCACTACTTTAAGATAAGTCATTCTGCCTGAGCAACTACAGAATATTATCTTTATTTTACTCCATATGCATTAAAATTTGTCCACCCTCACTTTATGAGTCCATATTGCAGCTAGTAACTCTACGCTTCTCCTAAAATGCCGCTCCAGCCATCCCACTTCTTCAGGGGTACAGTATATTTTGGATTGGCATGAGACCCATACACTACCCCTCGGACTAATTTGCTCCCAAAAAAAAATCAAAAAAAAAATCATTATTTTCTATTTTTAATGGCTTCACTCCTGACGGCTCGACAAATTACATCTTATGTCTAATTCCAACCAGACGCCTCTCACCTATTACACTTTAATTGAACTACCTCTTGGGGAGACTTTTATCACAAATGTTTCTCTTCCTGCTGCCAAACAATCTTTTTATTCCTATTTTTATTTTAATGTTCACTGTACCTCCTTTATATGCATCTTCCTCATTTTGACGCTTCAATATTTTATAAGTATTTCTTACCTGCTGCCTAATAACTTGTAATGCTTCTTTTGTACTGACACTAGATGTTTTTTTTTAACCTTTTTTACGACCTGTGTATACCTCCTTTTGTTGCGCCAACATCTCAAATGTCTCGTTACCTGCTGCTATGTCCTTGATATTTGTAGCCTTATGCTCCACGTGCACTCAAATTGATCTTCCTCATTTTGATGCTATTTTTCTCAAATGTTACCTTGCCTGTTGCTTGTCTATTTGTAATTCATTTGATTTATGACTTGATGTTCCTTTGTCCAATGTCACCTTGTGCGCCCAAACTGATCTACCTCTTCTGGATTTTATAGCCCTGAATGTTGCATTGCCTACTCTTTAATTAGCAACATAATTGCACATTGCACTTTGCTCCCTAGTCTTACTCTGATCACCCTCTTACTTTTCACTTCTGCCTCCTGGTGATCACTATGTCATCCTCTCCTTCTCTATCATGCTGACCCAAAACACGGTCGCTACCTCTGGTTATCCCTCCTTATCCCAACACCTCTCTGTCTCAATCCACCTTAATATAAGACCCTTGCCCCGGTTTTTGGGCTACTTTTTCCCATTCACAGACTTTTCTCCCACCCCACCTCTGCCACTCTCTCCCAACCTTGCACTTCCCGCCATCTCCTGCCTGCTCACTCGACCATACTAGTTGAATTACCATGCCTCCCCTCAATCATACCCCTACTGCAACAGATACACTCATCACTAGGTTTGGTCCCAACTCTTGGACCATACTTTACCCCCCTAACCTCTCTAAAAATGCCAAAAAGAACTTGAAACACAAACTATTAATACGTCACCAAGAAACCTTATTTGTTGACAATTATCTAAGCCTCACCTCCATTATTAAAACTAACTATATCTTTTACACTAGACGCCCCTCTAAATGGAAAAGTATCTTCCTCCATTACCTCCCCATAACAAAATCTTGCAAAATCCTGCATGGCTTAAAGCTGTCCACCACCCCTTCCTCCACTTTCTTAGGCGAAATTGACATCTCGATTTTTAAATCCGGAAATATCCTCATACAAGCCTCCGAAAACCACCTCTCCATCTTTGAGCACCACTTCAGCACCTTATATGATCTACTATCCTCTCCTGCTCATATCTCTACATCCTCTCAATCACAGGAAGACCTCCCGGCTTCGCCCCTTCTAACACCAACCCCACCACTATCTGATTCTGCAACTACCAATGAAGTCTCTCAATCTCCGACCTTTGATTCCACCGCTCCCTTAGCATCCTTTCCCTCGCTTGACATTTCCACGTCTTACTTATCCACTAAAACCCTCTCTCCCCTCGCCTCATTGGCCTCCCCTCCTTCTCCTGATATTCCACCAACCCTCTCGGCAACCCAAATCCGCTCTACTCCACCTGATGTGCTCCCACTCCATTCCAATCACTCCCTTCTTACCTCTCATTCCCCCCAGCTCCCTCAGATTGATCCCCCTACTCCGATCCCTCTACACACTGCATCCCCTCACACCATCCTCCCTACTGCTCCACCATTGACACCTATCCCTCCCAATCTTAATGATTCCCACCCCCAAAGACTTGATAGCACCTCTCCCCACTTGCCCCTTTCCCCCTCGTCCTCTCATAGCACCCATCCGACCCCTGGATATATAGACGCTCGCACTACAATTCATCCTCAGCCTAGCTTCCGGAACACCCTTCACTTCCCGCCTCCTGGTTTCCCTCCACATCCACTCCCCATGCCTTTCTCCCTGTCTTATGTTGAACATGCCCCTCTCCCTAACGACCTCCATTCCTCCTTACCGTCCACGCTTTTAACCCAATCGCTTCTTAACATTGAACTCCACCTCTCTATCTTGACGTTGGAACTTTCATCTCTCAGGAAAGACTTTAACTCCCTCTCTGATACTAAGCCTGCCAATCATCCCTTCACAATGGGCGGCGTACATACTAACACTTCTTTCCCCCTACAAGGATGTTCTACTCCTTATGGCATTTCAGCTGAGGGACTTCCTGGGATCTGTCCCCTTATCCCATCCCAAGCCCCGACTCATCACTCCTCCCCGGACCCCTGGGAATTAAATAATACCTTCCCTCCTAGCTCTATGACTGTTGACTCTCTTATGCCTCACTCCTCTATTCCGGTGATCCTGGGGAGAAGCCGCATCCCTGCCTCCACTGGCTCGCCCAGGCTTCCTCCACAACTCATTGCGACCACTGATCCTCTTACACTGCACTCCACTATTCCCGTGATCCTGGGGATAAACCATACCCCTACCTCCCCTGGCTCGCCCAGACCTCCCCCGCAACTCACCACTATTCATTCTAGCGGCTCCCCTGATTCCAACCATAAACCCCTCAACTGCATGCTGGTCAACTGCCGATCGGCTGCACGACATGCATCAGAAATCTCGGAAACCATCCTTAGTGAAGCCATTGACATTGCTTTTCTTACGGAAACCTGGCTCAAGGCTCACTCTTCATCGATTCTTGACTTGCTCTCCACCCCGGGTTACTCTATCCTCAGAAAAGATAGACTTCACAAAATTGGGGGGGCCTAGCCATAATTCATAAAGATGAACTCCGA
This sequence comes from Calotriton arnoldi, assembly GCA_963921515.1. NCBI lineage: Eukaryota > Metazoa > Chordata > Amphibia > Caudata > Salamandridae > Calotriton > Calotriton arnoldi. Next base: position 121,173 of record CAWUFW010001724.1, read on the forward strand.
CTCTCCCTTGTCAAGAATACTGATCAATCCACTTTCGAATACATGGGAGCTGAACTTAAAGTTCAGGGGGCCCCTTCTATTCTGCTACATAATATTTACCATCCCCCTGGTGACCCTTTGCCATTTATAGAGGAATTGTCTGACTTACTCTCACAAGCCTCGATTTCAAATTCCAAAAACATTTTCCTCGGAGACTTCAATATTCACTGGAACAATAAGGCTGATCCCTCGGTTAACATCCTCAATGACCTCGTCGAGGTTACTGACTTGATTCAACTTTGCCATTCACCAACACATTCCAAAGGGGCTACTCTTGACGCTATCATTACTAGCAAAGATCTGGCTTCCCTTTCGCACATTGTCCCTATTGACTGGTCGGACCATCACCTTATCCTCTTCACGATTAACAGCGCTGCACCTCCCCCTTCCCCAAAAACATCAAACATAAGAAATTAACCAGAAATCTTCACCTTATTCCTCCTGGCGAATTGGAGACTAAGATCAAAGCAAAACTTCAACTTCCACCTCCCTCACAAAATGCCAATGATCTTACTGAACACTACAACAAATCCATCATTGAGGTTCTTGACCTAATCGCTCCAGCCAAATTAAAATCACAAAAAAACATCCCTGCCAAATCCTGGTTTAATGCTGATCTCAACAATGAGAGACGAGCGCTTAGGATGACCGAACGCACTTGGAGACAACATCCCTCCCCCAAATCTTGCCCTCCTCAGAACCGCTAGGGTTAATTATAAAAAACACATCCTCAATGAAAAGGCTTCCTTCTTCCGCGCTCAACTCGACCGAGCTAAGAATAGACCTAGAGAACTATTCAGCATCATCAAAAATCAAACAGCTTCTGCTCCCCCCAAATTGATGGCCTCCACCGAAAGATGTGAAGAAATTGCGAATTTCTTTTCTGATAAAATCTCCAAGATTGATCTATCCTTTGCCGCAACTCCCTCCCCTCAGTGCTCATCACCCCTCGATGTCTTACCATCCAAGTCTCCTGTTACGCCTTCGCCCCCTCCTAACTCTGTTTGCCTCCCTCACACCGTCGCCCCCCTTGAACATTTCCTCACCAGTCCACAGTTAAAAAATAATGCATCTTGGCGTTACTTTAGCCCAGTTACTGAGCGAGATGTCCTCAACATCATCACTAAGCTTAAACCCTCCTCTCATACCTTTGACCCTCTCCCCGCCAACCTCGTTCAAGATTTAAAACATATCATTGCTCCTTATTGGACTACCATCATCAACTCCTCCTTGACCACAGGATGCGTCCCTGTTTCCCTCCAGCTTGGCCAAATCTCTCCCACCCTCAAAAATACCACTGCTGACCCCAATGACCTTAACAATTTGCGTCCTATCTCTAATCTGCCTCTTCTTTCCAAGGCCCTTGAAAAATGCGCCTTGCTCCAACTGGACAAACACATTGACTCATTTAGCCTATTGGACACTTTACAGTCAGGCTTTTGAAAGGGCTGCAGTACTGAAACTGTGATGCTCAACATTGTTGATGATATCCACCACTCCCTCGATAAAGGGGAGGGCTCCCTTCTCATTCTTCTTGACCTCTCGGCTGCTTTCGATACTGTAAACCACTCTGCCTTACTTAACACCCTAAAGATCGATTTGGCTTCAATGGTCTTGTTCTTAAATGGTTCACCTCCTTCTTTCAATACAGAACCCAACAAATTAAAATCAGCAATTGCCTTTCGAAACCTATGCCGGTCTCCTTGGGTGTTCCCCAGGGCTCTATTCTCTCTCCTTCTCTATTTAACCTCTTTATGGAACCCCTCACCCTCATTCTAAAGCAAGCAGCAATCAACTATCACCTCTATGCGGATGATACCCAGCTTTACTATAAAATCAATTCCCATGCAGACATTCTTCACCTCAATGATGCCCTGACTAAGATTCAACAATGGTTCCATCACAATCACCTTAAACTCAATCCTAAAAAAACAGAAGTCATTCTCTTTGCTCCTAAAAATAACCGACTCCCCATTCAACATTGGATCTCTGATCTTAAAGCCCTCAACTGCTCCTTGTCTACCTCTAGCTCAGTAAAATCCCTCGGAATAAGTATTGATCAAAACATCAGCCTTTCTCCCCACATAAAAAATGCAGCTAAAGGCGCTCTCTTTTCTCTACATCACCTCAAGAAAATTAAACCCTTCATTCCTGTTGATGACTTTAAATCTGTTGTTCAAACATTAGTACTCTCCAGATTGGACTATGGTAACGCCATTCTCGCTGGAACACCTAAAGTCCACTTAGCCCCAATCAAGTCAGTCCTTAACCTCGCGGCCAGGCTTATTTCTGATTGTAAGAGGTTTGATCACATCTCTCCCATCCTCAAAGATCTCAAATGGCTTCCTATCGAAGGCAGATCCACCTACAAGAATGCGTGCATTACGCATAAAGCCTTACATCTTCAAACCCCACTGTATCTCTCACAAAAACTTCACAAAGTGGGCTGTGCCACAGAAATGAGGAGCACAAATACCCTCATTCTGGAACCTCCCTTGGTAAACAAGAAATCAACCCAGTCACGCTCTTTCTCCGGAAACGCGCCTACTATCTGGAACTCACTCCCCAAAGACCTACGTTGCAACCCCTCCTACCTCAGCTTCAAAAAGATCTCAAGCAACATCTTCTCTACAAATACTGGGGTCCTTAATCCCGCTATCTAACAGGGTCTCTCAACCTGCCCATGACGGTGCTATGTTTCTCACCACATTATACCTGTTTTACTTCCCCCGCCTCTCTCCCTCACATATACTTCCACCCTCCTTCTACTAGTCCTCATATCACCACCTACTCCTACATGCTATCTCCTCTCCTTTCACCTTCCTCGGTTCCACCCTACCTACATACTTCCCCCCCATCATCTCTGGCTACCCACACTTGCACAACTATCCAAATCATGGTTATGGATTATATGTACTTCTGATCTTCTTGTCCATGTAGTTATTGTTCATTGCATTTTGTTCATATTTTTTTCACCCTTTTCCTTTTTGTATGAATGTAATATTACAATCTGTTTCTACTTCCAATCCCTGTAAAGCGCTCTGATACCTTTGGGTCTAGCCAGCGCTATATAAAACTGTTTAAATAAATAAAAATAAATAAAATGTACGTTTGTATTATTTTTATGATTCTTTTTATATGGAGAGCCTGGAAGACAGCTAATGATCTCACACCAAACTTAAAATGCACGCAATCAACTAGTTTGTATACAGTGTACTATTCGTTATGAACTTCATTATGCATTGTCATTCCCACAATTTCAATCATCTAACTGTGGCAAAGAGGAGGCACTACTCACTAGCAGTCTTAACAATACTATTTTAAATAGTCATTTAACGAAGCAGACAACCATGTGTGAAGGCAATGTTATGCCCTCAAATGTGAACTATGTATCTGGGGAGGTACCCATGCCATTCCTCAAAAAACCAAACATCGCACTCTCTTTAGCATTTTCGTTGGTGAATGGAATATCAGACTGAAATAAGATGCCCTCTATCCAGATGGTTTTACACATTACCACCTAATCAAGCTTCTACCATTTTCTGCATGATAATCAAAAAAACAGTAAACATTGTAAACATCTAACTTTATGAAAAAATTCAGACCAGCATCTTCCTAAATTACTACTAATCAAGCTTCCCACCATGCTGCACAACAGAAACAGTAATGTTTCAGGTCACATAGTTTTAGAAATTTGGTCACTAGTTGGCAAAGGTTTGCATCCTGTCCAAGTCAGGGCGCAAACCTCTGACTTGGATAGGGACCTGTCCTAGTCAGGGTAAGTCAGATACACAACCTAAATTAACCTGTGCTCACCCTCTGGTAGCTTGGCACAGTGCAGTCAGGCCTACCTTAGAGGCAATGCATAAAGTATTTATGTAACACTTAAATTACAGTAACACAGTATAAATACCACAAAAAGACTCCACGCTAGTTTAGAAAGATAGAGAATATTCATCAGAGTAAAACAAGACCAAAATGACAAAAATTTAATAAGTAGAACCGGAGATATACATTTTTAAAGAATAAACCAAAAATAGTGCTTAGAAGTCAAAGGTGCTAAGGGGTTACTTGAGGTCATGCTAGACCGGCGTGAATCCAAAGGACGTCGAAGACTATATGCGAGGCGTCAGGACACTTCGCATAGTCGTCTTTCCCATGGGTGGAGGTGAAGTATCGGCGCTGATCCGGGCAGCAGATAAAGGCTTCAGCATCGAGCCCCTTTACAATTTAGGCACTGCATCGATGTCGAGCCTCGCTGTCGGTCGTCTTCGAACCACGCAGTCCGTCGAGAAGATGTCGCAGATTACTCCTGCGTCGGCGTCGAACGGCAATGTGTGGTTCTGATCGACGCAAAGTCGTCACATTGTCAATTTTGAAGCAGATACAGCTGCAGAACCCACTTATGAGGCCCAGAAATGGACTGGCACCTCAGGCAAGAGAGGCCTCACAGATGGCAGAGTCCAGCAGTTGCAGCAGAGTTGAAGGAAGCCTTTGATGGCCCTAAGACTTCAAGAACAGAGGGCAAGCCAACAAGCCCTTGGAATCATGCTGGGTTTAAGTGATGCAGGCCCAGTCCTTCTCACACAAGCAGGGAAACAGCAGGCAGAAGGGTAGCTCAGCAAGGCAAGAGCACAGAATGGCAGAGTCCAGCAAAGCAGTAATCCAGCAGAGTGACAGTCCTTTCAGCAGCACAGTAGTTCTTCTTCCTGGCAGAGTAGTCACAGGTCTAAAAGTGTACTGTCGGATACCCAGTTGTTACACCCAATTGGGCCTTTGAGGTGGGGGAAGACTTCAAAGAGTGGCTTTGAAGTGCACAAGTATCTCTTTCAACCCAGTCCTGTCTTCCAGGCTATCTGTGGAGAGTAATCATTCCTTTGTGTGGGGTCAGGACACGACCTATTGAAGTGTGTTTGCCCCTTCATCCCTACCTGCCCAGGAAGGGCCATCAGAATGCAGATGTATGTAGATGGGTACACAGCCACACCTAGCCTTCCTATGTTTGTGGCTCTCTGGAGGAAATGCACAAAATGTAACTGTCACACAGCCCAGACATGTATTGGAGACAGCCTGTAAGGCACACAGAGTAGTAAGTGCAGAAAAATGTTCACTTTCTAAAAGTGGCATTTCTAAAACAGTAGTGTTAAAACCAGCCTTACCAGGAGAGATGATTTATCATTACCATTCTAGAGACATGAAACATGATGCAGCTACAACTTTCTAATCAGGAATTACAGCTTAAAGGTAATTTAAGGAATTCCCAATGTAAGCCTATGAGAGGATTAGGCCTCACAGTAATAAGAAACACATTTGGGGGTTTATCACTACCAGGACATGTAAAGATTAAACACACATATCCTACCTTTTACATACATGGCACCCTGCCCCTAGGGTTACTTACGGCTTACCTTGGGGTTGACTTACATGTAATTAAAGGGGAGTTTGAGGCTTGGCAAGTAGTTTTAAATGCCAAGTCAAAATGGCAGTAAACTGCACACACAGGCACTGCAGGGGCAGACCTGAGACATTGTTAGAGGGCTACTTAAGTGGGTGGCACAAGCAGTGCTGCAGGCCCACTAGTAGCATTTAATTTACAGCCCCTGGGCACATGTAGTGCACTGTACTAGGGACTTATAAGTACATTAAATATGCCTATTGGGTATGAGCCAAGGTTACCATGTTTTAGGGAGGGAGCACATACACTTTAGCACTGGTTTGCTGTGGTGAAGTGTGCAGAGTCCTAAAACCAGCAAAACGAGTACAGAAAAATGGAGGGAGGCAGGCAAAAAGTTGGGGGAAGACCAACCTAAGGCTGTCAGGTCAACATGGGCCCCCCAGCTGAAAGTGGGGAGAGCTACCCAAACCCTTGGGAGCTCTCTTCACTAAGGCAGAAGAATCTGGAGAGACCATCAGCATTGGCATGGTCAGTCCCCTAGCGATGCTTCACCATAAACTCCTTTCCCTGTAGGGAGATGAACCACCTTAGCAGTTTGGGATTTTCACTCCTCATCTGCATGAGCCATCTGAAGGGTCAGGGATCTGTCTGCACCTGGAAGTGAGCCCCCAACAGATATAGTCTCAACTGCTTCAGTTCCCAGACCACAACAAACTTTTCTCTTTCAATGGCACTCTACCTCTGTTCCTGTGGAAGTACCCCCTACTAATGAAGGCTACTGGTTGGTCTAGGCCCTCCTCATTCAGCTGTGCTAAGACTGCCCCTATGACAAGCTCTGTAGTGTCCATCTATATGATAAATTCCTTGGAGAAGTCAGGGGCCCTGAGCACCGGTGCTGTGCACATGGCTTCCTTTAGAGAGTCAAAGGCCTTCTGGCAAGCCTCTGTCCAGATCACCAATCTGGGCTGCTTCTTGGAAGTCAGCTCAGTTAAGGAGGCAACAATGGTGCCATAGCCCTTAACAAATCATCACAGTAGTAAAAAACGAATTTAGGGGGTTGTCACTACCAGGACATGTAAAGATTAAACACACATTTGCTACCTTTTACTTATATGACACCCTGCCCTTAGGGTTACTTAGGGCCTACCTTAAGGGTTACTTATATGTAATAAAAGGGGAGTTTGAGGCTTGGCAAGCAGTTTTAAATGCCAAGCCGAAGTAGCAGTAAATTGCACACAAAGGCACTGCAGTGGCAGGCCTGAGACACAGTTAGAGAGCTATTTAGGTGGGTAGCACGAGCAGTGCTGCAAGCCCACTATTACCATTTAATTTACAGGCACTGGGTACATGTAGTGCACTTCACTTGGGACTTATAAGTAAATCAAATATGCCAATTGGGCATGAGACAATGTTACCATGGTTTAGGGAGAGAGCACTTGCACTTTAGCACTGGTTAGCAGTGGTAAAGTGCGTAGACTCCTAAAGCCAGCAAAACTATTACAGAAAAATGGAGGGAGGCAGGCAAGAAGTTGGGGGAAAACCATCCTAAGGCTGTCAGATTTAACATATAGGATCCTCCTGTCTGTCTCGAAAGGTGTAACCTTATCCTCTTAGTCCTCCTAATCAGGTGCCCTTGCCACAGTTGACCATCAGTTGCTTATAAAAACCATGTACACACGTATGAAGTGACATCAACCATCTCAGTAACTGTTCTGTCATCATCCGAGCCTGATCACCACCAAAACTGAATTGATTTTTATCATTGACAGCTGTCAACAACCCCTTGTTCAGCACTGGATTGTCAAATTGTGACTGGGCAGGTCATCACCATAAATCATTACCAATTGCAAATCAGCAATTCATTAGTCACATCTGGTTCACTGACAAAACATTGACACCCAAAACATCCCCATACCACAATATCGAGTCCTAAATATAGATGTCAAAAATATCGACATCCTATATTTTTAAAGGTAAGTACAAAAATATCGAAAAAATATCGATGACATAAATATAGATGTAAAAATATCGTTTTTTATATACATATAAAATAAAATAATTAATATTAAATATGTTAAATAATAAACTTAATTTAAAAAAATAGGTTTAATATACATTTTAACAAAAATAACAAATAAACTTGACTTAAAAAAGTTAGACATTATATATTTACTGTAAAACAATTAATAAACTATTAATTTAAATGTATTTTATAATTTTCCAAATATATAAAAATTTAACAAATAAATATATATATACATATACCAATAACATAAAATTAATGTTAAAAAACATTCTATTATTAATTAAAACATTAAACTATTTAAGAATATTTAAACTTAAATTTCCCACTCCAGTCAATGCAACAGTAGGGAAAGTGTTGGATAGCGGAGGGGTAAAAAGTTACTATTCCCACTCCAATGAGTGCAACAGTAGGGAAAGTGTTGGATAGCGGAGGGATAAAAATTACTATTCCCACTCCAATAAGTGCAACAGTAGGGAAAGTGTTGGATAGTGGAGGGGTAAAAAACTACTATTCCCACTCCAGTCAGTGCAGCAGCAGGGAAAGTGTTGGATAACGGCGGGGTAAAAATTACTATTCCCACTCCAGTCAGTGCAACAGTAGGGAATGTGTTGGATAGCGGAGAGGTAAAAATTACTATTCCCACTCCGGTGAGTGTAACAGTAGGGAAAGTGTTGGATAGCGGAGGGTGTACAAAATACTATTCCCACTCCAGTCAGTGCAACAGTAGGGAGGGTGTTGGATAGCAGAGAGGTAAAAATTAATATTCCCACTCCAGTGAGTATAACAGTATGGAAAGTGTTGGATAGCGGAGGAGTAAAATTACTATTCCCACTCCAGTGAGTGTAACAGTAGAGAAAGTGTTGGATTGCAGAGGGGTACAAATTACTATTCCCACTACATCAATTCAAAATTAAAAACAAACAAAATATCAACATCAGAAATTATTTGAAAAACAAAATAAATTAAAAAAATATATAAATATGTTAAAAATTTAAATACAAATATATTTAATATTATACATTTTTTAAAAAACTGTTATAATGTTAAATACATATCAAAAATACCAACAGATATTATAATAAATAAAATATTAAAATATTGTTCAAACAAATATTTTTGTTAGAAACTATTTATAAACAAAAACATTATTACATACATTTATTTTATTTACATCCTACCCTATAACACCACACAATTCACAACTCACATCTAAATTAAAAATAAAATGTACTTCCATAATTAACATAATTAATTATCAATTAAATAAATATTATTAATTAAAAAACAATTTAAAACACATAAAAATTAATTACCTTCCCACCCTTTACCCCTATAAACCCCACAACACACACCTAAAATTAATTACACAATTCCCATATATATTATATTTCAATTAATTAAATAATATTAAATAACAACTAACAATGAATTAAATAAAAATAAATTACTTCCCACCCTTTACCCCATTAACCCCACAACCTGCACCTAAAATTAATTACACAATTTCCATATATAATTTTCAATTAATTAATTAATAATAATTAACAACTAACTATTAATTAATTACAAATAAATTACTTCCCACCCTTTACCTCTATAAACCCCACAACCCGCACCTAAAATTAATGACACCATTTTAATATCTAATTTTCAAAGAATTAATTAATATTAATTAACAACTAATTATTAATTAATTAAAAATAAATTAATTCCCACCCTTTACCCCTATAAACCTCACAGCCCGCACCTACAATTAATTACACAATTTCCATATTTAATTTTCAATTAATTAATTAATATTAATTAACAACAAATTAATAATTAATTAAAAATAAATGACTTCCCACATTTAGCACTATAAAATCTCAATTAAATAAATATTAATAAATAAAACAATATCATTACTTTATTATAATTAAATTACTTCCCACCCTATTTCCCTATAAACCCACAACCCGCTACGGAACTAAAAAACGCAAAATTTAACTAAAATAAAATTGATTACTACTAAAAATTTAACACATATGTTAATAAACATAAACAATACTTATTCAAAAAAAATACATCACATACATTTAAAATATATACTAAAATACATAACACTAATTAAAAAATAGATATTTTAAACAACTATATTTTTGCAAATGATATTATTAACTTCTATATTTTTAAAAACGATATTTCTTACCTTCAAATCGATATTCTTGACCACCATATTCTTGCTGTCGATTTTTCTCACTGACGATATTTAGGACTGGATATTTCTGTAGTTAGAAATTTCCAACTCGATATTTTGTCTGCACACCATCACATCTCACATAGAAAAGACAACGCAAACAACATTGAGCTAGCTGTCTCTATTCTGCAAATTCAAACTGTACTTTCCTGAAGCATAGTTCATATCAACTGTTTAACAGAGATAGGGTTTCAGTACCCCATTGCCCCCTGCCAGGTCTGGACTATATAAGAACTAGTGAATATAAATGTGCATGCAATCAGGCTGATATACAAGGCTTCTTGTCACTTTCCTTCCCTGTTAAAAGTTTCTTACTCAGTCTGGGTCTGGGTCCTCTGCACTGTGCAATGCTGAGACTTGGGCACTATGGGGCCGATTATGATCTCGTTAGGAAAGCATTCCAACCGAATCGGTTCCGGAATGCTTTCCTAAAGACTCGGATCGGGGGAGTCCAACTGAGCGATTTGGATGCATCAGGATGCATCCGCATACGATTCGGTCAGACTCACATTGAATTCACGTTGGTACACAGGCTCCCATTGAAAAAAGAGGTGGGTGGGGAAAAGCGTACACCCTGTGGCGGGCACCCCATGGTGCCCTCCACACTGTGCATGCATGGAAAGGGGGAACCCATGGGTACCCCCTGCAACCAATTCGGAGGGCCCTGAGTGAAGGGGGTCCTGCTACGGGACCCCAAAGTCCGAGTCCCAAAGCCGTTTTGTCTCACCAAAACCGAATCGGTACGGCTGTCCGAATCGGTCATCGTACTCACTCATTTGGAAACGGTTCCCAGTGCGCTGCACGAATCGGCTCCGAACGAGTCGGACTGCCTGAATCGCATTCGGAACCAATTCTGTCAGCCCGGATGGCTTCCATGCATCGTACTTGGTCGTCCGGAAAGGTGGACGATTCAGTCGGAAACATAGGCTCCGAATCAGATTCGCTTCATCCGAATTCCATTTGGAGCCTTTCCCAACGAGATTGCAATTGGCCCCTAAATCTGTCCTGAGAGTGGCATGAGCCTGACACCTCCTTGCTGCGCCAAAGACACAGATGGACTCCACCTTTGGAGTTGCCATTAGCAAAGGAGAGAGCCATACTTGAGTAGACAGAACAGAGCTGAAGCTGATAACAAAGCGATACAAAAGGGGATGATGGACGGAACGTTCGAGCCAATCAAACACTCACCCCCAGTCAACTGATCTGGGTTTAATCCATCATCATTCTTTAGCTCACTCCACCACCCCAGTTCAGACATGGCCATATGCAAATCAGTCTGACCCTGTGCCTCATGGGAACAGTCCAGCCCGAACTGCCAAGCCATGTCTTCCCTGGACCGGAAACAAGCATCCTAGGACCGGTTTCTGGCATTCCAGCCGTCATCAGCCAGGCTTGCTTGAATCCAGTGGCAAAGTGAGCAAGGGACCCACGTCTGGGCATACCCCGCCAACCTAGGGCGAACAAAGCGATACAAAGGGGATGATGGACGGAACGTTCGAGCCAATCAAACACTCACCCCCAGTCAACTGATCTGGGTTTAATCCATCATCATTCTTTAGCTCACTCCACCACCCCAGTTCAGACATGGCCATATGCAAATCAGTCTGACCCTGTGCCTCATGGGAACAGTCCAGCCCGAACTGCCAAGCCATGTCTTCCCTGGACCGGAAACAAGCATCCTAGGACCGGTTTCTGGCATTCCAGCCGTCATCAGCCAGGCTTGCTTGAATCCAGTGGCAAAGTGAGCAAGGGACCCACGTCTGGGCATACCCCGCCAACCTAGGGCGAACAAAGCGATACAAAAGGGGATGATGGACGGAACGTTCGAGCCAATCAAACACTCACCCCCAGTCAACTGATCTGGGTTTAATCCATCATCATTCTTTAGCTCACTCCACCACCCCAGTTCAGACATGGCCATATGCAAATCAGTCTGACCCTGTGCCTCATGGGAACAGTCCAGCCCGAACTGCCAAGCCATGTCTTCCCTGGACCGGAAACAAGCATCCTAGGACCGGTTTCTGGCATTCCAGCCGTCATCAGCACAGGGTCAGACTGATTTGCATATGGCCATGTCTGAACTGGGGTGGTGGAGTGAGCTAAAGAATGATGATGGATTAAACCCAGATCAGTTGACTGGGGGTGAGTGTTTGATTGGCTCAAGCGTTCCGTCCATCATCCCCTTTTGTATCGCTTTGTTCGCCCTAAGTTGGCGGGGGTATGCCCAGACGTGGGTCCCTTGCTCACTTTGCCACTGGATTCAAGCAAGCCTGGCTGATGACGGCTGGAATGCCAGAAACCGGTCCTAGGATGCTTGTTTCCGGTCCAGGGAAGACATGGCTTGGCAGTTCGGGCTGGACTGTTCCCATGAGGCACAGGGTCAGACTGATTTGCATATGGCCATGTCTGAACTGGGGTGGTGGAGTGAGCTAAAGAATGATGATGGATTAAACCCAGATCAGTTGACTGGGGGTGAGTGTTTGATTGGCTCAAACGTTCCGTCCATCATCCCCTTTTGTGAAGCTGATAACAAGACTCCTATATCCCAGAACCATGGATTGCAGTCACCTAAATAGCTGCTTGCTGCCTGAAGTTACTCTGGCCCTGCCACATTGATAGAGTCTGTGGTCTTTATCCAGAGCTGCCTGGTGCTGCATGCCCTAATTGGCTGCAGCAGTATTTACCCTGAGACATGTTCTAATTGGCTGCAGCAATATACACCATGAGCTGTCAGCACTGTCAGAGTGGCAACTGATTGGACAGCCATCAAGACATGAGTGTCTTGTCCACCAATTGCCTAACTGCAGCATGGGTTGCATCATGCAGCCTGAAGTGACATTATTGACATTATTTGGAGTCATGGCTCACCCTTCTCCACCAGTCTTGTGCATGTAAACGAAAGCTTAAATTAAAGGCAGCTGTCACAGGCTCATATTTTCCTAAATCTCCAGGCCCAAAAAACAGATATGGCCACGTACCGCCCTACTGCCACAGGATTAGTATTGGCAACGGATAAGTCATGAAAGAGCATTGTGTCCATTGTGCAATCTTTGCTGTGAAAGTTATAGTTTCTTAAGCCACTCAGACTGACATAGGAACATATCAGCTCATACTGTGAACCAGGATGAGGTTCAAACCATCTAGTCACTGGTCCATTACAACCAGTCAGGTGATCTCTTCTATTAAATTCTGAAATGTCGAGTTTGGAAGTGAACCAACAAAATAAACCCAAGGAGATGCTTCATCATTAGTCTTCAATAGCCCACATCACTTTATTACCTGCTTCAGAACATCTGCATGTGGATACTGGTATTATGATATCTGTGACCTTAGTTAGAGAGGGAAATAGAAACCCGAATATTGCTATTGTGGTATACTGTGTATGCATCAAACAAATTGACGGTTGCAGAAGCAGATTTTTTTGAAACTGCAAATCCACCCTCTTGTCACCACAAATCACTAGCTCGTAGTGCAGCAAAACGAAATCCATACAGTTTAATCGCAGCTGCCTGTCTAGAGATTTAGCAATCTATTTTCACCATTATTAGTATGATACATGCGCGAGTGACCCCATCCATCATCTTTTATTGCATCTCCTGCTAATGACGCATTGGGTAATTTTTCTGAAGGTCATTTGGTATTGATCAAGGGTAGTGTGAGGACTCCTCGCAGTGATCCTGCAGAGAATATTGCTTTCTGCTAAGTGCTGTGCAATAAAACACTGAAAGACGCTATTGGCAGACGAAGGGGAGGCTTGACTGTGTTTGCTGAGAACACGGGATTGCAATTCATGTGCACAGATTTCGGCAATTCCGCCTGTAAATCAAGGTGCAACAGATAAATGCAATTTCTTTATTGCCTTGTGTGTTACGTGGTCACTCTACACACGCTATATATAATACCTTGATTCCAATTTTACAAGAGCTGCAAACCCGTAATCCTAAACCTCCCGTGAGCCCATTTCCGCACCACTTCTTCGGTATTTTTCCTGCCAAATTCTGTAACTTCTGTCTTCCTGGCAATGGCACTGGAGCTTCACATCGTCAGTTCCGTTCAGGCTCACTCTGAATTTGAATTTCGTTCCTTATTAAGTATTTGACTAGAATTATCTCTGAATAATTTTGCTATTATAATGTCAACAAACACGAACATCGTTTACATTACCAAAGGTACTTCGCGACCAGCCGTGAATACAGCAATTTTAAACAAAATTAATCAACCACAATATGAGGTGCGTTGAGGCTCTGCCTAAGAGTTTAAATAACTGGGAACTCCTCCTCGCATACCGTGAATTTACGGGACCTGTAAATTTCGTTCTGTTAAACGTATCGATGCTAAAATTCAAAGAATTGATCCCAGATGTTTCAAGTTTAACTTTTATTATCCCAATAAGGTGGTGATTTACCGCCAAATATGTGCCTGGGGCATTAACAGCAGACTGGTGCCCTCATCAAGAGCGGCCCGATTAATCGCGATATGTGCGGTAACTGCTGTGGATTTTGTTGCGATAAGCACCAAAAGGTGCACGTTATTCTCCTAAAAATCAAAATTGAGTGGTGTTTATCACACACAATACATTCCAAATCAGTGGAGCCAGATTCTATCAGGGGCGATAAATATACCAATTACCGGGCCCCTCCTAATGAGGACCTAAGAGGACAAATTTAGTTTTTTCGTGGTGAGATATGGATTTTAAAATACTGTTTTCTGGAAAACATTTTAGAAGTACCTTCAAACTATTTTCTAATTGGGAGCTCTGCATCCTTTGTAACAATGATCAAGGTGTGTTTGGATATTTTCAAGCCTTTTAAGTAAATTATCACGCTGAGATGATACTGAATACATTTAAATTCTAAAATCCGGGACAGCTGGTGCAGCTGAGGAAGACTCGTCGTGTTACTTTTTCAGTCACAAGCTCGTAGGAATGTCAGCTCGAGTCTGTAATGACCTGGTGCCGTCAGAAGCAGCCTACAATCAGTAGGATTGCAGCCTCATTATGTCAACATCGTCACCGCGGAGGGCAGCTCTCTTTGTTCAAGCCGCTTCATTAACTGCCGCATTAAGTGTGTGCAGAAGCTGTTCCAAGATCACGCTCATGGCGTAGGCTTAATAAAGAACGAAAAGTCACTGAAGGGGCACGTCAGAAAGCCTCGTGGCAGAATTACCTGGATGACTCTTGGTTTAGCAGGAGCTGGTTCGTGGTAAGACATGGAACTCCCTGGACGACATTGGTTCCTACTCTAGTGGGGTGAAAACTACACTTAACGGCCTAAATGGGCAACATCTGACATTGCAGAGATCAAGGGAAAATTTGATGAGAGTAACAAACTGTAAAATGATATTACTTAAAAAAGAGTTACCTTTAGAGCATTCCTAGAGGAAGACCCTCTCCGCATTATTCGGAGCTCGCGGAGTTCCGAAAAACTCTGCTTCGCGTAGCGGAGGTTTTTTCCTCGCTCGCGTTCACCAACGTCAAGTTGGCGAGCACAAGCGAGGAAAATCCACCTCCCGGCGAGATTTTTCCTCGTTCGCGTTCGTCAACATCAAGTTGGCGAGCGCGAGCGTGGAAAATAAACCTCCTGGCGAGATATCTCAACGCGGGGGGGTCCGGTTTCTCATTGCGAGTGGTCGCGTATCCTCGCGACCGGTCGCGTTGAGAAAATGCCCGTTCGCGTTGAGAAAGCTGCTGCTCGAGTAAAAATCTACTCGAGCGGCAGAAAGGAAAGCAGCTCTCGCTTGCGCGGTGCATGGTGCCGTTCGCGATCATTGCACAGTGCGGACAAGCATCCGGCACTGAAAATCACCGCGAACAGCATTTTTCTATCGCACTCCGCCGCTTGCGGAGCTCCGTGGCTGAGTTTTTTTTCCACTTTGCGGAGTTTAGCGTAGCGCAACTCCGGGAACTCCGCCCAGGGTTAACCCTAAATAGGGCAATGTCTAACTAGGGAGCACAGCCATGTTCCATCGACAAGTTAAAGTAGGATTTCATCAAAGTGTTAAGAGCAATCAACAGAACATCTATATACAATAGTGTTAGACATGGCACTGTTGGCGTGGGTCTCCCTTCCATTTTTTGCTGTTGCCTCATGTGTTTTTGCTGGTTATAGATGCTTTGGGCACTGTGCCACTGCTATTCAGTGCCACATTGCAAGTGCTCCCTATGGTAAATTGATGTATGGATTAGTGATTCCATGATTGGTTGGTTTGGTTTACTTGTCAGACCCTAGTACAGTGCACTGAGTGTGCCCAGGGCTTGTAAACCAAATGCTGCTGGTGGGCTTGCAGCACTGGTTGTGCCACCCACAGAAGCAGCCTGTAAAAGTGTGTCTAAGGTCTGCCATTGCAGAGCCTCTGTGCAGTCTGGTACTGCCATGTTGACTGGGCAAGTGCACCCACTTGCCAGTCCCGAAACCTTCCCTTTTCTTCATATCAAACACCCCTATGGTAGGCCCAAGGGCAGGGCGCATTGTAAGTATAAGGTAGGACATGCCCTGGTGTGTGTGGCATGTCCTAATAGTGAATTACAGCCATTTTCGTTTTTCACTATTGCAAGGCTACCTGTTCCCCATAGGCCAGAATGGGCAGTTTGATTATTACATCTTATAATCCTAACTGACCCAGGGAACATGGTAGAAAAACGAATTTAGTATGCCTGAACTCAGAATGATAAAATACATCTTTTAGTGAAGTTGGTTTTAACATTCTGTGTTTGAAAATACCACTTTTAGAAAGTAGGTATTTTCTTGCGTAACTATCAAAGCCTGCCTCTGCTAGGTTGTGTATTCCTTGTCTGGAGTTTGAGTGACAGGGGCTGGGGGATTCCAGGAGACAGGGTGAGTCAGCCCAGGGCTGAATAGAGAGATCTGCATGTAGATGGGTGGGAGGAGTTGCACCTGGGACCTGAATAGGGCTGTGCCTTCCCTCCACAATGCTGGCTCCACCTCCTGTGGTGTGTCTGATGTCCCTGGCCTACACTGTGAAAGGAAAGAAGGAGTCTTGTCAACGAAGTGCTCCAGGACTGACCAGAACTGGTTTGGACTAGGTGAAGGCCTCTCTGCCTTCAGAGAACAAAGGGAAAATGAGTATAAAAGAGGGGACCCAAACCCCAGAACTTTAGATCACTTTTGGGAAACAAGAAGAAACCTTTGCTGAGGAGAGGAACCAGAGAAACTGAGGAAGAGACTATCCCTAAGCTGAGTGCTGTTTGGGGGATTGGCCTGCAGTGGTTGCCTGACTGCCAAAGAAAGGAGAGAGGAACTTGTGTGTACTTTCATCAACTTGTGAAGGATCTCCAAGGGCTTAAGATAGAGCTTGCCTCCTACTGAAGTCTCAGGGACAACAGACTTCACCAACCAGCTCCCCAAGAGTCTTTCTGGAAAGTGCCTGCTGCTGTGCTGGACTTTCTGAGGGACTGCGTGTCGCAAGGAGCTGGAAGCGCGACTCACGAAGAAGAAGCGTCGCCGCCGCAGCCGAAGCGCCTCGCATCGCCGAAGAAAAGGATCGACGTCGCATCAGACGCCGCCGCATCAACGGAGAAGAGTGTCGCCGCCGCGGCCGCTGTCGCATCATCGCCGAAGCGCCTCGCATCGCCGGAGAAGAGGATCGACGTCGCATCAGACGCCGCCGCATCACCGGGTAGCGTGTCGCAGGGCCTGTCGCGGCTCAGAAGAATCGCTGAGTCACTGCACGGCCGTACCATCGTTGCCGAAGCACCTTGCATCGCCGGAGAAGAGGATCGACGTCGAATCAGACGCTGCCGCATCACCGGGAAGCATGTCGCAGGGCCTGTCGCGGCTCAGAAGAATCGCTGAGTCGCCGACGGCCGTCGGGCATGCACGCATCGTTGTCGCATCAAGAAGAAGACGCCATTTTGTTTCATTGCACCGGATCTTCATCGCATCACGGCGCTGCTGGTCGCATCGCCACGGAAGCGCAGTAAGAGACCTCCCCACGCGGAGAAGAACCACGCGGAGAAGAACCGACGCATCCCCTAGGCAGCAGTAGGGACCTGACGCATCACCGTTCTTGCGTGTAAGGAACCAACGCATCACCTTCCCTGCAACACTTTCGTTGTATAGCGTTACGCATCCAAAGGTACATTGAACTCAAAGTGTCGCATTTACCATCTTAGGAGAACTGAGCTAATTCTACCATTTTGAAGTACAGTATTGTGGATTTTTGTCATTTGTGGTCTTGTGTTAAATCTATATAAAAGATACTTATTTTTAATATACAACCTGTGTGGTGTTCATCTGTAGTGTTGTCACTGGATTACTGTGTGTGTTCACAAATGCTTTACACACTGCCTCTGAGATAAGCCTGTCTGCTCGTGCCAAGCTACCAAGGGGGTGAGCAGGGGTTATTTTAGGAGTGTACCCCCTTACCCTGACTAGACGCAAGGGTCCCTATTTGGTCAAAGGTACCTACCTCTGCCAACTAGAGACCCCCAAATCTAACAAATAGTAACACTTGTCTCTTAAGTAGACTCTGGTACACTCAAAGTCCCCCTTGTTGCACACGTTTGTGAAACATCCATTAGATTTTTAGACACTCTTGTTAATTACTGCTGCTGGATTTTCTCAGCCCCTCTAATTTCCCTTATGAATGGCTTTCCTTTCACGTCCAATGCAACACCTCTTAACATGGGGTGGGCCTGACACTTTGACAGGCATCAGGGCAGTCACTGAAATGTGTAGACTATGGATAACCAGTTCAATGTGAGTTGTTTGTAGCTGTACACGTTACCCTATTCTTGGGAGTTTGTGCATTCACTACACCATCATCTCATGAGGCGCTGTGCCCATCATGACTAGTATTTGCCAGCAAAACAGCCAGAGTTCTTTAAGAGGCCACAACTAACACTGTAATAAATAACAACATTATATTTTTTGTGTGATGACAGCACATGATATATTTCATAAATTAATATTGATTTGAGAGTAAATAACCCGAAGCTGAAGGAAGTATCTTATTATTTACCTGAGGTTATAAGAGGAATAGATTTTATTCTATCAGTCAGTGAGTAATTTAAGGTTAACATACAGAAATTAGGCTTTTCTGCGCGGGACCATTTCCTTGTTTTGGCTACAATCTAATTCTTTGAGAGGGCTTAGCGGCCAAGAGTTCTGGGCTTTGAAGTAACATGGCAGCAAGAAGTGAAGGGGCCACTTAGATCGCTCCCCTAGCTTAGTGGAAAGGTCGCTGGACACATTTATTCCATGATCCACAGGAAATTTCTGTAAGTTTTTCTTCTAGGAAGATGAAATTTTTGTTGGAATTCACGTGATGGGAATACTGTCTAGGCTCCAACTACTTTCTAAGCCTACCCTAAGCCATCTTTTTCATGACATAGCTCTCATGTTTTGTTCAGAAAAAATAAGCAATGGAACACAATAAGGACAGTTAGAGTAAGAAATGGGGGTCTCTAGTTGGCAGAGGTAGGTACCTTTGTCCAAATAGGGACCCTTGCTTCTAGCCAGGGTAAGGGGGATACACACTTTAGATAACCCCTGCTCACCCCCTTGGTAGCTTGGCACGAGCAGGCAGGCTTATCCCAAAGGCAATGTGTAAAGTATTTGTACCAACACTCACAGTAACACAGTGATAACACCACAAATGGACACCACACCGGTTTAGAAAAATAAAGTATCTGTATCTAAACTTAACAAGACCAAAACGACAAAAAAAATCCAACATACAAGTATTAAGAAAAATTACTTTCAAAAGGTTTTAGCAACTGAGTCCATAGAAAGCTATGGATGCGTGATTTCTTGTAAAGTACCTATTGTTGCGACAAAAGTCACCAAGCCAAACAGCCTCAGCAATGAGAAGCGTCGAAAAACAAAGAGATGCGTCGTTCCTGAGACCTTCGTGGATGCGATGCGACAATTCCGGTGTACACAGGGGAGCGATGCATCGGGTCCGGTCTGTAGGGGGAAGCGATGCGTCGATTCTGAGATGACTCCGATCCGCGGGTGATGCATTGGGGAAAACTTGCTGCACAGGGATGATGCATGTAAATCCGGGATGCTTCGGTGAACGATGCGGCGGCGGCGAGTGGCACTGCGTCGACCTTTTCAGCCGCGATCCCTCGATGCACGGTTCTTGCCGCTGCGACAATCGCTGCGTTGGTTTCGGCAGCGGCGCGGCGATGCAGGGAGATTCTTCTCGCACCACGGCGTTGTGTTGGAAAAACTGTCGCAAGAAGAGCGATGCGTCGATTTCCTTGTCGTTGCATTGCTTTTCCAGCTCCCAACAGCAGAAACAACCTCCAGAGGCCCAAGGCAGTCACAGGCACCTCTTGGCCGGTCAGAACTCCCAGCAAGGAAGTTCAGGGGAACTGGGGGTGAAGTCTTTGGGGAATATTCACAAGGACCTACCGCCGATTTATCGCCACCTTAACGCATCAAAAGTGGAGATTTAACACCCCATTCACAAGCGGGTGCAAACTGCAGACATCGCCAGTATTCCCGCGATAACTGCCCCAAAACGTATCCCCAAGGAGGACACCACCAACTAACTCTAATGAGATGCAGAGTAGGCGTTCCCGTGCAAAAACACTCGAAAACATCACAACACCACTTTCACAACGAACTGCCAGATCTGCGATGCAAGTCAAAACCACGCGATAAGCCGCGGTAGCAGCAGGTATTTAACACCTGCCTCTTGCTGGTGTTAAGCAGGACGACTACCTGCAGTAGGCAACGGAGCCCCGCACACAGCCACACCCGAAGAACAACCAACGCCATGGAGCTACTCATCATGCAGCTTGGAGCCCCAACAGGGCCACAACACCCACCGCCACCACCCCAGGACCCGGACCGGCACCCCCCCGGACCACCACAGAGGCAGCGCAGAGTAAGACAGCGGACCTACCGAAAACGCACCAGTCTCACAGACCTAATGCCCAAGGAAGTCATCACCCACTACAGGCTCAAAAGGACAACCATCATCCGCATCATGACCCACATCGCCCACAGGTTGATGGTCCCAACCCAGCGGAGAACCAACATCCCTCCGCAGACAAAGCTGCTGGCTGTGCTGCACCTGTTGGCCTCTGGTACCTTCCAACCAACAACTGCCAGAGTTGGAGGAGTCTCACAGCCAGCCCTATCAAAGTTCATCACACCTGTCCTGGATGCCATCATCAGCTTCATACCCCAGTACATTCACTTCCCCCACACTGTGCAGGAACAGCTGGAGACAAAGCAAGGCTTCTACGCCTTTGCTAGCTTCCCACACGTGTTGGGGGCCATTGACTGCACACATGTCCCACTTGTGCCCCCTGCGGATACTGCACACCACTACCGCAACAGAAAGCACACGCATACCATCAATGTGCAGGCAATAGTGGACCACCGGGGAATGTTCACCAATGTCGTCGCAAACTACCCAGGCAGTGTGCACGATTCCTACATCTTCCGACAGTCCATCATCAACCAGCGCTTCCAGGATGGCATCTATGGAACTGGACTGCTCGTTGGTAAGTGCCAAATCAACACACCACACACCTCAAAGCCACCATCACACAACGCACAACTGTGGGAATGCACACGTGACCAAACCACATACAACATGTCAATCAACATGCCCACCTACCAGACACGACAACACAACTCCATGGTGATCCTGGGCTTCCCTTGCACACAATACAGCTTATATCATGGGACCACAGCCACACAACAGCTGAACGTGTGGAGATGCGGAATGCAGCCATGTGCGAAGGATGCAAGTGACCCGTGAATGGGAATGTACACAACGACAAGTGAGGCGTGGATGTGCTGGACAGACATGGCTATGCAAACCACAGATATGTCCATGCAGACATCAACTGCTGGTGACTGGAGAGTAGTGAACAGTGGACGCAACCATGTCACCCCAGGCCGTGGGTCAGATCGCGGAAATGTCACTAGCTACATCCCCCCCTGTGTGCGTGAGCGTAGTGGGTGGGCCCGGAGTACGCCAGGCCTGCGCAGGGATGTGGACAAAAACCCCGTAGCGCAGAGCGTGGTTCTCTCCCGGAAAGGCCAACGTCACTGCCAGGGCGGCACCTCACAGTCTGCCATGAGGCCGACGCCGTGAGCAGCGGGGCCTGCGAGCCTGTGCGCCTGCTGCTCCCCAGGACGCTGATACCCAGACCAGGCCTGCCCGCCCCAGTGCTCCAAGGCCGCACTGCTCACCTGCCGACACCGTCGTGTGTCAAAGAGGGCCCACCACGTGCCGGTGCTAGCTCCCAGACCCAAGCCCGCGACCCTGGCGGCCTCCTCAGGCCATCGCTGTCCTCCGTGACACAGGCCCGAAGGGGTCCCCATTCATTGACATACTCCACCGCTGCAGCCGGGCTACACTGCAGTCCAGCATGTCCCACATCTTGAACTGAGTCATCATTAATCAATGCCAGGGTCCATGCCAGTGTACGCAGGGGGAGGACTGAGAGGGAGATGCGTCACAGTCCGGTGGAAACACGGATCACGGTTACGGAGGAGGTCAACCAGTAGCAAGGACTGACCTGGTGCCACTAACCCTGTGCGCCGTAAGTGACCGTCAGCCTCCGGCGGAACATCGGTGGTGTCTGAGCCTGTGGCCTGGGGGTTGTCATCAGCAACGGGCAGGTACGGACTTGGTGTCTGGCATGAGTCTGTGGCATTCATATCCGCCATGTTGCCGGACACAGCTGGCATGTGCCCTCTGCATCATGCCCTGGGGGTACACCTCCCATTCTCCCCCGAGACACTCTGCGGAAGGCCCCTCTGAGACATACAAGACCCTGCTCTGCCCTCATGACCCTACCCCAGACTCCCGCAGGTAGGTGTCCCGTGGCGGTAGGCCCGTGTTGGCCGCTGTGCATCCGGGGCCACTAACCCTGTGCGACTCAAGTCATGCTCCCTTGTTGTTCTGACATTGCATTTCTGAGTGCCTGATGACTGTTGGAGTTGTTGCCAGCACCAGCTACTCCCTGAGGGCTGGCTTACACTCACCCCACACACAGCCAGCACAGGCGTCACTGGATCAGTGGGCCTGCCATCACATCATGCCGAACCAAGTTTTAACTCTTTTCTCTCTGCACTGTCCCAGGTGATCAAGGATATGCACTCTGCCCTTGGATGATGACACCCCTCCGAGACCCGAACACACCCGCCCAGAGGCAGTACAATGCGGCCCACATACGCACCAGGGGCATCGTTGAATGCACATTTGGCATGTTGAAGTCACGTTTCAGGTGCCTGGACGGCACAGGTGGAAAGCTCCTGTACAGCCCGGACATCGTGTGCAAGATGATCGTTGCATGTTGTGTGTTGCACAACATCTGTGTACGCACCAATGCCCCATGGATCCCAGTTCCAGAAGTACCGGACGATGATGGGGACGATGGGGCAGGTGGCCCCATCCCACTGCAGCTGCGGCAGGAATGGCCTGTAGGAACACCATCATTAACAATTTCTTCTCATGAGGTCGTCACATTGTGGCCGTCCCTGGCAATAATGGGACAGTACAAAATGTCCACAAGCACAGCATGTGTGAATAAAACATATTTGCAGGTTACAGGTTGTACTTGTACATTGTCATGTCACAGTTTCCTGCTGTGCCAGATGTGATTTGCCATGTTGTGCACATTTGCGGCACCAGTTGTGTCCTGTGTTCCGTTGTGGAGGTGTTGCTGTTTGTACCGGGATGTTGTCAATGTCGAGGTGCACTTATGCTCATGTGGGTATGCTGCACGGTGGGTAATTAGCTCCTGCGGCTCTGATTTGTCTGCCACTGATCCCTTTCATGCGGTGTGCCTGTCAGTTCTGTGCTTTCATGGTGCTGAGATGTTGCAGACTTGGGTAACTTGTGCTCTTTGTCGAGTAGTGACTCTTGGGCATGGTTTGTCCGCAGATGTGTCGTTGACGTCAGGGGTTGTTTGTGCAGGTAGTTGTGTCCGAGTGTGACCTGCTCCTTTTTGGGTGTTGTCCGCACTCAGCCACCTCAGTGTCATGCCGTGTACATTGCCATGATGATAGGACTGCAGCAAAGCTACTGGTCATGTGGTGTCTCTTGCATTGTCAGTGTGGCTGACGTATGTGCATGTTCGCATGTTCGCACGTGGGCATGTTTTGGTTGTGTGACTGTTGATGTGTTGGGTGGGTGCCCTTTGGGCACAGGGTGTTCGTGGGACTACTTTGTGTTTGTGTGTGTGCTGAAGTGTTCCCGTGGGATCAGAGACATGATCCAGAGTCATTGTGGGTGTGCAGTGTGCCCTGCTTGATTGTGCATGTGTGCCATTGTGCCCATCTCCCCCCGTCCCCCCACTCCCAGGTCGCTACGCACCATGTTGATGTAATGTTGGGTCATGTTGGGCAGTGTACAGATCACCAACTCATGTCACCGTCTCCAGACTGGTGAATGGGGCCACCATCTTCTCCATGTCATTCAGCTCCTGGTGTTCTGCTGGCCCCCCTCCTCTGGGCTGCGTTGCTGCTTTCGTGTTGGCAGCGACTTTCTGCTTGGTTTTGCCATTCACATCAGTCCAGCGCCTTTTGTGCTCTTCCATTGTCCTCCTCTGCCATGCGACGGCATTCACATGGTCCGAGGTGGTGTGCCATCTTTGCCTCTTTGTTGCCAATGACACGTTGGAGGTGACGTACAGTTGGTGGTGGTGTTCTGTCTCATCTGTGGTGATAATGGGATTTTCCTAAAGACTGTACCCCGTCTTCCTCTTCTCATTTCCCTTCCACGATCCCTGTATTCCTGGGTGTTCCTCAGTGGGGATTGTGGGGTTCATCTTGTCCTCTGCAGTCGGTCAGGGTGCATCCGTGGTACTCCGCAGTTGATTTAGTTTTTAGTGGCATTTTCCGTATGCTGTTCTTGTGCTTTTTCCCGCATTACGCGTGGGTATTGCTGGCCTCTCGCTGGTCGTCACTGTTTTCTTATCGCGTTTGGGCACATTGCGTTTTTTTACGCGTTGGGGTTTGTGTTTTTATCTCCATCGCGGTGATTGTGTCGCGGACATTGGCCGCGTTTTCGGGGTACTATCGCATGGTACCGCCGTGTTGTGAATTCCACGTTAACACGGGGTTATTTTCCCACGTTAGACTGCGATGTGTAAAGTTGGGTTAACATTTTTTGGAGATGTTTAGCACACGTTCTTGTGAATATCCCCCTTTGTGTTCCTGAGACTTCAAAACAGGAGGCAAGCTCTACTCAAGCCCTTGGAGACTTTCCTCAAGCAGGGGACACAGCACACAGCAAAGTCCTTCTCCTTTCTTTGGCAGAAACAGCAACTGCAGGCAAGCCCCAGACACACAGCAAGGGCAGTACTTCTCCTCAGTTTCTCCAGCTCTTCTCCTTGGCAAAGGTTCCTCTTGATTCCAGAAGTAGTCTAAAGTTCATGGGTTTTAGGTCTAATACGTATACCCCAAAATGTCTTTGTTCTCTTAGTGCAAGGGGCTCTGAGCCAGTTCAAACCAGTTCTGGGGGGCACTCTGCAAGTGCACAACAACATCCATTGTCAGTTTGAGCCTTGGTTCCAGACACACCACAGGGGGGCGGAGCCAGCATTGTGGAAGGCAGGCAAAGTCCTATTCAGGTACAGGTGCTACTCCTCCCACCACTCCAAATGCAGTTCAGGCCTATTCAGCCTAGTGCTGACTCATCCAGACTCCTGGAGCTACTGCACCTCCCCAGCCCCTGTCACTCCAAAGCCCAATAGTCAATCCACAAACAGGCAGAGGCACACAGGATGGTTGAACAAGAAAATAGCCACTTTCTAAAAGTGGTATTTTCAAACTCAGAATGTAAAAATCACCTTTCCTAAAAGATGCATCTTTAGATTCTGAGTTCAGGCATACTAAACTTTATTTTCCTATCTGGTACCTATGGTAAGTTATATTTATAAGATGTTATAAATTAACTCCCATGCTTTCCTATGGGGGACAGATAGCCTTACAATAGTGAAAAACGAAATTGGCAGTATTTCACTATCAGGACATGCCACACACATCAGGGCATGTCCTACCTTTCACATACACCGCACCCTGCCCACAGGGGTACCTTGGGCCTACCGTAGGGGTGACTGACATGTAAGAAAAGGGAAGGCTAGGGCCTGGCAAGTGGGTGCACTTGCCAAGTCGATATGGCAGTTAACAACTGCGCACAGACACTGCGGTGGCAAGTCTGAGTTACCGTTTCAGGACTACTCGTGTGGGTGGCACAATCAGAGCTGCAGGCCCACTAGTAGTATTTGATTTACCAGCCCTGGCACACTCAGTGCACTCTACTGGGGACTGACCAGTAAATCAAATATGCCAATCAGGGAGAACCAATCATAATAACAATTTACACAGGGAGCACTTGCACTTTGACACTGATCAGCAGTGCAAAGTGCCCAAAGCATCTAAGCCAGCAAAAACGAAATCCAGCACAGCATCAAAAATACAGGAGGTAGAGGCAAAAAAAGTCAGGTGAAACCACGCCAAAGATGCCAAGTCTAACAGTTAGGAACTGGTCCATTGGTACTTTTTGATGGCATCCTATCTTCCCTCATTTTTAAGAGAATCCTATATCCATAACATTTGGGAACAAGCCCAATGTTTCATGACATAGATCCTGTGATTTGTTATGGAAAATGAAGCAATGGAACACATTAAGGACAGTTAGGAACTGGTTCATTGGTACTCTTCGATGGCATCCTAGCTTCTTATTTGTGACAGAATACTAGAACCACAACATTTGGGAACAAGCCCGGAGGAAAGGGGAGGAAAACGTTACAGGCTTTTTCTTTTGAGGATATGCAAGAAGAGCTGTCTGATTGAACCTTCCCTGTCATATGACTTAATGTCATGGTTTTGGAAGATACATTCCTGAGATTAGAGCACCTGAGCCATTAAATGTAAGTTTTCCCAAAAGAGAGGAGTCTGCAGTTCACTTGGAAAGATTTCTGAAACTAATTTGGGGCCAGTTGTCCAGCAATTGTGGCCACAAACGTAGCTGTACTAAGATTGTGTTTTTAGTTATGTACACCCCAATTAATTTAATAAACACAATGTGAGTAGGCTATAACAAAGTCCTTAGAGAAGCTATGGCAGTTCTCCAAAGACATGTGTTCCTTAAACTGCTTGTAGGAGTTCCCAAGGTTAACTATTCCTGCACTACACACAATCTGGGAGTTAAGGGTTTATTTAGAGTTTGGCAGAATAGGGCTCTCTGTAAATCAGTGGTGCTCCTACCTCATCAAACTCACAGTTCCACTATTATGTTTAGAGCCAGGGGAAGCACTGGATTACTGACAGTTGAGCTTTCACTGGCTGTGGCATCTGAATCTCCTGCCCTGACTGCGCATCTGCCACAAGGCCCTCGGGTCACAGTGCCAAAACTTTCACTGTGTTTAAGGTGGAGAGATTGTTACTAGATCTTCTTGCCCAAGACTGCCATTTAAGACATTGTGGTCCCAGACAGGGAAATTGACCAATTGCTCAAAAACAGAAGGCTTAATTCAAAAAGGTAAACTTACACATTTGTGTAAATTTACAATTGTTTTCGATTCACAATGGTACTTTGCGAGCAGTATCTTAACTATTGCATTGTCTCCGCAAATAAAAAGATAGGACAGTCCCATCTTTTTATTTGCGGAGACTCCACAGTTGTGAAGATACTACTCATAAAATACCTTTGTGAATAGCAAACACTTGCAAACTTATACAAAAGTGGAAGTTTCCCTTTGTGAATCAGGCCCACAGAGAGAAAGCTCTCTGGGAATTGGGGTAATTGTTTTTTTCTTTTTCAAGAACACAGTCTTGCTTTTGCAAGCAGGAGCATCAAACATGGCACTCGCTCAACAAAGTTTCACTGTCTGCAGAAGGGAGACAGATCCCTGCCAGCCTGAAAGGGATCTCTAAGTATGATGGACAGTCTTCTGCCAGGAATATGGAGGCAATGGCCTCAGCTGACCTGTCAGCCTGGCAGATCAAACACCATACTGTAAATTACCCCTAAGGTCATTTTGTTCACCTCTGTAAGATGGCAACAATGCTATGAAGCTTCCCCAGAGGTGGTGCACTTCGGCAGGCAAGATATCCAGGTTCATTTTGCACAGAGCTATTTACGGTGTAAAACGCTTTAGAAGGTTCTTGTGGTGAAGGTATCTGGCCTTGTGGATCCCTTACTGGCTACAGCTTCCAAATTTGCTCTGCTGGAGGATTTTGAGAACAAAAAGGAAACTAGAGGGCTTATCTATAGTTTGGTGGACTGGACATTCCTTCAAAACCAGGTGGATTTCATGTCAACCATATTACAAGTGCCGGGGGCGTGGCCTAGCAGCATGGCCGACACAGGACATGAGCTTTCTAGCTTCCGTCCAGCCCGCCGTAAAATCCTGTCTAAATCCTGTAATCTGGACCCGATACTCAGCCCGGAATACCACATTACACAAGCAATCAGTGGTACATTATAATTGTTGTTTAACACAAAATGGGGCAGCTCCCAGAGTGGTGACCTAGGTGCAAAAGGGGTTAAATTGTGAGTGTGGGCATCTCACAAAAAGTGAAGGACTGGTCTCACACACCACCTGGTGTCATACTTCATCATTGGCCAGTCCTCGCCCTCTAGAAACTCGGCTTGGTAGAGGGCGGGCATACACCTGACAACAGGGATGCACTTCTAAACTAAGTGGGGGCCCGTGAAGAGTGAGTGAGAATTAAAAACCATTATCGTTACCAAATTAATTTTTAATGTGGCAGGCAGCTATATGGTATTAAAAACAAATAAACGGTGCTATAGGGAAATTACTGTCCCCTCACCGTTGTGGATGCGGTCGACATGTTTCTGCCTCTTGGCCCAGTTGGGTCCATGGCATTCATCAGGACCTAAAGAAAAGAGGGGCTCCGTTCTTACCAACTTTGTGGTGATAAGGTGCGGTGGGGTGACCTGTGTCACACTCCACTGTAGAGGGCCTCACTTTTAAGCCTGTAAAACAACAAGAATAAAAAAGTACAATGAGCAGAACCTGGGTCACTTTGTAAAAATTCATTCAACCACATGCATATTTATTAATAGTGAGTGGCTATATCTGTGACATGTGACACTCATCTGTGCACACACTGGAGTTTAAAACATAGTACGTGAGAGAATATCTCACTGTCTTACCCTAGGACAAGAACCTAAATGCCCCATGGGAGGAGGGCAGAAGGAAGACCCCTGTAGTCAGACTCTAGAGGGGTAATAAGCAGAGAACAAGAAGTAACAAACAGTTAAAACTCCATTACCGATAGTTGAAAAGATGTTTAAGGAGCCTGAAAGTACTCCCTTTCAAAGCATACATATTCATTTCAAGCATGCCCCCACTCATCCTCTTACTGCCTCAAGGTGCGTCTCCCGTAAGTGCACCTAGATGTGTGCTCCTCTCCTCCCTGACGATAAATGGATGTTGGTGAGAGCGTGGTTTATATGGTGCTCCTAATTTGGCAGACCGGCAGAATTAGTCTCATGATACGATAAGTGCCTACCAGTTTATGGGATCCGGTGTCCCAAAATACGCCGGTAAAAATATGTAGCAAAATGCCTGATCTGCTCGCAGCGTGTTTAATGAGGCGTCGCAAGGCTCGGAATGCAAGTTTCCGGTGTCCGAGTTATCGTAGTTCCAAAGGAGACAGGCAGCAGCCTGGTCGTGGGTGCGTCCCCTGGCAGCCAGTCAGGGGGAGGCCTGCGGCCGGGGTGTGGTTGCAACCACGTGTGTATTGCACCCGGCAAGGAGGACGTAATTCGTGTCATACTCGACTCCCGGATTACAGCCAGAAGCCTGTGGGAGCGTCTAGTCACGTGAGCGCAACCCGCTTCGTGTACTAGAAAAAGAATGCAATAAATGTTACCGCTCTTTCGGTATAAGTAAACGCGAATCAGATGGGAGGCCCTTGGAGGTCTGGTGGATGGAAAAGTATTGTTACCACTAGTAAGGGAAAGCAGAAAATTTGAAAAGCCCGTAGGGGCAAGATTATTAATGCACAAGCACACGGTGCAATGAAGCACTTCTGCTTACATGAGTGACCCATGTATGTCGTCTTGCTTTCTATGCCCGTTTGTAATGAGTACATTTGTTGGTTGGGGCATACTCGACATAATCGGAGCCTTTTGTGCATTTCGAAGTTAAACAATCAGATCAGACTGTCAGTAGAAAAAGGAAATTTACTTTTTTTATACATACATGTAGTGATGCATGATGGTCAGGAGGTGAAACACAGTCTGCTCCAAGGGTTTTGCTCAGGAGAGACAGTACTGTTAGAGTGATGTATACGGTTATGCTAACAGTGCCCTTGGGCACCCATAAGATGGTGCAGGGGGTATGTCAGTCAGTCAGCTGAAATTACAGAGGCCATATTTCCCAGGGGGTTACTGCGCCATTTGTAACCATGGGATCTCATCATTGAGACCAGTTTCCCATGAGCGAAGACGGTAGACCCACCTCTGTTCTCTGATATGTAAGGGTTTGGTCATGTCTGTCTTCAGTTTCTTCATAACCTCTAGGATCACCCATTTTAGGTCGGTGTCCTTGTGGTTTCGTTCTAAGAAATGTCGGGTGAGCTTCGTATTTGTTTTCTTGCACCGGATGGTGCTTCGATGTTCATTAATACAGATCTTAATTTTTCTGGTGGTCATGCCCACGTACATGAAACCACACGGGCAGGTGAGGAGGTACACCACATTCTCGGTGTTGCAATTACTGAAACTTTTGAGGTTCCACGGGTTGCCAGTGCCTATGTCCATCTCTTTGGTGGTATTAGTGAGTGGGCAGGCGACACAGCTTCCACATGGGTAGTGTCCTGTGGGTCTCTGGTAGTTCCAGAGCGTAAGTTGGTCTTCTGTCTCCTGGGGCGGTGTTTTTGCATGTACCAGTTCATCCCGTAGACTTCTGTTTCTTCTAAATGCGAAGAGGGGGAGTTCCCACTGTTTTTTCGCACTGTTCAGAATGTGCCAGTTTTTCGAATGATCTTCTGCACGGGGTTGGATGTTGGGGTATATGTGGTCACGCACACAATTCTGTTGGTGTTTCCTTTAAGTGTGTCTTCCAGAAGTACCTCTCGATTGTTATTCTTGGCCCTCTTCTTTGCCCTCCTGACCATTTTCTTAGGATAGTGACGGTCAAGTAGCTTTTTTTTAAGTTGTTCAGCCTGTTCGTTGTAGGTATCCATATTTGAACAGTTCCTACGCACCCGGAGAAATTGACCCACAGGGAGATTCTGCCGTAGAGCCCTAGGGTGATAGCTTTCATATAGAAGCAGGCTGTTTGTGTCCGTTGTTTTGTTGTGAACCTTGGTGCTGATGCCCTCCATTGTCATAGTAATATCAAGATCCAAGAAAATGGCATGGTCTTTGCTGATGGCATGCGTGAACCTTAAGTGTTCATCCTTGCTGTTGACCCATTGTACAAATGCTGTTGCTTCTGCTTTGCTCCCACGCCGTATGATGAAAACGTCATCTATATAGCGCTTCCAGGTTTTTATGTGTGCTGCATATGGGTTGTTCTGATTAAGGATGTGATCCTCCTCGAATTGCTGTACATAAAGGCACACCATGCTCGGGGCAAAAGTACTGCCCATGGACGTGCCTTTGATTTGATGGTATGTCACATCCTCAAATTCAATTTTTTTTCTGTAAGTGCCACCTCTGCGCACTCCATGATGAAGTTTGGAGGGGTGGCAAACTCCCAATCCATACCAAGTAGAATCTGTTCTACCACAGCCAGTGTGCGTCTCTGAGGAATGCTGGTGTACATCGCCTCTATATCCATCGTGATAAAGAGATCCTCAGCTGCGTTGATCTCTAGGTCACGCAAGAGGCATAGGACGTCCTTCGTGTCCCTGAGGTAGGATGGTGATTTTTGCATGATAGGTCTTAGGAACCAATGACAAAATTGCGATAATGGTTCCAGGATGGACCCAATGCCCGATACTAACAGCCTCCCAGGAGGGGGCATCCTATCCTTATGGATCTTTGGGAGAGTTTAGAATCTCTGGGGTTCTGGGGGTCTAGTTATAAGGAATTCCGCCTCATTTTTGGTAATCCAATCGTTGTTGGGGCCTTCATCAGCCATACTTTTGATTTTGTTTGCAAGGCGAGGTGTTGGATCTGTGTGATATATCTCATAACTCATTGTGTCAGAGAGTAGACGGTTACATTCTGCTTGATACATCACCTGGTTCATCAGGACGTTGACTCCCCCCTTGTCCGCTGATTTAATGACCAGATCAGTATTGTTCTTAAGTTTCTAGAGTGCTGTCCTTTCTCTCTTCGTCAGGTTCTGGAAGCCCTCTACATTTCGGAAGTTGATCTCCTCCACTTCTTTCAGAACCGCCTGCTCAAATGCTAGTATATGGCACAGGATGGTCTGGGTTGGTGGTACAAATGTTGATTTCTTTCTAAGACCTGTGTCGGTTTTGTCGTCCTGTTCATCCCTGCTGTCCCCAAAGTTATTCCTGAGTTTTATTTTTCTAAATAACTGGGCTAGTTCTATATTCTAATAAATGAGACCCCCAGAACCCCGAGATTCTACACTCTCCCAAAGATCCATAAGGATAGGATGCCCCCTCCTGGGAGGCCGATAGTATCGGGCATTGGGTCCATCCTGGAACCATTATCTCAATTTTGCGATTGGTTCCTAAGACCTATCATGCAAAAATCACCATTCTACCTCAGGGACACGAAGGACGTCCTATGGTTCTTGCGTGACCTAGAGATCAACGTAGCTGAGGACCTCTTTATCACGATGGATATAGAGGCGTTATACACCAGCATTCCTCAGAGACACACACTGGCTGTGGTAGAACAGATTCTACTTGGTATGGATTGGGAGTTTGCCACCCCTCCAAACTTCATCATGGAGTGCGCAGAGGTGGCACTTACAGAATTTTTTGGGGAATTCGAGGATGTGACATACCATCAAATCAAAGGCACGTCCATGGGCAGTACTTTTGCCCCGAGCATGGCATGCCTTTATGTACAAC
Source organism: Calotriton arnoldi (assembly GCA_963921515.1). Taxonomy (NCBI): domain Eukaryota; kingdom Metazoa; phylum Chordata; class Amphibia; order Caudata; family Salamandridae; genus Calotriton; species Calotriton arnoldi. Next base: position 153,842 of record CAWUFW010001724.1, read on the forward strand.
AATTCGAGGAGGATCACATCCTTAATCAGAACAAACCATATGCAGCACACATAAAAACCTGGAAGCGCTATATAGATGACGTTTTCATCATATGGCGTGGGAGCGAAGCAGAAGCAACAGCATTTGTACAATGGGTCAACAGCAAGGATGAACACTTAAGGTTCACGCATGCCATCAGCAAAGACTATATTTATTTTTATACTATTTTAGATGTCTAGGGACCACTGTCTTTAGAAGTTACATACGTACCCAAGGTCCCTGACCGATTGCATATTGGGTTCCCTTGTTTTTTCAACATCAGCAAAGACCATGCCATTTTCTTGGTCTTGATATTACTATGACAATGGAGGGCATCAGCACCAAGGTTCACAACAAAACCACGGACAGAAACAGCCTGCTTCTATATGAAAGCTATCACCCTAGGGCTCTACGGCAGAATCTCACTGTGGGTCAATTTCTCCGGGTGCGTAGGAACTGTTCAAATAAGAATACCTACAACGAACAGGCTGAACAACTTGAAAAAAAGCTACTTGACCGTCACTATTCTAAGAAACTGGTCAGGAGGGCAAAGAAGAGGGCCAAGAATAACAATCGAGAGGCACTTCTGGAAGACACACTTAAAGGAAACACCAACAGAATTGTGTGCGTGACCACATATACCCCGACATCCAATGCCGTGCAGAACATCATTCGAAAAAACTGGCACATTCTGAACAGTGCGAAAAAACAGTGGGAACTCCCCCTCTTCGCATTTAAAAGAAACAGAAGTCTACGGGACGAACTGGTACATGCGAAAACACCGCCCCAGGAGAGAGAAGACCAACTTACGCTCTGGAACTACCAGAGACCCACAGGACACTACCCGTGTGGAAGCTGTGTCGCCTGCCCACTCACTAATACCACCAAAGAGGTGGACATAGGCACTGGCAACCTGTGGAAACTCAAAAGTTTCAGTAATTGCAACATCGAGAATGTGGTGTACCTCCTCACCTGCCCATGTGGTTTCATGTACGTGGGCATGACCACCAGAAAAATTAAGATCGTATTAATGAACATCGAAGCACCATCCGGTGCAAGAAAACAAATACGAAGCTCACCCGACATTTCTTAGAACGAAACCACAAGGACACCGACCTAAAATGGGTGATCCTAGAGGTTATGAAGAAACTGAAGACAGACATGACCAAACCCTTACATATCAGGGAACAAAGGTGGGTCTACCGTCTTCGCTCATGGAAAACTGGTCTCAATGATGAGATCCCATGGTTACAAATGGCGCGGTAACCCTTTGGGAAATATGGCCTCCGTAATTTCAGTTGACTGACTGACATACCCCCTGCACCATCTTATGGGTGCCCCAGGGCACTGTTAGCATAACCGTATACATCACTCCAACAGTACTGTCTCTCCGGAGCAAAACCCTTGGAGGCAGACTGTGTTTCACCTCCTGACCATCATGCAGCACTACATGTATGTATAAAAAAAGAAAATTTCCTTTTTCTACTGACAGTCTGATCTGATTGTTTAACTTCGAAATGCACAAAAGGCTCCGGTTATGTTGAGTATGCCGCAACCCACAAATGTACTCATTACAAACGGGCATAGAAAGCAAGACGACATACACGGGTCACTCATGTAAGCAGAAGTGCTTCATTGCACCGTGTGCTCGTGCATTAAAAACCTTGCCCCTACGGGCTTTTCAAATTTTCTGCTTTCCCTTACTAGTGGTAACAATACGTTTCCATCCACCAGACCTCCACGGGCCTCCCATCTGATTCGCGTTTACTTGTACCGAAAGAGCGGTAACATTTATTGCATTCTTTTTCTAGTACACGAAGCAGGTTGCGCTCACGTGACTAGACGCCCCCACAGGCTACTGGCTGTAATCCGGGAGTCGAGTATGACACGAATTACGTCCTCCTTGCCGGGTGCAATACACACATGGTTGCAAACATGCCCCGGCCGCAGGCCTCCCCCTGACTGGCTGCCAGGGGATGCACCCACAACCAGGCTGCTGCCTGTCTCCTTTGGAACTACGATAACTCGGACACCGGAAACTTGCATTCCGAGCCTTGCGACGCCTCATTAAACACGCTGCAAGCAGGTCAGGCATTTTCCTACATATTTTTACCGGCGCATTTTGGGACACCGGATCCCATAAACTGGTAGGCACTTATCGTATCATGAGACTAATTCTGCCGGTCTGCCCAATTAGGAGCACCATATAAACCACGCTCTCACCAACATCCATTTATCGTCAGGGAGGAGAGGAGCACACATCTAGGTGCACTTACGGGAGACGCACCTTGAGGCAGTAAGAGGATGAGTGGGGGCATGCTTGAAATGAATATGTATGCTTTGAAACGGAGTACTTTCAGGCTCCTTAAACATCTTTTCAACTATCGGTAATGGAGTTTTAACTGTTTGTTACTTCTTGCTCTCTGCTTATTACCCCTCTAGAGTCTGACTACAGGGGTCTTCCTTCTGCCCTCCTCCCATGGGGCATTTAGGTTCTTGTCCTAGGGTAAGACAGTGAGATATTCTCTCACGTACTATGTTTTAAACTCCAGTGTGTGCACAGATGAGTGTCACATGTCACACATATAGCCACTCCCTATTAATAAATATGCATGTGGTTGAATGAATTTTTACAAAGTGACCCAGGTTCTGCTCATTGTACTTTGTTATTCTTGTTGTTTTACAGGCTTAAAAGTGAGCCCCTCTACAGTGGAGTGTGACACAGGTCACCCCACCAAGTGGCACCTTATCACCACAAAGTTGGTAAGAACGGAGCCCCTCTTTTCTTTAGGTCCTGATGAATGCCATGGACCCAACTGGGCCAAAAGGCAGAAACATGTCGACCGCATCCACAACGGTGAGGGGACAGTAATTTCCCCATAGCACTGTTTATTTGTTTTTAATACCATATAGCTGCCTGCCACATTAAAAATTAATTTGGTAACTATAATGGTTTTTAAATCTCACTCACTCTTCACGGGCCCCCACTTAGTTTAGAAGTGCATCCCTGTCGTCAGGTGTATGCCCGCCCTCTACCAAACCGAGTTTCTAGAGGGCGAGGACTGGCCAATGATGAAGCATGACACCAGGTGGTGTGTGAGACCAGTCCTTCACTTTTTGTGAGATGCCCACACTCACAATTTAACCCCTTTTGCACCTAGGTCACCAATCTGGGAGTGGCCCCATTTTGTGTTAAAAATTTTATGTCTGAGGCTGGCCTGCTCCTAGCACCCCGTGCCTCTAGTTCCCTCCCCCAGGCCCCCCCAGAGATAGTGTGGTTACATGCATTATAATAGTTGCCTGCCAGCCCGATAGACGCCGAAACGAAGGTATTGGGCGCCGGGCCTAGTCGGGCCGCAAGACAAGGCTGACCTGTGAGACGCTGGAGCATGAAGGGGAGTGCGGCTGAGGCCCGGGGTCTGTCTGCGCGCTATTGTGGACTGTGTGGCTCTAGGGACAAGGGGCCGCGGTCCTATCCCCACGAGCCTACCCTCGAGTAGCGTGAAGTAAGCCGGCAGGCTCAAGAGACAGATTCCAGCAGAGGGGGGATCCCTGCATAGACGGAACAACTGTGACGGAGTGGGTCCCGCACTCCGTGTACCGAAGTAACAGGCGAGGCCAGCTCCTATCTTGAGGCAACTGCTACTGTCGAGAGGTGAGCGGGGATCGAGCTGCAGCTGAATGGTGGGGTGGGTCCGGTGCGGAGAGTCGGGGTCCTCAGGTGACCGTGACATGGGACCAGGGACCAGGCCTGCACAGGCCAAGAGGTGGCATAGGAAACCCCAGCAACCGCCAGAGTAAGTGGGCCGCAGGAGTACTTGTGGCGTAAAGCAGCCGGCTGCTGGGTGATCTATTTGGTGCTGGTGGGCCCCTGCGCTGTGGTACGTCCGCCACCGAGACTAAGTGCACAAAATTGAAGCCGGGCCCTGGCGGGTCTGAAGAACGCGGCCGGGGTGGACACCCAAAGGGGAGGGATTTGGTTGCCAGGGCTTGCTGCTCGACTGGATACCTTGGCAAGATGAGAGCCCCGACGGGGTGGATGTTCCACCCCCCCTTTGGCGGACCTGCCAAAGCGAACCTGTGGTGGCAGAGATCAATGTGCAGGCCGGGAGACGGCAAAGGAAGCTCAAGAAACTTATGCAGAAGGCGGACTGCGGTGGGGGCCCTCGGCGGCGGGGGTGCCAGCTCAGTGCTGGTGGATCCCTGAACTGGGACCTACACTTCCAGGACTGAAGCTGGGGCCTGACGAGGTGGAGGGGCCCGGCCAGAGCTGACGCCTGGACTGGGGAGCCTTGGCGACTGGGTCCTGCTGCCTGATTGAATGTTGCGGTGGGCCGGGAGCGGTGTCTGGGCTGTGGCCTCGCCCCCCTCCACCGACGAGTCCAACCAGGGTAACCCGTGGCAGCTGTTGGAATAAAAAATGATGCTTTCGCATTGTTTTACATAAGTTAGCATTCGCTGCGCCATTTTGTGTATGGGCGCCATTTTTTATCCTGATCAAAACAAATCCTTTGCCATTTCCGATAAACGGCCTTCTCTAGGTTATGTTTCTTCGGAGCTGAGTTTTTGCTACACTAATGAATGCCCTGTTCTTATTAGCGCATACCTTTCCTTAGATGTTAGCCTTCTCCCACTTGTCTAGTAGTGGGTACAGGCAGAGTGACCTTGAATAGTAGATAATGTGTGCCCGGCCTCAGAATCGAAACTTACCCCTTTTTAATTTACTGTCCGGCTGCATCTCTCTGGAAAATTCCATGGTGGGCTTGCTTTCATTGGTTTCGAAGTGGACATAATGTATCGTTATGCTTGCTGATGCCAGTCCCTCTGCAGCACTCCTAAGCGACTGGGCAGATTGGGCTCCGCTCTGAGTGTACTTTAATAAACGGATATTGGTTTGTATTCTCTACTGTCTGACCGACTCCTCATTTTAGTGGAAGACCGAGAGGTGGTCACTAGTGACCTGAGTGACCCGAATCGGGCCACTTCCTTCAGTTGGCACCTAAACAGGGACTCCTTTGGGTGAGTGACCCATCCTCTTCCGCGGACGGGGGGGGAGGTCGAGGCTATTGTCGGGTCGGACGGGCGGATCAGGGATCCCTGCACAAAGAGTTTCTGGTACTCGCAGCTGCCCCTTCTGTCCTGCCGGACGGTGCCTCACCCAGTGGTCATCCCGACTGGAGTCCTGAACGGCGAAACTCTTGGATCTGACCATTTGGTCTGAAGAGTCGGCAGTGGAGAATTAATTCGCTTTGACCTGTATATATCAGGTGAGTTTGTTTTTCTTCTTCGTGGATATGGTACCATTTTGGTTTGTATTTGGTACGGTCTAAGGACCGGCTTCAGACAAATGTATTTGCACTTGTTTTGCCAGGCATAAAATAGTGAATGTTTTGAAAATGCCTGGCGTTAGCAAATTGATTTATTTGTGCTGCCACTGTTGTTCTGCAGATGCTCGATTGGAAGAAGCTCAGCGGGCGCCTCCAGAAGGCACTCCCAATTTTGATATGTATGTGAAGCATGGTCTTGGCCCTATTATGTTTAGTACATTATGGCACAAATATACGAGGGACAATGCCGAGTTGCAGTGGCCGTTGACAGGCACTTTTGATGAACAAAAGATTGAGTATTTACAGGAACAGTTGTTTAAGAAACGAAGTAGGCAGTCTATGTTTGATTCCCTCAGTACATGGCAGAAAGTAGCTGTACAGAGGTGATTGAAGGTAGAAAAAGAGGCCCGGAAGGGGAAAATGCAGACATTGACTCAGAAAGCTGTAGCATATGATAGGGAAAAACAAGAAAAGGGTGTTGAGTGTGAAGATCGAAGGTTTCAATTACAAATTGATAAATCGTATGTGGCTCAGGAAGAAGATGATACTTTTGTGGAAGAATTGTTGGATGCCCGACCCCCGCCTCCCTATGCCCGCAAAGAATATATCCCACTGTTCCGGTGCCCTCACAGCTGCCCGTTACAGTTGTGTCCACTGTCTCTGTCCCAGTGTCTACCGTTGTTATGTCAACGGCTGTGGCTTCGGCTCCTCCTCCTCCTCTTCCTTCTGTTTCTTTGCCGTATGTGGCCCCTGTGACTGTCAGTACTCCTGCCGTACCTATTTTCTCAGCGTCCCTTTTGCCAGCTCTTTCCCCCGCGACACAACCCCCAGCAACAATAGTAACTGTTACTTCTGTTGCTTCTCCCACTGTAGTTTTTCATCCTCCGACATTAGTAAGTAGTGGGACACCGGTGCATGGATTTGAGGATAGGGATTAGACGAAATTTAAGAAGCGCATGGGACCGTTGGTGCGATCTGATGTGGGAGATGAAGAGAAACAGGTAAAAGCCAATCAGGCTGCACAGTGGGCCCGTAATCCTATTTATAGTGTAGAGGATGTCTGGGCGACTATGAGAGATTTTGAGCCTTTTATACAGCAGCATGCCCTCGAACACATGTCTGCTACTCTGATTGGTCTTTGGCAACAGTACTTTGAAGCGGAGGCACCTCAAATTTTATATGACATTAGAGATCGAGTGTATAATAGCGAACTGGGGCCAGAACAAGTCTTTGCTAATGTTACGACATTAATAGCTTATAGGGGAAGACTGCATGAGAAAAGTCCCAGGTCGGTGTCTCAGTTTCCGATGAGAGAGGTTCATCCTATATATCACCCAGATATACCAGAGTTAACGGATGGGGGAGGTAATGCTACTCGAGCGGCAGTGGCGGCCCGGTTTCAAGAACAATGGGTTTATACTCTGTGGAAAAGAAGTGAGGTTTTATCCCTTAAGACTCATTTGCCTGACCCTAGGAAACACACTACTGCATATTATAAAGAATTGACTGAAGCTGACTCTTCCACTGTAATGACTCTTGCTGATATTGAAATGTTTTTTGGACTTCTTGTTCCGGTTAATATTTGGAGACAGGTTGTTGGACTTGGCCCTTTTTCCCAGAAATGTTTCGCTTTTTCCCCCCTAGCCTATGTATTGTACCATGGGTTTAAAATGTAAAAGAGTACTACTATGTAATGGTGTCACTGTCACGTTTAAAATGGACGCCATTCCTGCCTGCCCTTGTGCTGCCTGACTGAATTGAGTTGCAAAACACACAAGATGATGGACAGAATGTTGCACATTGGCAAACATTCACCCCCAGTCACAGATCTGGGTTTAATCCATCGTTATTTTGCTTCACCACGCCACCCCAGTTCAGACATAGCCATATGCAAATCAGTCTTGACCCTGTGCCTCATGGGAACAGTCCAGACTGAACTGCCAAGCCATGTCTTCCCTGGACCGGAATCAAGCATCCTAGGACCGGTTTAAGGCTATCAGCCTTCATCAGCCAGGATAGCTTGACTCCAGTGGCGAAGTGAGCACGGGACCCACGTCTGGGCATACCCTTCCCACTTAGGGCGAAATGCAAAACACACAAGATGATGGACAGAATGTTGCACATTGGCAAACATTCACCCCGAGTCACAGATCTGGGTTTAATCCATCGTTATTTTGCTTCACCACGCCACCCCAGTTCAGACATAGCCATATGCAAATCAGTCTTGACCCTGTGCCTCATGGGAACAGTCCAGACCGAACTGCCAAGCCATGTCTTCCCTGGACCGGAATCAAGCATCCTAGGACCGGTTTCAGGCTATCAGCCTTCATCAGCCAGGATAGCTTGACTCCAGTGGCGTAGTGAGCACGGGACCCACATCTGGGCATACCCTTCCCACTTAGGGCGAAATGCAAAACACACAAGATGATGGACAGAATGTTGCACATTGGCAAACATTCACCCCAGTCACAGATCTGGGTTTAATCCATCGTTATTTTGCTTCACCACGCCACCCCAGTTCAGACATAGCCATATGCAAATCAGTCTTGACCCTGTGCCTCATGGGAACAGTCCAGACCGAACTGCCAAGCCATGTCTTCCCTGGACCGGAATCAAGCATCCTAGGACCGGTTTCAGGCTATCAGCCTTCATCAGCCAGGATAGCTTGACTCCAGTGGCGTAGTGAGCACGGGACCCACGTCTGGGCATACCCTTCCCACTTAGGGCGAAATGCAAAACACACAAGATGATGGACAGAATGTTGCACATTGGCAAACATTCACCCCAGTCACAGATCTGGGTTTAATCCATCGTTATTTTGCTTCACCACGCCACCCCAGTTCAGACATAGCCATATGCAAATCAGTCTTGACCCTGTGCCTCATGGGAACAGTCCAGACTGAACTGCCAAGCCATGTCTTCCCTGGACCGGAATCAAGCATCCTAGGACCGGTTTCAGGCTATCAGCCTTCATCAGCCAGGATAGCTTGACTCCAGTGGCGTAGTGAGCACGGGACCCACATCTGGGCATACCCTTCCCACTTAGGGCGAAATGCAGAACAGGGTCAAGACTGATTTGCATATGGCTGGGTCCAAACTGGGGTGGTATGGTGAGCAAAAGAATGATGGATTTAACCCAGATCCTTGTCACTGGGGGTGAATGTTTGCATTGTCCAGCATTCCGTCCATCAATTGTTTCTTTTGCATTTGACTGAATTGAGTGGCGGTCTAGTTGTTGTTTCCCAGCACTCCCAGCTTTTGGAGGGAAACCTGGCAGCCAGGGTGCTCTACACCTCCCCCTAAACAAGTTAAGACCGGTTCCCCAGGGAACCGTCCAGAAGTTGCCAGCCTTTCTGGTAGGTGGGGTGAGGGGCATATATAAAGGGGGGCTGTGCTGCCATGTGCTCAGTCAGTCAAGAGCAGTCCAGACAGTGAAGGGGAAGTGACTGAGGGGGAACTCTGCCAGGAGGTACCGCCACATTGGGCCTGTGTGCTGGCCCCTGTGCCCATCTGCCCCCCCCCCCCTGTTGTCCCCAGGGCCAATAAAGAGACATCGCCGGAGTGGAGGCTGCTGTGCTGGCAGGATTGCCACCTTACTGGAAGATGACCGTTCTGAGGAGCTGCTGCTTCAGGACTGGTGAGCCGCCCTGCTAGCCACTGATCTCACCCTGCACTACTTGTCTCCTGGCCTCTAGCGCCTCGTGAGCGCCATATTGGGACTGCCTGTACTCAAGGAGGTGAGGAGCGTGGACAAACCCCCCCCTCTGTGGGCCCTGGACCTGTGAGGTCCCTAGCGCCTTGGGAGAGCTTTACTGTACTTGTCTGTGCCTGCCTGCACCCTAGCGCCTGGGGAGCGCTATATCTAATGTGCCAACAGAGGGGCTGTCACCTGCAGCGTTTTGCGGCTCAAGCGCTATAATTGTGCCAAGGAGTGGAGGGGCGTGTGTATCCCCGCAGCGCTGTGTTGCCTTAAGGGCCCGAGGAAATCCCGGAGTGGAGATCCCCCCTGTGTGCAGGAGAAGAGCGGGTGCCGACCCCGCATATCTGTGACCTTCGCGGGAGCCCACCCCGCCTGCTGCCGCGTTATTATGATTTAAACCAGCGGGTGCCCACCCCGCGTGAAGGCTGCGTGGCGGGAGCCCACCCCGCACGTGGACATTGCCGCAAATCACCGCCGCGGCCTCTGCGCTGTGGAGAAGAAGCGCTGTGAAGCAGAAGCGCTGTGAGGAAGAAGTGCTGTGAAGAGGGGAAGCGCTGTGAGCCCCTGTCACCGCCGCGGCCCCCGCGCTTACCGGTGAGCCAAATCACCGCCGCGGCCCTCGCACCGCCATGCCCGGAGAAGTTGTGGCCAGGATCACCGCCGCGGCCCAGGCGCCGCATGAGAGGAGCCGTGATTGCCGATTAGGCTGCCCCGGAGCTGCCGTGTGCAGGAGACGTCGCCTAGCAACCAGGGTGCCGGCCGCGTCACCGGCCACGCCCCCAGGAAGCCGCAACACCATTGGTTCCCGGGCCGAGAGCTGTTGGAGGCCCGGGCGAAGTCAGGAGAGGAGTCGGGACGAGGTGGGAGCCTACCCCGCCTCGTGTGCTGCCGGAGGCCCAAGGACGGGGCAACGCGAGCCTTCCAGAGAAGCCCCGGGTCCCAGGAGGGGGCCCGGGTGAAGGGGAGAAGCCGCCTCGCGGGCAGCGCCAGTGAGGAGAACAGGGGACTGTCGAGGCACAGGCCGGTGCCTGTCCCCTGCCCGAAGGAGTCCTCCACAGGAGCCCGGTGAGTGGGGCTCGGCTGCCTGGGGGTTGGGGGGAGTGTCGGGGCGCATGGTCGGTGCCCGCCCCCCTGGACCAGGTCGGATTCTCTACAACTGCCCTGCTGGACAGTGGGCAGTTGCAACGGTTTGAGGAGCAGTTGGGCCTCACCTAGGACTACCGAGTCCCCGAGGGGACCCCAATTCCGTTAGGGCCAGCTCCGTTGCCACAGCGGTCCGCCGGACAGTGGCCGCTGCAACTTGAGTGAGACTGTTGGAGGTGCCAGCGACTAATCTGCCGCAGCCTGGGGTATGGAGTCTAGGTACCCCCTGTGTGCCCTGCTGATATCAGGTGTGATGCCCTATGGGGGATGTCCTGCTGGCCTTCATTCCATGCCTAATGCTGATGTAGGGGTGCCAATTGGGGAATGCTGAGTGCTGCTGATCTTATGCCCAGTATGTCTCCCCTGAAATGGTGATAAACCCCCCACTTGAGAATTACCTACAGGTATTGCCCAGCTGCATATTAGTTAATACCTGCATTGCCATCACCCATGCATAGGAGATGTGGCCTTACTAAAGGAGCTCTGAGGAAATGTTACCTTGATGTTGAATGCCCACACAAGGGATGTTGCCCTATTGAAGTGCTTAAGAAGTGTTTCTAATGTTCATAGGTTGAATGCTATTACCTGCCTCTTAAGGGTCAATCTTTGTGCACTGCACACAAGTGAATCCATGCTCATGAAAGGTTCCTGGTGTGGTATACCTACGCCAGGGGGGTTACCTTACTGAAAGTGGTTAAGAACTGTTCCTATGATGTTTGCAAGCCTGCACTAGGCTCCTTGTTGAATTGAATGTACCTGATTGGGGCCCCTGCCCCTGTTATCACCTGCAAGTCATCACCTACCGTGTTAAGGGCATACCAGCATCTAATTTCTGTTAATGGAATGTACCTAAATGAGCTTGTGCCAATGTTAACACATGCCCTGCATTACCTGCAGTGTTACCTGTTTTAAGACACATGTTGCTAACGTCTTTTCGCTTATATGAAGGTTTAATGCTTTGATGTACTTGCATGAATTCCTCAAGTTTTACAGTGACATGAATTTACTGTTGCACTGAGTTTATCTGCCCCATCTAATGCTGACTTGAATTAGATAAAGAGACTTGTTTTTATATCACCGCCTGGTGTGGTCTCCTTTTTGTACTGTGCCTGGTGTGTCGCCTGTGTGTGCTGCGCGGATGCTTTACACAATGCTCTGAGTTTAGCCTTCCCGCTCTGCACCACGCTACCCGTTTCCAACACAGGTCCATACCCAAGACCATGTTCCTGAGTTCGGGGGTACTTGGGATCAAATTAAAGCATGGGACCAGGAAAGAAAGCCCGGTGATATGCCCCGGGCGGAAATTTTAGCCTTGCCAGGCCGTCTTATTACGTATATGCATTCTCTTATTCCGCCGAGAAAGGTAGACTGGGATAAATTGTCAGCTTGTTGACAAAAGAAAGATGAGAGTGTGTCTGATTTCTTCACCTGATTTGAAGGTACATTTTTGGATTACAGTGAGCAGGATTTGTCTAAGTGTTCGGTTGTTTGTTAATATAGGTGTCTCTAATTTGCTTCCTGAAATTGCGACTCGATTGCAGGCTTCTGAAAGTACTTGGTCGACCTCTTCCCCCTCTGTTATTTTGAATATGGCACAGTATTATAAGCATAGGGATAATGAGGAAAAGGAGAGGACAGAGAAGAGGCATAAGGATTTAACCCCTTGACCGCGATCGGAATTCCGCTCGTATGCGGGACATTCCGATCGCGGGTGGAGTCGTGACGAGCTCAGCTCGTCATGCGCACAGCGCAACCGCGCAGCATGACGAGCTGAGCTCGTCATGAGCACGGAAGGGGTTAAAGACAAAGGTGTTGTTACAGCAGGCTTTTAGAGGGAATGGGAGAGGACGTGGTGGTCCTGCCCGACAGCTTCCACGCGCTAGTAGGCAGCCAACAACTACGCCTTTGGGTCCGAATCAGTGTGTGTATTGTAAAGAGGAGGGACATTGGCGTAGCAAGTGTCCTGTGCTTTTGCAGAAGGTAGCGGTCCGGAGAGGACGAGGTTCTCGTGCACGGGGTCGTGGAGCTGGTGGGGCAGATAGGGCTCAAAATACTGTGGCCTCACAGGGTCGTTCTGATCATAATTACTTTGATGACTGTCATGACGATTGGATGTGGATATGATGTGGAGGAAGTGACAGGAATGTCTTACAGCTAGGATAGCCAGGGACAGAGTGGGGTACCAATTCTGATACCTGTAGACCAGCGCAGTCCTTATGTAACAGCGGAATTGCAAGGTTTGACTAAGGAGTTTTTGATGGACACAGGTGCGACAAAAAGTTCTGTTTCTCGAAATATGGTCCATGGGGTGGCTCTGTCTGGCCATAATAATGTTTTAGTAGGTTTTTCTGGTGTACCGGTTGTAAGCCCCATTTCAAGACCCTTTGCGTTGACCATCGGTCCTTTCACTGTGGATTCGCCATTCTTGTTAACATCCAACTGTGGTGAAAATTTGATGGGTCTGGATTTGTTGAAGAAACTGCGTGCTACTATTTATTGTTCCCCGGCAGGTGTTTATATGACAATGGGACCAGATGTAGTACGTGTTAAACAGTGTTTGTCCAAAGATGCGCCTCTTCCTGTTGAATTTGCTGATGTGCCACCCACTTTGTGGGCGACAGGTGATACAGACGTGAGACTACTGCAGATACCTCCAGTCTCGATACAGGTTAAGGATGGTGCTATTTTACCCCGTATCCCTCAGTATAAAATACCACAGGCAGGAGAGCGAGCCCTATTGCAAATTATTCAGGATTTGATTAAGAAGGGAGTGGTTGAAGAGATGACTGCAAATGTTTGAAATAGCCCTATCCTTCCAATTATTAAACGGACATCCTCAGGTTCCCTTGATGAACATGAGGATGTTTACCGTTTCGTGATAGATTTGCGCAAAGTTAATAAAATAGTGGTTCACCAGTTTCCAGGGGTCCCTGACATCACTACTCTTTTGACAATGATTCCTTCTACTGCTAAATTCTTCTCTGTCATTGACTTGAAACATGCATTCTTCAGTATTCCTATTCATCCAAATAGCAGGTACTTGTTTGGGTTTACACTAGCTGGCAGAAGCTTTAGGTTCTGTCGAGCTTCTCGGGGCTTTACTGAGAGTCCAAGTATTTATAGTCAGGCTTTAAAGTCCCAATTGGATTCCCTTTCGCTTCCCTCAGGTGATGTATTGGCGCAGTATGTTGATGACTTGCTCATCGCTTCTGATACAGAACAAGGTTGCAAATACAGTACTGTTAAATTGTTGTTGGATTTGGCCAACATGGACATAAGGTGTCTCTTTCTAAATTTCATTATTGTCGACAGGAGGTCACCTACTGTCGAAGGAGGGTAGGAGATTGACCCCGGAGCGCATCAGTACCATTGTTAAAATGCCCGTTCCACAAACTCAGAAAGATGTACGCGCTTTTATAGGTATCACTTCCTACTGCCAGCAGTGGATACCTAACTACTCTTTCCTAATCAAACCCTTGCTTGCACTTACCATTAAAGATGTGCATGAGCCCCTGCCTTGGAAGCCTGAATGTCAGCAGTCTTTTGAGCAATTGAAAACTGCGCTTTGTTCAGCTCCAGTACTTGGCACCCCCGACTATGACAAACCGTTTGTGTTGTTCGTCGATGAAATGGCTGGTTGCGCGCTTTCTGTTTTAACGCAAAAATTTGGAGATAAGCAACGGCCTTGTGCTTATTTCTCTGCTGTTCTTCACCCTGTCGCACAAGCCCTCCTGAGCTGTTTAAGAGCGGTCGCGGCTGTGGCTGTCTCGATAAGACAATTGGCTGGACTCGTACTTGATACTGATCTCACGTCATGGTACCCCATGCTGTGGATACCCTTTTGAATAAGACCAAGACACAGCACCTCACCAGTGCACGTCTGACTGGCTATGAATTAACATTGTTTGCTGAACACATCATAATCAAAAGATGTGCCACTCTGAATCCAGCCACGTTACTGCCCCTCCCTTCTGAGAATGATGAGATTGATAAACATGATTGTATCTTCCGGACGGAAGAAGAGACGAAAGGACGGGTAGACTTGACTGATGTTGATGCTGAATGGGAAGGCATTGCCTCAAATTGAATTCGGACAAAACCGAAGTGGTGTTCTTTGGTAATCTCCAACCAAGATGGGACAGACTTTGGTGGCCTGTTGAGATCGGAGAGTTACCAAAACCGGTAGAAAAGGCAAAGAACCTCGGGGTCCTGATTGATAGTAAACTCACCTTCTCCCAGCAAACCAATGCCACAGTTTCAGCCACCTTTTATCTGATAAGGAAACTGAAGAAGGTTTTGCCCTACATCCCCCCTGATTCCAGGAGGACGGTTGTAACTACATTAGTACTATCTAAATTAGACTACTGTAACTGCCTCTATCTTGAGATGCAGAAGCAACATCTGAAAAAACTTCAGATGGTGCAAAACGCAGCTGCCAGGCTTTTATTGAACCTACCAAAGTATCAATCAGTTTCTAGAGACATTCGGAAACTTCATTGGCTACCAGTGGCACAACGTATTAAGCTCAAGGCACTTTGCCTAGCTTATAAAGCCTTGAATAATATAGGACGGGTATCTCTGAAAAGTATTTTCTCCTGGTACCACCCTGGCAGACAGCTAAGGTCCACCAATGCCAGGTTGATGTTGGTTCAAAGGATTCGAACCTCGAGCTTGGGAGGTCAAAGCATAGGCAATGGTACGGCTAAACTATGGAATATGCTCCCTGTGGACATTAGAGCGGCCAACTCTCTTGCCTCTTTCAGAAAAGACCTGAAAACTTGGTTATTTTTAAATTAATTAATTCCCCCTTACTTTCCCCCAGGGCTTACGGTCAGGTTTAGCGCCAAGACAGCTCAGGGTATTCGTGCGCTTAAAAAGTTATATTAACATAACATAACATAACATAACATGTTCCCTTATCTGACCCACAAGGGGAACTATATGTCGCTGGCTCTTGTTTTAAATTACCAGATGGCACTACAACTGCTGCTTATGCTATCACCACGCTGCATACAGTAGTTGAGACATCACGAGTTCCCTATCAATCGGCCCACACTGCTGAGGTTGTTGCCTTAATATGAGCTTGCGAATTGAGTGAGGGACTGGTTGTCAATATTTATACTGACAGCCAGTATGCCTTTGGAGTTGCACATAACTTTGGGCGACTCTGGGCTGAGAGAGGGTTTCTTACTTCGCATGGCACCAAAATTCAGCATGGGCACCTTATATTGAGGCTTTTGTCTGCTTTGATACTCCCTAAGAAATTGTCTATAGTAAAGTGTAGTGCCCATCAGTAAGTCACTGATAATGTAGGTAAGGGAAATGCTTTTGCAGATCAGACAGCTAAGGAAAGAGCCCAGACTAAAATGAAAAGAATGTTCGTAGCAGGTCCCGCTAGGTCGGTGCCTGAAGTTACCATGTTTGAGGATACACTTGAGAATGTGAAAGAGATACAAAGTGAAGCCACAATGGAGAAATTAGCAGTGTGGCAAGAAAGTACAGCACAATTGAACGATGAGGGATGTTGGATTGATAAGTCAGGGAAGCAGAAATGGATGTTGCCAGATGCATATGTTCTCCCTGTAGTTACAATGGCCCATGGCCCAGCTCATATCAATTGCTAAGGGTATTTGCAAGTTGTTAGACTCAGAGTGATAACATTTCGAAAACAGCTGCACATTTAGTGAAGTACTGCATGGTGTGCATGATGCACAATCCTGGGAAAGGTACCCCTACACCACCCTGTAATTTTGCACCACCCACTTTGCCTTTTGAGGTCCTCCAGATGGATTATATCGAGCTAGACAGATGCAATAATTTGAAGTATGTTCTGGTGGTTGTCTGTGCATTCAGTAAATGGGTTGAGGCTTATCCCACTAATGACAATACAGCCGTTACGACCGCAAAGGTACTCCTGAAGGAGTTCTTTCCTCGTTTTGGCTTGCCTCGTTTGATTTGGAGCGATAACGGAAGTCATTTTAATGCCAAAGTGATTCAGTTAATTTGTGATGGTTTGCACACAAAGCAGAAGTTCCATGCCGCCAACCACCCACAGTCCGCAGGTCTGGTTGAAAAGTACAATGGTACTCTCAAACTGAAATTGGCAAAGATTCAGGAGACGACAGGGTTACAATGGCCAGATGCTTTACCATTAGCTCTTTTGTCGACAAGAACAACAGCACATTCTAGGATAGGATTGTCACCGTATGAGGTCGGGTTCGGACGCCCGACAAATCTCTGGGGCGTCCCGCAACCTCAGCAGTTTTCAGATATTGAGCATCCGTTGCTGATTGACTATCTTGCTCAGATAACTGATAATTTGCGTTCTATTCACCAACAGGTCTGGGAAGCCCTGCCAGCTACACCAGAGGGGCCCTGACACGGCATTCAGCCTGAAGATTTTGTGTTGGTGTGAAACTTCCAGCGGAAGAAGAGTTTGGAGCCGTGGTGGAAGGGACCAGAGCAGGTCCTCCTGGCTACACGCACAGCTGTCAAGGTCGCTGGCCGAAAGAACTGGGTGCACGCGACTCGTCACAGGATACCTCTACCCCTGCCCTATGATCAATGGGTGAGGGATGGATTAGGGGACTCCGAGTGTGAGACGGTGCCTCAGTTTGTCCCCTTCAGTGATGCCAGGCTGACCTGTACCAAAACGGATGAGGAAAATGATGAAGTGCTGAATGCAGCAGTACCTCCGGAAATACGGACTATCCAGGAGCCCCTTTTATTGATCCCTCTGTGCCTGGAGTCACTAGGTATAATCGGCTGAGGAACAGTGCACCAAAGGAAAAGTCAGATTAGTCAGGGATGGACTGTGTAAGTTAGGGTGTACTTTGTTATAGTACCAATGGAGTTAGTTTAGGGTGATGTGAGATTTGTGCACTGTTGAACATTGGACAGGATAGATCGAAAGTATCCCATTGGGGGTACATTATCCTGGTCGATGTGGGAACCTGAGCTTAGGACAGAGCAAGCTCCACCGCCGTTGCTCAAGAGCGCCAACGTTTTGATGGACAATAGAAGCCTGTACCAGTGAGGCTCTGACGGACACTGGGAACTTGTATATTCTTCTTGCTGGCATTTTGCCCCCTTGCTTTATCATTTGCTATGCACCCCTTTGGCAGAATGGTTGCTGATGAAGAGAAGCCAGTGATTCCCCTTGTTCATACACGCATATTTTGGTCTACCAAGATAAAGATATTATGTGCTATTCTTGTGCTATTACTGCTATTGATTCTGGGTGGGGTGTCCTGGGTTTTGGAATGTGATCAGGATGCACCGTCATGTACTAAACGTAAGTTTGTTTCTCAAAGAAGCACAAAAAGGACAGCCCTGAGTAATGTTTTCCTAGACACACATAAAAGATTTTTTGGTGAAGGTACAGCTTGTTATCCCACTGAATCCGTTACAAGTTTATGGACTGCTTACCCCTTGTCACTGGTCAATTATACGTAGATCCGCCCAGCTCAATTCGTAGAGTTAAGGGGTGAGTTTGGAATGGGGTATTCCGGTCCTTGTTTATATTACAGGAAGCCACGAGGAAAGGGATATCCAGGTTGTGACAATAATATGTATTGTGATAATCTGTATATGAGAGAGCAGAACATCACCTTAGTGGGCTGGCATTACCAAGATTTAACAGTTACTCGAAAAGCTGGTTATTATCCCGCATGTTGTCCGATAGTAAACAGTACTGATGCATTTTTGTATGTCAATTGTTCTGGAATAATATTGTCAAAAATACGATGTCTTTAGTGAAAAAGAAGGATCCGAGTACTCTTGGAATGAACACCAGATATGCTCCTGTAGATTATCAAGGTCCCCTTTATGCACATCCAGGATTTCATTTTTTGTCTAATGGTACTTACTCAAATGTTTATAACGGTACAGATGATGTTGCTTTAGGGATGGTGCTCCCTCTAGGTGTGCCTTGTAAGTACAGTAAGCCAAGTATCAGATGGGTAAAAAGAACGTTGACTGCAGAGTTCTGTGATGGAGTGACGGATTTGGAAGTCAATAATTATAGTAATAGTATCACCTTTGGGTATATTCTTTCCTCCATTATTACCTTTGGTGGTACTGCAATGGCCAGGGGTGAAAAAGCTAGAGAATATTTTGGATGTAAGCCTCAGATACTGTCTAACTCCACAGTAGCGGCTCTGCGTGACATCACCACCCAATTGGAAAGTATGCAGATATATTCCGAGCAAACTAGATATGCTGTTGATTTCATCCTAGCTAAGAGCGGTGGTGTATGCTCGGTAGTAGGAGACCAGTGTGTAGTCTGGATCCCTAATATGGAAAAGAACATTACCCAACACATTTTAGACATCCTACAAAATGTTAAAGGAATGGAGAGTGGGAAGGGGAGTTGGTCATTTTTGGTGGATGGGGTTGGATCCTTGAAAAAGCGATTTATTTCATTGTGATTTTGATTTCTTGCTGTGTCCTGGTTCAGTGTCTTCCCTTATGTTGCTTTTATTGCACCACCCTTCTCGCCCCTAAGAGAATATCGATTCATGATACTAATGCAACAATTATGATTCATAAGGAAGTAGAAGCCTGCATGCAAATAGATGAGGGTATATTTGAGACTTCTTCCCTCCTTACTGTTTCCCTTCCTGAAGCTGAAAATATGGAGTGCTCATAAAACAATTTTTTCATGATTTATTGAATTATATGTCTTTTTGCTCTTATATAAAATGTTTAGCTTATGCTAAAAGGAGGGTCTGTTGGAATAAAAAATGATGCTTTTGCATTGTTTTACGTAAGTTAGCATTCGCGGCGCCATTTTGTGTATGGGCGCCATTTTGTTTCATGAGCGAAACCAATCCTTTGCCATTTCCTTGAAACGGCCTTCTCTAGGTTATGTTTCTTCGGAGCTGAGTTTTTGCTACACTAATGAATGCACTGTTCTTATTAGCGCATACCTTTCCTTAGATGTAAGTCTTCTCCCACTTGTCTAGTGGTGGGTACAGGCAGAGTGACCTTGAATAGTAGATAATGTGTGCCCGGCCTCAGAATCAAAATTTACCCCTTTGTAATTTACCGTCCGGCTGCATCGCTTTCAAAATTCCATGGTGGGCGTGCTTTCATTGGTTTCGAAGTGTACATAATGTATCGTTATGCTTGCTGATGCCAGTCCCTCTGCAGCACTCCTAAGCGACTGGGCAGATTGGGCTCCGCTCTGAATGTACTTTAATAAACGGATATTGGTTTGTATTCTCTACTGTCTGACTGACTCTTCATTTCAGTGGAAGGCCGAGAGGTGGTCATTAGTGACCTTAGTGACCCGAATCGGGCCACTTCCTTTACAGTGGAGATCAATTTAACATCCTGAGGACAGGACTGAAGCTGAGGACTGGCGAGGTGGAGTGGCCCAGCCAGAAGTGACGCCGGGACTGGGGAGCCTTGGCAACTGGGGCCTGCTGCCTGATTGAACGCCGCGGTGGCAGGGCTGTGACCTCGCCCCCCTTCACCGATGAGTCCAACCAGGGTAACAAGTGGGAGCGTTGATCAATTTAATATCCTGAGGCGCCCCCCCCCTGATGTGCTAACAGGGCAGCTGGGGCCGCGTATTGATCAATGGAGGGAGCCGGACTGTGCCGGGCGCGGCGAGCGACCAGCGGGCAGGAGCACAGCCTGCTGGGTCCTAGCCGACTTGCCCCCATCACATTGGGATGAAATAGAGGCACATGACCGGAGCTCGAGGAGACTGCAGCTGGGGGCGACCTACCTTTTTTGGGGGCGGCGGGCCGGCCAGACACTTGACTGCTTGTGGTGTGGGGCACGGCCTCAATCTTTGCCCCTGGGAACGATGTGTCGCTGCACTTAATAGAGCCTGGGGGACGGCACTTGGGGCACTGGTGCTGCGCGGCCCGCAGTGACATTCACGAGGATTTCCGCTGTAGGGAAGAGGTGGGCCTGGACCATTGCCCTAGCCGCTGCATGATCAGTGCATTGGGGTACTGACCTGGCCCTGGCCCGTTCTACTCGTCTGTGGTGGGGCGCCACTCTGTGTCCTGGAGCTGAGTCTGGCCTGCACGCGGCAGTCTCAGGGAGCGGAGAGACTGCTGTGAGAAGTTGGCCTGGCATATGCTGTCCACTAACTATAGTGGGCACCTTGCACCAGTCCAAACAACCCCTTATTGGAGATAGGTTAAAGACAACCTTTATTGAAAGCTATCCTAGTGGTAGCTATGGAGAGCAGCCTTCAGGCTAAGTCTTGAAGGAATGTAAAGCAGCTTGTTTTACCAGTCTATAATCTCTTGAGTGACCAAATGAAAGAGGACCACACCAGGTATATATTCAAAATATATGTATTTATTGCTAAACACACCCCTCTAGTCTCTTTATGAGGCTAGAGTTCGAAGTACATAAATTATAAGTTAGTTATCTACAGTAATAGCACAAATACACGTTTGAGCCCTAGGGGCGTACCAAACCATATACCAATAAAGTGGTATAAGAACCACGACTGAGCTAGACACAGGGCCTAGAGCCTGTAGAAGTGCTTGGACCACAAGGAACCACCCAAGGTAGTGACACAGGGGACCCACGGGGGACGCGTGCAGTGTATGAACACAGCCACGAATCGCTGTTAACTTCTATGGGGAAAGTCGCGATTTGAATTTAAAAGAAAAGGGACACTTAGAGGAGGACTTGGAGCAAACCCTTTGAGAACTAGGCTGTTCTAGTGTCAATACCCACGGGAGCACCGGAGTACTCGAGTTACCTCACCCAGGGGAGCCGGGTGCATAGGTGTCTTTCGGGGTCGGGTTTCGTCGTCGCTTTCAATGGCGATCTGCTGCAAAGTGCTGCTGGCGGCCAAGTCAAAAGTGTTCGGGTGGATCCAAAGGTGGATCGAAGATCTGAAGAACCTGAAAGCAGAGGGGACAGAGTCTGGGTCACTAGCCAGTGACCAGGAAGGCGATGAGCAGATGCCCACCGATGTTGAGTGCTTCAGGTAGGTTGACGGTCATCTTGACTCTTCAGCCACGTGGTCCAGGAGGCGTCGACGACGACCAGGAGCTGGATTCGAGCTGTCCCACAACGTCTGTCGATTGCAGGGGTATCAGGGACCGGATTGGACCCAACAAGCCTTGGCAACGGCAAGTCTTGTGGAAATGGAAGAAGGATGATGTTGCAGACCATCAAAATCTGTGGGACTCACCCAGCAAGGGTAAGTCAGGGCACGCCTGGAGCAACCAGGTAGCCCAAGCAGAAGAAGATTGGCCTTCGGGAGGGCCTACTAGCCAACGGACTAGCAACCGCGAAGGAGCCTTGAGTCGACGCACGTGGAGCTGGCTCACAGGACACTTGTGGAGTGGAGGCCAGTGATCTTCGGTGCAGTTGGTGCTGGAGGCTGGGGCTACTCGGAGCCCAAAGCACGACTTCGTGGGAGACCCAGAAGAGGATGCACTTGCAAATGCAATCGGTGTCCAGGGGTCACGGTTCCACATTACCCACGACAGCTACGGGCCTCAGCTTTGCTGGGGACTCAGGGCAGCCTCGGGGAAGTCTAGAAATCCACCTCTGGTGATGCAAAGACTTCGGCGTCTGGCGGGAGCTTCAGCGATGCAGACCGGACAATTGCTTCTTTGGTGCCTGCCAAGCAGGGGAGTCACTCCTTGACCCCAAGGGAGATTCTTCAGTCCTCTAATCTTGAAGTAGAGCGTCGAAGGTCCAGGATTCTGTGTCAGAGTTTCGTCCAGGTTAATCTAAAGTCCTAAGGACTGGGGTCCCATACTTATACTAAGGTAGGGGGTTGGACATACTCTGTGGCCCCACCTATGGGAGGGTCAGGGCAGAGGGGTGGTTACACCCCTTTCCCTTTGTCCAGTTTCACGCCAGAGCAGGGGCTGGAAGCCCCTGAGCCGGTTTGAACTGGGGTATGCACAGGGACACCAAATGTGCCCCCAGTGCAGGACTTCAAAGCACCAGAGAGTGCTCCCGCCCAGCCCCAATACACACTATCCTGTCTGGGGAGGTGGTTACACCTCCCTGGGACAGGAAACCTATTGTCCAGGCCTCCTCTGCCGGAGTTTCGGTCAGCAGCAGGAGGCCAGACTCGTGTCTGTGGCAGCGGCATCCATTTTGTGATGCCAGGGCTCTGGAAAGTCAGTACCGGGTATACCGGTGTGTACATGTCTCTCCCTCTAGAAGGGTGGAATGCTACCCCCGCTGCCAGAACTGGCGGGGGGTAGTATTCCAAGATGTTTGACACCAAACACGACATGTTTCCGTGCAGCCATCCCAAAGTTAGCATTTAACGCGAGGTTATAATGCGCTTAAGAGTATA
Source organism: Calotriton arnoldi (assembly GCA_963921515.1). Taxonomy (NCBI): domain Eukaryota; kingdom Metazoa; phylum Chordata; class Amphibia; order Caudata; family Salamandridae; genus Calotriton; species Calotriton arnoldi. The sequence continues at coordinate 176,331 of CAWUFW010001724.1, forward strand.
TGGTCGGGCTGCACTACAAACAGCATCAGAGAAGGGTCTCCGAATGCTGCAGAGGGGCCCAGCTCATGCAGGGGCACCCTCTCACATAGGAACCACGCACTCTGCCTTCAGGATTGATAAGGCCTGCCATAGGAGTGACTTATAGGTTTATATGTGTGTATGTATGTAGTGATATAGGTAGCCTATATCACAGTAAGGGGAGCATGCACCACCTTACCCAGGCTGCAGTAGCAGACCTGTGGTGTCATTTTGGATGGCCTTCCAGGGGTGGCACAATACATGCTGCAGCCCCTGGTAGGCCTCTGAGGTACCTATGCCCTGGGTACATAGTATACCATATACTAGGGACTTATAAGGGCACTCCAGATTCCAATCAGAGATGGGCCTAAGGCACATGGAAACCATTTTATAGAGGAAGCAGATAGACTGGGGCCCTGAATAGCAGGATCCCAGTCCAACTAAGTCATAAACCAGCAAAACACCAGGAAAAAGTGGAGGCAACCATATAGTCAGATTCCACCTTCCTACATAACCCCCCCCAAACGAAAGGAGATAAGGCTAACCTTGGCCAGTTGAGCCTTTATTGACTAAGTGGCCATATAAGGAAGCACCTGCACTAGCATGGTTGCCCCCTGTCTTATGGTCCACTAAGCACTCCCTCACCCTAAGGGTATGAGAGGGTCTCCACCATGGGGAATTACTACCTGTGGTGTGCTTTGGTAAAGTACAAGGCTGGTGAGGTGTCTGAGAAGGGAAGTGAGGCCCTAGGAAGGTTGGTCTCAGCTTCCTCAGATCACTGGTCACCATGTATGCCTGTCTTCCCATGACTGAGTTGCACTTTGCTCTAAGGGTCAACCTTTGGCTGCCTACAGCTGGGGGTTGGGTCCCTTTGGATGGACCACTGGAGGGACATGGCAGGTTTGGAACCTTTTGGTCCCAGGTTTGCCCTTGACTAACAGAGTCCTTCTGGGGGAGGTCCCTACACAAAGGTATGGGGGATCCCTCAGTGGGTTGAGGATTTTTCACCTGGCTAGGGCTACTAGACTGGGTGCCCCTAATCTGCTGATGGGGGGTTCCTCTGGGCAGGGGGCCCTGGGGGTCCACTGACCTCCCTGACCTCTGCAGCCCTGGGCTGACTGAGGCAGGGTAGAGAGGGGCAGGTTACCTGCTCCAGACTGGGTACCACCTTGGAAGGGTCCTCTGCCATCAGGGGTGGGGCCAGGCCAGGCCTGACTACCTCTGGGGCAGTTCCTTCACTAGGGGTAGGGTCAGTTCCCTGAGGAGGCTGACCCTTACCTACTGTCTGGAGGGAAGAAGACTTTTCTTCAACCCTTGTGCTCTCTTTGGGGGAGAGTGGGCCATTCTTCCAGGCTCCATCTCTCCAAAATTTCCCTGGGCTTGGGCTTTGGCCATCACAGCCCCACTAACCTTTACAGGGACGCCCAGCATTCTCAGATGGGTTTGGTGTTCAACTTCAGCCCAGGCTGAAATTTCCAGATCATTGCCCATCAGGCAATCTACAGGCAAGGTTGGGGACACTGCCACTCTTTTGGGCCTGTGACCCCTTCCCAGCTGAGATTGACTATGGCCATGGGGGGATCTGTTCTGACACCATCAATGTTGGTTACCTGGTATTTAAACTCAGGTAAAAGCTGGTGAGGGGGACTAGTTTCCCTGCCACCATGGTGACACTAGCCCCTGTGTCCCTAAATGCCACAGCTTTCTGACCATTAATTATTGGCTCCAGTCTGTACCTGCCCAATGCATTGGGACCCATGGTAAAGGTGGCAAATCCTACACCACCATCAGAGTCAGAGGAGTCTGTTGAGGGGGTCCTGTCTAAACTAGGCCCCACCTCTGTTCCTCTTGCAAAAGCACCTAACTTTTTGGGTGCACTACTTCCAACTGGAGGATTACTACTGGTAGTACCAGGAGGGGTGGTAGTAGTTGTTGGAGGAACATTTTCTTTATTGCCAATCCTGGGGCAACTGGGATCAGTTTTCCAGTGTCCAGGCTTTTTACAGACATGACAATATGGTTTCTTTTCAGGAGAGGAAGGAGTTTGGGACCCACCCCCAGAAGAGGACTTTTGGGGCCCTATAGTGGATTTATCCTTAGATTTAACCCCACCTTTCTCTTGGGACTTGGTAGAATCTTTCTTCTGGTCACCACCCTGATTCTTAGTCTTTACTCTGGTTCTGACCCATTTGTCTGCCTTCTTTCCCAATTCTTGGGGAGAGGTCAGATCAGAGTCCACCAGGTACTGGTGTAAGAGCTGGTTTTGACAATTATTAAGGATCTGCTCCCTCATAATCAAATTGTACAATCCTAAAAAGTCATGCACCTTGTTGCCATGTATCCAACCTTCCAGAGCCTTAGTAGCACAATCTACAAAATCAACCCAGTCTTGAGTCTGAGCCTTTTGGGTGTCTCTGAACTTCAACCTATACTGTTCAGTGGTTAGGCCAAACCCATCTATCAGAGCACTCTTCAAGACTTTGTAATTGTCAGCATCCTCCTCTCTAACAGTGAGGAGCTTATCTCTACCTTTGTCTGCAAAGGAGAGCCACAAGATTGCTGCCCACTGCTCCTGAGGGACCCTCTGTACTTTACAGGCCCTCTCTAGAGCAGTTATCCATTTGTGGATGTCATCCCCACTCTGGTAGGGAGGGACAATCTTGCTCAGGTTTCTATGGTCATAAGACCTTTCTCTATCTCTTGGGAAATTGCTGCCACCATGGGACTCTAGTCCCATCTTTTGTCTGTCTCTATAGAGATCTAGGGACTCCCTGTCTAAAGCCAATTGCTGTTTTCTGAGCTCAAGCTGGGCTTGTTCATACTGAAGCAATCTCTTTCTCCTTTCATGAGAGGATTCCCTCCTATGAGAGGAGACAGAGGTCCCTATTGAGGTGTCAGAGTGGTTAGACTCCTGAGAAGGAGATCTAGACCTTCTGGGCACACTCAGTACTCTTCCTGGGGGACAAAGGGGAGGTCATTCTGATCCCCTCCTCCTCCTCCACAGGAGGAATTGGATTTTCCAGGACAAGGTCATTTTCACCTTCCTGGCCAGTTTCAGAGGGGGGGCCTGGGTTTCTTCACCCCTGGCCCCTTCCTCATCTTCTGCCCCACCCTCTCTGCCTACCCCTTCAGACCCTAGGGGCCTGCTGAGATCATCAGCTAGTAACACCTCCCTGAGGTGTTGGGTGCTGGCACTTTTGCCTGCCTTCAACTTCCTAGTATTGCATAATGCTCTCAATTCCAAGAATGGGAGTTTATCATACTTGGAGGGAAGAAGCCCACTGGCTTCTGGCAAGGACTCACTGGGTCCTGGCTTTGAAGACATTACTAGTGAGGTGTGGTGTATGCACTACCTACTCTAGTGTGGCCGACTAAACTCTCTTGAGTTGTAGAAAGGGTGTGCTATCCCTTGACACACATCTCTAAGTTCAGTAGAACTTACTGTATTACTAAGCTTGATTTATATGTACCTTTGGTACCCTTAGTGGTTTTCAGTTGATCAATTCAATTGAGATTATCTGGTAAAACAATAGCAAGCTGGAATCCCACACGCTGCACACCAATGTGAGAAGTTGGCCTGGCATATGCTGTCCACTAACTATAGTGGGCACCTTGCACCAGTCCAAACAACCCCTTATTGGAGATAGGTTAAAGACAACCTTTATTGAAAGCTATCCTAGTGGTAGCTATGGAGAGCAGCCTTCAGGCTAAGTCTTGAAGGAATGTAAAGCAGCTTGTTTTACCAGTCTATAATCTCTTGAGTGACCAAATGAAAGAGGACCACAACAGGTATATATTCAAAATATATGTATTTATTGCTAAACACACCCCTCTAGTCTCTTTATGAGGCTAGAGTTCGAAGTACATAAATTATAAGTTAGTTATCTACAGTAATAGCACAAATACACGTTTGAGCCCTAGGGGCGTACCAAACCATATACCAATAAAGTGGTATAAGAACCACGACTGAGCTAGACACAGGGCCTAGAGCCTGTAGAAGTGCTTGGACCACAAGGAACCACCCAAGGTAGTGACACAGGGGACCCACGGGGGACGCGTGCAGTGTATGAACACAGCCGCGAATCGCCGTTAACTTCTATGGGGAAAGTCGCGATTTGAATTTAAAAGAAAAGGGACACTTAGAGGAGGACTTGGAGCAAACCCTTTGAGAACTAGGCTGTTCTAGTGTCAATACCCACGGGAGCACCGGAGTACTCGAGTTACCTCACCCAGGGGAGCCGGGTGCATAGGTGTCTTTCAGGGTCGGGTTTCGTCGTCGCTTTCAATGGCGATCTGCTGCAAAGTGCTGCTGGCGGCCAAGTCGAAAGTGTTCGGGTGGATCCAAAGGTGGATCGAAGATCTGAAGAACCTGAAAGCAGAGGGGACAGAGTCTGGGTCACTAGCCAGTGACCAGGAAGGCGATGAGCAGATGCCCACCGATGTCGAGTGCTTCAGGTAGGTTGATGGTCGTCTTGACTCTTCAGCCACAAGGTCCAGGAGGTGTCGACGACGACCAGGAGCTGGATTCGAGCTGTCCCATGATGTCTGTCGATTGCAGGGGTATCAGTGACCGGATTGGACCCAACAAGCCTTGGCAACGGCAAGTCTCGTGGAAATGGAAGAAGGACGATGTTGCAGACCAGCAATGTCTGTGGGACTCACCCAGAAAGGGTAAGTCAGGGCACGCCTGGAGCAACCAGGGAGCCCAAGCAGAAGAAGATTGGCCTTCGGGAGGGCCTGCTAGCCAACGGACTAGCGACCGCAAAGGAGCCTCGAGTCGACGCACGTGGAGCTGGCTCACAGGACACTCGTGGAGTGGAGGCCAGTGATCTTCGGTGCATTTGGTGCTCGAGGCGGGGGCTACTCGGAGCCCAAAGCACGACTTCGTGGGAGACTCAGAAGAGGATGCACTTGCAAATGCTATCGGTGTCCAGGGGTCATGGTTCCACGTTACCCACGATAGCTACGAGCCTCAGCTTTGCTGGGGACTCAGGGCAGCCTCGGGGAAGTCTGGAAATCCACCTTTGGTGATGCAAAGACTTCGGCGTCCGGCAGGAGCTTCAGCGATGCAGACTGGACAATTGCTTCTTTGGTGCCTGCCAAGCAGGGGAGTCACTCCTTGACCCCAAGGGAGATTCTTCAGTCCTCTAATCTTGAAGTAGAGCGTCGAAGGTCCAGGATTCTGTGTCAGAGTTTCATCCAGGTTAATCTAAAGTCCTAAGGACTGGGGTCCCATACTTATACTAAGGTAGGGGGTTGGACATACTCTGTGGCCCCACCTATGGGAGGGTCAGGGCAGAGGGGTGGTTACACCCCTTTCCCTTTGTCCAGTTTCGCACCAGAGCAGGGGCTGGAAGCCCCTGAGCCGGTTTGAACTGGGGTATGCACAGGGACACCAAATGTGCCCCCAGTGCAGGACTTCAAAGCACCAGAGAGTGCTCCCGCCCAGCCCCAATACACACTATCCTGTCTGGGGAGGTGGTTACACCTCCCTGGGACAGGAAACCTATTGTCCAGGCCTCCCCTGCCGGAGTTTCGGTCAGCAGCAGGAGGCCAGACTCGTGTCTGTGGCAGCGGCATCCATTTTGTGATGCCAGGGCTCTGGAAAGTCAGTACCGGGTATACCAGTGTGTACATGTCTCTCCTCTAGAAGGGTGGAATGCTACCCCTGCCACCAGAACTGGCGGGGGGTAGTATTCCAAGATGTTTGACACCAAACACGACATGTTTCCGTGCAGCCATCCCAAAGTTAGCATTTAACGCGAGGTTATAATGCGCTTAAGAGTATATGGTCGGGCTGCACTACAAACAGCATCAGAGAAGGGTCTCCGAACGCTGCAGAGGGGCCCAGCTCATGCAGGGGCACCCTCTCACATAGGAACCACGCACTCTGCCTTCAGGATTGATAAGGCCTGCCATAGGAGTGACTTATAGGTTTATATGTGTGTATGTATGTAGTGATATATGTAGCCTATATCACAGTAAGGGGTGCATGCACCACCTTACCCAGGCTGCAGTAGCAGACCTGTGGTGTCATTTTGGATGGCCTTCCAGGGGTGGCACAATACATGCTGCAGCCCCTGGTAGGCCTCTGAGGTACCTATGCCCTGGGTACATAGTATACCATATACTAGGGACTTATAAGGGCACTCCAGATTCCAATCAGAGATGTGCCTAAGGCACATGGAAACCATTTTATAGAGGAAGCAGATAGACTGGGGCCCTGAATAGCAGGATCCCAGTCCAACTAAGTCATAAACCAGCAAAACACCAGGAAAAAAGTGGGGGCAACCATATAGTCAGATTCCACCTTCCTACAACTGCCAGCCGTGCTCTTGAACTCTGGCCAAGAAACATGGCTGAGATTCAGTCCTGAGGGCATCTGTGCCTCAGCGAGCCGGGGTCTGATTGCCCAGAAGAAGTGCGGCCTGTGCGCTATTGGCCGGAGAGAGATCCTGCGGACTCAGGAGCGCTGAGGCGAAGGCTACTATCCACGGTCCAGCATCAGACGGCCTCCACTAAACACCAATATGGACAAGGACAAAGGTACTCGCACAGGTGCTCCAAACACCATTACCATTTCGAGAGAGTGGATTCATGTCAAAATATACTGGGGCGGGTTCAGTGGCAATTCCGTCCTGGGGAATAGGAGACCCCAACATCAGGGTATAATTGCATGCTTAGTTCAGATCATTGGATTTCGGAGCAGGTGGGTCCCGATTACCCGCATTGGGGTGGTCGAGAGGGTTGGCCCCAGTTGGGCGATTCAGGGTGATGTGTATGTCCTGGCACGACAAAGGGGTAGACATTTATGATAGTATTGTTGTTCATAAAATGTCAGTGGGAGGGGGGACAGGTTTCATTGCTATAAGTTTTCATGTTCTGGTTTGGTTCGCTGGTGTGCACCGTAGTAGCTCAGTCAGGGATGGGCAGGGGCCGACATTGGATGACGATGCGAGAATACCTCACTATGGGGACTGAGTAACAGTTTCTTGACCTGGAATGTGTGGGATTTGGGCACCTGTACCAAACGGCATAGGGTGTTAACATTCAAACACCATCAAATATCAATAGCTTGCCTCCAGGAAATGCACCTGGATGATGGTGGTGCTTCTAGAGTAGCCAAGAAGTCGCGAGGTCAGATTCACCATTCATCTTTCTCCACATACGAAAGGGGCACTATGATCTGGGTGGACCAGGGCACACCATTCACCCCAATATACAGCGAATCCAACGTCAATGGTAGGTATGTACTCCTGTGAGGCTCACTAGATGGCAGGGAAATTGTTATTTTAAACACGTACGCACCAAACACAGATGACCCCACGTTCTTCCAGGTCATTCAGGACCTACTGTCCAACGAAGTAGACGTCCCATTCATATGGTTGGGAGACTTTAATTGTGTCCTTGACTCAGACCTAGACAGATATCTCTCCAAGACCGGAACGAAACCCAGAATGTCCCAGATGCTCCGGAAAGTCATGCATGAACTGGGGGCTCGTGATGTTTGGAGGGAGGCTCACCCCACGCTTCCACTCTTTACATCTCATTCACTCACGCACGGAACACAGAGCAGGCTGGATAGGGTCCTTGTATCGGGTATGCCTGCCTTCCAAGATGCCGAGGTGACCCACTTGGCGTGTTTCTTGTCTGACCATTCCCCAGTATGTTGTCTGGTGAGGTGGGGATGAAGCGGGCAGGGCTGCTCTATCCAAGGTGGTAACAGACTACCTGGAGACGAACTGTGGGGGCCCCACCTGGAGGGCAACTGAGTGGGAGGCCTTAAAGGTAGTAGCTTGTGGGGCGAGGTTGGGACTTGTGTGCGGGGTGAGGAGGCAGCTATATAGCGAGCTTGATAGTGAGGAGAATACCCTAACTGCCATACAGGCGGGATGCCCGACTGACCAAGATGTGGGCTAGATGGAACGAGAGCAGCGCGAGTGCATAGCAGATGTCTGGGATAGACTGGATAAGTATATCTTGACGCGTTACCGCCAGAGACTATATGCGGAGGTTGATGAGTCAGGGCACCTACTGGCGTGGATCCTCCGAAGGGAGCAGGCACCTCCTTTGACCACCATTCTGAAGGTAGAGGTAGGGAATCTTGTCCACACCAGAGCAGGAATACTGGAGGTATTTCAACACCATTTACGGCGGGTATACACTGCGGACCCCGGAGTGATAGCGGAGAGGTATGTTCCCATTGTCAAGGGATTGGCGCTCCTGCGGCTCTCGCCCACAGGCATGACAGACCTAGATGACAAAATTACCACTGTAGAAGTGCAGGAGGCACTTCGGGCCATGCCAGGAGCCGAGGCCCCTGGGGCCTTCCTACAGGCCTATTCCAGCCAGTTGGTGCAGCCTCTACTACAGGTATACGAGGAGGCCTTTGAAGCAGGGGTACTACCCCCGTCAATGCCCTTAGGGGAAATAGTCATGCTCCTCAAGCCAGGGGGGAATGATAAGGATCTTCCAGCATATCGACCCATCACTATGATAAACTCGGATGTCAAAATATTGTGCAAGGTCTTGGCGGCCAGACTGGCCCCCCACATGGTGCACCTAGGCCACGAAGATCAATGCGGCTTCCTACCAACCCGGGTACGAACATCAGATGATTGACGCACATCCTGCATGAAGTGCGGCACAGAGACGAGGATCTAGCCTTTGTCTCCATAGATCTAGAAAAAGCCTTCGACTCGGTGGACTGGGGGTATATTCTGGAGGTGCTCAAGGTAGCCGGATTTGGCCCGCGGTTCCGACGTTGGGTGTAGATATTGTACACAGCGCCCAGTGCCAGAGTCTGGGTGGGACAGAGCAGGTTGGGTGAGTGGCTCTTGGGGAAGAGGATGCGCCAGGGCTGTCCGCTATCCCCACTATTGTTTGCACTGCCGATAGAGCCTTTGGCGATCTGGCCACGCAGGGACCTAGATCGCTGGGGATTCAGTACAGGCGGGACTTCGCATATCATATCTCTATATGCGGATGACGCATTATTCTATGTCTCATCGCCTCAGGAGGTGCTTCCGAAGCTCCTACAGGTGTTGGAGGAGTTTGGCGGTTGTTTGGGACTGCGACTAAATATGATCAAATCACTGATTTTCCCCCAGGCTCGGCTGGCGGGCCTTCCCGTGGACGCCCTTCCTCAACTGGGCTTAAGGTGGGAGACAGAGCATTTTAGGTACTTGGGCATTCAGGTGGCGGTGGAGGATGCACAGATGCTGCAGCTCAACGTCCACAAGACGATCATTGCATTAAAGCGATCAGTGGGCATCTGGAATACTCTTCCTCTCTCCTTAATTGGCAGGCTGGCAATAGCCAAAATGGTGGTGCTGCCCCGCTGCCTATACATGTTACAGAATGCACTATGCCCCATACCCAGGAGAATATGTCGGGCGCTGGACTCCATACTGATAGACTTGTACTGTGCAGGCCGTCGAAGCAGAGTGGCGCTTGCCACACTGAATCGCACGTATGAAGGTGGTGGACTCGAGGCTCCGAGAATGGAGCTCTTTTATTACGCAGCTCAAGTGCAGCATGCCGCGAGATGGTTTGCCGAGGAGAACAAGTGGGAGAAGAGACCGCTCCACGATAGAGTATCGTTCGCTGATCTCCCATCCCTGCTTCTGGAGGGTGCGGGTACATCCGACACGGTGCCATATGTGGTCAGACAGACCGCACGCATCTGGCAAACATTCGTGGAGCGAATCCTGAAGCACACTCTGTTTCACCAGGAATTGTCAGTGTGGGATCTAGCGCCAGTCAGGAGGGTGATGTCCAATATGTCATACCGGGTGTGGCAGACGGGGGGTTGCACCTTGCTCGCAGATCTGTATCTGGGCGAGAGCTTTATTGCATTTGAACATGCAATTTTGGACTTGGACATGGACAATACATACACTACGCTGGACTGACCCATATATTCAAATAAATATGGCCTACATATCGATCGATTCCACAGCACACACAGACGCTAGACATAATACTTACATGCGGAGCCGGCAGGCGCCTTATATCATTGCTGTACAAGGCCATGAGGGCAGATGCCAATGATCCCCCGAGGGCTTTTGCTGCTTGGAACGCAGATCTAGAGGTGCCCCTGGAGGGCAGGGACTGGAGGACGGTGGGGGCTCTCACGCACACAATTTCTTGTAACGCCCACTTCTGACTAGTCCACTATAACTATACACATTGCACATACATGAATCCGGAGAGACTACATCCCATGGGCCCTGATAGGTCCAAGGCCTTCTCTAGGTGTCATAAAGAAGGGGCCAATTTCATACACTTAGGTTAGGAATGTCCCGAGGTTCGACACTTTTGGTCAGAGATAGTGGAGAGGATCAGAGGCAGCGTTAGTAGACAGGTACAGTTGACGCCCACGCATTGCTTGCTGGGGTTGATGCGTAAACCCAAAAAACAAAGCAAGATGGCATATAGGCTCTAGTAACTGCTGTGTTAGCTTGGCGCAAAATTGCAATTGTTTGGATGGGGGTGTGGGTTCCTGAGATCTCAGCATGGATCAGAGATGTGCGTGAATGGACATTGGCTGAGGAGTTGCACATGAAAAGGTGTCGCAGAGATGAGAAATTAGAGGACCACGTAAGGGTTTGGAGGGGGCTCTGCCATGGCCTGCTGGCCGATGACCTCCGGGCAGGTTCACAAAGCGCTTCTGAAGGGAGTAACCACACAAGCTCCAAAGGGAATTGAATGATTGGGCAATGGGGTTACATTTAGGATGGGGATGTTTACGGATAGCTAAATGGCTGGGGCTACAACCACTATAATGTATGTATCCGCTAGTTTTATCCGCTTGCTTCGGAATGCACACCTGTAATATGTTATTATGCAAAATGTATAAATAAAGTTTAAAAAACATATTACAAGTGCCAGAGGCTATAAGCACATGTAATATGTGGATGGGACATCCACCGAATTTGTGATAGAGTATCTGGTCCACCAAACTCTAAATCAGGCCCTAAGCCCAATTGTAACACTTTGGCCTGGAGCAAGGTGGAAAATAGACCCGTGCAATGAAGCAACCTCAGTGGCTATGTAATACTGCTCTATCTCACTCAGAGCTCTTGGTGCCCAATCTGAAGCTGATTTCTTAATAAATATGCTCCTAGCTTTCCAGTTACAGGAAAGATTCAAAATGTAAACCATGATAAGAGGGAGTTTTCAGTATTGCTCACATGACAGAATTCTCAGAAATCTTAGCTCAGGTCATGAGAACTGGTGAAGTGGCCTTCAAGTGTTTCAAATGAATACCACACAAACTATGGTCATTTCTGACAATTCGACATCCAGAGAAATCATTAAAATGGGAGTCAGAATAGTGAGCTGTGTGAGGCATACCTCCGGGTTTGACAGTCTTAGCAGGATGTCATCAGCATAGAGCAGTGCTTTAAGTTAATCTTCTGGAGTCAAGATACCTCATATGTAAGGGTGGTTCCTGATGGCTTTCGCCAAGGGCTCAAGGGGAAGAATAAAGAAGAAGGGGAGAGGGGATGTAAGAAATTGGGTTGAAGGAGGTGGAAGCCCCACTCAGGAAACAACCACAATCGTCAGTGTGAACCACAAAAGTCACTAAATAAACCTGTGCTTAACCCTCTGGTAGCTTGGCACATTGCTGGCAGGCTTAAGTTGGAGGCAATGTGTAAACTATTTATGAAGCACACAAACAATAATAATGTGAAAACACAACACAAGAAAATCTCACAATAATTTTAGAAAAATAGAATGCATTTTAATAAATAAAATGATGCCAGAAAAACAAAAATCCAATCAGTAGAACTGGAGATATTAAATTTTTAAGTTTCTAGTGAAAATGGCACCTAAAAGCACAACAATCCACTTGAGGTCACCTGGTCATGCTAGACTGGGGGAAAGTGACAAGTTCAGACCTACCACAATGGAGTGAGGATCAGATACATGAACCAAGTTAGTCTCACTGAAGAGTTATCTGCTGAGTCTGCCGCAAAGAGTTCCATTTCAAGTTTTGTTGCAGTAGTATGAAGAGCAGGCCAGGCATTGCGGCCAGGCACAGCTGTAGCATGAAGAGGCAGTCGGGCATTGCAGACGGATGTTGCTGGAGTTTCACGTGCAGATGCTGTGTTGGTGGTTGTAGGAAATTGGGGTACTGGTTGAGGGGGGTGAAACCCTACTCAAGCAGCAACAACAATTCTCCTCATGGTGAACCACAATAAGCACCAAATTAAACTGTGCTGAACCCTCTGGTAGCTTGGCAGAAAAGCAGTAAGGCTTAACATAGAGGCAATGTGTAAAGTATTTATGCAGCACTTCAAACAGTAATAAAGTGAAAACACAATACAAGAAAAACCCCACATCCAATCCAAGGAAATAGTGTAAAATTTAGTAAATTATTTGACAACAAAATAATAATAAATCCAATCAGTAGAACCAGAGATGTGCAATTTAAAAACATGTAGGTAAAAGCAGAGTATAAAATCACAAAGTGCCAGCTGTGGTTATAATGGTCACACCGACTAGACAAAGTCACAACTTCAGGCCAACCGCGAAGGACCGCGAGCCAGATACAGGGACCAAGTTAGATCTGCTGAACAAAATACATAAAATCTTGGTTGCGGAGCATTGTACAATCCCGCGTTAAGGATGTGTCAACAGTGGCGGTTCCGAAGAAACCGTCGACAAGGCTTGCAATGTGTGGTCCTGCGTCATCGATGAGGAATTCATGAACAGTATGAAAGTGAAAACAGTTTGTAAGAAAATGGCCTGCCAGGATGAACCTTTTATGGAAACTGGTGTATGCATTTGTTGTGACCATTTCAATGTAATTGGAGTAGGGAGAGGTGGCCCTTAACAAAGAAGTCTATGAGAATTAATGTTATCCTATAATCAAAAGAAAGAAGAGTTAAATAAAGTGACTTACAGGCTCACTAGAACAACAGTGTCTATGGCCTCTGCTCCTTTGGTGGATAAACATCTGCATTATTGTGAGATACCTGTATGATTAGAGAGGATCTCATTGAAACCACCAAAGGCTCTGAAGGTATAAGACTTTCGTAAATTTTTGAAGTGGTAGGTCATCAAAGAGCATTCATATTGCTAAAATGTGTAACTACCCACTAGTCTTTAGCACAATAATGAACTGTGAAAGCATGACATTAATTGGAAAGAAAACTTAATGAATGTTCCTTTTTACAGCAGTGCCAGGACCATGATGCCAATTTAGACCATATTTTATAAATCCACTGGAAGGAAATCTGAAAAAGGGTGTATGAAACTCATAGAGCCATCATAGTTGCAGGACTCTGGAAAGCTTTGCAGCAACCCTAGAAAGGAAACACTAAAAAGAGGTGACAATTCTATGAGTTAATAGCCTGGACTAGGTGTAAGGAACTATGAATCACTGGTCAGTGCACAGGATAATGCTGGCACTTGCTACCATCTCTTCAGAACATTCTTGGACCTGTTGCTGAGAACATCTAGAAAGAAGATGGTTCTGTCTGACTGCCGGAAGTAGACAATTCAAGAACTCCAGAAGCCCACTGTCACCCAAGGACTGGAACTGCTCTCCATGGTCAAATAGTTGGCCTTCTGTTTCATGCTAGAGGATGCAAAAAGAACTCCTGTTGCAGCTTACCCCTGCCCTGCAGAAGCCTTTGTTAGGGAGAGACCTGGTGCCTTGAAGTGTCCAGAAGGAATTCTCCGTATGCTGAAGAAAAGTGTAAGTTTGTCATTTCTTCCACCTCTGGAGTATCAGCACAAAGTGTTCAGGGTTCCCCAGGGAGCGAGCACCCTCAGTGGACAAGAAAAACAAGGGGTCTATTAACCACATTCTCATGCAGCACAGCAGCAAAACAATGCTGTGCTGTGTGGGAAGGAAAGAACAGGAAAGTTCAATTTTTACAGAGAAATGACACTCTTGTCCCGTCTCCATAGCGCCGGCGCACAATCAAGCAGCTGTGCACCACACACACACATTTGCACCATAGTGCAAGGGTGTATGGTGAGCCTAGCATAGGTTTTGTACTAGAAGGCAACCCTTCCAGAACACAATACCATGCTCAGACTAACTTTAAAACTTTTCCCACTTAGAATGTGTGCTGTACAGTGCAGCACACATGCAAAGTCAGAAAGTAAAAGAGAAGAGAAATAAAAGCATTTCTTCTTAAAAACGCCTATTTGAAATGGGCATTATGTTTTTGATGCAAAACCCAGTCTTCTTTTTTTAGTAGATAGGGTTTTGCATCAAAAACCCTGGGTGGTTGCTAGGGAATGCCCATGCAACACCCATGACATTCCCCCTTGGCACTAAGTAATGCAAAGCAGCTCTGCTTTGTGCCACTTTCAAATTAATTTCTAGAGCAATACAAGTTTTGCACTGAAATTTAAATTGAGAAAAAAGATTTTGTCCCAGATTCTCAAAGGTGTCACAGAACGCACCGTAGCAGCCAAAAATGCTGCACTGTGTGACAGGGAGAGAGCATGAGAGCGCCATATTCACAGAGATATGGCTCTCTCATCCGCTCTCCTTAGCACCGGCACTGATTTCAGCTGCTGTGCGCCAGGCACACATCTTAGCGCCATAGTGCTAGGATGTGTTCCTGACCCTACCGTAGGTTTTGTACAGGAAGGTTGCCCTTCCTGTACAAAATACTATGGCAAGACGAGTGAAAAACCTTTTCCTACTTTGCATGTGTGCTGAACTGTACAGCACAAGTACAAAGTTAGAAGAGAAAGCCTGCTTTTCAGAGGCTTTAATTTTTGGCCCTAAACCCTGACTACTAATGTTAGTAGATAGGGTTTAGTGTCAAAAAGCATAGGTGGTTGCATGGGAACAACCATGTACCACCCATGTAACACCCCCATGACGAAAATTAATGCAAAGCAGCGTTTTGCGCTGCTTTGCATTACTTTTGGGTACTTTCCAGTGCAAAACAAGTTTTGCACAGGAAAGTGAATCAGGAAAAAAACATTTTGTGCTGGTTAGCGTCACTTTTGTGATGCTTAATCAGTGCAAAATGTTTGAGAATCACCCCCTTTGTGCCAAATAACACGGCACAAAATCTTAGTAAATGTACCCCCAAATTTGCACTGCTCAGTGTTTTTTGCTGTGCTGAAATAGCTTCAGCAGGACCTCATGACAAACCTAGCTGGTCCTGCCACACTGGTAAATTTTTAGAATAAAAAAGAGACTAATTCCAAAAGTAAAACCTTGGACAGTGCAAATGGCAAATCTACCTCAGCACTGAAGCAATCTCTGTGACTATAGATTTCAGTTTTGTTTCACTCAGAGCTTATGGTACAAAAATCAAGAGTTTTAGTTGGAGCTTGAGAATGGTGTACCCAACTTTGAGGGCCCCTCCTCAGTTTCAGCTTTTTGCCTTGCCAAGTTGAAGTACTTGGAACTCCAGAAAATATACTAAGAGCTTTATTTAGAGTTAGCAGACAAGGTCACACATTTGACCATCAAACTCACAGTTCACCTGCTCTATTTAAAGTCACGCTCACAGTTAAGTTTCTGATGGAAAAGCCTCCATTTTCTCCACCTGTGGAAACCTTTGGGGAACAGCCCAATGACGTTGCACCGCGGCAATGGCTCACCTTAAGGCACATAGATCTCTACAAGCCAGACAGGGATCTCTAAATATGGCAATCTGTAGTCCGCCAAAGCAGCAGAGAACATCCCTCCGCTGCCTTGGTGAAATGGAGTTCAGCCCGCTAAACGTTAATTAAGGTCCTATGCTCTGGATTATAAACTCTGACTGTGTGACCCACTGGGCATAGCCTACATTACTCCATCCTGGTTGGCCTAAAATTGACATCCAGTCCCAATTGAACGCAAACTGAATTTTGGATTGTATTTCTTGGTACTTTTTTACCTCAAAATTAATAAAAATCCCATCTCTAGTTTTCCTTCTCTGATTTTAATTGCTTTTGTGTCTTTTGTTAATTAAATTGTTGATTTTTTCTATTTTCTACGTAAATTGAGGATTTTATTGTGTTGTTTTCTAGACCATAAAATTGTTGTTAGTACTTGAGCTTAACATACATTTTGCTGATGGATTATCTATAGTTTATAACTCCACTGTCAGGGGTTAAACAGAGATTCTCTATGAACTCTGCTGGGACCTTATCAGGGTGTCTTTCTCAAAGTTTTAAGGCCACTGGCGTACAAAATTATTGAACATCTTTCCAACTGTGCCCTTACCTGAGGGTATGGTGTAGATACTCAGTAGTACCAACGTTTATACATAAGCAACATCCCAAGAGCACAAATGGCTCAGTATGAACCACAAGGTTGCCTGGATCAGTCGTCCTGGTTTATCAACTGGGTGCTGGCCATCAAGCTCAGCAAGTCAAAGGGAGCAGCTATGAAAAAGAGAAAGTCATAAAAGGAGGTAAGTAGAGGGGTGTGCTCATCTGACTTATTTATAACATCTCAAATACTCTTGCAGAGTCAATCTCTAAGGCAGCCCGTCTACATCATTTGTATAGAGTTTGAGGGATTCAGCAGATCTTGCCCAATGTGTTCCTAGGGTCTCATGGTGAGGGGTTCAGTGGACTCAGGCTATCTTCAAGCTTTCTTCAGGTGCATGACTCTATGGGTTGACTTGGTATTGCTATTCTGAACTACAGCATCAGCAAGGTAGTCAATTAGAGTTTTGGCAGGGCCTTTGTCTCAGTTAGAAGAATGTGAACAGAATACTGGGTATTCTGCAACAAAAGGTATCCACTGGTCCATGCCCAGGTACATTTTTGGGAGGGTTGGTGTCGCTCTAGCTGATATTCACTAATTCGAACACCTGGTAAAGACCCAATCACAGTAAATGCTTTCTTACAATTTGAAAATAGCAGAAAATCATATTGCGATCAAGTTTTTCTCCTCAGTGAGGAGTCTGGAATTCTGTGCAATAACACTAGGATTTCCTTATATTTTAGTACTATGATCCGGTTCCTGCTTCCCATGGCTGACTTATGGTAAAAGCAAGCTCACAATCCTTTGTTGAACAGGTCTACAACATGGTAGATCTAAGATTAGCATTTCATAGCTGAAACAAAAGATGCAAGATGAGGGGGGCTCCCGAGATATTACAGGCCCCTTAAATTGTCAGCAGAAATGAAAAAAAATAACACTAGAGAACTTCAGGTTCCGATGACGCTGGAGGTTCTGCTCACAGGCCACTGCTGAGATGACAGAGCACCTTCAGGCACACTTTCAAGGGTCCATAACTGGGCTGGCATCACTTGGGGGGAGGAGGACTCACGGAAGACAGAGTCTGTGTGCTGGACTCAATGTGGTTGGAGCCTTTTCTGTCCATGAGGTTCTGATCAGGAGTCCAGCCAACTAGCCCTTGGAGTCACTCTGGTGTTCTTGGGTTCAAGATGCAGATCCAATCTATTTCACTCAGCAGGAGGGTAGCAGGGCATCAGGACACCAGATTAGCAGTCCTTCTTGCAGAGCAGCACAGCAGTCCTCCTGAATCTTCCACAGGTCCAGGGTGTACTGAAGCGTTGGATCTGAGGGTCCATTATTGATACCTAATGCCTGCTTTGAAGTAGCAGAAGCTTCTAGAGACTTCCACCCCAGAAATGCTTGCAATTTCCTACCTCTTTACTCTGGCCCAGCTTGTCCGGGGTCACAAAAGACTAGTGTCAATCCCTTTGTGAGTGTGCTTAGGCAAAGCCTTTGTGATGTGCAGGTGTGGTAGGTGACAGCTCCTCCCCCTGATGATGTTGAAGATGGCCCATTCTGCCAACACTTATTCCCCTTTGTCACACTGTCTGGGAGCAATACACAAAGACCAACTGCCAGCTACCCCTCATCATGTGAATCAGGATACAGGCTGCAGGCACAGAATGATTGGGGCAAGAAAATGCCAGCTTTCTAAAATTAGCATTTTCAGAATTGTGACTTAAAATCTGACTTTACCATTAAAGAGGGTTTTAAATTGCAATTCTTTAGACACCAAATTTGACATTCCTACTTGGTCCCAATTAAAAGTATTCACTTATTAAATGTAATAAGGTACTCCAATGTTATCCTTTGGGAGAAGTAGGCCTTACAGTAGTGAAAATCGAATTTAAGAGTTTTTCAATACCAGAAAATGTAAAACTTAAACGTGCATGTTCAACTTTTTAAACACACTGCACCCAGCCCTCTGGGCTGTTTATGGCCTACCCTAGGGCTGGCTTATATGTATTAAAATAGAAAATTTAGACCTGGCAAACGGTTTATTTTGCCAGGTCGAAATGGCAGTTCAAAACTGCACACACATGCTGCAATTGCACGCCTGAGATGTTTAAATGGCTACTTAAGTGGGAGGCACAAGCAGAACTGCTGGCCCACTAGTAGTGTTTAGTTTACAGGCCCTACGTACATGTAGTACCACTTTACTAAGGACTTACAAGTACATGAAATGTGCCAATTGGGTGTAAGTCAATTTTACCATGTTTGAAGGAGAGAGCAGAAGCACTTTAGTACTAGTTATCAGTGGTTATAGTATGCAGAGTCCCAAAGCCAGCAAATGCGAAGCCAGCAAAAAGAGGATTGAAGGCAAAAAAGTTGGGGGGAAACCGTGCCAAGGATGTCAGGCCAACATGTACAATGGCAGTATTTTTATTATATAGTTGCGCACTGAGGTACACACCAAATGGTGTGGGCTCCACAGCAGTGACACTTGTAAGTTGTAAACAAAAGCAAATGAACAACATGGCCGACTAAGTGAAAGGCTGAAAGACACCCTGCTGGGTGTCAGTGGTGTTTTGCAGCGTGTTGCGTGGCGCCTTAAAATCAAAGGATTCTGCGCATCATCAAAGAACCGAGAGTGATATTAGAGTCCAGCCCTATGAGCCAACACACAATTACACTGTTTCATCGATTAAAAGGTGGCGAAGATCTCAGCAAGCAGGCTCGCTGTCTGTCAGTTTGATGCTGTTAACTGTTCAATTAAATGAAACACAGAGCTGAAACTAGGACAGCCCAGTGTAGCGAGCTGCTGTTCTATTGATGTTTTGGGAACACTCTAAAGATAAAGAAATATAATCTATTGTTCTTCTCCGAGAGAGGCTGGCAGCGGTGATGAAAGAGATCAGGGAATGACTGATGGAGTCTTGCATGCATTGCTTATTGCTTCCATACAGGGGCTTGCTTATATTGTCATGTTTGTGCAAGTATAAAGCTGCTAAATTAGTGGAGGTGAGAGGCGAGGACGGGTGTCGTGAGGACAAGCAGATGAAAGAAGTCAGTGTCACGCTTTCTTTGTTCGGTACAACCAAGGGAAATATAGGATTCACATGCAGAACTACATCTAATCCGAAAAGTTTAATTGTTTTATGCACTATTGAAAAATTATGGTGAATATTTGGATATGAGACGCATTTCACAATGGGCTACGCTGGCTCAGGGCAGAGCCCGGCGCCTATTTTATGCGGCTGCAGTATGGAAACGTTAATTCATTTAACCCGATATTTATCAGAGTTATAATATTATTTGAGAGAGCACAGCTCAGAAATAGAAAGAGACAAATCCAGTTAATTGTCTTTGAGCTATACTTTCTGAAAATCAAACACTAACTATATAGGGTTACATGAATTTGCTTAAGTGATTACAGGTGCACAAAAACAGGCGCTCTGCTCTGCGCTGATCCAGATCATGACAGGTGCGCTGGCTCAGAGTAAAACTGAACGCTTGTTTTATGCGCCTGCTGTTCCTAAAGAGCATCAATTCAGCTCTATATTTGCAGTGCATGGTTTTCAGACAGCTTGGGAACAGAAAGAAGCAAACCTTGCATATTGTTTGCGGGCTGTTATGTCTTGGGTTAAATGAACGCACAGACAGGGCAAGAGCATAAAAACAGTCGCAAGGCTCTGTGCTGGGATAGCACAAATATTTGTGAAGTGGGGTCTGGCAAGTTGGCGCTTTTTACAGGCAGTGTTCAACATTTATATATATATATATATATATATATATATATATATTACCTACTGGCGGCCAGTAGGTAGTTATAGTTACAACCTTGTTTCTATTCAAAAAGCGTTTTTTCTTTTGCCAATATCTTTGGCGCCGTTTGACAAAATGTCACAAAATTTTCAAAACTAATGGGGCGCTCTGGTCAGCTCCTGTCTTGAAAGTTTCGGGGTGATTCAGCAAGCAGGGGTCCCAAAATGTGTTTTCTCCATGTTAATTTCCATTTAGACATTTCCTTTAGACACGGCTACAGCCCGAACTACTGTACTGAATTACACCAAATTTGACAAAAAGGTAGCTTTTGGTCCAGAAAGCACTCTTTTCTTTAAATGGTGTAAATCTGTTCAGTAGTTTTTGAGAAATTTAAACATTTACAGATATCTATATTTGAGAATTGTGAGATCTGATTGGCTAAATCCTCCCGATCTCGAGCTTGTTTCTAATTGGCTGCTAACACTTCAAACCAGGACGTGTTGGCAGCCATCTTGTGACTCGGTTGAACCGAGTCAGATGAAAAAGGGTAAAAAAGAAGAAAAGGGTCAGGGTAGGAACACTCTGACCCCCTAGGGCTGCTCAGGGGGTGCCACAGGGACCCTGAAGTTCAAAAAAGCATTTTTGTTTTATATTTTCAGTGGGAGTTGCGTAGCGTGGTGTTGCGCGATTCGTTTAATTAAGCCCCCGGGTGGGCCAGTTCCCTTGAGCAGTGTTTAGTTATGATGCAGGGGCTACTTCTGTCACGGGGACTGCCACCTCCCTCAGGCAAATATAACGATATGGGGGGTGCATGCGACCCCCCCACCGCCCAAAGAGCACCACCTCCCCGGAGCTATACGTAAAATTTAAGTGTGGAGGGGCTCAAGCCACTACTTCCCCGGGGCATTCATCAATTAAAATGCGGGGTCTGTTGCGGACTTCCGGCCCCGGGGAGCACGATGTTTCCGGGGCTTTAAATTTGATGGAGGCGGATCGCGCGGTGTCCCTTGAGGAGCTGTCCATGGCCCTGGGGACTGCCACCCCCGAGGGCCAGTTCCAACAATGTCCCGTGGTGTGTACCCCCAGGACATTGCAGTTTGCTATGGCAGGGCGGGAGCTCTGTTCACGCCCTGCCATAGAAAACTTCTGCTTCGCTTTATGGAAGCGAGCGGAGGAAATTTGCTCTCGCTTCCATGAAGCGAAGCAGATTTGCTTTTTGGCAAAGGGAGCTGCATGTCAGCAGCTCACTTTGCCCAAAAGCAATGTCGGCTCCCGCAGGAGGCGGGGAGCCTGCAGGGACCGCGGGGGTATTGGGGCTCCCCCCACGGTCCCCAAACATTGTGGCCAGGCCCTGGGAGAAAGCGTCCCGGGGGCCTAAAATGGCCTGGCTGAGTTCTGGGTTATAGGATGGCTCTAAAAAGAGCCCTTGTTTTCATTATGACTTTGTTGGAGCTACATGTAAGTGCAGATGCACAGCTTGAGGTTGTTGAGAAAAACTCTGTTTCCTTCATCTGTGAAATGAACTCCATCACTTCTGTAGATGTTATCCATATCAAAACGTAGATTGTTGTTATAGATGGACCCCATTCTATGATTTCTGAGGTAAGCAGAAACAGCTTTATTGACATTCTTTCTAACTTTCTCAATCTGAGGACAGAATTGATTTGACCCCTTCCATTCCTGTCTTTGGCATATATTAGGGTATACAAAGACAGTTTGAGGGAAAAGCAACATCAACTGTGCAAAGGTATCCTTCATTAAGATTTCCAGCCCAACCCCGGTCAATGTGCCTAGGTCATTGCCACCACAGTGCACAATCATGAGGTCAGGGGGTTGGAGATGCAAAAAGGTTTTACCCAAAGGCATCAATTGGTGCCACTTTAATCCTCTCTGTGCAAACCATTTAATGTCCACATATTGCAAACCTAGGTCTTTGTCAATATGTCTGTGTTCAGCATATCTTTTGCACCAGAAAACATAGCTGTGCCCTACGATCCATACTGTAAGCATTTTGAAGGGATGTCTGGAAAGAATGAAAAGATGCCTGTAGCTGATGAAGTCCGTTGGTAGAATGAGAGATATATAAAAAGGTGGAGAACAAGCTTTTTTTTGAGAAAACCGATAACTGATTGGCTGATGATCAACATTGCGCACTGAAAAACAGGATGCACGTTACTTTTGTGCAAAAGCATGTTTCTGATTGGTCAATAAAAATGTTTAAAAGGTACAGTACATAGGATACGATAACATGTTGCAGAAGTCAACCACACCTGCTATTTGGATTTGGAAGCAACTGTTCTGAACTTAAAAATATGATGAACTTGTGACCTGCACATGCCGTTGAATGATACAGAAACTGTTGCTCTGAAATATGGTGAACTTGTGACCTGCACCTGCCGTTGAATGTTGCAGAAACTGTTGCTATGGAAAATGGCATTAAGGAGAGTGGGGGAAGGGTTGAAACAACTGTTGTATTAAAATATGAAATGCAGATTTAAATACAAGTGATAAGCTATTAAAGTTAGTTTTTCTAAATCAGTAGTATGTTTAGAAGAAGTATGTTGTTCAAAATTAGCAGTAGTATTATTGGAAATATGTTGTTGAACTCTCGTAAGGGTTAGGGGCTACATGATCAGTTGACTGGGGGTGAGTGTTTGATTGGCTCAAACGTTCCGTCCATCATCCCCTTTTGTATCGCTTTGTTCGCCCTAAGTTGGCGGGGGTATGCCCAGACGTGGGTCCCTTGCTCACTTTGCCACTGGATTCAAGCAAGCCTGGCTGATGACGGCTGGAATGCCAGAAACCGGTCCTAGGATGCTTGTTTCCGGTCCAGGGAAGACATGGCTTGGCAGTTCGTGCTGGACTGTTCCCATGAGGCACAGGGTCAGACTGATTTGCATATGGCCATGTCTGAACTGGGGTGGTGGAGTGAGCTAAAGAATGATGATGGATTAAACCCAGATCAGTTGACTGGGGGTGAGTGTTTGATTGGCTCAAACGTTCCGTCCATCATCCCCTTTTGTATCGCTTTGTTCGCCCTAAGTTGGCGGGGGTATGCCCAGACGTGGGTCCCTTGCTCACTTTGCCACTGGATTCAAGCAAGCCTGGCTGATGACGGCTGGAATGCCAGAAACCGGTCCTAGGATGCTTGTTTCCGGTCCAGGGAAGACATGGCTTGGCAGTTCGTGCTGGACTGTTCCCATGAGGCACAGGGTCAGACTGATTTGCATATGGCCATGTCTGAACTGGGGTGGTGGAGTGAGCTAAAGAATGATGATGGATTAAACCCAGATCAGTTGACTGGGGGTGAGTGTTTGATTGGCTCAAACGTTCCGTCCATCATCCCCTTTTGTATCGCTTTGTTCGCCCTAAGTTGGCGGGGGTATGCCCAGACGTGGGTCCCTTGCTCACTTTGCCACTGGATTCAAGCAAGCCTGGCTGATGACGGCTGGAATGCCAGAAACCGGTCCTAGGATGCTTGTTTCCGGTCCAGGGAAGACATGGCTTGGCAGTTCGTGCTGGACTGTTCCCATGAGGCACAGGGTCAGACTGATTTGCATATGGCCATGTCTGAACTGGGGTGGTGGAGTGAGCTAAAGAATGATGATGGATTAAACCCAGATCAGTTGACTGGGGGTGAGTGTTTGATTGGCTCAAACGTTCCGTCCATCATCCCCTTTTGTATCGCTTTGTTCGCCCTAAGTTGGCGGGGGTATGCCCAGACGTGGGTCCCTTGCTCACTTTGCCACTGGATTCAAGCAAGCCTGGCTGATGACGGCTGGAATGCCAGAAACCGGTCCTAGGATGCTTGTTTCCGGTCCAGGGAAGACATGGCTTGGCAGTTTGTGCTGGACTGTTCCCATGAGGCACAGGGTCAGACTGATTTGCATATGGCCATGTCTGAACTGGGGTGGTGGAGTGAGCTAAAGAATGATGATGGATTAAACCCAGATCAGTTGACTGGGGGTGAGTGTTTGATTGGCTCAAACGTTCCGTCCATCATCCCCTTTTGTATCGCTTTGTTCGCCCTAAGTTGGCGGGGGTATGCCCAGACGTGGGTCCCTTGCTCACTTTGCCACTGGATTCAAGCAAGCCTGGCTGATGACGGCTGGAATGCCAGAAACCGGTCCTAGGATGCTTGTTTCCGGTCCAGGGAAGACATGGCTTGGCAGTTCGTGCTGGACTGTTCCCATGAGGCACAGGGTCAGACTGATTTGCATATGGCCATGTCTGAACTGGGGTGGTGGAGTGAGCTAAAGAATGATGATGGATTAAACCCAGATCAGTTGACTGGGGGTGAGTGTTTGATTGGCTCAAACGTTCCGTCCATCATCCCCTTTTGTATCGCTTTGTTCGCCCTAAGTTGGCGGGGGTATGCCCAGACGTGGGTCCCTTGCTCACTTTGCCACTGGATTCAAGCAAGCCTGGCTGATGACGGCTGGAATGCCAGAAACCGGTCCTAGGATGCTTGTTTCCGGTCCAGGGAAGACATGGCTTGGCAGTTCGTGCTGGACTGTTCCCATGAGGCACAGGGTCAGACTGATTTGCATATGGCCATGTCTGAACTGGGGTGGTGGAGTGAGCTAAAGAATGATGATGGATTAAACCCAGATCAGTTGACTGGGGGTGAGTGTTTGATTGGCTCAAACGTTCCGTCTATCATCCCCTTTTGTATCACATGGCGATGCGGCAGCGTGGTGGAGTGTCACTCCACAAAATTACAGAACCAGTTTGGGCACTTTTAGAAGAGAGTTAGAAAGGGTTAATATGAGTAACCAATAGAAATGTCTTTTACAATTTGAAAAAATGAAGGAACAAATTTGGTTTGTTACTTACATGTATTTGTTTGCAGAAAGAGAGGGAAAGTTTGCCATTACTGGTTTTACCTTGTTGAGAGTGCTGCATTATATTTATTGTGTGAGAAAGACATTTTTTCATGCGTTTGTGATATTTGATATTCTGCAATACTATTACAGAGGTGCATTACAAATTTGTAAGGTGTGTTATGTATTGTGTAGTAGTGGTTCAGTCTTTGGAGTGATATTTTTAAGTTTGAAAATATTTTTTTTTTAATAACACATTATTACAGAAGTGTGCTGTTTGACATATGTTACCAAATGTACAAAGACTCTGAGTAGTTGCTGAATTCTGAATTTCTCACATTTTTTTGTAGCTGTGTTGTTGTTTGTGTATTTCTTTTAGGTGTTTCTAAACTTTTTTTTTCTTTCTGTCCCTTTCTTTCTCTTTCAGTACGATTTTTCCTCTTTCTGCAGTTCTCTTGCTTGTTTCTACACTTTTGTTTTTTTATTTGTAATAAAGATAAAAGCAATGTAATTGTAATTAATTACTTACTAGTTACTATCAGTATTCATATGTAATTAATTTAAAAGAGTTCATTCATGTAACAAACTATTGAAACTGTTCTTTGTTTTTCAGAAAATTATTTTGTTTGGATCACAATTTCAAGATGGCAAGAAAACACGAAAAGAGAAGACAACAAACAAAACAGATCTACTTAAAGAAAAGTAAAAAGACTACGTCATAAAAAGATGAAAATGTTACTAAGGATAAAGTTTGTTCTGGTAAGAGCACTAAACACTTTCTTAAAAGAGTCGCAGAGAAATTAAAGAAAGATAATAGCATTGAAAGGAAAAAGAAGAGTTTTACAACAAAGCAGAAGGAGAACAACATTTCTAGTGGTAAAAAAACATTAGTTTTTGGAAAAACAGGGCATGTTAGAGGAAGAGAAAAACAATTTAAAGAGATACGTGGTCGACTCTTTTGAAGTAGAGTAATTCCAAATGTATTAAAAGATTGTAAAAAGTATAAAAGAAGATCAGCAGCGTATAAGAAGAAGCAACACATTGAAAGTGTAGTAGATACTGCTTTTGATTTGAAACGAAAATTATTTATTTTAATATTGAAGAGAATGAAAACATTGGATAAAATAATGAAGTTTATGAAAGACAAAAGAAAAAGAAAAAGACTTAGGGGTCGATTCCGATTCGGGACGGAAATCTCACCGACCGACTCGGTACGGGAATATAGTCCGACCGACACATACCGGCGTTGCCCGACCTGGGTAGTACGATGAAATGCATGTGAATCACGACCGACTCGTACGGAACACAAGCCGAACAACCGAACTGGACGGAAACAAGCTATCCGGCCGGGAAACCACGCGAATAGAACTGACCGACACGCACCAGGAATCAACCCGAACAAAACATACCCGCGAACTCCGACCCGCGCAGTACGATGCAATACGTGGAAAACCAGACCGAGTCGCACGGAGCTCAAGCCGAACGACCGACACGCATACAAAAGCCAGCCGAAGGAAGCCAATACTCGGCAACCGACACGTACGCCGCACAAGAAACCTAGCAGAAACACAGCATGAACGACTCGGAGAAGCTCGCACGAGACAACTGCAGCGTCCTACTCGGTCAGAAGAACGTCTCCTACATGCACAAAAAATACTAAGGAAAAAATATAAAAAAAAGGGCCAAACAAGCAATGACAAAGTCAATAAATACAGGGAAAAAAAACATGGAACAAGGACACACCCCCAACTCCACCTATATAAAGGACACAAATCCCTACTATGATCCTTTGCAAATTCAACTGACCTGCCAGCACAGAACACCATCACACAGCAACCACAGACACACTCACAGCTCATCCATCACACAAGCCACACACCATTAGCACCTCAACAAATAGCACCCTCACATACACCCAGCAAAACCTACACTCACACACCCTCACCTGCACACACACACACATCAATCCCCACCACCACCCATCACCATGCCCCTAAAGAAGAATCCAAAGTTCCTAGACAGTGAATTGGAAGTCCTGGTAGATGAGATCCTCAGGGTAGAGCCACAGTTGTTTGGTACATTGGTACAACAGACCCCCATGTCGCAGAAAACCAAGATGTGGCAGAGGATCGTCAACAGGGTCAACGCACAATCACCATGTTTGCGCACAAAGGAAGACATCCAGAACAGGTGGTATGATGTGCGCAGGAGGGTCAGGGACCTATTAAAGAAGGATTACATCGTGAGTCAGCGCACCGGCAGTGGCCCTCCTGCCAAACCACTATACCTCAGGCCCTGGGAGGAGAAGGTGCGGGCCATCCTACCACCAGTGAGCGTATATGGACTATCAAACATCCCAGAGCCTGGTGAGTACACAACAAATATCCACAATATTGTGTGGCAATACACACACATCACTGTCAAGGGGATAGTCAAACCATGCACCCTTAGCAAATCCACAGCAATCAAAAGATAATCACCCCAAGATTTGTCTGTCAGTCAGATAAACACAATACATGCCATCTCATAGTGATATGTAACTATGTCATGATATGTACAAACATAACTGCAAATACAGCAAGGCAGTGGCACAAATGTAACCAACAAACACAGTTAGACATTTTGCCACCACTAGAACACCACCTCACAGGGAAGCTCACTCAAAGGAAGGAATTCTGTGTATGCTGGTGAAGTCAGTGTAGCCGATAGCATGATGGGAGTTGTAGTCACAGATATTGGTCACCCTCACAATTGGCCCATCAACACCACTCTCAACCATGCTCACATCACAGGGAGTGGAAAACAACTGACAAGATGGCTGACACTGGGTACTGCTGTGGGAGCACAAGGCCCTGCTTGGAACTGTGCAACAACCAACAGCAGGACACCACTGTCAGCCATCTTGCCATTGCTGTCACACTCACACACAATGAAGTCCACTCAAAAGGAAGGAAGTATGGGCATGCTGGGAAGGGGGTGTAGGCAATAGCACGATGGGAGTTGTAGTCACAGATACTGGTCACCCTCACAATTGGCCCATCAACACCACTCTGAACCATGCTCACATCACAGGGAGTGGAAAACAACTGACAAGATGGCTGACACTGGGTACTGCTGTGGGGAGCACAAGCCCCTGCTGGGAACTGGGCACCAACCAACAGCAGGACACCACTGACTGACATCCTGAAAGCCAACTTGCACTCCCTGCAATGGAAGCACGTTCCATGGTGGGATATCTGGCTGGGTGGGAAGGAGGACTGACAGCTCTGACCATAGTTACCAGCAGCTTTTCTCACACACCCCCTTAACACAAACTCCACACAACTCACCTGGGAGAATGCATTGCCTCACACTCTAATTAAATATCCCACAAAGAACAACCACACTGGGTTATGCTGTGTGAAGCACAGGGACACTCTTGGGACTTGTAGCCAAACAAACGCCAGGACAACACTGTCAGCCATCCTGTCAGCACAGAAACACTACCCCACAGGGAAGCAGAGTCAAAAGGAAGGAAGTATGGGCATGCTGGGAAGGGGGTGTGTAGGCAATAGCATGATGGGAGTGGTAGTCACAGCTCAACATCCCCCACCCACATGGCCCAGCAAGCTCACACTGAAGCATGCACACCTCACAGCCAGTGAAAAGCCACTTCAAAGATGTCTGACACTGGCCTCAGCTGTGGGGAGCACAAGGCCCTGCTGGGAACTGTGCAACAACCAACAGCAGGACACCACTGACTGACATCCTGAGAGTCAACCTGCAAACACTGCAAGGGTGGCATGCTTCATGGTGGGATAACTGGGCTGGGGGAGAAGGAGGGCCGGATGTCCACCAAATACCACCAATGCTGGCCATGCACACACCTCAACATTCACATTGAAAAGCTTCAGGTTGGCAGGACAATGTGCTACACCAATATCAACCTCTGACTGTGACAACGTAGGACAATGCAATGTACAGGCCCGCATCCAGAGGTACAGTCACAACTGTCAGGTGTGTGAACCATTGATGCCCGTAGAAACATAACATACATTGTGTGTCTCTTCCAAAAACAGGTGATGATGGGGACACAGCAGCAGGCGATGAGGAGTCCCTGTCCCAGTCTCCGGGGGACACTGAGCTCACTGGTGTGGAACAGCCTCTGCACTCCTCGGATGGCGAAGACCTACCTGGCCCCTCTGGTGCGAGTCATCATGCAGCACCAGCAGGACCAACATCTGCACCCCCTGCACCCACCCCTCCAACAACTGCCAACACACAGACCACCCCTGCCAACATGGACAGACCAAGGACCACCGATGACAACAGCACAGGGACCCAGGCCCAACGTGGAGCAACGGACAACGACCCCAGTAACAACCCCCAAGTGGGCCTACGGTCACCTGTGCGTGCCACCACAGGTCCCGCACGTGTCGCCAGGGGTGGTGGGAGGGGTGGTAGACATAGGTCGCTGTTTGCAGAGGGGCCTGGACTGCATGATGACCCACAACTGGCACGCATTGCTGAGGTGTACCAGAATAGCACTGGAGAGGTCAGCCAGGTAGTGGGGATCCTCAAGGACATTCAACAGCAGCAGGCTGCCCATCAAGCCCGCTTGGACTCACACATGTCCCGTGTGGAGACACACATGTCCCGTGTGGAGACACACATGTCCCGTGTGGAGACACACATGTCTGGCATGGAGTCCAAGTGGGACACATTGGAAGAACTGACAGCGGTGCATAGGGACATATTGACATGCCTCCGCCAGATTAGCACCTACATGGCCACACCTCCCTGTGTGCCCACAACATCTGGTGCTGCAACAACTGCAACTGCCACAGGGAGGGAGGATGACTCTGGCAGAGAGTCCTCTGCACCGCAGCAGCCTGCACATGAGGGTCCCCCCCGGAAGAAGAGGGGTCGTCCGAGGAAGGAAAACTGAGAGGCCGATGGCCATGTACATCCCCCAGGAACCCAACACCTGTTCTGGAAATTCTCCTTTGTGTGCAAACTGTTCACCCTGTCGAATGCAACACAACTCTCCCACATAACATGGGGAGCTTAAGTTGGCCCAATGTATCAGATGACTGTGGACTTTACTCAGGACATTTCTGCTACCAAGACTTCCAACTCATCTGGGAACTTTGGATTCCAATCCCAATGTACAGCACCCACCATCCTGTGCACTATCCTCACACATGTATGGAAATAAACTCACTAATACACCATACTTGCCTCTGTTGTGATTCCAACATGGTTTCTGTCATGTAGATGGTGATCTGCTAAATGACACTGTGCTAACTGCTACAGCAAGTTCAACACCGTCATGTGAGTCATGGCGACGTGACACATATGAGGGAGACACACCACTAGGGCTACACAACACATACACACCAGGGCCATCAGACTCATCGCCTACACTGATGTTGCCAGGAAATACAGTGGAATGCACAGACACCACACCTATTCACAGTCTGTGTTAACTAGCCCATAGGTGCAGTAAGCACATGTCAGTCAGATGTGTGACCACAGACAACGCACATCCCAAAGTGAAGCACAGGTTTATTACACATTTGCAACATGTTGTTTCCACTACAGATGCAAGGTAATCCTACGTGGCAGTGGCCACACAGTCAACAAGTGTAGAAGAAATAAAGTCCAGGGGTGTGTGGCACATCACCTGTAGGGAAACGACTGCTTCCACCCTGGAAGTTGAATCATGGTGTCGGGGGATCACAGTTCACCAAACAACTCTGAAAGTACCCTGTGAAGGTCAGACATGACACACAGTCAAAAGCACTGAAGAACAGGACAGAACTGCAATACTCATGGCCAATACATGTCACAAGATACTCACAGAAAACCAAGTTAGCATGTCAACACTGTTGGGGAGTACAGACTACCTGTAAGGACACATCGCTGCACGCTTCCAGTCAAGTAGCACATGGCAACACTCAAACAGCACCAGAGCACCACCAACACATATCATGCAAACTCACATCATTGACATGACATCTCTGGATACTCACATTCAGCTGAAGAAGTTGGTGATGAGCTGTGTGCGGACATCACCCTCCTCATCATCACTGGCATCGTGGCCCAGGCCAGGATCCTCCACAGGTGGCGGATGTTGGTCATCGTGATCCAGGATGAGAGGCAACTCCTTCCGCACTGCCAGGTTGTGTAGCATGCAGCAGATGATGACAATCTTGCACACCTTTGCTGGGGCATATGGGAGGGCCCCTCCTGTCTTGTCCAGGCAGTGGAAGCGGCTCTTCAGGAGACCAAATGTCTGCTCGATCACTCTCCTGGTCCGACCATGTGCCTCATTGTAGCGCATCTGGGCTGGTGTCATAGGGTTCCTGAGGGGTGTCAGCAACCACGGCATGTTGGGGTATCCGGAATCACCTACAGACAGACAATTGCACATTAGCTGAGTTGGAAAAGAGGGCGGAATACAACATAGCAGAACACACACAATGGTACAAAGTCAGTACACACCGACAAGCCAGGCACGCTGGTTCTGCATCTGTGACATCATCCTCGGGATGCGACTACTCCTCATCACGTAGGCATTGTGTGCCGAACCGGGGAAACGGGCACACACATGTGTGATGCTCATATCTGCAAGACATACCACCAGAGCATTGATCGAATGATAATGTTTCCTGTTCCTGTATGCCTGCTCATGTGCCTGTGGTGGTACCAAAGCCACATGTGTCCCATCAATGGAGCCAATGACATGTGGCATCCTCCCCAGGGCATAGAAGTCACTCTTGACGACAGTGAGTTGTCGACGTTTAGGGAAATAGATGTACTGGTTCAGGTTTGTCAACATTGCCTCCAAAACATCGCGTAGCACACGGCTGAACATAGTCTGTGACATCCCACCAGCAGACGCCACAGTGTGTTGGAAGGTACCGGTGGCAAAGAAGTGTAGGGCTGCCATCACCTTCACCTTGGGGGTCAGCGCTGTAGGGTACTTCCGGCCAGGTTGCAAATGTGGGGCCAAGCGCACTGCCAAATCCTCAATCAGCTGCCTGGTGAAGCGGTACCGTCGGATGCTGTCACGTTCCACCATCGTTGCTAGGTCAGGGAATGGTCTATGGACAGCTGGTGCCCTGCAGTGCATAGGTGAAGAAAGAAAGATTGTCAGTCACCCCACATATGTGCCATTCGCCATACTCAATATCACATGATACATCATTACGAGACACAAGTACTTGATGTGTGTGCCGTACTGTATGGACATATATGGCACCTACATGGACATCATCTAACATCTCAGTTCAACATGTGTTGACAACAGGTTCCAGGTTGTGCTATGGGAAACCATTAGGCTGTGTCACAGTACCCATTTACTGCTGTCACGTTCCACACACACACCCCAGTGACATGTCTGGACAGATGCGCCACAGGCATCACAGCTCATTGATAGGTAGATTCCCAGGGACCCTGTCTTGCCACATGGACACTGGCATGACATGGCGTATCATGTACACGTCAGAAAAACAAACATGACTCCCACAGGTAGTGGCCCCTGTTGCCTCCGCAGGACAGACATGGACGTCTGTGACACACACATGCACAACATCAAAGTCCATGCACAAACAACGTGGATGTGGAGACTGTCTCCCATTGTGCACATGGAATCAGAGACATCGGAAACACAACATGCACACAGACTGTGGAGGGCCATCACTATTGTGGCAATGGGTCACCCTGTGACGTACATGCCTTCCCACATGGGACTCTGGGGGTATGTGACATGTCATACACATACACAACCTGGAAATGTGACCATGCCACATGCTCCGAAATGAACAGTTGTACATCACAGTGGTCATGTGCACAACACACAAAGGATCCTGTCCCCATGAACACGTGCACAGCCTGGGAGTGGCTGCCCCCAAGTGCCACCCCAAAAACCACATGTTTACCCCCATACACAGAAAAGGTAATGCAGCCTTACATGCCTTAGGATACAGTGTGGACTGGGTGTGGTGTTGTAGGTGTGCCCCTGAGTCCCTGGCAAGTATATGTGGCTGGCATACGTTCACCAGTGACAAGCATGGTGACATATGCGAGTGACCTGTACAGGGACGCGTTGTACAGCAATGGACCGATCGGTGTGCACGCACTGGCCATTACATCTGTTGTGAGCGGGTACGTGTTGTACAGCAATGGACCGATCGGTATGCACGCACTGGCCATTGCATCTGTTGTGAGCGGGTACGCGTTGTACAGCAATGGACCGATCGGTGTGCACGCACTGGCCATTGCATCTGTTGTGAGCGGGTACGTGTTGTTTCCCGGAATACGCGTTGTACAGCAATGGACCGATCGGTGTGCACGCACTGGCTATTGCATCTGTTGTGAGCGGGTACGCGTTGTTTCCCGGAATACGCGTTGTACAGCAATGGACCGATCGGTGTGCACGCACTGGCTATTGCAGCTGTTGTGAGCGGGTACGCGTTGTACAGCAATGGACCGATCGGTGTGCACGCACTGGCCATTGCATCTGTTGTGAGCGGGTACGCGTTGTACAGCAATGGACCGATCGGTGCGCACGCACTGGCCATTGCATCTGTTGTGAGCGGGTACGCGTTGTACAGCAATGGACCGATTGGTGTGCACGCACTGGCCATTGCATCTGTTGTGAGCGGGTACGCGTTGTACAGCAATGGACCGATCGGTGCGCACGCACTGGCCATTGCATCTGTTGTGAGCGAGTACGCGTTGTACAGCAATGGACCGATCGGTGTGCACGCACTGGCCATTGCATCTGTTGTGAGCGGGTACGCGTTGTTTCCCGGAATACGCGTTGTACAGCAATGGACCGATCGGTATGCACGCACTGGCCATTGCATCTGTTGTGAGCGGGTACGCGTTGTACAGCAATGGACCGATCGGTGTGCACGCACTGGCCATTGCATCTGTTGTGGGCGGGTACGCGTTGTTTCTCGGAATACGCGTTGTACAGCAATGGACCGATCGGTGCGCACGCACTGGCCATTGCATCTGTTGTGAGCGGGTACGCGTTGTACAGCAATGGACCGATCGGTGCGCACGCACTGGCCATTGGACCTGTTGTGAGCGGGTACGCGTTGTACAGCAATGGACCGATCGGTGCGCACGCACTGGCCATTGCATCTGTTGTGAGCGGGTACGCGTTGTTTCCCGGAATACGCGTTGTACAGCAATGGACCGATCGGTGCGCACGCACTGGCCATTGCATCTGTTGTGAGCGGGTACGCGTTGTACAGCAATGGACCGATCGGTGTGCACGCACTGGCCATTGCAACTGTTGTGAGCGGGTACGCGTTGTTTTTTGAAATACGCGTTGTACAGCAATGGTCCGGACGGTGCGCATGCATTGGCTAGGGCCTGGCATGGCAACGGATGCGTTTTCGAAGCTGTAACGAGTCTGATGCAGTGAATTCAGTTGGCCAGCCACAACAATGTTGCAAATACATGAGTGTCATGAAGTTTAACTTTTGAAGGATGCTGTGGGCGTGTATAAGTGGTGCTATTCCATGGATTGGCCAGATTCAGAAGATGCAAACGACTTGGACCTATCACTTTGGACACATGGGACAGTATCTGCTTCTGCAGCACACATATAATGCTGGCTGTTCCCCTGAGAGCTCACTTGCCTGCACTACATGCTCCAGGACGACATCTGCCACCAACACTGCTGCTGTCTCTGCATCCTCTGGCTACTGCAATGGCACGTACTGTGGAGAGAGCCCCAGCCTTCAGCCTTGAGGAGAACCAGGCCCTGCTGGACAGCATCCTTCCACAGTACAGCAAGCTGTATGGGAAACCAGGGGAGCAGGTGAGTGTGCTGTCCACTGCCTTACTAATTGTGCATGTTGTCTGACTAGCAAGACTTACAGTGTGCACACCACTGGCTAGCATGCTCACTGAGTAGTTCTCACCCACCAAAGTGTGTAATTACATGCACTGAACAGGTACAGTGCAGTAACAGTGCATTCCAACAAGGTTTACTTCCCATGCAATGATACCATGTAGTAACTGCTGGCAAACTGTTCATAGCCATCGTTGCACTGCCTGTGTACATCATACGCCCCTGTGATTGAGACATGTATATCCAACTGTGTGATGCACGTATATGTTGCATGTGTAGTAATGGCATTTTCACTTTGTCATCCTCACAGGTTGATGCCCACCAGAAGCAGGAAATCTGGCTGACCATCGCCCGGGCAGTAAGATCCGTGGGGGTCTACAAGCGCCGGATCCGCAACTGCCAGAAGAGGTGGCAGGACCTTCGGGGCTGGACCCGGAGGATCGCAAGGGTCCAGCTGAAGCTGTCGCCTCCTCGCAGGAGGGGCGGACACCGGACCCTGACCCCCCACATGCTCAGGATCCTGGCAGTGGTCTTCCCTGACCTGGATGGGCAGCTGAAGGCCAGACAGCAGCAAGGAGGGGGTAAGTCCATGACTGCACTGTGCACTTTGTCTGACATGCTATGTGCCCTCCTCTGGCCTGGTTAAACTTCCACAGTACATCAGTCTTGTGGTCCAGGACCCATGTCCCTCAATTGTGACATGCCCACTCCTCAACAGATACACATATGTGTGGCCCTTACAGTCAGGGAATTGTGTCACTTGGGTACTGTGTCCTTGCATTTTGCTTCGCTCAAGGTGGGGGACAGCATTTGTTCCCGTAACTTTGTGGTGGGATTCATGGGTTGGTCAATTGCTTACACAATGCCTAAGTTCTGACATGTAATCTGGGTGTAACTTTGATATGTGGTCCACTTGCTGATCTGAATCACCACATGTCCCTGGGGTATTTGGCACACACCCATGCTGCGGGTGGTAACAATGTTTGGGCCTCAGGAGTATGTATATCAAGTGTGTCACACATGCTTAGCCACCTGCCTACTGTCCAGGGCTCATCCCTCTTTCAGGTGGAGCAGGACAGTCATGCCTACTCCAGGGCATACAATACACTCTGTACTCCCACTCCCGTGTATCAGCTGACATGTTGTGATCAGTGAAATGTTCCCTCAGGTGTCTGCCTCTGTGTCATTGTGCTGTGGCTTCGTTGTCAGGACTACTGGGATGTTTATCGTTTAGGGCTCAGCATGCCATCTGAGATGTGACCATGAGAGACGATACTTCTGTGACTCATAGGTGTTTGATCACTTGACTGTGCACACAGGTGTATGGGACTGTGAACTTTAGGCAGCTGTTTTACATTCACAGCAGACTGTGAGGTGCTCAGGTTCATAGAGTTGTGTTTCATGTCTCCCATATGTCCAATTGGCATGACGTGGCCAAATAAGAGTTCAGATGATGTGGTTTGTGGGGGATGGACATGTGCACTTGTCAGCTACATAACTTGCATTCCCCATTTCCTAGGATTGTGACACAGTGCAGACTGTTGTTGGCTGGCTACCATGCCCATGTGACTGGAGACAGTGATGTATGACTTTGCAGGCATGCCTGTGCCATGGCATTTAACTTCCTAAGAGTGATCCTGCAGGGGAGTGACATGTGCAACATGCACCCCATTGTGGCATTGACTATCCGGACATGGGTGCATCATGGTGTCTGGTGCTGGTATGCATCACATGCATTTCTAATTAGACTCTGGCCATCCCTTTACCCGGACACCTGTACTAACTCAGTGGCAAGAGATGTGATGTGTGCATGTTCACATACTTCACCGTGTTCTCTGCAATGTCCAACAACTGTGTACATGGTGCATGTGTCAACACTGGGGTATTAACATCCAACAGGCACCAGACAGATGGGTGCAAGGGCAGGAGGGGTGTGAGTGCCATGGTTGACCATCAGACTGACAATTAGCTTCTCCTAATCTGTGTGAGCACTTTTGGCAATGTTCAACTGAGGATGCCAGGGCTTGCTCTGTAATGTGCTGTACTTACTGTGGTGTGTGCGGTCAGTGCAGGTGACTGATGTTTGTCTGTTTCCCTAATTGTTTGCAGATACATCCACGGCCACAGGAGGGGACAGCTCCATGGACCAGGAGGAGCTGCAGAGCCAGACTGGGTCAGCAGGCGATGAGTGGTCGGAGGGACCCAGTGGCTCGGAGGGCGAGGGGAGCCACACCGAGGAATCCTCAGCACCATCCACCTCAGCTGAGGACCACAGCAGCTCGGA
This sequence comes from Calotriton arnoldi, assembly GCA_963921515.1. Taxonomy (NCBI): domain Eukaryota; kingdom Metazoa; phylum Chordata; class Amphibia; order Caudata; family Salamandridae; genus Calotriton; species Calotriton arnoldi. Next base: position 213,242 of record CAWUFW010001724.1, read on the forward strand.
GGATGACTCCCTTGTGGAGGCGGGTGTCAGCAGCCACCACACCCCAGCTAGTATGTCTGGCCCCGCCACCACCACCGCCCTCCCATTGGCTCCCATTCCAGAGGTCCGTGGAGGCTCCCGTGTTTGGGAGCGTGTCTCCTTCGGGCCAGGCACCGCACCCCCTGCCCCTGTGTCCCCTGCTGCCCTGAGTGAGGAGTCTGTGTACCTACTTCGGCAGCTCCATGTAGGGCAGACAGCAATGCTGAGTGTCCTCCATGCACACACCACTCTGTTGACACAGCTGGTGGCGTTCATGGAGGGCATCTCGACGGTCATGTCTGCCCTACAGAGGAGCAATAGGTCCATGGACTCCTCCCTGATGGCAGCAGTGTCCCTCCTCCAACAGTCCATCACCCCTCCTACCTCTGCCCCATCCACATTTCCTGGCACCCTACCTGTCCCAAGCACATGCACACCTGCACAATCACCCAAACACACAGACACGAGCAGCACAGAAACACACAAAACAAGGGCAAAACGTGCACACAAGCATCCTCAGGGGACTGATACCACACCCACAGGGGATGGGGAACAGACACACACACAGGCATCCACAGTCACTCCGCAGTCCTCAAAATCCTCTCCCTCCAAGACCCCTTCCCTTGCCTCACCTGCAACCCCACCTACAAAGCAGCTCTTCCTCTGTGACCTCGGCCTCTTTCCCTCCGATCCCGCTGATCCAGCATACAGGGGGAAGAGGAAGTCCACCCACACAGAGGGAGTGCCCTCGCCCCCGGACACCCTCCCCCAGGCGCAGACAGCCTGAGGCCCCCACCCGCAAGTCCCCCGGTCCCGGAAGAGCAAGACCCCGCCACCGCCCTGCAGGTCAACCACAAAGTCTCCTTCCTCCATCCCTCAGTCACCCACAACACAGGTTCCCCCACCACACCCTGTCCCAGGTTCCCCCACCCACAGATACACCATCCCCAAATTGATGCAGCCTTCTCCACCTACCACTTGCTCTTCCAGCCCCACACCCCCGCTGCACATGTTTGTGCCACTGGTGTGGAGACCGTGTCCTCCCCCTCTGTCCTGCCACCTTACCTGAACCCCATTCTACTCCCCCGGAGATGGGCACTGCAGTGGAGTCCACTACCACCCCGTCTGACTTGGGCACTGCAGTGGGGAACCTGTCCACTCCATCTGGCCAGCCCACTGGAGTTGTGCCGGCACCCACACCATCTGACTCATGCCCCCCAGTTGTGCCGGCAAACACCATGTCAGACACCTCCACTGCAGTTGTCAGTGACTCTCCACCACCAGCCACCCCTTCACTGCCTCCTTCTGGTGAGCCCTGATCCTGTCCCTGCGGTGCCTGGCCTGACCCCCGTATGCCCCTCCGAGGGGAGTGTCCCTGGTTATTAGCAGTGCAGGAAAGCAAAGGGTGACATCTGCCACTGTCACCCTGTTTGGACTTCAGTCATGGACTGGCCATTGGCCTTTGGGTTTTGTCTGGACTTTCTTTTTTAATATGACATATGCTGAATAAAGCTCCTTTCAGTTCTCCAGTGGTTTTGCTTCAGATGTACATGATGTTGAGGATGCTAAACATGCCCTTGCTGCAGTGATGGTGATTTTTGCTATCAGGTAAATGAAGTGTTACTGTGCAGGACCCCATGTGGTCCAGGGTGAATGTGTCCTATCCTGGGGTGTAGCCATGTCATCCTTTGCAGCAATATGAGGGTGTCATGTTTTTCATATTTGCCAATGGGATTCCCTACATGTTTTTGCAATATCTCATCTGTGGCTTACACCCCTGCACATCAGATGTGCTTGCCATTGTTCAATTTGTCTATTTCCCTGACCGTGTGACCATCTCCACTGAACATGCAAGTTTGGGCATCAATGGGGAAGGACTCATCTGTGGTATCAGTGCAACTTGCTATACATGTGTATTTGATCGGTGCAGATGATTTTGATGACACTGCCATGACCAGGCTGATGTGACGAGAGCCTTCATTTTGTGCTAATTGTTGACTGAGTGACCAAGTGTTCTGCTGACATGATTGAGCCCTGCAGAGACAACGTATGGCACAGCTTTCCTTACACAGGAGTGGAGTCCCCTCATGGCAGTGTGTAATTCCGTGACATTGCCTGAGCCCAAGGTGTGTGTTGTGTGAGCATGTCTGTGTGTGTTCACTTCCATTCTGCTACGCAGGCTGGGGTCCCTAGTGATGTTCCTGTTTGTGATGCTTGCTGAGTTGAGCAATGTTCCCCCAAATCTTCACCCTGGGTTCTCTGTGATGTGGGTGCATGGCACATTACTGGTGATCAGGGTGTCATCCATAGGTGTGTTTGCTGTCAGGGCTGAGTTTGTGGGCAAACGCAGATGAGACACAGTCAGGATTCCCCTTGGCACTTGTTGGTTACACAAGTCATGTAATTTACATTTTGTGTTAGCTTTCAGTGATTGTGACACGTTGTGTGTGTGACTGCTGCCACTCCTCAGGGTCAGAGCTGCAATGTTGGAAGTTGTCTATGTGTGTTCTTTGTGGGTGACCTTGGCTTCTTCATTGGTGTGTGACTGTGGCCGGGATCCCATTGGTTGGTGTGGATTTGACGTCATGCCCATGTACAGCGTACTGTGCAGTGTGTCAGACATTCACAAGTCTTGTTGACTGGCCATGTGTGATGGGTATCTCCACCTTAGTTCCCCCCACCACCCCTGGGATTGTCATGGGTGCATGTGCAATGTCACCAGTCCATGTGAGCTTCACTGCTGCACATTGGTGGAGGTCAAGGTGTGTGGTGTTGAGTGTGTGCAAATGAGAGTTGTTGCACAGCTAGACCCCTACCTCCATGTTGGCCTTGGCTGACAGGCCGTGCTGATTGATTTGTGCTTGTGTAGGTGTGATGGTAGTTAGTTGCTCAGGACACATGACTGTGGTTCACAGTGTGAACCACATTTAGCTTTGTCATCACAGTGGGATTGTAATGCAGCCCAGGGTCACCACATTGTGGGGGCCCTGGGGGTGGTGCTGTGGTGTGTCTGTGTCTTGCTGTGTCAGTTGCTGTTCCTACAAGCTTGTGTGACATGTGTAATTTGGGCTCCCTCTCATCTAACAATGCCTGATTGCCCACATAGGGGAATCCGATCCATGAGTTACTTTTGTGTGGCACTGTATTGACATCTGTGTAATAGGGATTCAGGCCTCCTCATGTGTTGTGTGGTTGCCTGGGGACACTGGCACAGCACCCCATCACCTGTTGTGTTTGATATGCAGTGTGAGTCTGCCTCTTTGTGTTTGTGCATTTGCACCACTGCATTGGCATTTCTTTAGTGTGCCATTGGCTGTATGTTGTTTGGTGGGTTTCCCCTGCTGTCCCTGGGACTCCTAGGTCATCAGTCAGCACAATGATCATGGTTTGTATGTCCTATTGCTGCCATGGAATGGTATTTGTTCACCTGACATCTACAGTCTCCACAGGATATCTACATTTGTGTGTCCATTGGTGCTGATGTGTGGGTCTGCATTATGATGGTCACTTCTGTCATTGTGTTATTCGTGAATGTTGACAATGTGAGCCCCCATGGGTGATGTTTGTCTGCACATGGCCAAAGCGATGTTTCATTGGCACTGCACTGTTTGTCTCACCCAATCTATGTTGCTATGGGACACAAGCACTACTATGCCACTGATGTGTTTGTTGTTGTGTGACCAGGAATCATCCATGCAGTTTGGCATTTGCAGCTTTTCACATGACAACACTTACAGTAGGGGTTGTGTGGGTGGTAGGCATCCAGGCCCCCATGAGTAGGGGTGGTGGTAGTGGTAGACATCCATCCCCCTATGAGTGGGGATGGTAGTAGTGACAGGCATCCAGGCCCCCATGAGTAGGGGTGGTGGTAGTGGTAGGCATCCATGCCCATATGACTGGGGATGGTAGTAGTGGCAGGCATCCATCCCCCTATGAGTGGGGAGGGTAGTAGTGACAGGCATCCAGGCCCCCCTGAGTAGGGGTGGTGGTAGTGGTAGGAGGCATCCAGGACCCCCTGAGTAGGGGTGGTGGTAGTGGTAGGCATCCATCCCCCTATGAGTGGGGAGGGTAGTAGTGACAGGCATCCAGGCCCCCATGAGTAGGGGTGGTGGTAGTGGTAGGCATCCATCCCCCTATGAGTGGGGATGGTATTAGTGGTAGGCATCCATCCCCCTATGGGTGGGGAGGGTAGTAGTGACAGGCATCCAGGCCCCCCTTAGTAGGGGTGGTGGTAGTGGTAGGCATCCATCCCCCTATGAGTGGGGATGGTAGTAGTGGCAGGCATCCATCCCCCTATGGGTGGGGAGGGTAGTAGTGACAGGCATCCAGGCCCCCATGAGTAGGGGTGGTGGTAGTGGTAGGCATCCATCCCCCTATGAGTGGGGATGGTAGTAGTGACAGGCATCCAGGCCCCCCTGAGTAGGGGTGGTGGTAGGCATCCATCCCCCTATGAGTGGGGATGCTAGTAGTGACAGTCATCCAGGCCCCCATGAGTAGGGGTGGTGGTAGTGGTAGGCATCCATCCCCCTATGAGTGGGGATGGTCGTAGTGGCAGGCATCCATCCCCCTATGAGTGGGGATGGTATTAGTGGTAGGCATCCATCCCCCTATGAGTGGGGAGGGTAGTAGTGACAGGCATCCAGGCCCCCATGAGTAGGGGTGGTGGTAGTGGTAGGCATCCATCCCCCTATGAGTGGGGATGGTATTAGTGGTAGGCATCCATCCCCCTATGAGTGGGGAGGGTAGTAGTGACAGGCATCCAGGCCCCCCTGAGTAGGGGTGGTGGTAGTGGTAGGAGGCATCCAGGCCCCCCTGAGTAGGGGTGGTGGTAGTGGTAGGCATCCATCCCCCTATGAGTGGGGAGGGTAGTAGTGACAGGCATCCAGGCCCCCATGAGTAGGGGTGGTGGTAGTGGTAGGCATCCATCCCCCTATGAGTGGGGATGGTATTAGTGGTAGGCATCCATCCCCCTATGGGTGGGGAGGGTAGTAGTGACAGGTATCCAGGCCCCCCTGAGTAGGGGTGGTGGTAGTGGTAGGCATCCATCCCCCTATGAGTGGGGATGGTAGTAGTGGCAGGCATCCATCCCCCTATGGGTGGGGAGGGTAGTAGTGACAGGCATCCAGGCCCCCCTGAGTAGGGGTGGTGATAGTGGTAGGCATCCATCCCCCTATGGGTGTGTATGGCATTGGTGATAGCCATCCCGCCCCTATGGTTCTGCTGTTGCTAGTGTACGTCATTTGTGCATCCCTATGTGTGTGTGACATATTTCGGATACGTGACGTTTGTTTGTGTTGTGGGTGTTTGACTTACCGTCTGCGCCGTACGCGTCCGTACCGGTCCCGGTAATAGATGTAGAGTATTGGTAGGACCTGCACGATGGGATTCATGGTTGGTTCGTCTCGTTCGGGTTTCTCGTGGCTTCGACTCGTACTCGTCGCTGGCTTGTCCGTCTCGTCGCCATGGATCGTCTTGTGGCGCGAATCGGAGCTTATGTACAGCTCGCCCGGATGCTCAACTGTGCCGGACGTAGCGACGGGTTCAGCGCGTACGGAAGGCGCATCGTACTAGTCTGGCCGGAAGGTGCTGTGTATTTGCTTCCGTGCGACTCGAATCGGCGTTTACGGATCCGGCTCGGGCGGGGAACAGAAGCTGAAATGGGTAAGTACGGCTCGCTTGGAATCTGGGCTGTTGTGCGCATCGTACTTGTTCGTTCGGACGAGTGTTCGAATCGGTCGGGAAACCCGCGTTCGGCTTGTATTTTTTCCGGACGAATACTGTTAGGTGCGCTTCCGGCCGAGATCGGAATCGACCCCTATATAGAGTTAATAGAAGTAACTTTTGTAAAACTTTCACTGGTGAATGGAAGCACACTTCTACTACTGAGCCTTTCTTTAATGAAGAAAGCTACTTTCAACAGAACACATTAGTTGATACTAGTGGTCGATGCTATGAGATGAAAGATGGTTGTTCCATTCCAAAAGAAGAAATGGTTGTTAGGAGTGTGGAGGAAGTAGTAGCTGAAGAAATGCAAGGGAAGTGTACACAAGCTCCTGTATATAAGTGGGATTGTAGCAGTATTTGCAGTATTCAACAGGAATCTATTGACATAATCCGAAATTTTTTACGAGAGTATGCAAATAAAAGTGTTAGACAGAAGATTAGGATGTTAAAAGGACTAGATCCATGTAATGTAAGAAAATATACTAAGTTTCATGGACATTATCTGGCTTGTCTTTCAAGAAAAGTGTGTAAAAGTACTTTTCATCACTTAAGAATGTTAGCAGTACACCACTAAGGAATGCGGAAGTTAGTAAGGAAAGTGTACTATGTAAAAACTCCTGCATTATGTTTAAGTGAAATGACACAGCTCTTTTACATGGTTGTTTATCAGATGTACAAAACATTTGTGATGATATACAGTTTCGTTTTTTTGGTTCACAACAGCAGTGTGTAGAAGTGAGAGCTTGATAAGTGTAGATGTTGAAGAACACGGGAAAGAGATTAGTATTGATGAGTTTGTAGAAGAAATTACAAAGTTTAAGACAGTGTCCTCTGAAAAACCAAACTATGGGGGTCATTACAATAGCGGGCGGATCGCCACCGCCCGTATGGCGGTGGCGATCCGCCCGCCATATTCCACCGCCGGCATGCCAATTCCCCCCCGCCATATTACGATGGCGGGGGGGAGCCCGGCGGACTGACAGGGGACCGGGTGGAAAAGGGCACTAATATGGTGGCGGTGTCTGCAAGACACCGCCATCCATATTAGGACGGTGGTGGAGAGCAGGCATACGGTCTTTGCTGTTGGGGGCCCGTTGCGGGCCCCCCAAGATGTTGGTGGGGTGGGGGGTGCACATGGGGGGTACCATTTGCGTGCACAAGGTGGCAGGCACCGCGCGGTACCTGTCACGTTGTGCATGCAAACGCACAACATGCATATATTGTATTGTGGCGGGTGCTGCTTACAGCACCGCCCGCCGCAATTCAATATATTCGGGATGCCACCGCCACCGTGGCGGTGGCATCCTAATGCCTACAGCGGGACCACCGTTCCTCTGGTGGACGGTCCCATTCACCGCTACGGCAAAGTCCGCCCGCCATCGTAATGTGCCCCTATGTTTGTATTTGATATCGACATGTTCATTATAGAAGTCAAACTAGGAATGTTAATTTATATTTAAAAAGTGAAAAAGAAAACAATGATAAGTGGCAGCAATTTGGTGGTTACTTGTTGGTGGAAGGTTGATTTGAGTTGGGTACTGATCAATGTATTTGTAAATATTGTTAAAAACAATTAGAAGAGAACAAAATGCCAGCAAGAGCAGTACATAACAACTTAGAGTTAGTAGCTATTCCAGAGGAACTGCCAGATTTGAATGCATATGAGTCAGTTCTTATTCAATCTGTACACCCATTTCAAGCCATGAATCGATGGAGCCTAAAACAGGTAAGCTGCCACCAACAGATTTGCAAAGAGGTCTGAAAGGAAGAGTTGTGTACTTACCTTTAGATTTTAAGAAAAATACTGAAACTGTTGGTGGAGACAGAGAGGAAAATGAGCCAGTAGTTATTCTAGTAAATGGTATCCCAACAAAGAGTCAAAAAAGATGGCAAGAGTTTGTAGATGTTAATAAACTCCAAAAGGCTACATTATATATTGTAGGGAACAATATGTATTATAAAACTGTAAATGTTGATGAACAGGTAATATGTTTAGAAGATGAATCAGAAATTTCAAGTGGCCAAATAGAAAAATTGGACAAGTCGTGAAGTGAAGAGATTTATGAGCATTACACAATACATCCTCTACATTCAAAAGAAGTGATAGGAAACAGCATTGAATTATTTCAAATGAAAAAACCAAAGGGAACTCCAATGAGTGTATGGGAAAAAAGCTTAGAAGCTCGTTGTTTTCCACAGTTGTTCCCCACTGGAGAAGGTGGACGATTGGATGAGCGACCTGTACAGAGTCCAGCTTCAGAATACCAGTCGACAAGATTGTACTGTGAAGATCCTAGATTTCGACAGTGCATTCCATATATATTTCATCTTCTGTTTGAAAGTGATTTGTCTTCTCTTTCAAATGCAGTGAACCACATATTAAAAACAGGAGTTCATCAATCACATGTTTCTGCAAAGGAATTCATGGACAAAGTTCAACAAAGAGATGAAAATTTTGAATCACAGTTAATTAATTTGATGGCATGTCAACGTGGTACCAATGAATATTGGTTTCGTCGTCATGGTGAACTTAAATGTATGTTAAGAATCTTAGGTAAACCAACATGGTTTGTAACACTTAGCTGTGCTGAATATGCATGAGAAGATTTACTTGAATTTCTAGGAGAAGTAAATTCAAATATAAAACAAATTGAAATGAAGATACCTGGAGAACTCTGTTCTTTGGATCCTGTAAATGTGTGCAGGTATTTTAACCATATGTTTCAAACTATGATGTAATTTATCTGCAATAAAAAAATTGTCCTCTTGGAGCAGTTACTGATTTTTTGGGGCGAAAAGAGTACCAAGCCAGAGGTGCTCCTCATATACACATGCTATTATGGATAAAGAATGCTCCAAAATTTGGAACTGACACTGATGAAACTGTATTGTCTTTCATCGAACAGTATGTTACCTGTGACATTCCAAGAGAAGGAGGAGAAAAGAGCTTGAGACAACAAGTTTTACGTTTTCAAAGTCACCGCTGTGGAAAATACGGTCGACGAAAATACAAGTCTAAAGGGAAATTTTATACAAAGTGTTGTTTTGGATTTCCACGTCCAATAATTTCTAAAGGAAGAGTAAATTCTTTTTTGTCAGCAGTAAGGCATACAATAACTCAGAAATCTCCCAAGAATACATACAACTTAAAAAGAACAGAACAGTCAAAGTATATTAATGACTACAATCCAGTTATTTTGAAAATGTGGAATGCAAACATGGATATTCAATATGTTGCAGATAATTCAAATGCTGCTGCATGGTATGTTACATCATATATAACGAAATCAGAAAAGACAGAGATGAAAGAAATGTGGGAAGAAATTTCACAAGAGAAGAGTCTTAGCAAAAAATTGTACAGCTTTAGCTTGAAAATGCTTTCCCACTGAGAGATTGAATCCTATGAATGTTCGGATCGCTTGTGCTCTTCTAGTTTATATTCAAAGTCAAAAGAAATCATTTGGGTACGTTTTTTTTTTTTGATAATCAATTTTATTGACATTTAAGAGAAACCACAACAACAGTACATCGACAGCCGATGTCAGCACAGTATCTCGTGAAAGCATAACAAGAGAGAAATGCCACAAACCCACACCCCCACGCGCTGCCCCAGGGGCCCATACAAGTTTGTCCCCACACCCAAGACATCCACAGTGATTATGATATGAGGTTGAACCATTTACCCCAAATTTTCTGAAATAAATCAGGACAGCCTCAGGCCTCAAAGAGAGGTTCCTCCTGCGATCCGCACCAATCCACCCCTCGTTTCCATCTCCGCACTGTGGGGGGCTTGGTCTGAGACCAGCAATGTCCCTTTTGGCCACAGCCACCGCAGTGCCAAGGAGACGCTTATCGGCTCGCGAGCCGTCCAGGCCATCAAACCCCCTAGAAGCAGGCGCACCGGGTCATGGGGGACCTCCCACCCCAGGGCCAATGTGAGCTCCAGTTCCACTCCCGTCCAGAATGCTGTAAGGGCGGGGCACTGCCAGATCATGTGGTAGAAGTCAGCGGGGGAGAGGTCGCAACGTGCGCAATTCGGGGTAGGCCGCAGTCGTGCCTTGTACAGCCGTTCGGGGGTGAGATGAGATATGCCATGTGTAGGTAATATAGTTGCACCAGACGCAGTTTAGAGGAGGTCGTGAGGGACCTTGGGGCCATCAGAGCGTCGCGCCAGTCCTCGTCTTCCAAGGGGCCCAGCCAACCCTCCCAGCGGGTGCGCAATAAGTCCAGGGATGCGGGGCCGTTATTCACCAGGGAGCGATAAATCCTCAATACCCCCCTCTGCCCAGGTCTCCCATCATCACCTGCGCCTCAAGCGGACTGAATTCAGGGAAGGAAGTGGGGGATGGGATGTGCACATTGAGGGCGTGCCGGAGCTGTAAGTATCGGTAAAACTGGGAGGGGAGGAGGGAGTAGCGTTGCTGCAGGTCTGTGAAGGTCCTGATGTGGTCCCCTGTCCAGACGTCCCCGAGAAGTGAGATCCCCAGGCAGTCCCAGTGGTCGAAGACCCGCAGAGAGGAAGTCTCCCGCAGCCAAGTTCCATGCCATAATGGCGTGTGATGGGTAAGTTTCCGGCTCCATTTCGTATGGCGCAGGGCGGTACGCCAGGCCAGTAAGACGGCCCTGGTGATGGGGGGAAGGGCTTGGGGTATCGGAGCCCCATACAAGTACGCCTGGAGCTGTGGGAAGTCCATCGTTCGCAGCTCAACCCGGTATGCCGGGTCGGACCAGCCGCCGGTAAACCAGTCGTGGACCACAATAAGTCTAGTGGCCAGATAGTAGAGATGGAGATTAGTCACCCCCATGCCGCCGTCATACGGAGGAATCCGGCAGTGAGCCAGTGCCATCCGTGGTCGTCCACCCCCCCACAAAAACCGGGTAAGCAGGCCATCAAGCTCCCGGAACCAGCTCCCCGGGAGGTGAAGGGTTATGTTCTGGAGAATATAAAGAAAACGGGGAGAACCATCATTTTAAAAAGGGCGCTACGGCCTAGGGGATTAAGAGGGAGGGACTGCCATCGTTTAAGGTCCGCCTTGGTCTTGTTGACCAAGGGCGTAAGGTTAAGGGCCCATTCAAGTTCTGGGAGCAAGGCCACCCAGATCCCCAGGTACTTAAAAGACTGCCGCCGCAGGGGAATGGTGGTTTGCCAATCGAAGCAGGATCGGGACGGGTGAAGAGGAACCAACGTGGATTTTGCCGGGTTGAGGCGCAGGCCCGAAACCCGCTCAAAGGCAAGGAGAACATCCAGGCTCCGCGGGTCAGAGACCTCCGGATCCGCCAGGAAGAGGAGGACGTCATCCGCATAGAGGGCGATTTTGTCCACTTGAAAGGGGTCCCACCCCCGAATGAGAGGGTCGCCCCGAACGAGCAGGGCCAGAGGCTCCATCGCCAAGGCAAACAGGAGTGGCGAGAGCGGGCATCCCTGACGGGTGCCCCTCCGGATGGGGAATGCCTCGGAGAGCGCTCCGTTGACCAAGACCCGCGGTGTGGGGTTGGAATATAAGACGTGGACGAAACTCCTGAAGGGGAGACCAAATCCCATCAACTCCAGCACCTCCTCCAGATAACGCCAGTCGACGGTGTCAAATGCCTTCTCGAAATCAATGAGAAGCAGAGCCAGGTACGGGGTAAGCAACTGGCGGTGAGCGAGGGCGAGGTGGAGGCGGTGTATGCAATGCCGAGTACTACGAGCGGGCATAAAACCACATTGGTCCGGGTGGACCAGGTCGTGCAGAAGAGGACGGAGGCGTTGCGCCAAAACCGTGGCGAAAATCTTCACCTCTGTGTTGATGAGGGAGATGGGACGATAGTCCGCACAGGCGAGGGAGGGCGGCTGCGTCTTGGGGATCACCACAATAGTGGCCACATCCGTCTCCGCAGGGAAGGATCCCGCATCTACCACATGGCGGAACAGCTCTACCAAGTGCGGGACCAACAAATCCCGATAGGCCGCATAGTACTCCTGGGGATAGCCATCAGGGCCGGGGGTCTTGCCGGAGTGTAGGAGAGTAATGGCCTTGTGCACCTCTTCCGGGGTGAGGGGGAGATCCAACGTCTCCGAGACAGCTCAAGGGAGACCGGGCAGCTGAACGGAGTCCTCGGAAAGCAGCACGGCCACAGGGGCCCCAAGAGGCCGGGCCTCATAGAGGTGAGCATAGTAATCCGCAAATGCCTTGGCAATGGCCCGGGAGGAGAGGTGATGGGTACCAGCTCCATCTCGGATCTCGGGGATGATGCGAATGGCCCTGGGGTAGGAGACGAGATTGTGGAGGAGCTTCCCATTCTTGTCCCCCCAGCCGTAAACGCGCGCCACCGAGGATCGCCAAAGCGCTTTGGCGGATTCTAAGGATATACGGCAAATCTCCTCACGGAGAAGAGCGAGCTGTCGGGAGGAAGTTGCATCATCGGGAATAGGGTGAGCCGCCTCCAACTGAGCCGCCTGGGCCTCCAGCTGCAACAAGCAGGCATTCTGGGCCGCGCGCCGTGCGTGGACCAGCCCACGCGCTACGCCGTGCATCGTGGCCTTACCGGCCTCCCAGACTGTGCCCGGGGAGGGGACCGAGCCCTTATTGGTGGCTAGATAATGCTCAAGTTCCTGCCGGAGGGTCTCCACAAAATCAGCATCCTGCAAAAACCAGGCGTTCATCCGCCAGACCGTGCGGATGCCCTCATTGGGTCGCCCAAGACGGAGAGAGACGGGAGAATGGTCGGAGATACCGCGGGGAAGAATGGCCACCCCAGTCACCCGTTGGCAGTCAAGGGCAGGCAGCAGTAGTAGGTCTATGCGAGAGTGGGTGTGATGTGCCGCCGAGGTATGGATGTATTGGTCCAGTCGAGGGTTCCACACCCTCCATACATCGCAGAGACCCAGAGCAGTGGACCAGTCAGAGAGGCGCTTAGCGGAGGCAAGGCAAAACGCAGAGGGAGTACCCGTTGAGTCGCGCAGAGGCTGCAGAACGGCATTGAAGTCGCCCCCGACGACCATCAGACCCTGGGAGAAAGTCGAAACCAGCACCGTGAGGCGCTTGAGGATTGTAGGTTGTATCGTGGGAGGAATGTATGTGCATAGGAGACCCTACCCGCAATGGCGACGGAGCATCCCTGAACATCAGTCTCCACCCTTGTCAGTTGGAAGGGAAAACCCCTGTGCATCAATATGGCCACCCCCCGGGATCCCCGCGGGATAGCCGGAGTGCCAGACCCTATCGAACCCGTACCGGGCAAGGAAAGTGCAGTGAGTCCCCATGAGATGTGTCTCTTGTAAGAAGAGGATGTCAGGCGTTTGTCGCTGGGCACTGCGGAGAACCGCTGTTCGTTTGATACGGTCTAAGAGACCATTCACGTTCCACGACAGGACGTGGAGAGGTCTAGGAAGGGTGGGCATCAGGGCACTTGTTAAGGGGCATATGTGCCTGGGTGGAAGGAGCCAATACCTCGGGGGGAGCGGCCCCCCCGAAACATGGGCGTAAGGACTGGATCCGGGAACCGGGATCGGTCTAGAGGCTTGCATAGTGGTGGGCGTGCGTACTGCGCTGGCAGGCAAAACGGAGAGCACCGGCCCACTCCAGGGGAGACCCGGGAATGAGGCCCATATGCTCTGGGAAACCGCGGGACAGGGTCAGTGGCGTGTGTGCTGAAAAGGCTATCAGAAACAAAAAACAGCGGCCCATAGGCGGCCAAAAACAAAAACCAGTTGGGAGACAACGGTCTACCCACCCTCCCTCGCCCCCCAACACCCCCCACCCTACACTTCCACAAGTGAAGCATCTGTCGCCCTGAAACAGAAACGCCCTAAAACAGCAACACAACAAGTCAGAAAGCTAAGCTAAAATGGTTAGCAGAACATGAACATGACGTAGATGGACCCCTCCATATAGTAGGATATGAGATTCGTGTACAACTGAAAATACATTTGAAACAGTTATGCTGTCACTTGGAGCAGTTTGAGAAGACAATGTACGGACCCCCTGATTCTGGGCCCCTGAGTTCAAGCTCCCTCGTCATCCCCAGATCCCCGAAGAGCGGGGCTCCTCGACAAGTCCGAGTCCGATATGGCAGTGCGCAGAGTCTTGGAGGGGTCTGGGATGCGGCTCAGGTCACTCAAGGAGCCCCTCGAGCTGGAAATAACAGATCTCTGGGCTAGCGCCTGGGGAAGGGACCGGTGGGATACCGCATCCAGTGATCTGGAGGCCTCGTCGCGGCGGTCCCCCTTCCTGCGGGACCTGGTGCGGTGCCTCTGAGGTCTGGGCGTGACCCGGTGGGGCCGCGTATGCTCTCGCCGAGCTGGGGAGGAGACAGGTTGGCCCCGGAGGCGATGCTCCTCCGTGAGCCAGGTCCAGGCCGCCTGGGGGGTATCAAAGAAAAGTGCCTTGTCCTGGAACACCACCCTGAGCCGGGCCGGGAAAAGGAGACCATAGCAAAGACCCAGGCTGCGGAGCTTCTGCTTAACATCATCATAAGTTCGACGTTGGGCCTGTACCTCCCTGGTGTAGTCCGGGAAGACCATGATCTTGCTGTTTTGAAACGCCAGTGGACCCTGCGCCCTAGCCGCTCGGAGGATAGCGTCCCTGTCTCGGAAGCAGAGGACCCTCACAATGATGGGTCGGGCTGGAGCCCCAGGCGGAGGACGGGGGCCAGGGAACGATGGGCACGCTTAACTGCGAACCAAGGGGAAAGGGAGTCTTTGGGCATCCAAGAGCGTACCCAGGTCTCCACAAACGTGTCCGCGTGGCCCTGCTCAACCCCCTCGGGAAATCCAATGAGGCGTAGGTTGTTTCTCCTCGACCTGTTTTCCGCGTCCTCAGCCCGACGGTGGAGCTCCAAGGTCTGGGTCTGGAGGCGGGCCACTTGAGTCTTAAGTTGGCCTATGTCATCTTCGGCTGTGGTGATGCGTGATTCTGCCTCCGTAATCCGTGCCGTTGCGTTGCGCAGGTCCTGGCGAATGAGGGCCATGTCCACCCTCACCTCGCCAATCTTAGCTTTAACTGAGGCCTGCAATGCGCCAATCGCCTGAAGGATGGTGGAGAGATCCCCCCAACGGGGGCAGGAGTACTGGCCGCTCCTCCTCCAGGGTCCCGGTCGGTCGTGGTGTATTGATCCATTGTTGTTTGGGTTTGAGGGGCAGGGGTCTGCATGGTACGATTCCTGCCCATCGCCACCAGGGATGAGGTCCGGTCACTGCACGAGCAGGGGGGGAACGGTCCACAGTCCCAGTGAGGAGGGGGGAGGAGGAGGGCCCCCGCACCCAGAGCGTCGATACTCAGGCCCGGGCGCTCAGGCCAGTCCCCCCGGGTCCCCGCAAACCCCCGGGCCACTCAATGTTTCGCCAAGGCCCCCAATCCGGCGCTACGGGCAGTGGTGGGCAATGTCTCCTCTCAGTCCAAGAAGGAGGGTCAAAGGGCCAGGAATGAGGGGCCCCAGGAAGGCGGGCCACCAAATCACGCTGCAGCAGGCGGCAAGCAAGCCACCCCCAGGAGATGGGCGCCACTCAGGGACGGCGGCCGGGGACGGACAGCAGGCTCCCCCGGGGTGCATACAGGTCCAGGCCGAGGGCAAAGGCCAGAGGATGCCCGGCAGTGCGCCCCGCACTGCCCAACAACGGAGGCCGGGAGGGAGTCCGCCACCGCTAGGAAAGCACCAACCCAGTGAGGGGGGGCCCATAAGAAAGAAGGGGGCCGACCCCGGGGCCACTCCGCCAGCGAGGAGCCGGGTTTGAGCAGGGTGATACAGGCAGGCGGGCAGGCAAACTTCCTCTGCACCCACGCAGGCCGAGATTCACACAGAGACACCCCCCCAGAGGTGGCACGGGGTAGAGGCTCTTCACGCCGCCACCCGACAGTGGTGGCCGGGATTGGTGGTACCGGAGAGGGCTACCATGGGGCCGTGGGCCCGCTCTCCCCCGGTGGCGATGTGGCGCAATGCAGGACGGCGAGGGGAGGGGGGGCCTCCACAGCGTCCACACTGCCCCCACACCACCCCCCAGGTTCACCCCACTCACCACTGGTCCACAGGGGTCTCCGTAGCCTCAAGCGCCAGCCCCCTCCGCAGGCAGGAAGGAGGCCGGAGGGTACCAGTCAGGCCGGAGCAGCAGGCCGCACAGCTGCGGGCGAGGATGCGGGCCCCTCCAGGGGCTGCAGCATCCCGGGAGGCTCTCGCCGGGCCTCGGTGGGCCAAAGCGCAGGGCGCCAATGCTCAGTCCAGGGCAGGCCCCTCCTTCAACGAGCAGGGTGGCGGAGAGCGGATCCCCAAGGGAAGGGAGGAGGTGAGGGCACTCACGCCGCTGCCCGACACCGGCAGCCGAGCCCGGCAGCACCCCGACCGCTGCGGGCCCCTCACTGCAGACAACCCGGGCCTGGGTCAACCCCGGGGAAAGCAGCAGGCAGAAGCAAGCGGCAAGGAGGAGCCCTCCATGCGGGCGGATCGGGGTCGCCTCCTGCGCCGCCGCCGATCACTCCCTCGCGGCCCGCACCGCGGCCCCGGGCGTCGCCTCAGCGGGGCCGCCGCCTCAGCGACGCCACAGACGGTCCGCAGCTTGGCCAGGTCACGGGCGGCCCAGGAGGTCAGGTGAGCACTGCCCCAACTCCGAAATGGCAGGATGGACCCAGGGATGGGACGCCAGGGTCCAGGGCGACCGGCTGAGGGACAGGTCGCCGGGGAGGCCGCCATTTTAGACCTGGAGGGCCTCCGAGGCAGGGAGGCCAGACCAAAGCACTGGGGGGTCCAATCCGCCCGACAGTAGAACCGGAGCACAGCTGAGGGAGCAGGGGGCTCCCGGTGACAGCGAGGATGGTCGGATGGCAGTCGTTCAAGGGTAGATAGCAGGTGGATGACGGAGGGGGTCCGGAGCACCCTTAGAGTGCGACCGCCATCTTGATGCCTCAGGCCACGCCCATTTGGGTAAGTTTAGGTCTTGCCTGCACACGAAATAGAGTATTGAAAACATTAGAAGAAATTGAATACTTAGCCCTGAATGAACCAGAAAGTACAGAAATTCTTAAAACTAATATGTTGGATACATACTATCCCAAAAGGAGTGCACATGTGGAAAAGCTATGTCTGTATGAAATACTTCAACATTACAGCTTTACAAGAAATGTTACAGAAAATATAGAACAAGGAAAATATGCAGTGATTGGATGTGACGGATGTTTAGTAAAACATGCCAAAGGAAATCTTATTGACCACAGAAAACTCAGTTGTGAAACTCCAGATAAGAGAGAATTTTTCTATTTAGCACTTCTGCAACTGTTCAAGCCATGGCATAATGAAACAGAATTACTTGGAGATTTTGACTGCTACAAAGATTCTTTTAATGTATGTAAAGATAGCATTCAATGCACAATTTTCCCTGCATATCTACAAATGTTAAATGATGAGATTGAACAAGAAAACACTATTGCAGCTGAAATAGCTAAAGACAGTTCTCAAGATAGTCAAAGTTCTGGTCCACTGAGTCAAGATCCACTGGGACAACCAATATTCAAAAATAAAGCAGCAATAGCCATCAATGAGGTAGAAACTGCAATGCAATAAGCACAACAGGATTATATTCCGTTGGAAAAGTTAGAAGAACAACTAAATATTGAACAGAAAGAAATATATGTACAAGGGACACAACAAATACAACATGGTTTGTTGCATGAAAAAAAGAATGCCAATGTTCATCATTTAAACCTATTCTTATGTATATCAGTGGTCAAGCTGGAACAGGTAAAAGTTTTTTAATTAAAGTTTTGACCAGTTATCTACAGAAAACTACACATTCAGATTTATTTTGTGTTGTGACAGCTCCAACTGGATTAGCAGCACACAATATTAAAGGGATTACTTTACATAGATTACTTATGCTACCAGTTGAACATGATAATAAATTAGAATATCAGAAGCTGTCTGGAGAAGCTTGTTATGAAGTGTCAAGAGTACTGAAGAAAATTAAACTTTTAATCATTGATGAGGTGAGCATGGTCTCAAACTTAATGCTTGCCTTTGTATACTTGAGAATGCAACAGATTTTAAAAACAGAATACAATGTGCTGTTTGGAGGAAAACATTTACTTGTATTTGGAGATCTATTATAACTAACTCCTGTAAAAGAACAACCAGTTTTTAAAAAACTTGTGCATGAAGATACTAGAAAAACTTTGGGAACTATTGGAAATGTGAACATTTGGTTAAATTTTGAATATAAAGAACTTAAAAAGAATATGCGACAAGCAAGTGATGAAGATTATGGAAATATTCTTAAAGATATAAGAATTGGTGTCTTGACGAAACATGGTAAACAAGCTTTAGAAAGTTGGCTACTAAGGAACTTGTTTACAACTGAAAACACAGCGGTTGAAGTAATGTATCAGAATATTGGAGAAAAGAAGTCTATAGTTTGCCTAATGCCTACACTGCAAGAGTGTTCTACATTCAATCAAGAGCTTTTGAAACTGGAAAAACAAGAAATTGTTGAAATTGAAGGTATTGAGAAAATTCAACACTAGGGAGTGACTATTCTTCTTAGAGAGAAACTACAGACTAAATTGCACTCTTTGGAAAAGTCTGTATCTAAAACTGCAGGCTTAGAAACATTTTTACATGTATGTATAAGCTGTTGGGTAATTTTACGGCGTAATTTTAATGTAGAAGGTTTAGTAAATGGAGCAATGGGAAAAGTTGTTGATTTTGTAAATTTTCAGAACAGAGATGGAATAGAATTTTTTTAAATAAAATTTGATCATATTAAACAGGTAAGACAGATTGGGTGTTGTGCTGTACGTTTTTTGCTTGTAAAAGACTTGTATGTTTGCAGAATACAGTTTCCTCTGTCTTTAGCATATGCAGTAACTATTCATAAATCTCAAGGTTTAAGTATAGACAGTGCTTTGGTAAATATTGGAAGTACAGTGTTCAAAGAGGTAATGGCATACGTTGCATTAGCTCGAGTAAGAACATTGTCTAGTTTGTATTTGATTGATTTCGATGAGATAAAGTTTAGTGCTGATGTAAATTGTGCAAGAGAGTATAATCGTTTAAGAAGACTTTATACACCAGATTTAGGTGAATATCCCATATATGAGAAACGTGTTGTGTCCAAAACGGAAATTTGTCAAAGATTCAAGTGAGGTTCAAAAACCTAAAAAAATCAAAGAGAAAGTTGAATGTGTAAAGAAACAGAAAATAGAAACTGTTGATGACATTGTAGGATACCAGTTGGAAAATAGTTCAGATATCAACTGTTATGCTAATGTGATTCTGAATGTTGTGTTTTATCTAGAAGATCTTCATCAAGAAATCATGGGAAATCATGAAAAAAGATTCTTTTCTTCAACAGTTGGTAACTGACAGAAGTAAAATCCATACTGCTTCTGGAATTCGGTATCTTTTGGATATATGTACTGGTTCATTGACATTTACTCTCAATATACAACAAGATGCACAAGAATTTCTAATGCTTATGCTTGGAGTATTAGAAGATGAAGGAATACAGGTTGAAAACTTATTTGGCCTAAGTTACAGATGGGATCATAAATGTGAACAATGTTCATTTACTTCCAGCACCGAAATACACAAAGAACGATTCATATACTTAAGGATACCAGACTGCAAATCAGTACCTTTTAACAAATTAGTAAAAACAGCCAATCATGATATGAAATGTTCGCATTGTAAATCACAGATGTTGTCTACCTTACATATAGGTAGATATGGAAAATATCTCATTTTAATGCTACAACGTTGTAGAGCAAATGGAAGAAAACTGGAAGGCAAAATTAAAATTTTTGTTCCAAGTCAAATATCTATTTGTGGAAGGACTTTTACAGCAATGGCTATTATTTCAATGCTGGACCTACTACCACATCTGGACACTGTACTGTGTATTTAAAGTGTAATAAAGGATGGACACATTGCAATGATGCCCACTTGGAATTTAAACCTAGATTGCCTTACGAATTACCAAATTCATATTTGATATTTTTGAAGCAAAAGTTTTGAATACATCATTCAGCCTATTGGGAAGATGTGAACATGAATTAACAAATTCATATGGGATATTTTGGAACCATAAGTTTTGAATACATCATTCGGCCTATTGGGAAGATGTGAACAGAAAGTAGACAGCACTGGAAACAATTACTAATTATAATTAGTGTTTGGAGTATTATTTGTGCTAATTGGTATTGCATTTGGAAAAATTGTGTTGAAAAGCAAATAGTTTATGTATTTGTTGTGTAGATTGTACCAGATGTAAATGAGAGTGTACATTTCGGAAATGTCCTTGAGATAAATAATAGACATACTGTACAAGAAGGATGTAATAAGGAAACTATAGTTAGGAAAACACATAGCTACACATATTCAAAAAATTGCTCTACGCTGATTTGTATTTTTTTTCTACAATCTAGTTGATTGTTTTTTTCCCCGCTGTTCCATGATGATACTACGTTGAAATCACTGTATATGGTGAAGTTAAGTGGAATCTGAGAACAGCAAAAAGGGAAACTGAAAATGTTATGTAATTCTAAAATTATGTTGTCCTTTTAAAAATGTGATAGTATAATTTCTGTAATACATTATATTACATAACAGTTTTTCTTTTTCTTCTTTATAGTAGGTAGTGGCGAACTTTGAAAAGAGTTTAGATCCTGTTTACCACAATACTACTCGAAAATAGTTCAACAGAGTCATGTTTCTAAATTACCTAAAAAGGTAAGACTACATATGATAATATGTATGATAAGGTGAAACAATGTTTGAAGTTTATTTATATGTTATTTATTTGTAATAAAAATTATTCTTGATCCTTTATACTATTTGATAACTTTGGTCATGTTGCTGATGTCATCAGCCAGGTAGTCATTCTTTTACACAAACACTACCTATGCTCTCAGGTAATCTCTGTAGTACAACTTTAGCATTAATAGGATAACCCAGGCATTATCCTTGCATTTTTCATTTTACACAGGCACAACCTATGCACTCATGGTATCACACAGAGAGTACCCCTGCACTTATGCAATCACCAACGGTCTACCCATGTACTCATATTATCACCCAGGCCCTACTCATGTACTCATCCATTCACTCAGGCACTACCTATAGAGTAATCTATTCACTCAGGCTGTTGCAGGGATTCAGCCTAAGGTGACAACTATGCGTATGATTATAGGACCTTAGTAGGTAGGGACTGAGTCATCCTATTACCTGAGTGCCCATAAGCCCCGGACCAACTTGCCCTATTGTCTCATTTACTCTCCTAATCCCTTACAGAGAAACAAATGATTAGACAACCCAGAACACAACACTTCCACATCTCTCAGGAATTGCGGTAACAAGACACACCCTTTCACTGTCACTCTTGTAAGATCTGAGACAGACATGAAACATTTTAAAATATTTATTTTAAGTAACGTGGCGTAACGTGCAGTATATGTGCCACAACAAGAACAAAAGTGTATGATAGGATTATAATCAGTATAGCAGTTAGTCCATATCTGATAAAGGGAGACGTCATCATAAAAAGACAATGGAGAAAACACTATACTGCATAACCTCCCTCTACCTTGCTAAAACAAAGTATTATTATATAATGGAAGATCTCTGAGCTTTGTCTGCAGACCACAAAACTTTGAATATAGAAATCTAAATGATAGGTGCTCTTTCGCTGTTCTCTCTGGAAACGTTTCTGTCCAAGTGTGTGTGCCACCTGTTCATGTATCTCAATTCTATCACAGTATGGGTGTTCAACAACAACTGCATTGGTATGTTTTATACAGGTGCTAGGGCCAGACCAGAGCAAAATAAGAAGGGGCATTGTTTATCGACTTTGCCCAGAATGTTGAATTTAAAGTTCCGAAAGATGCTCAAAAGAAACACAGCAGAAGTTCTCATGTGAAAAGTACGAACAAGGTATTTTGCTAAAATAAAGCCTTGTGTTACTGTGTGCAAAAGCTGGATAATAGCTGCAGGGCTCATGGTAACTTAGTGAAGTCGATTATGTCCCCAACAGCCAGGTCGCCCCTCCCCTTGGGCAGCTGTGTAGCGCCCAGGCAAACAGAAAGGAAACATAAGCAGAGCCAAAGTGAATCTGTAAAGGCGAAATCGTAGAAAAAGTTAATATCTGAAAGTTCGCAAGGAACAAAAAACAAAATGAGAAAAAGTTAAAAAAACAGTGTTCTTGAAGTGTAGAAATAGCAAGCCATCAAATCGGGTTCCCATGCGCACTTATAGAGATCCATCAAAATGCAAGAATTCACAGCACCGCGGAATGCAATCAGCTCCAAAAGGTCATCCACACCTCTCCAAGCAAAGAGGGCCGACATCCAATTGAGCAAGCCGAAAGAACAGACATGCTCATCTTAATCTCGTGCAACAAGGAGCATGTCAGGGCAACCTGCATGATATTCGATGATACTCCACTGCAAGAGGCGCTGCGCATGAGCGCATGTACTCCAGCTCCCCCTTATTGCATGATTAAACGCATCCATCAAGCGTGTGTCTCCGGAACAGTCGTGGTCATGAGCCAGCAGTGGACTCACCAACAGTTCATAATCCAGGTCAGTGCGTTAAGTAGTGGAGAGGCAGGCATCCGGGTCGCGCTCAAAGGGTCACCGGAGACAGTAGAACACAGTAACACACAGGTGAAATAGACGTAGCGGAAGTTCAGACTATAGCTGATGCCAAGAGTCGCCAATGGCAAGCATCCAAAAAGTTGCAGCATTCGTTCACGGTACAGCCGCAATAGACCTGGATGGGGCTCAACCACAGGACGGGCAGCCATTTCGTAGTAGGAGCAGAAGAACGAGCACTGCTCAAACCAGCAGGAACACCAGGGAAACCCGCCAAATGCACTTGGAAAATTAGAATCAATAAAATCTGGTATTACTCCAAATATAGTCTGAAAAGAGATAACGAGGCCAGAGTCGACTAGTTTGAAAAAATGTGGTAGGCCTTCGGTTTCAGACTCATTAAATATTTGGTGTATTAATTCTGCAAAATGTACTGGGAGATTGGTATTGAGCAGTGACTCAATGTCACTTGGTGGTTTAGTTGCTCCTCTGGTGAGGCAGAAGATGTGTAGCTGCACATAGGCTTGGAGTGAACTGAAGGTGAGTGATAGAGATGCATATATGATTTTGCCTGTCATGTTTGTGAGTGTGATTTGGCTTTTGTGTTGGTAAAGTCATGAGTCATCTGTTGTGCATTCCATCCATGAGTGGGAGAATTGTCAAGAGCAAAACCAATCATCAACTTTCTGGATAAGAGCCAGGTCTTTACTGTCTTACTGATTTCCAGGGGATCTTGGATGTTTCTTGTCTTTTCTTGTCAGAAGTTCCATAGTTTTTCTTCCCGTACCGAGAAGGAGGGGCTACGGATGCTCACCTTCTTATAGGATGAGTTGAACAGCAGAACGTTTTTTGTTCTGTGTGTATTTTTGAGGTTTTATTTAAAAAAAAATTTTTTATAGTTATTTATGAGTTTCACAATTTAAACACAAATACACCATAAATATTATACCACCACATCTTCTTATATATAGTATATCAATCACTTCTGCCCTATCCCGTGCCAACCCATCAATATATACATATCCGAATGCCTCAATACATCACTTGCCTACAGGACTGGTAATTCGTAGCTCCACCTGTTGTAGGGTACATTGTGAATGGTGCCCATATATCTTGGAGTCTCGATGCCGCAGGTAACTTCTCTGCATATATATCTAGTTGGTCTCTGCAGTATGCCACATCCACTAGCCATTGGTTAAATTTAGGTGCCGCTTTTTCCTCCCAATTTATCGCTATTCTTCTTTTTGCCAATAACAATGTTATTGCCACTATTTTACGGTTGGGAGGTTGTAGAGCATTGACAAGCCCAGCAAGCAACGATGCGCCGTGCATTGCACTGACTCCATTACTATAGTGGAGAGGGCCTGCATTACTTGTTTCCAAAACTGCTGAACTCTATCACATTCCCAGGCCATGTGCATAAAGTCAGCGTCAGGTGCTCTGCATCGCATACAATGTGTGGACTCACAAAGTCTGCATCTGTGTAGCTGCAACTGTGTGCAATATAGTTGCTGTAGATATTTCAAATGTATAATTCTTAAGTTGCCTTTAGCAGTTAAACAGCCTGTGAGTGCACAGCAGAATGTTCAGTCCTCTAGTGATAGTGGCAGGATTAACACTGCGTTCCACCTATCCATCGATTTTGCCTGAGTGTGTGGGGGGGCTTCTCTTTGTGATGCATTGTATAACCTAGGTATAAATCGTTTGTGTGAGCTACTTGTGAGTAGACATTGGAGTGTCCCTAGCGTGGGTGGTTCATCTGGAAATTGGGGATATAGCGTCTTCAGTGCTTCTCGTAATCTGCAGTATGTGAGCACCAATAGCAGGGCCGTTTCTACCATTAGGCAAGACTAGGCGCCCGCCTAGGGCTGCAAAAGGGCTAGGGCGGCAAAAGGGGGAATTTATTTTTCATATAATCTATAATAATCAGGGCCGTCAATCATTCATAGCGCGAACGCGCTACTTGTGACGGCCCTGCTTCTTGTTGCTGGCCTGCCCCCAGAGAGAATGGATCAATGAAATTACGAGGGGCAGGCCTGTCATCATTCGATTCGCCTCTTGGCGCGCAGCGGACTCGGAGTGCTGTGGAGCTGAGAGGAGGAGTCAGGAGCGTCAAGGCAAGGACTGGTTGGCCGATCCTGCAGCCTGCTTCTGTTGCACGTGGGAGTCTTTAGGTGCCAGCAGGTGTATTACGGACACGGTAGGATTAATTTAGTGGTCGAAATCATGTCCACTTTTCCTTCTCTGACGCTGTCAGTTGCCCGTCTCTCTTCCTCTTTCTCTTATTCCCTCTGTTTCAGTCTCTCTCTCGCTGCTCCTCACTGTGTGTGTGAGGGAGGTGCACGCGTTGTAAATATGAACGAGCGAGGCATTTCTTGGCGCGCTGTCTGGACATGGAATCTGTAGTGAGATGTGCAAAGCCTACAGCCGCTCTCTGCTCGCTCCCTATCTCTACAGCAATTGGGGTTTAATTTGTAAAAACAAACCGTGAAATGCCGCCCTTGTTGTCCGAGGTGCCAGCCCTGTCTTTACACCAACGGGATAAGGGCGAAAAGGAAAGCTGAATAGTTGTTTCATTTCACGTCTCTTCCTCCCCTGCAAGGAGGTCTGTCTGTACACCCCCCCACTACCCGCACACTCCTGGCCTAAAAGCTGTTTAAAGAACGGCAGGAGCATGTCTTGGGCAGGCGGGCGGGGGGAGCCAAAATCGCATCTGCATTCTGATCTAAATGCGAGAAGATAGGCGCGGAACATGTGAGGCGATTAGCTGTTGTAACGTCACATTTTTGAAGCACACGCTTAAGAGGCTGCGGCGCCAGGCTGGTCAGGCCGGGAGTAGCCAGTGTCTAAAATCACTTTGCATTCACCAGGATACAGCCCTGTAGGTTTTTTTTTCTCTCTCGGGGATGGGGGTGGGGACGCCCTCCTCAAAAGAAAGGGAAAAGGTCCTGTGAGGGAGTTGAAAGGAAACAGTGAGGGGGCATCGTCTCCTCACCCACTCTCGCTCCGACTGTCTGGAGTTTAATAAGGACTGATTTGCAATGCCAACAGCCCCAGTCATTTGGGTGTCCCTGAACGGTTCCCAGCGTGGCACCTCATTCAGACCACAATGGACTCAGCTCCCGTCCATCCGCCCTCCTAACTACCCCTTTCTGTGGGCGGGGGGAGGGGGGATGTCTGCCTGGTCCTCCCAGCGGGAACAAACAGACAGGGGCGGTGATGGCCCAGGAGGTTAAAAACACACAGCGGGACTCTGCTTCCAAGAGTACTTGAGACACGGCCTCGCCCCTTCTTCCGTGCTCTGGGGTCCGTAGGAGGAGCGAGGTTGATCAGACCCTACAGCATAGGGAGCAACCATTCTGCATCTGTGCAGGCCTCGCAGGAGCGTGGGCGCTTTTTTAAAATCTGTTTGCAATATAAGCGAGACTTTCCTGTTCAAAGCTTGTGTAAGGCATGTCTGCTGTCAATCAAACCGAGGGGTGTTATGGGAATCAATGTTCTTCTAATAAGGCTATAGGTGCAGTAGGCAGCCAGATGCAGGCGTGTGACACACGTGTGTTCGTTTGCTTGCGTAGTTGTTTAGGCCTTCTGTGGCTTTCCGGGGTTGGTGTGTGAGGGTAGGTAGGGGTTACAGACTGTAATACCATGCCTTCCTGGGGGGAGCAGTCAGAGTGTGTAGATGGAGACAGGCAAGGCCAGTGATTGTATTAAGGAGATGCAGGGTAATGTGTGATCATGCCGTTGTGTTGTTTGTGTTTACATGCGTATGTGTATATATATACCCCCATGTCTTGTACATTGTAAAACCAAGCAGATTCAGGTTAAATCTTTAAAAACATTACAGTTTTCTTTTGTTTTGGCGATGTGATTGTGTTTTGGGTGACGCCTTCGCATGCATGGCGAAGAATGCATACATGTAAAGATGAAATAATCAGTGAATGCAGCGCGAGCGCGCTCTCGGACTCGTCCCCCGTCCAGGGCTGTGAGTGCCCGGCGGCCCGGAGCTCTCGCACTCACTGGGCCCGGGTGGAGTGAAGTCACGCGGAAGCCTTCCCTGGCTGCCGACTGTGCCCTGCCGGCCCCTGGAGCCTGACGTGGCAGAGCGCTGCTCACTCGCTGAAACCGTGCTTCAATAAACGTCTCTCACCCTCTGTTTCTTCTACTTTCCTTCATTCGTTCCATTGTGAAATGGATCCAAAAAAGAAAGAAACACTTTTGTTGGAAGTGTTTCTGACATTTTTCTGTTCCAAAGTGCAGCCTCGGGAGGGAGAGAAAAAACAGGTTCAAAATACAAAAAATAAATAACTAAAGCATTACAGAGCGTTTGCAAATGGACCAGATTGGTTTTATTAACACCCAAACACAGTAGTGCCACTTTACAGAGTTTGCCAGGGAAGCGCTACTTTTGTTTTCTCGTCTTTCTTTGAACAGCATTGTTTTCCGTGTTTTGAACAGCATTGTTTTCCGTGGGTGGGGAAGTGCACCATTCCTGGAGGTACTGCAATACCTGGTTGATGGGTGGAGTCCTTATCAGCTCTTTTCCTTATTTTAGTTTATAAAATGTGTACTGAGGCTCAGTGTTCAGAGATGTGGTCTTTTTAAACCATCCAGCTCACGGTTTGTAAGGATATAAGCAATGGACTGTGAAAAGAGTCCCTTCCGGGATCTGTAGTCGTGCTTAAAGTTTCAGGCAAAAACACTCTTGATTTCTGAATAATGAGTGTAAAAGTGTTAGGGTAACCATTTTGTTCTACTTACTTTTCACATGCTTTACTTAATCTTGCATTCCATATGAGGGTTTGCTTTTTCCAGGAAGTTGTTACTTTTTTTTTTCCAGGTAGCATATTACTCTTGTGCATAATTAGTAGTAAAAGGGAGGGGGCGGCATTTTTCAATTCTCGCCTAGGGCGGCAAAACACCTAGAAACGGCCCTGACCAATAGTGGTGTACTGTGCTGCGCCGATAAAATTATATCCAACGATATGAACCTACCCTCTGGAAAGGCATCTCCCATTGTCATCAAGCGTGCTTTTGTCAGAGTGGCAAGTGATATAGTATCCTGCATCTTCGAGGTTTTATTAAATGAAGGTTGGACCAATGCTGTAGGTGGACCCATGCACAATGAAGAATGCCTTGACAGATTAGCACCCGGTCATGGAAAGACAGTGCTGCACTAATATGTTGTGGACATAAAAAAAAGTTCAGGAATCAGTAATGGTTTGCTGCTGCATTTTAGATTCTTGGAAGTCTTCAGAGTAGGCGGAGAGGGACCTGTAGGTAGAACTTATTAGTGTAGTTTAGACAAGATTGTAAAAGCTTGGTGTGGAAAGATGCATTAAAGAGATCACATTGTGTGAAAAGTGCTTCTTATGACTTGATTCACATGAAGGCTTAGCAATAGTCCAGGATCCATGATTGCTGACAGGTTTCTCCCTTCTGTAGATTTCTTATGGTGGGCCAATATCCTGGTGCCTGATGATTCTAGGCTGGTAGTTCAACTATTTATCACAGATCAGGGTCATGGTTTTGAACGATTTCAGTTTCAGTTGGCCACTCAGCATTTATTTGTCCTTGGTTCCAAAGCAATTGCCTACTCATGATTTGTCTATTAATTGTGGCTTCAACTACAGAATGAAATGTGTGTCAGCGAAGTTGTAGCATGTGAGGCTGGAGAACTTGATGAGTTTTGTTTGCTGGCTGAGGTAGATGTTAGAGGGGAGTCGGGAGATAATTGACCCTTAAGGAAATCCAAAGTCAGTGTTGACATGAGCTGACTTAAAAAGGGTCAGTGAAATGATGCAACATCTGTCAGAGAAGTCGTAGGTTTGCATTATGAGGTATTATAAGTTATGGGAGACAAATGAATTAGATTTATAAGTCCTATAGGTGAGCATATTTCTCATTCTACTGTTCTCACCACAACGGTGTCATCTCACATACTTTTTTTCACCACATGAGAATCAGTGCAGATGGACACCTTGCCTTGCTCAATGGTCACTGCGGACTGTTCCATCCAGAGAGAAACATCTCGATGGACAGTTGGAGTCTTTCTCAGACAAAGGCTTTGTTTATGCATGGTGTGAGAAGTTGGCCTGGTATATGCTGTCCACTAATTATAGTGGGCACCCTGTACCAGTCCAAACAACCCCTTATTGGAGATAGGTTAAAGACAACCTTTATTGAAAGCTATCCTAGTGGTAGCTATGGAGAGCAGCCTTCAGGCTAAGTCTTGAAGGAACGTAAAGCAGCTTGTTTTACCAGTCTATAATCTCTTGAGTGACCAAATGAAAGAGGACCACACCAGGTATATATTTAAAATATATGTATTTAGTCTTAAACACACCCCTCTAGTCTCTTTATGAGGCTAGAGTTCGAAGTACATAAGTTACAAGTCAAATATCAACAGTAATAGCACAAATACACGTTTGAGCCCTAGGGGCGTACCAAACCATATACCAATAAAGTGGTATAAGAACCACGACTGAGCTAGAAACAAGGCCTAGAGCCTGTAGAAGTGCTTGGACCACAAGGAACCACCCAAGGTAGTGACACAGGGGACCCACGGGGGACGCGTGCAGTGTGGAAACACAGCCGCGAATCACCGTTAACTTCTATGGGGAAAGTCACGGTTGGAATTTTAAAACAAAAGAACACTTAGAGGAGGACTTGGACTAAACCCCTTTAGAACTAGGCCGTTCTAGAGTCTATACCCACGGGAGCACCAGAGTACTCGAGTTACCTCACCCAGGGAAGCCGGGTGCATAGGTGTCTTTCGGGGTCGGGTTTCGTTGTCGTTTTCAATGGCGATCTGCTGCAAAGTGCTGCTGGCGACCAAGTCGAAAGTGTCCGGGTGGATCCAAGGATGGATCGAAGATCTGAAGAACCTGAAAGCAGAGGGGACAGAGTCTGGGTCACTAGCCAGTGACCAGGAAGGCAATGAGCAGATGCCCACCGATGTTGGGTGCTTCAGGTAGGTTGACGGTCTTCTTGACTCTTCAGCCACGAGGTCCAGGAGGCGTCGACGATGACCAGGAGCTGGATTCGAGCTGTCCCATGACGTCTGTCACTTGCTGAGGTGTCGGCGACCGGATTGGACCCAACAAGCCTTGGCAACGGTAAGTCTCGTGGAAATGAAGAAAGGACGTTGATGCAGACCAGCAAGGTCTGCGGGACTCACCCAGCAAGCGTAAGTCAGGGCACGTCTGGAGCAACCAGCAAAGCCCAAGCAGAAGAAGAGTTGCCTTCGGAGGGGCCCACTAGCCAACGGAATAGCGACCGCGAAGGAGCCTCGAGTGGATGCACTTGGAGCTGGCTCACAGGACACTCGTGGAGTGGGGGCCAGTGATCTTCGGTGCAATCGGTGCTGGAGACCGGGGCTACGCGGAGCCCAAAGCACAACTTCGTGGGAGACCAGGAAGAGGATGCACTTGCAAAAGTTCTTGGTGTCCAGGGGTCATGGTTCCACGTTACCCATGACAGCTACGTGCCTCAGCTTTACAGGAGTCTCAGGGCAGCCTCGGTGAAGTCTGGAAATCCACCTCTGGTGATGCAAAGACTTTGGCGTCCGGTGGGAGCTTCAGTGATGCAGACCAGACAATTGCTTCTTTGGTGCCTGCCAAGCAGGGGAGTCACTCCTTGACCCCAAGGGAGATTCTTCAGTCCTCTAATCTTGTAGTAGAGCGTCGAAGGTCCAGGATTCGGCTTCAGAGTTTCGTCCAGGGTAATCTAAAGTCCTAAGGACTGGGGTCCCATACTTATACTAAGTTAGGGGGTTGGACATACTCTGGGGACCCACCTATGGGAGGGTCAGGGAAGAGGGGTGGTTACACCCATTCCCTTTGTCCAGTTTCGCGCGAGAGCAGGGGCAGGTAGCCCCTGCAACTGGTTTGAACTGGACTATGCACAGGAACACCAAACGTGCCCCCAGTGCAGGACTTCACAGCACCAGGGAGTGCTCCGCCCAGCCCCAATACACACTATCCTGTCTGGGGAGGTGGTTACACCTCCTTGCAACAGGAAACCTATTGTCCAGGCCTCCCCTGCCGGAATTTCGGTCAGCAGCAGGAGGCCAGACTTCTGTCTGTGGCAGTGGCATCCATTTTGTGATGCCAGGGCTCTGGAAAGTCAATACCGGGTATACCGGTGTGTACATGTCTCTCCCTCTAGAAGGGTGGAATGCTACCCCCAGCGCCAGAACTGGCGGGGGGGTAGTATTCCAAGATGTTTGACACCAAACACGACATGTTTCCGTGCAGCCATCCCCAAGTTAGCATTTACCGCGAGGATATAATGCATTTAAGAGTATATGGTCAGGCTGCACCACAAACAGCACCAGAGGATTGGCTCCGAACGCTGCAGAGGGGCCCTGCTCATGCAGGGGCACCTTCTCACATAAAAACCAAGCACTCTGCCTTCAGGATTATTAAGGCCTGCCTTAGGAGTGACTTATATGTTTATATGTGTGTGCAATGGCAGTGATATAGGTAGCCTATATCACAGTAAGGGGTGCATGCACCACCTTACCCAGGCTGCAGTAGCAGACCTGTGGTGTCATTTTGGAGGGTCTTCCAGGGGTGGCACAATACATGCTTCAGCCCCTGGTAGGCCCCTGGGGTACCTATGCCCTGGGTACATGGTATACCATATACTAGGGACTTATAAGGGCACCCCAGAATCCAATCAGAGATGTACCTAAGGTACATGGAATCCATTTTAGAGAGGAAGCAGCTAGGCTGGGGTTCTGATTAGCAGGGCCCCAGCCAGACTAAAGTCAAAATACAGTGAAGCATCAGCAAAAAGTGGGGGTAACCATAAGAGGCAGATCCTACTCTCCTACACAACCCCCCCCCCCAAACGCAGGGACATTAAACTAACCTTGACCAGTTGAGTCTTCATGTTCTAAGTGGAAATATCTGGAGAGTACATCTGCATTGGCATGGTTACTCCCAGGTCTATGTTCCACTGTATAGTCCATCCCCTGTAGGGAAATGGACCACCTCAAACGTTTGGGGTTTTCACCCTTCATCTGTTTTAGCCATAAGAGGGGCTTATGGTCTGTCTGAACAATGAAGTGAGTGCCAAACAAGTATGGCCTCAACTTCTTCAGAGCCCAAACCACAGCAAAGGCCTCCCTCTCAATGGCTGACCAACGTTTCTCTCTAGGGGTCAGCCTTCTGCTAATGAAAGCTACTGGCTGATCCTGACCTTCATCATTCAATTGTGACAGTACAGCCCCAACCCCCAATTCAGATGCATCTGTTTGGACAATGAACTTATTGGAGTAATCAGGGCTCTGCAGAATGGGAGCAGTGCACATGGCCTGCTTCAGGTCCTCAAATGCCTTTTGACAGCTAACTGTCCACTGAACCTTTTTGGGCATTTTCTTAGAGGTTAAGTCATTCAGGGGTGTCACTATTGATCCATACCCCTTGACAAATCTCCTGTAGTACCCAGTCAGGCCTAAGAAGGCTCTCACCTGAGTCTGGGTCGTGGGAGCAGCCCAGTCCATGATGGTCTGGATCTTGCTCTGCAATGGTTGAACCTGGCCTCCACCTACAAGGTGGCCCAGGTACACAACCTGACTCTGCCCTATCTGGCACTTGGTGGCCTTGATAGTGAGGCCTGCCTTCTGAAGGGCCTCCAAAACATTTCTGAGGTGGACCAGGTGATCCTCCCAGGTGGAGCTAAAGACAGCAATATCATCTAGATATGCTGCACTATAGGCTTCCAGACCTGTAAGGACTGTGTTCACCAACCTCTGAAAAGTGGCAGGTGCATTTTTCAAACCAAAGGGCATCACCACAAATTGGTAAAGCCCACCAGGGGTAGAAAATGCTGTTTTTGGCTTTGCATCCTCAGCTAATCTGATCTGCCAGTAGCCAGCTGTTAGGTCAAATGTGCTTAGATACTTGGCTGAGGCCAAAGTGTCTATTAGCTCATCTGCCCAGGGTATTGGATGGGCATCAGTCCTAGTGACTGCATTGAGGCCCCTGTAGTCCACACAAAACCTCATCTCTCTCTTGCCATCTTTGGTGTGAGGTTTAGGCACCAGGACCACAGGACTAGCCCAAGGGCTATCTGAAGGCTCAATGACACCCAGTTCCAACATTTTCTGGACTTCAGTCCTGATACAGTCCCTGACCTGGTCAGGTTGCCTATAAATCTTACTTTTAATAGGCAGACTGTCCCCAGTGTCCACTTCATGAGTGCACCAGGTGGTCTGACTTGGAGTCAGAGAGAACATGTGTCTGAACTGATTGAGCACCTGTCTGCAATCAGTTTGCTGCTGGGCAGTGAGGCTGCCTGCCAAGGCTACACCATCTACTGACCCATCATCAGGGTTCTGTGAGAGCAGGTCAGGGAGTGGGTCACTCTCTTCCTCCTGTCCTTCATCAGTTGCCATGAGCAAGCCCATGTCTGCCCTGTCCACATATGGCTTCAGCCTGTTGACATGAAGCACCCTATGGGGGCTCCTGGGAGTTCCTAGGTCTACCAGATAGGTAACCTCTCCCTTCTGCTCAACAATTGTATGGGGGCCACTCCACTTGTCTTGGAGGGCTGCTGGGGCCACTGGCTCCAACACCCACACCTTCTGCCCTGGCTGGTAAACAGTCAGCACAGCCTTTTGGTCATGGCAGGCTTTCTGTAATTCCTGGCTGGCCTCAAGGTTTTTGGTTGCATTTTTCATGTACTCAGCCATCCGGGAGCGGAGACCAAGTACATAGTCCACTATGTCCTGTTTAGGGGGTTTGAGAGGTAACTCCCAACCTTCCTTCACCAGACACAATGGACCCCTGACAGGATGGCCAAACAAAAGTTCAAAAGGGCTGTAGCCAACCCCCTTTTGAGGCACCTCCCTGTATGCAAATAAAAGGCAGGGCAAGAGTATGTCCCATCTCCGCCTAAGCTTCTCTGGGAGACCTTTAATCATGCCCTTTAAGGTTTTGTTGAATCTCTCAACTAAACCATTGCATTGTGGGTGATAGGGTGTGGTGAACTTATAAGTCACTCCACACTCCTTCCACATTGCAGTCAAGTAACTGGACATAAAGTTTGCATCTCTGTCAGATACTACCTCCTTAGGAAAGCCCACTCTTGAGAAAATTCCCAGGAGGGCACTTGCCACCACAGGAGCTGTAGTGGTCCTAAGGGGAATGGCCTCTGGGTACCTGGTGGCATGGTCCACCACCACCAGGATAAATCTGTGCCCAGATGCTGTTTGGGGATCCATAGGTCCAACTATGTCAATCCCCACCCTCTCAAAGGGCACCCCCACCACAGGTAGTGGTATCAGGGGGGCCTTTGTGGTGCCACCTGCCTTCCCACTGCCTTGACAGGTTACACAGGAGCGACAAAACTCCTTGGTGTCTTCAGACATGTGGGGCGAGTGAAAGTGAGGGACAATCCTGTCCCAAGTCTTGTTCTGGCCCAGGTGACCTGCTAAGGGAATGTCATGGGCTAGTGTCAATAGGAAGCCCCTGAACTTCAAAGGTATAACCAACCTCCTGGCTGCACCAGGCTTGGGGTCTCTACTCTCTGAGTACAGGAGTCCATCATCCCAATAGATCTTATGGGTTCCACTAGCATTCCCAGCAGCCTCAGCAGCAGCTTGCTGTCTGAGGGGTTCAAGAGAGGGGCAGCTCAGCTGCTCCTGGCTCAGATCTGCCCTGGAAGGGCCCCCTGTCCCCAAGAACTCAACCTGATCAGGTTCAAGCTCCTCTGGGACAGTTCCTTCTTCAGGCCTGAGATCATCTCCCTCAAGAGACTGATCTGCTTCCTGAGCCAAGGGGGAAGGCACTGCCTTAACCCTACTACTCCTTCTCTTGGGAGGCACCTGGTCCATTATTCCAGAATCCAGGGCCAGTTCAGTTTTTGACATTTTTGCCTGTGACCTAGTCACAGCAAACACATGTGCAGGGATCCCTAGCATTTCTGCATGTTTCCTGAGCTCCACCTCTGCCCAAGCTGAGGTTTCAAGATCATTGCCAAGCAAGCATTCGACCGGTAGGTCTGCACTCACCACAACCTTCTTAAGGCCAGTTACCCCTCCCCAGGAGAAGTTAACAACTGCCAGAGAATGGTCTGTTCTGACATTGCTAGCATTGGTCACTTGGTACATTTCACCAAGTATAATCTGCTCAGGTTCCACAAGATCTTTTGTCACCATAGTGACACTTGCTCCTGTGTCCCTGAATGCCAAAGCCTCTCTTCCATTAATCAAAGGCTGCTGTCTGTATTTGCCCAAATTACTGGGACTCACAAAGGGGACATATCCATGCCCCCATCACAGACTAGGACAGCCTGAGTTGGCACTCTGACTAGGTCAGAGCCCATCTCAGTACCCAGGGTTAACCCTACTAAACCCTTATTCTGAGTGTTTCCACCACCATTTGTAGCTGGACTAGGGGGAACAGTTGCCTTAGGGGCAATGGTGGATGGAGTGGAGTCTTTGGACTTGGTGCAGTCACTTGTCCAGTGAGTCTTTTGCTTACAGACTTTGCACCATGGTTTCCTTTGGCCTTTTCCTTTGTTGGATTGGGATTCCCCACCAGATGCAGATTTTTGGGGGCCTTGTGAAGGCTTCTGGTCTTTACCCTTCTCCCCACCCTTATCAGAGTTTTTGGAATCTGGCTTCTTCTGGTCACCACCTTGGTTCTGTACCTTCTGCTTCACCCTGGTTCTGACCCATTTGTCTGCCTTCTTTCCCAATTCTTGGGGAGAGGTCAGATCAGAGTCCACCAGGTACTGATGCAACAGCTGATTTTGACAGTTATTAAGAATCTGCTCCCTCATGATAAGATTATACAATCCCTTGAAGTCACATACCTTACTGCCCAGTAACCAACCTTCCAGAGCCTTAGCAGAACAATCAACAAAGTCCACCCAGTCCTGTGTCTGTGCCTTTTGGGTTTCTCTGAACTTTAACCTGTATTGTTCAGTGGTTAGGCCAAACCCATCTATCAGTGCACTCTTCAGGACATGGTAATCATCAGCATCCTCGTCTCTTACAGTGAGGAGCTTGTCTCTACCTTTGTCTGCAAAGGAGAGCCATAAGATTGCTGCCCACTGCTCCTGGGGGACCCTTTGTACTTTACAGGCCCTTTCCAGTGCAGTTATCCATTTGTGGATGTCATCCCCACTCTGGTAGGGACGGACAATCTTATTCAGGTTTCTATGGTCATAAGACCTTTCCCTATCTCTGGGGGCTGCCACCATGGGACTCTAGTCCCAACTTTTTTCTTTGTCTAAAAAGATCTAGGGACTCCATGTCTATAGCCAACTGCTGTTTTCTGATCTCAAGCTGAGCTTGTTCATACTGAAGCAGTCTCTTTTTCCTTTCATGAGAGGATTCCCTCCTATGAGAGGAAACAGATGTCCCTACTGAGGTGCTAGAGTGGTCAGATTCCCCTGAGGAAGATCTGGCCCTCCTGGGCACACTCACAACTCTTCCTTGTGGGACAAAGGGGAGGTCAGTCTGATCCTCCTCTTCCTCTGCAGGAGTAGCTGGATTTTCCAGGTCATTGTCACCTTCCTGGCCAGTTTCAGAGGGCAGGTCCTGGGCTGGTTCATCCCTGGCCCCTTCCTCATCTTCTGCCCCACCCTCTCTGCCTACCCCTTCAGACCCTAAGGGTCTTCTGAGATCATCTAACAGGAGTACCTCTATGAGGCGTTGGGTGTTGGCACTTTTGCCTGTCTTCAACTTCCTAGCAGTGCATAATGCTCTCAATTCCAAGAACGGGAGATTATCATACTTGGAGGGAAGAAGCCCATTGGCTTCTGGCAGGGACCCACTGGTTCCTGGCCCTGAAGACATTACTAGTGTGGTGTGGTGTATGCACTACCTACTCTAGTGTGGCCTACTAAACTCTCTTGAGTTGTAGAAAGGGTGTGCTAGCCCTTAACACACAACTCTAAGTTCAGTAGAACTTACTGTATCCTCAGCTTGAATTATATGTACCTAAGGTACCCTTAGTGGTTTTCAGTTGATCAATTCAATTGAGATTATCTGGTAAAACAATAGCAAGCTGGAATCCCACACGCTGCACACCAATGTGAGAAGTTGGCCTGGTATATGCTGTCCACTAATTATAGTGGGCACCCTGTACCAGTCCAAACAACCCCTTATTGGAGATAGGTTAAAGACAACCTTTATTGAAAGCTATCCTAGTGGTAGCTATGGAGAGCAGCCTTCAGGCTAAGTCTTGAAGGAATGTAAAGCAGCTTGTTTTACCAGTCTATAATCTCTTGAGTGACCAAATGAAAGAGGACCACACCAGGTATATATTTAAAATATATGTATTTAGTCTTAAACACACCCCTCTAGTCTCTTTATGAGGCTAGAGTTCTTAGTACATAAGTTACAAGTCAAATATCAACAGTAATAGCACAAATACACGTTTGAGCCCTAGGGGCGTACCAAACCATATACCAATAAAGTGGTATAAGAACCACGACTGAGCTAGACACAAGGCCTAGAGCCTGTAGAAGTGCTTGGACCACAAGGAACCACCCAAGGTAGTGACACAGGGGACCCACGGGGGACGCGTGCAGTGTGGGAACACAGCCGCGAATCACCGTTAACTTCTATGGGGAAAGTCGCGGTTGGAATTTTAAAAGAAAAGAACACTTAGAGGAGGACTTGGAGTAAACCCCTTTAGAACTAGGCCATTCTAGAGTCTATACCCACGGGAGCACCGGAGTACTCGAGTTACCTCACCCAGGGAAGCTGGGTGCATAGGTGTCTTTCGGGGTCGGGTTTCGTTGTCGTTTTCAATGGCGATCTGCTGCAAAGTGCTGCTGGCGACCAAGTCGAAAGTGTCCGGGTGGATCCAAGGATGGATCGAAGATCTGAAGAACCTGAAAGCAGAGGGGACAGAGTATGGGTCACTAGCCAGTGACCAGGAAGGCAATGAGCAGATGCCCACCGATGTCGGGTGCTTCAGGTAGGTTGACGGTCGTCTTGACTCTTCAGCCACGAGGTCCAGGAGGTGTCGACGACAACCAGGAGCTGGATTCGAGCTGTCCCTTGACGTCTGTCGCTTGCTGAGGTGTCGGCGACCGGATTGGACCCAACAAGCCTTGGCAAAGGTAAGTCTTGTAGAAATGAAGAAAGGACATTGATGCAGACCAGCAAGGTCTGCGGGACTCACCCAGCAAGTGTAAGTCAGGGCACATCTGGAGCAACCAGGAAAGCCCAAGCAGAAGAAGAGTTGCCTTCGGAGGGGCCCACTAGCCAACGGACTAGCGACCGCAAAGGAGCCTCAAGTGGACGCACTTGGGCTGGCTCACAGGACACTCGTGGAGTGGGGGCCAGTGATCTTCGGTGCAGTCGGTGCTGGAGGTGGGGGCTACTCGGAGCCCAAAGCACAACTTCGTGGGAGACCAGGAAGAGGATGCACTTGCAAAAGTTCTCGGTGTCCAGGGGTCACAGTTCCACGTTACCCACGACAGCTACGTGCCTCAGCTTTACTGGGGTCTCAGGGCAGCCTCGGGGAAGTCTGGAAATTTACCTCTGGTGATGCAAAAACTTCGGCGTCCGGCGGGAGCTTCAGTGATGCAGACTGGACAATTGCTTCTTTGGTGCCTTCCAAGCAGGGGAGTCACTCCTTGACCCCAAGGGAGATTCTTCAGTCCTCTAATCTTGTAGTAGAGCATCGAAGGTCCAGGATTCGGCTTCAGAGTTTCGTCCAGGGTAATCTAAAGTCCTAAGGACTGGGGTCCCATACTTATACTAAGTTAGGGGGTTGGACATACTCTGGGGA
Organism: Calotriton arnoldi; assembly: GCA_963921515.1. NCBI lineage: Eukaryota > Metazoa > Chordata > Amphibia > Caudata > Salamandridae > Calotriton > Calotriton arnoldi. Next base: position 251,298 of record CAWUFW010001724.1, read on the forward strand.
CCCACCTATGGGAGGGTCAGGGAAGAGGGGTGGTTACACCCATTCCCTTTGTCCAGTTTCGCACCAGAGCAGGGGCAGGTAAACCCTGCAACTGGTTTGAACTGGACTATGCACAGGGACACCAAAAGTGCCCCCAGTGCAGGACTTCACAGCACCAGGGAGTGCTCCCGCCCAGCCCCAATACACACTATCCTGTCTGGGGAGGTGGTTACACCTCCTTGCAACAGGAAACCTATTGTCCAGGCCTCCCCTGCTGGAGTTTCGGTCAGCAGCAGGAGGCCAGACTTGTGTCTGTGGCAGTTGCATCCATTTTGTGATGCCAGGGCTCTGGAAAGTCAATACCGGGTATACCGGTGTGTACATGTCTCTCTCTAGAAGGGTGGAATGCTACTCCCGCCGCCAGAACTGGCGGGGGGTAGTATTCCAAGATGTTTGACACCAAACACGACATGTTTCCGTGCAGCCATCCCCAAGTTAGCATTTACCGCGAGGATATAATGCATTTAAGAGTATATGGTCAGGCTGCACCACAAACAGCACCAGAGGATTGGCTCCGAACACTGCAGAGTGGCCCTGCTCATGCAGGGGCAGGGGCACCTTCTCACATAAAAACCAAGCACTCTGCCTTCAGGATTGTTAAGGCCTGCCTTAGGAGTGACTTATAGGTTTATATGTGTGTGCAATGGCAGTGATATAGGTAGCCTATATCACAGTAAGGGGTGCATGCACCACCTTACCCAGGCTGCAGTATCAGACCTGTGGTGTCATTTTGGAGGGTCTTCCAGGGGTGGCACAATACATGCTTCAGCCCCTGGTAGGCCCCTGGGGTACCTATGCCCTGGGTACATAGTATACCATATACTAGGGACTTATAAGGGCACCCCAGAATCCAATCAGAGATGTACCTAAGGTACATGGAATCCATTTTAGAGAGGAAGCAGCTAGGCTGGGGTTCTGATTAGCAGGGCCCCAGCCAGACTAAAGTCAAAATACAGTGAAGCATCAGCAAAAAGTGGGGGTAACCATAAGAGGCAGATCCTACTCTCCTACACATGGCATGGTCTTGGTTGAGGTATGCAGCTTCTACATCTCATCTTTCCTAATGGCAGATTTCTGGCTACTAGCAATTAGGCATGGTCACATAGAGAATGTTGATGTGTGTGAATTAATGGAAAACAAAAACTGTGAAACCACATTGGAGGAAACCAAATCATGGAAAACCAATTTAAGGAAAGACAAAAAAATCGAAAATTAAAGTAAACATTTTAAAGGAAAGATAATTTTAAGGACCAATCCAATAATACATTCAATTTGCGTTGAGTTTAGGACTACTGTTGGGTTTTTGGGTTTAGGGATGGGTAATGTTTAGGGTGTTGAGGGGTTTTTTGGGGTCAGGAAGAATTGGAGTTCGGGCATAGAAAGGGTTTTTAGGGTTCTGAGATGGGTGGAGTGTATGGCTGGTGAGAGGTTTTTAGTGTTCACGGATGAGTGGTGTTTAGGTGTGTGAGGAGTTTTTAGGTTTCAGGGATGGGTGAAGTGTAAGGGTGTTGAGGGGTTTGAGGGTTCTTGGATGGGTGGAGTTTATGGCTGGTGAGAGTTTTTAAGATTCAGTTATGGGCAGCGGCTGGGGTGGTGAAGACTTTTTTAGGATACATGGTGTGGTGGAGTTTAGCATGGTGTTTTTTTTTTAGGATTCAGAGATGGGTGGAATTTAGATGTAGAAAGGGGCATTTAGGGTTCGGAGATGAGTAGTTTAGGATGATGAGGAGTTCTTCTGGGTCATGGATGGCTGGTATTTAAGGACAGTGAGGGATTTTAGGGGTCAGGTATGGGTGGAGTTTGGATGTGCTGAGCTGTTTTGAGGGGTATTGGATGGGTGGGTTTAGTCATAGAAAGGGGATGTTAGAGTTCAGTAATGGGTGAATGTAGGCGTAGTGAGTGATTTTATGGTGCAGGCGTGGTAGAGTTTTGGAGTAGAACAGTTTAGATCAAAAGGTTTCTCAGTAATGGTAAACCAATGAAATGAAAATCTCCGACAAAACTGTTTCTGAAAGTAAGACCTGAGCTGGAAGCTGAGACTCTATTCGACATCCAGATTGGGAGGATGGCAGTGCCTGGCATCGCAGCCTTCATCTGAGGTCACTGGCTCCCTCTCCCCAGGACCCACGCCACAAGGTACTTTGTTGTGGAGAACATTGTGACGGTACCAAGGGGTTTTGTTGTGCCCTTTGGGCTCCTACTACTGGGTGTGGGAAGCTAAGGGAGCTCGCACCGCCGCCTGAGGGGAAACATTTCTCCAGACTTGGAAATGCACCAGCTTCCTGGGTCACAACCTTTTGTCTATGGGGGGATAGCAATCCTACACTCATGCATGTAGGGTCGGATGACTGGAAGTCTAATCCACATGGACAAAACTGAGTAACTGTTTCTTTCTGCTTTAGGATGGATCTGACATTCTAATCAACGTGTCGCCAGTAGGGGCAACATTCATCATTGGCTGGGGTAGTTGAGTGACTGAAAGGACTGAGTCACGAGTCTTAGTCAAAGTCCTTTGATTTCTTGACCATTGTAAATGTTGGGGTATGCGATACTGGGAATGTCGTGTTTGTTGATGGTGCAGAGACAGAATATTGAGTAAAAAATATTGAGTTGCACAAATATCGAGTCATTAATATCGTGGTTCAGAAATATCGTGGTTCAGAAATATCGACAGCAAGAATATCGTGGTCAAGAGTATCGACTTAAGGTAAGTAATATGGATTTTAAAAATATCGAAGAATTTAATATCATTTGCAAAAATCTAATTGTTAAAAATATTGTTTTTTATTAATGGTCTGTATTTTAGTATATATTTTATATGTATGTGATGTATATTTTTTTGTATAAGAATTGTTTGTATTTTTAATATATGTGTTAAATTGTTAGTAGTTATTATTTTTTTTATTTGAATTTTGCGTTTTTAGTTCCGTAGCGGGTTGTGGGTTTATAGGGGAATAGGCTGGGAAGTAATTTAATTATATTAAATATATTGATTATTTTTTATTTATTAATATTTGTTTAATTGAGATGTTATAGTGTTAAATGTGTAAAGTAATTTATTATTCATTAATTAATAATTGGTTGTTAATCATTTTTAATTAATTGGTAATTAATTATGGTAGTTGTGTAATTAATTTAGGTGTGTGTTGTGGTGCTTTATAGGTGTAAAGGGTGGGAAGTAATTTATTTTTAATTTATGAATTAATAATTGGTTGTTAATTAATTAATTGGTAATTAATTATGGTAATTGTGTAATTAATTTTAGGTGTGTGTTGTGGCATTTATAGGTGTAAAGGGTGGGAAGTAATTTATTTTTAATTGCTGCATTAATAATTGGCTGTTAATTAATTTTAATTAATTAATTGGTAAATAATTATGGTAATTGTGTAATTAATTTTAGGTGTGTGTTGTGGGGTTTATAGGAGTAAAGGGTGGGAAGTAATTTGTGTTTAATTAATTAATATATAGTTGTTAATTAATGTTAAATATTTGATAATTACTTTGGGTAATTGTTTATTTTTTGTGTGTTGTTTTTACTTTTAAAGGGGTAAAGGGTGGGTATTAAATAATTTTAATTATTTCATTATTAGTTGTTAATAGTAATAGTTTTTAATTTAAAAATAGGTTTTAATTGTGTTTTAGTATTTTATAGCTTAATTTAGGCATGTGTTGTGGATATTATAGTGTTAAACTGTGTGTAGTCAATTAATGTTAATAAGTTTTTTATTAATAATATTTTTAATTGATTATTATGTTAATTATGGAAATACATTTAATTAAAAATGTTTTGTTATTGGTGTGGTGTTATAAGGAAGGAAATAAAATAAATAAATTTATGTTTTAATTAATTTTTTTGTTTGTAAATATTTTGTAGTTTAAAATAATTATTTTTTATAAATGTATTTATTATTTTATTTCATATAATATTTGTAGTTTTTTATATGTAATTAATATTATACTATGTGTTCTTTTGATATGTTTAATATATTAGATTTTTTATTTTTTAAATATTGTTTACTTATTTTTATGATTTGTTTTATTATTTTTAATTTATATTTTTTTAAATATTATTTACTTATTTTTATGAATTCTTTTTATTATTTTTAATATATATTTTTAACTGTTTGAGTGTGAATGGTAATTTTTGTTTCTTCGCTATCCAACACGTTCCTTAATGTTGCACTCACTGGAGTGGGAATAGTAATGTTTACCTCTCTGCTATCCAGCACTTTCCCTACTGTTGCACTCACTGGAGTGGGAATAGTAATTTTACCCCTCCACTATCCAGCACTTTCCCTACTGTTGCACTCTTTGGAGTGGAATAGTAGTTTTTACCCCACCGCTATCCAACACTTTCCCTACTGTTGCACTCACCGGAGTGGGAATAACATTTTTTACCCCTCCGCTATCCAACACTTTCCCTACTGTTGCACTCTTTGGAGTGGGAATAGTAATTTTTGCCCCTCCGCTATCCAACACTTTCCCTACTGTTGCTCTCACTGGAGTGGGAATAGTAAATTTTACCCCTTCGCTATCCAACACTTTCCTTACTGTTGCACTTACTGGAGTGGGAATAGTAATGTTTACCCCTCCGCTATCCAGCACTTTCCCTACTGTTGCACTCACTGGAGTGGGAATAGTAATTTTTAACCCTCCGCTATCCAACACTTTCCCTACTGTTGCACTCTTTGGAGTGGGAATAGTAATTTTTGCCTCTCCGCTATCCAACACTTTCCCTACTGTTGCACTCACTGGAGTTGGAATAGTAAATTTAATTCCTCCGCTATCCAACACTTTTCCTACTTTTGAACTCACTGGAGTGGGAATAGCTATTTTTACCCCTTTGCTAACCAACACTTTCCTTACTGTTGCACTGATTGTATTGTGAAATTTAAGTTTAAATATTTTTCCAATAGTTTAATGTTTTAATTTATTATAGATTTTTGTTTTTTTATATTTTAAATCATTAATATATTTTTTTATTTTTTGTTATTTTAAACTTTTAACATAAATTAAAAATAATAGTTTATTTATTGTTTTAAAGTAAATATATATATATGTATAAATTATTATGTTTGTGTGTTTTTTTAATTAAGTTTATTTGTTATATTTTATTAAAATGTATATTACATTTATTTTATTTTGTTAATATTATATTTAATATTTAATATATTTAATATACTATTTTATTTTATATTTATATAAAATTCGATATTTTATACATCTATATTTTTTACAGATATTTTTTAGTCAATATTTTTGTACTTACCTGTTTAAGTATAGGAGTTGATATTTTTGTTGTCTATATTTTTTACTCGATATTTTTAACATCAATATGTTTTACATCGATGTTGTGTCAGTGAACCTTTGTTGATTACCTCTGAATAGGGTATATATGGTTATGCTGTTCTGCTGCTAATGGGAAAGTTTGACAATTGCATACAACTGCAAAGTATATATTCAATGTGCAGATCATTTCGATTTCAATGTATATATCGTATTGATTTCAATGTGTCTGTGTAATACAAAGACCAGTGTTTTATACATACTGTGTGGAGATTTCTATAGCGTACGCAGTGTGTTGCGAGGGTAGTGTTCTGCCAAAGTTTAACACACTGGCCCTGAGGATAAGCCTGACTCCTTTGTGCCAAGCTACCCGAGGGTTAGCACAGGTTATCGAACATGTGTATCGTACTCATCCTATCTAGGATAGGAAATTCCCACTGGCTTTGATGTGTCACAGCCAGCAGGAAACCCCTGGGTCTAACATGGAACTTGTAAGTTGCGTCTGTGTTGGGCACTGGGACACACACGGAGCAAGGACAGGTTACCTGACTTAGGACATGTGCATAGAAAAGTGAAGAATGGTCAGTTCAAAAGCAAAAAAATGTATGACAGAGAGGAAAAGGTGAGAGAGGTTAATTTCAGGTGGGTGATGTGATCAAGGTTAGGAGACCAATGGGTGCCAAGACCAATTCTAAATTCCTTCCTAAGGCACATATAATCAAGGTATAAAAACATTCAGTCTTGGTAGAAAATGGAAAGTGGTGGAGCAAGAGGAGTGTGGCTTAGTTAATGGCAAGGGCCATGAGGGGGTAGGTAATAGCTGGGAGAGCTCTCAAACTGAAGAGTGGTGGTTGTTCAAGCAGCATGTACCCAGACCTGACATACAAGAAGAGTTGGATGAAGGCTGTATGACAGTTTTGGGTGCAGGTGACATGACTAAAGATGCTGATGTCAGGGTGCACAAGGAGCGTTTATCGGGTTGTGCAATGGAATGTCGGGTTACCCCAAGGGAAAACAGGAGACAGGTGCAACCACCTGACAAATTAAAAGATTATGGGCCCGATTCAGATGTTGTTCGGAAGGCCTCCGAATCGGATTTGGCTTTTCCGGATCCGATTCATAGCCCTTGTTTACAACCGAATCGTACACAGGTCCGAATGACCAAGTACAATGCGAAGATCGCGTACGCGCCGACCGAATTGTTTCCAGGACCCGAACCTGTCCGCACGACTCGGACAGTCGCTTCACCTCGGTCTCAGCAAGATGAAACAGCTGTCGGAGGCATACTTCGGGGGCCGTAGCAGGCCATCCTTCACCCGGGGCCCTCCGAATCTGCCACGCGGTGTGCCCGTGGGTCCCCCCGATCCAGGCATGCACAGTGTGGGGGGCACCATGGGGTGCCCGCCACAGGGTGTACCCCTTTCCCCACCCACCCCTTTTCTGATAAGGGAGCCTGTGTACGCATCTGTACACGGGCTCCCATAGAGTTCAATGGGAGTCCGAGCGAACCGTGTCCGTAAGCATAGAGCAGCATCGTACTCGCTCGTTCGGACTCCTGGAGCGCGTCTCACTCGGAAAGCCCTCCGGATCCGAGTCGTACGGAGGGCTTTCCTAGCGAGATCAGAATCGGGCCCTATGTGTTAGAGTGACCTGCATAGTAATGGGTTTATTTGTTCTTTTGTGAAACCACCTGACAACTTAAAAGATAGTGGGGCATATTCTCAAGGACTCATCGCCGAATTAGCGGCACTTTTCCGCCACAAAAGTGGCGACAGATTTATCGCCCTATTCACAAGCCTGCGCTAACAGCCGACATCGTCAGTTTACCTGCGATAGTTGCCACCAAAAACATCGCCAGGGCTGACAGCGACAACTAACGCTAATCATATGCAGAGTGGGCGTTCCCATGCAAAAACCCACGATAACACTAATTCGCGATATTCTCAACGACCAGCCAGATCGGCGATGTGGTCCAAAAACAGGCGATAAGGCACGTTAGCAGCAGTGACTTAAGACCTGCTTTTTTCTGGTCTTAAGTAGGATGAAAACCTGCAGTATAAAGGGAGCCCAGCCCAGAGCCACATCTGAAGAACAACAGATGCCATGGAGCTACTAATCATGCAGCTTGGAGACCCAAGAGGGCCACAACTTCCACCGCCACCACCCCCAGGACCACTCCCACCCCCAGGACCACCCCCCCCGGACTGCCACCAAGGCAGCGCAGAACAAGACAGCGGAACTTCCGAAAACGCACCAGCCTCAGAGACTTAACGCCAGAGGATGTCATTGCCCACTACAGGCTCAAAAGGACAACCATCCTCCGCATCCTGACCCACATTGCCCACAGGCTGACGGTACCAACACAGTGCACAACCAACATCCCTCCGCAGACAAAGCTGCTGGCTGTGCTGCACTTGTTGGCCTCTGGTACCTTCCAACCAACAACTGCCAGAGTCGGAGGAGTCTCACAGCCAGCCCTATCAAAGTTCCTCACACCTGTCTTGGGTGCCATCATCAGCTTGATACCCCAGCACCTTCACTTCCCCACACTGCGCAGGAACAGCTGGAGACCAAGCAAGGCTTCTACGCCATAGCTGGCTTCCCGCACGTGTTGGGGGCAATTGACTGCACACATGTCCTACTTGTGCCCCCTGCCGACACTGCACACAATTACCGCAACAGAAAGCACACGCATTCCATCAATGTGCAGGCAATAGTGGACCACCGGGGACTGTTCACCAATGTCGTCACCAACTTCCCACGCAGTGTGCATGATTCCTACATCTTCCGACAGTCCATCATCAACCAGCGCTTTCAGGATGGCACCTATGGAAATGCACTCCTCGTTGGTAAGTACCAACGGAACACACCACACACCTCAACTCCACAACTCCACAATCATACAACTCACAACTGTGGGAATGCACACGTAACAAAATCACATACTGTTATAGGGATTCTGCACATACACAGAGCTATGCACAGGATCATAGGACCGCGGAATATAGTGGTGAGCCAACCATCATCCTTAGCACCTAAAACCCCAACCCGACTATCTGTAGCGTCTCATTAGCACCAATGCTACCAATGATTAGACAACCCAGAACACGGTATCTCTCTCTCAGGACTCGCAGTAGCAAGAACACCCTTTCATCACACTTATACCTGTCCAAAATGCCCGTAAGAAGAGACACGGTATAGGTTAAAATGTTTATTTCAACAACGTGCTCTAAGATACAGTACACGTGCCAGTACTAGCAGCATAATGCATAAGGATAATATAATCAGCATAGTTACAACTCCATAGAATATAAACGGGGAAAGCATTTCATAAAGCAGTGGATATAGGGCTAAATGACCTTACCACCCTCCCGTGCTAGTAGCTAGTTTATTATAAAAACAGAAGACCTCTGGGCTTTAAACTAGCGAACCCCATACCTCAATATCTAGATGCAAGGTTTACATCATCAGACAAGCACAGCTCTTCTCTCTGGAAAGGTTGTTCTCCAAGTGTCTCTAAACGTGAAAATCACAATATTAAAAGCACCCGAATTTCTCCATGGCAGCTGTACATAGTGTTATGTCTAATTGCGAGGGACTGGCCAGATCAGCAAGAACAAGGGACGTTGTTTTCCGACCTTGTACATGTTGTGCAGACGTAGCCCAAAGGGAACAGGAGAAAAGGTGAAAGACAGAAATGTAGACAGTTCTAAAATAGCCAGCAGAAGCAGAGGCTGAAAAAACAATGGCACAAAGTAACGTGCGCAAAAAAGGCATCATGGCAGGCAGGCCTAAGTCAACGTAGCAAGGCAGACCAGGAGGCTACAAACCACAAGACAATGCAACATGCCAACCAACATGCCCACCTACCAGACACGACAACACAAGTAACTGTGGTAACAGGGGCCAGACATGTAGACAAACCATCCACAAAGGCATAGCCCCTCTGCCACACAATTGCAGAATGTGGGGAGAGGTGGGAACCAAGAATGTGCGAAGGAGGCAATGGACCCATGAATAAGAATGTACACAATGCCAAGTGTGGCGGTGATGTGCTGGACAGTCTTGAGTATGCAGAGCACAGACATGTCCATGTGGACATATACTGCTGGTGTTTGTAGTGTTGTGGACAGTGGACGCAACCATGTTACCTCAGGCAGTGGGGAAGACCTTGGACATGTAGCTATGTCGCCCCCCCTGTAAGCGTAAGCGTAGTGGGCTGGCGTACGCCAGTCCAGCGTAGGAGTGTGAATAAATAGCCCGGGGCTCTGGGCGTGGTTCACTTCCTGGATGGCCACCAAAGTAACTACTGCGTGTGTCTCTGTGTCCGCCATATCCTGACCATAGGCACACACACACGTGGCCGACCACCTTCAATGGCCAAATTTACACCGGCGACGAGGTGGCTTCGTCACACGCCACCCGGCGCATATCTTGTCATTGCCTGCAGGGGAATGTCTGCCAGGGCGGCGCCCCTCACCCTGCCACGAGGCCGCCGCCATGACCGGTGGTGCCTGTGCGATCCTGTGCGCCTGCTGCACCCCAGCCCGCTTGACCCCAGACCGGTCCGGCGCCCAGCAGTGATTGCCCGCCCCTGCGCACCCAGGCCTCGCTGCTCACCTGCCGCCACGGCGTATCTCCAAGAGGGCCCACCACGTGCCGGTGCAATCTTCAAGCCCGAGGCCCGCGAGACTGGCAGCCTCCTCAGCCGATCGCTGGCTTCCGTGCAACAGGCCCCCAGCACACCCTGCGGCACCGCACAGCAGAGTTCTGTGTGTGCTGACTGCTCCCTCCGGCCTACACTGCGGTCCAGAAGGTCTCAGACAAATCCATTCCAGTCCGGCCCTCCAGGCCTACTGCATCATCGCAGGCTGCACACCCGCTCAGCTCTTCAGGTGGGCCTACCTCAGTGCACCGCAAGTCATCGCCACATGGCGGTAGGCCCGTGCCGGACGCAGTGCCTCAGGTGCCACTACCTCTGTGCACCACAAGTTACCGTCCAGCCTCCAGGCCTATTGCATCATCGCAGGCTGCACACCTGCTCAGCTCTTCAGGTGGGCCTAACTCAGTGCACCGCAAGTCATTGTACCGTGGGGCTACCCCACAAGTCCGCCTCCAGCAGCCAACAGCATGTCCTTGGTAACGCCACTGGAGCCTTTCACAGTCACGGGGCCACCCCCGTCCCAGGCAGGCCGCTGGAAAGCCTGGGTGGAACGTCTGGAGCCGTACTCTGAAGCGCACGACATCCCAGCGCCACGGCGGTGGCCCATGCGTAGGCGTGTGAGGAGTGTGAAGAAATGGCCCGGGGCTCAGGGCGTGGTTCAGTTCTGGGCTCTGGGCGTGGTTCAGTTCCGGGCTGGCCACAAAAGTAACTATGGCGTGTGTCTCTGTTGTAGTGTCAGCGCCACACAGCCCTTAATCGACAATCTTGCAATGTAGCATGCACCCGGAGGGCGGGCTCGCCCGAATGGATAAATAAAAGAGCGCAAGACCGCTCGGGGTCTTGGCTCATACATGTCAACTGTTGTGTGTGTATCTTCATTGCCGCAGCATAAGCCAAAGGCCTAGCCTCAATCGCAGCGCAAGTTCAGCCAGGCCTGAAATCCACATCTGAGTCCGCCCTATCCTTACCATAGGCCTACACACACGTGGCCGCCCACCTTCAACGGCCAACATTACAGTGTTGTGGTCAGGCTTGCGGACATGCGCAGACAGGCATGACAATGGTGTGCCGTAGGAGTGCAAGTGATGCAACCGAGCAGCGCACACAAGTAAATAGGCTCGGGGGAGGAAGGAGCAGCTGTGAGGCTACGTAATACACATTGACCCCGCACATTTGCCAGAAGCAATACATGGCAAACATGAATCCCAAAGTCACACAAATCACACACCACAAAACTTGTAAGTCTGCCAACACAGCATGCAGAACCACCAGTTTACACTAATCTCACTTACCTCTCACAGGTGATCAAGGATATGCACTCTGCCCGTGGATGATGACACCCCTCCGAGCCCCGATCACCCCGGCCCAGAGGCAGTACAATGTGGCCCACAAACGCACCAGGGGCATTGTTGAGCGCACATTTGGCGTGTTAAAGTCACTTTTCAGGTGCCTGGACATCACAGGTGGAAGACTCCTGTAAAGCCCAGAAATAGTGTGCAAGATGATCATCGCATGTTGCGTATTGCACAACATATGTGTACGCACCAATGCCCCATGGATCCAAGTGCTAGATGCACCGGACGATGATGAGGAAGATGAGGCAGGTGGACCACACCCCACTGCAGCTGCAGCAGGAATAGCCCAAAGGAACACAATCATTAACAATTTCTTCGCATGAGCACGTCACATTGTGACTGTCCTTAGCAATCATGGAACAGTACAAAATGACCACATGAACAGCATGTGCAAATAAATTCATTGCAACACACATTCCCTGTGTGCATGTCAGTCCTCTGCATTAGCACATCACTCTGACAAGTGTAAGTGCAACATTAAGTGCTAACAATCTCACAAATATCAAAAAGATGGTGGGTATGTCACCTCTGTACAGAGAGGCTGTTCAGGGTGTCACGTATTCGGAATGCCATTTCAGGGTGTCAAATGTAGTACGTAATCCCACTCATCAGCGTATCACATGTGTACAAAAACATGACATGAAGGCTATCACTGGTGTTCAAAAAAAGACAACAGGGTGTCATTTGGGGTCAAATATGACATTTCGGGTGTCATTTGGGGTCAAATATGAAATTGCAGGTGTCATTTGGGGTCAGATATGAAATTGTGGGTGTCATTTGGGGTCAGATATGAAATTGCGGGTGTCATTTGGGGTCAAATATGAAATTTCGGGTGTCATTTGGGGTCAGATATGAAATTTCTGGTGTCATTTGGGGTCAAATATGGAATTTCGGGTGTCATTTGGGCTCAAATATGAACCACCATGATGCAGAGATGCACCCTGTGACTCAAGTCCCACAACATGAGCAACATGGACGTAAGGGGGATGGGGCACAGTGAACACCTCAGCAACATGGGAGATGCACACCAGCCAAAAAGCCAGCAGGAATACCTTGCGTAGAACACACCAAGGTGTCCCCTGGACATATGTGCCATGTACAGATCACATGTGTACACGGACGTCATCCATCAATAGTAGTGAACAGTGTCAGCTAATAGGTGCAAGGTGAGAAGTCACGCACCTCCTCACAGCTACCTGTACCCATCACTGTCAGTCTGAAGCAAAACAACACTGCTACATCAGAGCATGCACATTTGACCGTGAGGGCACGTACATGGCTGGTAAGGGTTCAACCGTGCCGGAAGGTGAAGCAGTGACATCCCCCCCCAAAAAATCCACATCACATTTCCAGAATACAAGCAGCTGACAAACTAACATTAGGGATGAAAGCTCCTTTGTCTGAACTAGAAGGCGGTAGCACATCGGCACCTCCGACCTTGGAATTGCATGCGCCGGGCACCCCCTGAGAGATACCATAGCAGCTGATGACAACTGCCACACTACGCACAGCGCTAACCAAAGACCAACGTATACACACCCCACACACAGAAGTCCTTGCTCGCAGTTCTCTTGCATGGAATGACCTTCGCACTTACGCACAGACCATCCCAGGAGTCCAACCACTGCACACTCAAACAAATCATTGCTCCGAGCTGTGGCATCCACATAACTTTGACTTTTTTACACACAGCCCTATTTCCTACATTGACGTGGGGCTAAGTTGGGAAATTGCGAGATTGTTATTTAGGAGCAATGAGGCCACAGCTAGTTCACACATTCCCAGTCATCTCACTGCCTATCTGGGTCACGGTCAAACATGCGCATTGATATCAGTTCCCAGGGAGTAGCTTTTTTTGGAATCACTGCCCCTATATTCATGCATACTTTCATACTTGCATGATCATAGACATGACACATCTGTGTGAATTAGAAGGTTTTAATCACATTCGGTGGAGTGTTGAAGCTGGACCAGTACATGGCCATGCAAACCCCACTTTACATTGTTGCCCCGTGGAGGGCTAGCCAGAGTCCTTTAAGGATTGACAAGTTCATCGAAAGAGAAAGAGTTCAGTCCGCAGTCTGATTGCTGTGTCATTGGTAACCAAACCAAATATGGCAGTCCATGTTGAGGGCCAAGGTGAGTGTCACAGAGTGTATCGGGGGACAGAGGAAGGTGTTATTCCAGGGCATGATGCAGAGGGCAGAACCAAGCTGAAACAGGCCATATGGCGGAGATGAATGCTACCACTTCCTTCTTACCACAAAGGCAGAATCATCCACATCATCGTCCTCTGATGTGTGATGTGCCTCACATATGGGTGGTGGTGTTTTATCTGCAGCACTGTGTGGCACTGACACATCAGGGGCCGGAGGTGGAATGTCTGCCGCACTGTGTGGCAGTGACACATCAGGGGCCGGAGGTGGATTGTCTGCCGCACTGTGAGGCACTGACACGTCAGGGGGCGGAGATGTGGATGGAGTAGTAGCAGCAGCATTCATCTGCGCCAGGCCTTGTGGCAGCAATGCCATGATGAGGATCTGCAGGGCATGGAAGATCCCAGCTACATCTCGCTGGAGTTGAGCCGTGGCAGCCATTCTTTCCGCCTGCATCTGCTCCATGTTCTCCATGATCCTCCGCATGTGTCCCAACTCCCGGCTGTCATCGCTGGAGCCACTCTGACTAGACAGTTGTTCTAGTCTCAGAGTCATGACTCCAGCGATGTCAGCCATGGCTTGTTGGAGAGCATGGAGCGGACTGTGGGTGTTCGTTAGGGACTGTAAGTGGTACCTGATGTGAGAAAAGAGAGGCCCAGGAGGAGATAATCTCTGCCTAATTACATCAACAGGAGAAGGGAACTTTTGTTTTTTTGAGCCCTGATGTGATGGGACATAGACACCCAGGTATGGCATCTAGTTTGTCTGCCATGAGGTCGAACCCCACCCGCACCTGATCAGCAATCTCCTTCTGGCCCTCTAACACACGGCATTGGAATGCCATGTGTTGGTCGTGGGGGTCCTGGGAGACAGCCGTGATGGTGGGTGCTTCCTGCTGTGTGGTCTGTGCAGGGGGTGGGGTCTCCTCGATGCAGCTGGGCTGCCCTGCTCCTGGGGGTGGGGTGCTGAGGGTGTACATGAGCTGTTGGAGGCCGTCGGTGTTGATGGTGTGGAGGTCCTCTTCTTCATCAGTGAAGAGATGTACGGTCTGCTGTGCAGGAGGTGTTGATTCTCGCTCTGCAATGTGAAGGGGAGATGCAGTTTAACAGTGTGTTCCATGTATGTTCACGCATTGGACAAGTTTACAAACAGACTGCATGACAATGTACATTGGGCCTGTTTGGGAGGAGATGCCTATTTGATGCGGGACAGTGGACATTTCTACACCATCAGGGATGTCGGGTTGTACTTGTACATTTTCATCTCACAGTTTCCTGCTATGCCAAATGTGATTGGCCAGTTTCTACTCACAAGCGGCAGCAGTTGTGTCCTCTGTTCTGTTGTGAAAGTGTTGCAGTTTGTACCACATTGTTGTCAATGTTGATGTGCTCTGATTCTTATGTGCGTGTGCTGCATTGTGGGAGAGTCGCCACTGCAGCTCTGATTTTGCTGGCCCTTATCCCGTTCAGGCGGTGTGCCTTTCACTTCTGTGCTTATACAGTGCTGAGATGTTGCAGACTTGGGTAAATTGGGCTCTTGGTGGGAGTTGGGACTCTTGGGCATGGTTTGTCTGCAGATGTCTTGTTGATGTCAGGGGTTGTTTGTGCACGTGGATGTGTCAGAGTGTGACCTGCTCCTTTATGGATGTGGTCCACACTCAGCCACCTCAGTGTCGTGGCGTGCACCATGTCATGATAATTGGACTGCAGCCATGCTAATCGTCATGCAGTGTCACTTGCATTGTCAATGAGGCTCACGGACCCGCAGCTTTGCTGGGTTCAGCACATGTGCATGGGTTTGTTGTGAGATTAGTGATGTGTGGGGAGGGCCCCCTCTGGGCACATTGTCGACGGGGGCCTACTTGCTGTTTCTATGTGTGCTGCAGTATGCCAAGGAGATCAGGGACATGATCCAGAGTCATTCTGGGTGTGCACTGTGCTATACTTAATTTTGCATGTGTGCCATTGTGCCCATCTCCCCCCGTCTCCCCAGTCCCTGGTCGTTACTCACCCTGTTGCTGTTGGGTCAGGTCATGTTGAGCAGTGTCTGGTCCCCCAACTCCTGCCACCGTCTCCCCACTGATGACTGTGGACACCATTTCCTCCATCTCATCCAGCTCCTGCTGTGGCACTGGACTCCCACCTCCAGTCTGCATTGCGGCTTTCTGGTTGTTAGCAAGTTTCAGCTTTGTTTAGCGCTTCACATCATTACAGCGCTTCTTGCAGTTGTCCACTTCCCTTCTATTCACTCCGACTGCATTCACCTTGGCCAAGATGGACTGCCATATTGCATTTTTAGTTGCCAATGACACAGTGGAGGTGATGAACAGTTGTTGGTGGTGTTCTATCACCTCCATAATCAGGATCTTGTTTTCCTGCGGACTGAATCGCGGGTTCCTCTTCTTCTTCTCCTTGCCCTTCTCCTTCCCCGAGGTCCCTGGCTGGTCCTCCGGGGGGTTTGTGGGGTTCTGGTTGGCCTCTGTAGTTGCTCCAGCTTCCTCCATGGTGCTTCTCAGTAATTTGTGTTTTTTTGGGTTTTTTTTTTGCAGCTTTTATGGTGATTTTTCCCGCCTGACGTGGGAATAGCAAGCCTGGCGCTGCTTATCACTGATATTTTTATCACTGTTGGGCCCATCGCCACTTTTTTCACATTCGGGTTTCCTTTTTTATCGGCGTCCCGGTAATTTTAACGCGGACATTTGACGCGTTATCGGGATACTATCGCCTGTTGCCGGCATGTTGAGAATACGCCGTTAACACGGCGTTAGTTTCCCGCGATAGACGGCGTTATATAAAATTGCGTTAACCTAGGTTGGCGATAATTATCGCCCGTTCTTGAGAATATCCCCCTATGTGTTAGAGTGACCTGCGTAGTAATATGTTTATTTGTTCTTTTGTTGTCTTGCATGGTGTGAAGTCCAGTTATGTGTTTCATGTTTGTTTCTTTGGTGGTTGTGACTATGTTTTGTTTTGCAACGATGTGGAATGTAGTCAAGGGATGGAATATGGGCACTCGAACAAGGGTGGAATGTGGGCATTAGAATGTGGGCATTGATAATTCCTGTCTGAGGTTCCAAGTGAGTCAGTTGGCAGCTGACGTCTGGAGCTTTTGGTAGGGATTGTTGTTGTGCTGTCTGGCTTCTAGAAGAATAACAAATAAACTTCTATACTTCAAACTTCTTCTATGTTCCTGGGTCTGTCTGTGTCGCTCAGAGAAACCCAACAGATTGCTTATTGTGCTTTGATGTAAATCCGTTCATACATTTTCAAGATATTGGCACTAAAGAGGGGATTTTTTGAGCATGGAGGGGTAGACAAGTTACTTCTTTCTGGACCGTTGTCCTGATATGCTCGGATTGGCCAGTTTAAAGGAGACTAGTAAATCCTGATTACAACATGTATATCTCAATACTGAGGAGTGAGAAGCTACGACACAAGGATGCCCTCAGACTCCCAAGCACAACAAATATTAGAGGGTTATCCTATTTTCTCTTAATCCTGAATCCTAAAGGTGGTAGATAATGAGAACTATAAATCTCTTGGATTTCATATTTGGACCCTCACCCACAGGTACCACCCATGGAATGCTTCATCACTGGACCCTCACTCATTACACCTAATGTGAGTGGGTAGGCTCGACGTACTTAGTAAGCACAGCATTTCTAAACAGGGATTATGCTATTTAAAATTGCCTGCAGACCATACAAGGCTCGGGGGACCTCAACTAGGTTTAAGGCAGGACGAGTACCCTTGACGAATGTGTGACTACAGGAACCGTCCTGCTCCGTGGCCTTATGGAGTCAAAAGCAACTGATTAACAGCACATATAGAGTAACATTACCTGAAGTTTGGTCTGCACTAGCGTGCATGATAGTGTCACACTATTAGAGTAGTTCATAAGTGGGAAAACATACCACAGAAGAGTAGGGATTAACTTACATTGGTCCTTAAGGAAGCTTGTTGAAACTCAAGGGCACTTAGTGAGGCTAAAACATGTTGACCCAACCTTCATGTTTGGGTAATTATACCCAGCAACATCATTTTTATTTCTGCTTTTAGCCTCGGTAAAAGGTATTCAGATTAAAGACACAAAGAGAGGAACCTGCAGGCAATTTTAAATAGTATAATCTCTGTTTAGAAAATGCTCCACTTACAAAGTGAGTCCTGCCCACCCACTCACATTAGGTGTAGTGGGAAAGGATCCAATGATGAAGCATGCCACAGGTGGTACCTGTGGGTGAGGATCCTAATAAAAATTCCATACGATTTCTAGGTCTCACGATCTACCACCAAAAGGATTCAGGGTTTCGAGAAGATACGTTAACCCTCTAACATGTGTTGTTGGTCACAACATGAGCAGTATGTTGTGGCAGCCATTAAAGGATTCAGGTACATAGTCCCTGATGGACTTGGCCATCTCTACAGGTTCACTACCAAACCTTTTGCCTTCACCCCTTCTGTATTCTGAATATCATTTCTGTTGACATTAACACTGTGTGCACTTTACTACTGTTCACTAGTGCTAGAGTTGTTGTGCTATCTCCTTAAAACATGGTACAATTGGCTTGCACCTGATTGACATACATAATTTACTTATAAGTCACTAGTGTATGGTACTACATGTACCCAGGGCCTGTAAATTATTGCTACCAGGGGACCTGCAGCACTCATTGTACCACTCATTTAAGTAGCCCTCTTTAAAACATGTCTCAAGCTTGCCACTGGAGCCTATGTGTGCTGTTTTAAACTGCCAATTCGACATGGCCAATTAAATGTTTTGGTAGGCCTAAACCTTCCTTTTAAAACACATAAGTCACTCCTAAGGTAGGCCCTAAACAGCCCACAAGGTAGGGTGCATTATATTTAAAAAGTGGGACATGTGTTTTTAAGTTTTACATATCTTGATAGTGAAAAACTCCTAATTTAACTGGAAGGCCTACCTCTCTCACAGGATAACATTGGGTTACTTTATTATGCTTATTAAGTGTCAACTATTGATCAGGAACATGTACAAAGTAAAGTTTAGCCTCAAATCAATTGTAATTTAAAATCCTCTATAATGGTAAAGGTGGATTTTAAGTCAAAATTCTGAAAATGCCACTTTTAGAAAGTTGAGATGTTCTTGCCCTGACCATTTGGTGCCCACAGTATGTTCCTGGGTTGCATGACTTAGCGTAATTGGTAGCTGGCCTTTGTATATTCCTCCCAGACAGTATCACAATAGAGGGTTTGGGAGTTGGCAGTATGGCCCATCCTGGCTTAATGAGAAGGTGGAGCTGTCATCTACCACACTTGCACTTCTAAGGCACTGGCCCAGTACACTCACAAAAGGCTTCACACTCGCTTATTGTGCCCCCAGATAGACTGGGACCAGGGAAGGGGGGCAGGAAAGTCCAGACACCTCTATAGGGAGAAACGCCAGAAGGTTCTTCCACTTCAAAGTGGGCACCAGGTATAAATATTGGACCCTCAGACCCAACTCTTCAGTACACTACTGAACCTTTGGATATGTCAGGAGAAAGACACCTGTAGGGGTCAGCATACCTAGTGGAGTTTCACTCCGCGGAATTCCGTGGATCACTTGAAAACTCGAGATTCTGTGGAAATTCACGAGTAGGTGGATATTGCACACCGCGCTGTTCATGCTGATTTTTAGCACCTGAATCTTGTTCGGTGCTGCAAAATCAACACTAACTGCACCACGAGGTGCACCAGAGAGTGCTGCGTCTTTGCTACCACTCAAGTAGATTTTCTACTTGAGAGGCAGCTTTCTCACCACAAATGGTCGCAACAGCCCGTGACTGCTTGCATTGAGAAAATCTAACCGGGTGCTCTCCTAGCCCCTGAAAATTATGCCAGGGGATACCAATTCTCTCTCGTGTTCGCCAACATACTGTTACAGCTCGCAAGTGAGAAAAAAAACATCCATGCGGGGGTTAGCGGAGTTTGGCTGACACTTTGCATTACAAGCGTAATTTGGAGTGGTCAAAACTCTGTGAACTCTGCCGGTGGAGCAGAATTTATTGCCCACCCCTGGATGCCTGCTGCTGCAGACTTGCCATTCATGCTGAGAAGGAAGACTGGACCTGCACCCTTTATCACAGGCTGAAATGACTTCAAGGGTCAGCTGACTGATCTCCTGTTCTGAGCTACAGGATCACAACAAGCTCCAGAGGGCTGCAACTGCCCAGCTGACCTGCTGCACTGGACCTGACTTGACCTGCAGCTGGACCTATCTGAACACTGCTGTCCTCTGCTGGAGTGAATTCCTGATCCCCAAGATGGGTCCTTCAGGTCCTGGATCCTTAGTGTGGCATCAGATGACCTCTTCCTTGAAGAAAAGGAGAAATCTTGGTTTTTTGTGCTCTTTGTGACTGAGAACAGGCCAAGATCTTGCCGCCCATGCCGACCGCCAGCACAAAGCTCTAGAGAATCTGACTTTTCGCGGTACAGAGACCACCAGCAACGCAAGATTTGCACTTCACGCATCAGCATCGATAGCCCGCGGTGACTGCCAACGCGAATCTCCAGCAATGGCGGTCTGCAATGCCTGACAGGAACTTCACCCTACAGCTACGATCGTCTGCGACACCTGGCCTGCTCTTTGCGCTACAGCAACACTCTCCCTGCCCCTCGCAGCCTCCTCTGCCTCTAACTGAACTCTTCGCACTGGACTTTAGAAGGAAACTTTTTCAGCTGGACTAACCTGGTCCTTGTATTCGGTCCGCGTTCCATTGCAGTTGGCCTGAATGTGAGCCTTTCACCTGGAATTGTACATCCAGATAACTGCGAGTGGTGCTTTGTGCTTTTAGGCACTATACTTACCTTAAATCTTTGAATTTATATATATCTGATTCTACTGATAGGATTTTTGTCCTTTTGGTGTCAAATAATTGATAACGGTTTTCTCTATTTTTCAAAATTGATGTGAGATTTTTCTTGTGTTGTATTTTCCTTATATTACTGTGGGTGTGCTGAATAAATACTTTTCACATTGCTTTTAACCCCTTGCGTGCGGCGCGAATCTTCGTGCTGTGCGGGGATTCTAATGAGTGTGCGGGATTCGGACGGCCGGGGGCCGTCCGGCGCACACGCCCACTGTGACGCGTGACGGCTCTCGGCCGTCATGAGCATGCAAGGGGTTAAGTTAAGCCTGACTGCTTTTGTTCCAAGGTACCAGGGGGTTAAGCACATTTTAGTTTAAGGACTCTTGTGGTTCACCCTGACAAGGATTGTGGCTGTTGCTTGAGAAGGACTCACACCCCCTTCAACCAACAACCCAATTTCTCAGAAAATACTTATTGGATATTTCAAAAGTGAATCTTTTGATGGATGTCATGGTCTTTTTACTTGTATTCACCTAAAGGATGGGTGCAGTGGCTATAGGCCATGTTCCAAGAGCTGGTCACTGAGCAATAGACCTTCAGTGAATCTTTGCTGTGCAGGACTGAAAGCTGAGCACATTATCAGTTTGACCCCACTTTTTAAATTGTGTCGAAAGTAGTGGACCAAGTTTCCTGCAGAAGGCAGATGTCGAATTGCTTTATGTACTGGGTCCATTGAGTAAGTGCCATCTTGGGCCTCACTCCAGCAACATTCCAAGATAGTATACGAAATTTAGAAGACTTTCCTTCAGGGGCTGGACAGATAGATTGGGTCCCTTCCATAATACAACCCATCTCTGAGCCTGCAATGGTATCTCGCCATGATAAAATCCCCTCTATGGGGATGTTGCTGACGGTCTGCTGTTGGTCAGGTGGCCCAAAACTAGTGGACTTTAAAGTTGGTGATGTTAAGTCAGTATACTGTCTCGGATTGTTTTCTAAGTGTTCCGCCTAACAAGTACAGGAAAAGGATGTGTCGGCTGGATTGGCTCGGCTGGCCAGTCAGTCGTTAATGGCCAGTGGTGAGTCGGAGCCTAAAGGAACACCACACCTGTTGGTCGCTAGCAGCTGAGGGGTACTAAAGGGACCGTATTTTAGTCGGATGCCCGTTGGAGTGGGTGAACATGATCTTGCCTCTAGAGCTTTGAGATTGTGGGCTAAGTTCTCGTCTCTGAGATGTAGTTCTATACGATCGGTTTCGGAAGTGTGGTGTGCCAGCCTTTTTGCCCATAGGATGTCATCCCTAATGACAGATCTGCACCCCCTCACCTTGCGAATCCAGTATATGGATTTATTTATCAAGGAGTCTTTGTTTTCGTACTTCAAATGTGATGGAGTTTTAGGCACATTTATCATGTAAATGGTCCTGGGGCGACATTGAGCCTGTTCATTCCTATAGCTGGAATGGTGGCCAATGTCTACTAGTGCACTATCCCTACTACGCACCGCATCTGATATACTCTTAGTGGTAGAGTATACAGGAGGGAAGGTGGAGATAGACATTAGAGGTACTATACTAGTCAAGGAGTGTGTTGGTTCCTGTGTGGGTCCCTTTACCTTTACTATGTGACATTCTTCCAGGGTACCTCTATCTAACAGGAGTTTAACCTGGTCGTTAAGTGGTAGGATTAATGTTTTTAAAGAAGTAACTTCGGCCCTCAGGTCAGATATGATCCTGGCAGTGTCCCCGCATTGCGAAGTTGTCTCTAGGGGGCGGCCCGCAGCCCTTCACACGGTTAGATCCATCTCTGATGGTTCCATGACAACTCTTGATGAGTGTGGATCTACCTCTAGGTCCAGCGCTTCCCCCTGTAGAGAGCAGGTCAGATCTTGAAGTGGTAGAAACCTATTTGATAGAGCAATATTGGTATTACTAACAGTATCCATAGCTACTATGGGTTTATCTACAACAACAGTAGGGATTAGGGGTTCTCTACCTCCTGGTCGCTGGTAACTGCTGTAAGTTGGGTAACAGTGGAGTTACATGCTGACAATTTTTTTGTGCTCCGCGTGTTCCATTTTGTAAACATTGTAGGGATATATTTTGCATGATTGGGGTTTGGACTGGATGGATGGAGTAATACATCTGAAAGATGTAAAGTATCTGTCGTAGCCATGTGGGCATCAGGAGCTAGGATTCCCTGGCACTCCACTATTAAGTCGTCAATGCGATCCAGGACACAATTATTAGTTGCTGTCCTACATGCCTGTTTACTTCTGCTTGATTTCAAACGGGACCCTTCAAATCCACCCACCCCCTCACAAGCAGTTGATTTTCTTTTCCTCATAATGTAGACCACATTGGTCAAAGGTAATAATAATTAGAGTTCAATATTAGCTGCTGTGGTGTAGGTATGAATGATATCGCATCAGTGTACTAATAACACCCGGAGGAACCTTTACAACTGTGACTACCGGATAGATACGTGGATAGCATACACGAGGGCCAAGTCATACTTACTAGATATGTAAAAAAAAGCAAAGAAAAAACTTAAAGGTAATAATGTGGAAGCCCTAGTGTTTGGGTTTTAGGACTGGGGGAGAACTAATGGTTACGTTTGTATTTCGTATATGTCTAGGCTAATGTGTGGCCTAGTATAATGCTTAGGTAAATGGGCCCCCTTGGGACATAAAAAGTGCTCGAGTCTACAGAAATTAAAATAAAACTTAAAAAGAACTATTCTGTCAACAATTTAGACAATTTAAACAACAGTCTTGCATCAAATTCGGTTGACCACAGTTAAAATGAAGATGGGCACATGGATTTTAGGCAGTTTCTCCAAAGACTCAGTTTCTCTCGTGCCCACTACCAATGAGAGAAGGATATCAGCAGTCGTGTCTTCAACCGAAGTAAAGAGTCAATCGCCTGATGGTAGGCTTATAACGCGTAGTCTTTGCTAGCGAGTTGAATCTAGGAAACGGTCCAGTCCTGCTTCTCCCTGTCCCTAGCAGAGATGCAGTAGCACCGCTGAGTAAGAGGCAGCACGTAGGGAATGTTAGAATCGCTTCCCTCTTATTGCTAAGTGTAGGGTGAAGTGAAGCTGCGGGTTGGCTCTGGAGCCTAGAGTCCTACCAGAGTCAAAGGTAGTCAAGGGTAGGCTGGCAGCGACAACAGTACCAAGGCAAAGGGGATAGATGGACTCACCCAACAAATCAAGGAAGCCGTCCAGCATCCAGATGTCAGAGGGGGGGCCCAGCCCAGCCTCTTCGAGGCTCTGACGGACACGCAGTGGGGCTCCTGAGCAGCAGTTAAGCGCCCCTGGTGCGGGAGGGATGACGCGCCTAACACGGGCATTCGCGTTGGAGCCTGGGGGCTGTGGTCCTTGCCTGGCCCGGCTCGTATGATGTGGAGTGGAGTCCCACGCAGCGCGGCTCCTGAGCAGCAGTTAAGCGCCTCATGGCGTGGGAGGTATGACGCAGCCTAACACGGCCGTTCGCGTTGGAGCCTGGGGGCTGTGGTCCTTGCCCGGCCCATATGCTGTAGAGTGGAGTCCCACTCAGCGGGGCTCCTGAGCAGCAGTTAAGCGCCTCCATTGTGTACAAAGCACGAATTCGCCCCCTGCTTTTTTGGCTGCACTTGAAAGTAACCCCAGAGCTCTCCTATTACGCTGCTGCTTTTGATGGAGTCTGTTTACTTGACCGTTTCAACAAAATTGGGTGGTTCACCAAAGTTAGGTCATTACTTACAGCAATAGGCTTAGGGAGCTCGTGGGACGCCAAAGACCCCAGTTCACTATCAAGTAAAGGACTGGTTAAGACCCAATACTGGAACTGGGTGGCCCAGTCCACTGTTACGCATTTGTCTGGAGGTCGCCTCACAATTAGAGTTTATGGAATTCAAGCTGCTAAGCGCATATGAACAATAAATGGAGGGTATTACAATTCCACAGGATAGGAAGCTTTACATCCAATTTAGATTCGGCTCCCTTCCTGTGAACTCCTTCACAGCAGCTTGGCGACGGCCATCCCTTACTGTTCTGGTTGCCCTTGCTCTGTTGAGTCAAGTAGCCACATTAGTTTTTGTTTGTCCAATGTATAACTCACCGAGAAACAAATGGTTGGCGCCCGTTTGTAGGCTACTTGGAACTCGATGTCACCAAGAAGCGCTGCACATTCTAAAAACTGACCCCAGACCACTAGTTGCTTGCGTAGTCGCCAAGTTCCTTGGTAAGATGTGGATTAATAGAAGGCACGCATTAAAGATGTGATGAGGAGTGCCTCCTGGTTTTCTTTTTTCTTTTCCCAACCTTCTTGGCGAGAGTTAAACAGCAACCCTAGGTTTTTATATTGTAGTATATGGATGATTTTTTTTTGCGTGATTTTATAGTGGGACCTTCTGCGCATCTTATTGGGGCTTTTCTCACAATTATTAAATCTTTTTGTCATCTTTTTAATTGCTGTTTTAACTGTTTTATCACTTGACTGCCACAATTTTATTATTAATTATTGTGATGTTTCTAATGAATTATTGTTATATATCCAATGTCGCAATTCTGTACTGTATGCACATGCACTTTTATGGTCGTAACGACCGAATAAAGTTTGTTGACTGGGGTGTCGAGAGTAAGAAATGTTCCACCTGCAAACTGTCCTTGAAAGTGTGCTATAACCTACATTTTAAGCCCCAGTAAAGACGAGTTACTTTGATCCTGGGTACTGGTTTTATAAAAAGGGCCTAAATTATGAAAGGGTGGGTCAAACTGGCAGCGTTCTACCTGTGAGATAGCGATCTTACGTAGATCTCCGAAGCAGGTGCATTAAGCAAATAATACATATGTAAATGCATACTGACAGTTACATAAGAGTTATTTATTCGTGCAATGGCACCAAACTGGAAGATATTTACACGAAAACAGCCTAATATTCGTTATTTAAGCCACTGAATCCTTATATCCATTTTACCTGAAATAGAAATTGGAATTTGTGGTTTAGCAACACCGGAGAGTGGTTTCTATGGCAACCATATCAAATTAATTGGAGCACACAGAAGGCTGTGCCCTGAACAGCATGCTTAGATCTTCACAGCGAATTTGCTGCAAGACACAAAGGTTCTCTGAAACGCACCCAGTTTTACAGCAAATCCATAGCAACAACCATTTCAACAATTTAAAAATAAAATCATATGAAAAGACATTGGCACCCTTGGAGCTCCCACACATTCCATAAGACTGAGGTACTACAAAGCCACAGGCCCTTTCATTGTCAACAAGGAAAATATGCACGTTTTGTCTATGAAAATTTTGTTTTCTCTGCTTAAAAACTATAGAACGTTGTTTCGTGCTTCTGCTGTCGGTTTTGTTATTACTGTAGCATGGTAAGCTAAATGACATGCAAACATAAGTAATGCATTTTAACATAGGATGTGAGGGCTGTAATAATGGTTTTATTTTTCTATAATCTTGTGATAAATATATTTTATTAGCTGTTTGGCCATTTTTATATGTTAATTGTATCTTTACACCTGTTACGAATTATGATGAATCGATTGTCGATACCATTTTATGGCTTCCTGAGTGTTCGGATAGATTGTCTTGTCTCAGGCGTCTCTATCCCCAGCGTTCTTTTGAATCTCTCCTCACCTTGAGGTGTAGGTGCAAATGGTGCAGCAGGTGCAATGGGCCAGAGGCCTGGGATTTGAGGGGCTAATTTCACTCAAATGATGACTGTTTTTTACTACCAACTGGGGAAATTCAACTGAAATTGGCTAATTCTTTAAACCCCTCTTTGGTGGGTTGCATTATAGGCTGTATGCAGTATTCCAGATTCATGCAAATGTAAGGTCGAAGTTCCAGTCTTCAAGAGGGGTTATCTTACTGTGGTATCTTTCATCCTGGATGTCCCCTCAAGAATGGTTTAGTCTCTTGTATTCTGTTAAAAATGTTATGTTTTGACTGACCTGGGTTCTACTTAGTTGGAGCTAGATGTTGACTTTGGGGCTGATTACGATGGCGGGCGGAAAAGCATTCCGACCGCCGTGCTAGCGGGAAATTTCCACCCGCAGGCACCGCAGCATAACCGCCGGCCAGATTAGGATGCACCACCAGAAACTACCTACTGCGGCAGTCAGATTCCAGGATTCAGCGGCGGAAAAGCTGAAAATCCGTCTGCGGCGGTCAGATTTGCTGCGGAAAGGCCAAAGACCGCCGTTTCCTCAGCGGACTGGAACACATGGAGCTATCCGCAGTATTGCCACCACCATCCTCGAATGGCCGGATTCTCCACAGCGGTGTGGTGGGCTGTTTGAGGCATCGTGATTTGGACGGCGGTCGTGACCGCATTCCGCATGGCAGTACCTCTTTTTTGTCTCTGTCCGCTACCGGTGCGGACAGAGATTTTCGGCGGAACCTGGAACACCGCAGCGGACGGGAAATGGGCTATCTATGCCCATCATAATACGGCAGACGCAAAGACCGCCGATGGAGTGCGGAAAAGGGCATTTTCCGCCAACGCCAGCACAGCGGATGTGCCTCCGCCCGCCATCGTAATCAGCCCCTTTGTTTGGGGTTTGCCTAATAAAGCTCGTATCATATGTGTTATTGCACTGGTGAAGCAACCGATAGCTTGTTGCAGACCAAAACAGAACAGGAATTTGTATGGATACTGGGTGACGGTTCCGTGAGGCAGAGCGAACTGTTGCACATCAACCATAAAACTGTCAATCCCTACTGTGGGAATAGGTGACTTCTGTGTGGCTGTCAGAGAGAAAAATAGATACTTATGTAGTGTCTCGTGGAACTTGCAGGTTGGCGTTTTCACCAAGATGTGTACAGCTGGGCTACAACCTGCAGGAAGAGAGAGTGACATTGCTGGGCCAGACTCGTCGGTGGATCCAATACATAGGTGCCCTCTCTGACAGCCTGTGAGAGCAGAACGAAGTGTTGGAAATGCCAGGTTGTGAGAAAGTCGTTGCTGGTAGAATTCATCTCTCCCAGAATTTCAGAGCAGGAACATGTGCCCTCTTGCCTGGTTGCTATGTCAGTCTTAGATGATGGACTATGGTGCGTGAAGTGCTTGTGTCTGCACAGCACCACACATGCGTGGCACCCATTTTGGGTGCTTTTGTGCAAAGTGACCAACCACGCCAATCGCGCTGGGCTCAAACTTGAACAGACTAGTTGCGAGGTGGCATAGGCTGGTAAGAGAGATGAAACTGCGCATCCCTTACGTCCTTTCATTAACAGTAAAGTCTGTATCAGTAACCTGTGCAACATACTATCTTAAAGTGCGCTTGAGACTTGAGGTCAACTTGCATCTGTGAAGTTGCAATGGTGAGGGGCACACCAACGACACTTTGAATTGTCACCTTAAGGTCTGTGTGTTCCTTGTACTGGACACTCAGGCGCCTGATAGTTTGCCATGCTCAGAACTCAATGTATGTTTACATCAGTGGAGATATTGTGGTGACAGGCCCACTAACAGCAGTTTTGGGATGTAATTGTGCAAGGCTTAATTGGGTCACACTCAAGCATCACAGTTTCTTACAAAAATTCACAATTTAGTTTTCTTGTTGTCTTGTATGTTGTGTCTTGGTTCATTTTCTGTGTTGGTATGCTGTGTGGGTTAGGCACTTTTGCCTTTTACTCATCCAGAGCTCGCAACTCTTAGGTAGAAGTATAGAGAAACTTTAGGGTAGCATGCTTAATTGACACCACCAGTTTGAACTTTCCTGGGGAACACGTTTTGAAGTAAAGTAAATGGAAGAAGGTTTTTTTCACCTACGCCAGGGTATTTTGTAGTAATCATGGAGCACAAAAGAAGCCTTGCTCTTCTGCAGCATTGTCTTGGTGCTGAGGGGCAGGAGGTGTTAGAGGCTCTTCCCCCACTCAATCAAGAGGAGTCCCGCGTACTAAATGATTTTGACATTTCATTAAGGAAACTGGACATTCACTATTTGCCAAAGGTTAGCTTGATTCTCGAGGAATATTGTTTTTGCAAGAGAGACCAAAGAGACACAGGGAAACTGTAGAAGAATATGTGACTGCCGTGGGGAAATTGGCAGCCTCATGTAAATTTGCAGTGCTGGCCAAAGAGAGCATAACAGGCCATTATCT
This sequence comes from Calotriton arnoldi, assembly GCA_963921515.1. Classification (NCBI taxonomy): domain Eukaryota; kingdom Metazoa; phylum Chordata; class Amphibia; order Caudata; family Salamandridae; genus Calotriton; species Calotriton arnoldi. The sequence goes on from CAWUFW010001724.1 coordinate 279,731, forward strand.
TCCATTTCAACTTTGAGAAAGTAAGAGAGGAACTTTAGCTGAAGGATGAACCTCCTCTCTACGAAGTCCTGATAGTGGCCGAAGGGGGTGAAAAATGTGTTGTAAAAAGAACCGAATGAATAATATTATTTTATGTTGTAAATGGTTGTGTCTGCTTATTGCCATTGTTTGTTTTTTGCGCCCTTTCCATTAATGGTGGTATTTTATTTCCTTTTTGTTGTGACATTTGGCTTGTCAAAACTTTATTATGTATTCTTTGTGATAGGTCTCTGGCCTTGTCCTTGATGAAGAAATATATTAGTTTGTAAATCACCTAATGGCACTTTTGACTTTGTAATCGTCAAATAGGAGGCATTTTCTTCTTTACAATTGAAAAATACGCCTGTACTTCTGTTCAATCAAAGAATAAAAAACATCATGGACCTTTAGAAACTCAGCTAGTCTTGTGTTGTTTTAAATTGTCCACATAATGTTTTTACATTAAGAGAAGAACCGGAAAGAAGCTACTATCACGTAACCAACAAATACTATATATAATCCCATGTGGACCTCAAACATTGTCTTTTTATGTTTTTAGTTTGATAGTGCTAGAGGGTAGGCACTAAAATTAGTTTTGAGGTCTCTAAACGCTGAGTAAATGAGTTGGCTAGTGCCCATCTCTGGTTTTTGGACATGATGCGTTGTGCTGGAGAAATTAAACGAGACAATAAGAGTCCAGCTGAAGTTAGTGTAGTTAATTCTGCGAAACAAAGTGTGAGTGACAGACAGAAGCGTGAAAATGAATTGAAAGGAAAGAGCTACAGATGTGGGGCAATGGGGAATATAGCCAATTGTAAATCATGTCCTGCCCTGTAGGTCCAGTGTAATGTGGGTGGGATAAAGGGCCACTTTGTTAAAAGTTTGTGTGCAAGGAAACAGTCTATTTGTGAGCAAATGAGGTGTCACGTGTTGTTTTGAAAGGGGAAAACCTAAAGACGATGGCTGACTAGTGTTCCCATTTTTCCACCATCTCAGATGATGTGAATGAGTGTCAATTTGTGGGGAGGTGCAGTGTGAATAAGATGGACGTTATGCCAGGAGATTGCAGGTGGCAAGAGATCAAAATTAAGGGATATTTCATATTCAGTTTTGAATTTGTAGGGAGGATTATCCCAGTCAATATTTATGTTTAATGCGAGCAGGACTGCTTCTTAGGGTGGCCAAACCAGAAAGAACTCAGTGTTTTCCTTGATCCCAATACTGAATCCTAAATAGAAGTTTGGTAATTACTGGAGGAGGGCATACATCTTGAGAAATAATTTCCTGAGGCGTTTAGCAAGATCCTGGGTTACTCAAAGGCTAAGGGCACAGGATAAGGCTTAAGGAAAGTTCAATGCCTTTCTCTGCCAAAGTTAAGCAATTACCCTTTAAAGTGCATGTTGATGTCAAAAGGGAGATTGAGAAATCGTGTCTGGAAGATGTGATTGAACCACTGTAGGCCACTGAATAGTTGGCCGCCATTGTGGTGGCCAAGAAGGCTAGTGGTTACATTTGCTTATGCATCAGTCTCAGGGAGTGGAATAAAGAGGTGGTTAGTGGAGAAGTTTCGACTCCACAGCATCACCAAGATGATTCCCATGATGTTGGGGCAAAGTACTTTTCCGCACTGGACCTTGCCTCAGCTTATTATCTGAGTTGTTTGGATAAGGCAAGTCAAGAACTTACTGTATTCATTTTGCCCATGGGTGCATATACTTTTTTGAAAATGTCCTTTGTACCAATCTCAGCAGACTCTATCTTCCAGAGGTCAATGCACAACATCTTGCGGGATCTGAGTTGAGTACAGTTTTCTAGGTTGATGTGTTGGGTTTTGGGCAGTCAAGGAAAGCACATCATGAGCGAGTTTGGGTGCTACTAGGAAGGTTCAGAGAGAAGTGGTTGACATTCAAGGTAGAGAAGTGTTGCCTTGGTATTATTTATTATTTATGGTAGGACGGAGATTGACGATTTGGGTCAATGTGTCACCTGGAATGTTGAAAAGCCAAAATCTGACATGGTTGGGACAATTTAGAAGCTCCCTGTTCTAAACAACAAAAGGTATTTATACTTTTGGGGATGTATGAGTTCTATAATCTGTTTGATGAGTATTTGTTGCAAGATAGTATAGTTGCATTGTTTGTTGAAATAAAATCCAGTTGTCAGTCAACAGAGGATTGTGAGAAAAAGGTTAAGCCGATTAAGGCTGAACTTAAGGCTGCACCATCTTTATAGGCATTCCTCCCAGGCAGAGGTGAAAATTGTCATGGATTCCAGCTCCAAAGATTTAAGAGCTGTACTGCTTCAGAAGCATAGCGGCAATGGCGTGACTACAGCCTTTGCCTCAAGAGCATTGAGAGGCCCTGAGCTCAATAACTCCATTATCGATAAAGAGTCTTTGGTAGTCAGTTGTGTGGTCGGCAAATTTAGGTGTTTTAATGGGGGGAGGAAAATTGTGGCTAGGGTCAACCGTAAGCACCTTAGGGATATTGTCACAAAAGAGGGCTTGTATTTAGATTAAGGGAGGATCTGTAACTACGTGGTTGCCCTGCAGCAGGACACTTCTAGTGTAGAGTATATTCTTTGCCAGAACAATTGCATTACAGACTGTCTTTCGAGGCTGGTGGAGGTTGTTGCAGGAGAAAGCAGAGGAGTGAATCCATAACAGCGTTTGTGTGGACAAGAAAGGTCTGATTTTGAAGGATAGATGGAGAGGGGAATTGAGTCAGGATGTGTAGTTGGGAGAGGTCTGTTGGTACTTGAGGATGGCTTATTAGGAATGGAGTCCAAGCAGAAGTGAAACTTTTTGACTGTGAAGGACGAATTGAATGGATTGTTGTTTAGAGGAATACATTTGATAGCACCTAAATCTTTGAGGGAAGAGGCAGTTAAGATAAGTCATGAGTGGCATCTCGACATTGTGAAGTCTAAGGGGAGGGTACATTCACACTGTTGGTGGTCTGGACTTGATTTGGAAATTGAGAGAACATTGAGAGATTGTAACTTGTGTGTCAACAGTAACAGGGTTTTGAGGCAGAGGGCACCACCTATGATCAATCCTATTAAACCCAGTAAACTTTGGAAGGAAAATGGTACAGATATTATAGCACCACTGATGGTAGAAAATGCCATGCCATATTTGCTTGCTCTTTATTTTCAATCTGGTTGGAAGTTGTATGGGTTAATGAAGTGACTTCCCATGAGGTCTTAACATTTTTAGATAATATTTCGAAAAGTGAAGTACCCCCGAAGCACATTCTCATTAATAATGCTAAGTCTTAAGGTATAAGGCACAAGAAATTTGTACTTTCACCCAGAATTCGATGGAGTGGTAGAAACAGGTAATAGAATTTTCAAACAAATGTGTCTAGAAGGCCAAGTCAAACTGTCTGTGTCAAAAAAAAGTGGGGCAGGAATTGTTGGTGAATCACAGGTTGACTCCATACTCAACCACCGGTAGGTCACTTTTTGAATTGTTGTGGGGAAGAGGACCCAAACACCAGATTGATTCTGGGGTATAAGCAGTGGATTGTGGTAGGCATTATCAAAAGCATAATATTGAAGGCCCACAATATTATGACCAGATTATCGAGTTCAGGCTGGACTGTTCCCATGGGGAGCAGGGTCAAGACTGATTTGCATATGGCTGGGCCCAAACTAGAAAGGTGTGGCAAGCCAAAAAATGATGGATTTAACCCATATCTCTGACTGGGGGTGAATGTTTTATTTGTTCAGCATTCCGTCCATTATCTGTTTTTTTTTTCTACATTTGGCGCCCTAAGTGGGAATGACATGCCCAGACTTGGGTCCTGTGCTCGCAATGCCACCAGATTTAAGCTATCCTGGCTGATGAGGGGTGATACCATGAAACTGGTCACAGGAAACTTGCTTCTAGTCCAGGGAGGACCTGGCCTGGCAGTTTGGGTAGGGCTGTTCCCATGGGGAGCAGGGTCAAGACTGATTTGCACATGGCTAGGTCCAAACTGGAATGGCATGGCAAGCAAAAAAATGATGAATTTAACCCAGATCTGTGACTGAGGGTGAATGTTTGATATGTTCAGCATTCTGCCCATCATCTAATCTTTTTTGCATTTGTCGCCCAAAGTGGGAAGGGGATGCCCAGATGTGGGTCCCATGCTCACTATGCCATCCAAATCAAGCTAGCCTGGCTGATGAGGGGAGACACTTTGAAACTGGTCCCAGGATGCTTGTTGCTGGTCTAGGAAGGACCTGGCCTGGCAGTTCGGGCTGGACTGTTCCCATGGGGAGCAGGGTCAAGACTGATTTGCCTATGGCTGGGTCCAAACTGGAAAGGTATGGCGAGAATTATTTTTGGGGATTTAACCCAGATCTGTGACTGGGGGGGAATTTTTGATTTGTTCAGCATTCAGTTCATCATCTGTTCTTTTCTGAAGATTATCAAGGGGAAAATATCATTATTTATATATATATGACCACAAACGCCCGCTCCCAATTCGGTGTGGGCTCCGACACAGCTCGAGATTATCCGCGTGAATCCAACACTACCAAGCAAGGCTCCAGATGTCTCATTTCTCCACAGTTTTATTAAAGTTACCACGCAGACGCATTTTGGCAGTTATGGTATGTAGGAAAGTAGGATCTGCTTCTTGCTTCTTATGGTTACCCCCACTTTTTGCTTGATGTGATGATGTTTTTGACTGGTCTGACTGGGATCCTGCTAATCAGGACCCCAGTCTATCTGCTTTTTCCCTAAATTGGTAAGTTCAGTACTTAGGTACATCCCAGATTGGATACAGGGCTACCCTTGTCAGTCCCTAGTATATGGTGCCCATGTACCCAGGGCATAGGTACCCCAGAGGTCCTCCATGGGATGAAGCATGGCATATGCCACCCATGGGAGACCATTCAAAATTGGAACTACAGGCCTGCCATTGCAGCCTGTGTAAGTTGATGCTTTCACCACTTACTAAAGATATATGTTTACTATATCTAAGGGTCACTGCACTTAAAACCTATAAGTCACCCCTATAGCAGGCCTTTGCAATCCTGAAGGCAGGATGCTTGGTTCTAAGTGAGAGGGTGCCCCTGCATGAGCAGGACACCCCTGCAGCCTACGGAGTCCATTCTCCCGGGTTGTCACTGAAGCAGCCATATACTTTATAGAGGGGCACCGCGTAATCGCGTGATGACCATCTCGAAACCGGCTTCAACGAATCCTATCATGTTTGGTATCAAACATGTTGGAATCATACCCCACACCATAAACCATGTGGGAGGTATGATTCCAAGCACTGGAAAGGCCCTCCATTAGGCTCTCAGTGTTCCCGGTACCAGCCTTCTTGACCCAGACAGCACAAAATGGTTGCTGCCAACCAGAGACACATTTCTGCCCTCCTGCTGCTGAGCCAAGCTCGAGCAGAGGAAGGTGGAACAATAGGCATCCTGTCACAGGGAGCTATGACCACCTCCCAGACAGGATTTAGAGTATTAGGGCTGGGTGGGTGCGCTTGCCAGCGCCAGAAAGTCTGCATGAGGGGCACATTTGGTGTCCCTGTGCATAGTCCAGTTCAAACCAGTCCTGGGAGCCGTTGGCTCCCGCTCTGGCATGAAACTAGACAAAGGACATGGGAGTAAACTCCCCCCTGTCCAGACCCTCCCCTGGGAGGGTTCCCTGAATCGTCCCAACCCTTTCCCTAGGGTACTTAAGGGCTTACCTGGCTGTAGGTCACTAGATTCACCGTGGGATAAGATTCAGACACCATTGCACTTCTACCGTCTGGGCACTCTGGACTTCGCTGGACTTCGTTTGGGCCTGGCTTCGTCTCCCTTCCAGTCTGCTGCATGCCTGTGCATCATACAGGAACCTTCCAAGACCTGTGAAACATCAAGGACCACTGAAGTAATCTCCCTTGGAGTGAAGGAGTCATTCCCCTTCATTCACAGTCACCGCAACTAAGTCGAACGGTCTGCAGATCCTGAGCTCCTGCGGACTCCGTGGGCTTTGCAATCCAGGTAGTGGTTTTCCACAGCTCCCGAGGCCTGCTCTACCCTCTCATTAAGTTTGAGGCCAGTCGACCTCGTGGGCGTTGCAATAACCGAACCCCTGAGTACCGCATCCACTTTGCAAGTGCAAAGGCTTGTTGTCATCTTTGCAAGAAGATCTTTGGGCTCCAAGTAGCCCCAACCTCGAGCACCTCCAGAGACCAGAATCTTCAGCCACACCGCATCATGTGCATCGTGGCCTGCATCTTTTGGTGAGCTGCTTGAGGTCCTCTCGCGACTCCAGTGCCTCCGGCCTGTGGGTCCACTTGAGGGTCACATTTGTTTCCTTTGGGCTCCCCTGATTGCTCGGGGCCTGCCCTGATTCCCCTGCTTTTGGTGAGTTTCCTGGACTTTGCTGGTCCCAACTTTGTACCTTTTTGACTTCCTGCGTGGGTTGTGTTTGCAAAGGCTTGTTGTGCTCCCGCCGGACACCGACCCCTCAGCACTCGAAATCCTTCATGGGACAGTTCGTATCTGGCTCCTGGTTGTCCTCCGCATCGCCTAGTCCCCACAACTGCAGAGTCAAGGTCATCGACTCATCCCTGAAGCACCCGGCATCGGAGGGCATTCGTCTTCCAAGCCTCCTGGTCACCCCTGAGTGACATAGACTCTGTCTCCTCTGCTTTCAGGTACTCCTCTTCAAGAATCCACATTTGGATTCCTCTGGACATTTTCTCCTCTTCCAGCAGCGGCACTTTCCTGAAGTCCTCCATTGGGTTCGACGGCGGTTTCCGACGCCACTTCACACCTATGCACTGGATTAGGTAACTTGGGTACCACGGTATCCACGGGTGGGGTGGCTCTCCAACCTTTTGTCTTCCATGGGGTTTCTTCAGGGTTCACTGGGAAGTGTCCCTAATCTTTAAAAATCCAACTGCGACTTGCACATAGAGTTGTACGGAGCACGCGGTCGTGTTCACACACTGCACATTCTCTCCGTGGGGTCCCTATCTACTTACCTGGGTTGGTTCTGTGGGTCCCTAGCAATTCTACGTCCTCTTGTCATCGTCCTGACTCGAGTCGTGGTTCTTATACCACTTTCTTAGCATATGGTCTGGCTCCCACCGGGGCGCACTATGTATTAGTGCTATTTACTGTGCTTTCTTTGCTAAAGTATTGTGTGCTTTGTGTCTATCTCCGTGTGGGAGATGCTGTAACGCACTAGATAGTGTTAAATAATAAATACATACTTTTATAAATACTTTGTGTGGCTCTTTTTCATTTAATCTATACTATAAGATTGCATTCTGGTAAAACAAGCTGCTTTACACTCCTTCCAGACTAAGTCTGAAGGCTGCTCTCCACTGCTACCACTTAGAGACCTTTCTAAGGTTGTCTAAGACCTCTTAAATCACCATAAGGGTCGTCTGGACTGGAGCAAGGTGCCCACTTACATTAGTGGACCTCATATACCAGGCCAGCTTCTCATATGGTATATATATCTATATATATATCTATATATCTATAGATATATATACAGATATATATATATTGTTTTCCAATCGCCCTATAGCTTGGGAAGGCACTCGGCGGGATACCTGCCATCTGGCTTCATCCTCCACTCTCCTCGTCGTACCGACAAATATTCCTCAGCGCCTTACGCATTTCAATGCAACAGCATCTTAGTCATAGGCTTGCTTTAGGAAGGTTACAGGAAGTGCACTTTTTTTTATTTTCATTGTTCACATGATTACAAGCCCATAGTGGGCTTGGCAAAATGTCTTGCTTATTCTGTGCATGATGGGATATGTAGTCAGTTGTGAGCATACATTGTTCCCTTAGTAGGGTCCTGTGACATTTCTTTCATTACCAGCTTGTATATATATATATATATATATTCATTGAAAAAACCAAAGGTTACAGGAATGTTATAGTTAGGCTCAGATTTCACTCATAGAATAGTTAACTGAGCTACAGATAACTTACAGCCCTGCAATCCACTGTTTATAACATCACATATTACATCACTCATGACATGGTCAGTGAATTCACTGATGACGTCACTAATGACATTTCAAATGACATCACTGATGACATCATCCAGTGAGTATAAGTATTTTCTAAGGTTTATGATTGTTAAACATATATACTAAGCTGCTACAAAAGTTAAATTAGTATACTAAGTGTACTACTAATGAGTGCTACTACTTTTAACATATATTATGTCAGTGGCTGTGTGACTCTGTGTTTCCATTTGTGAGTGGGTGTCTCAGTGGCTGTATGGTTGTGTGTGCGGGTGTGTGAGTGGCTTATGTGTGAGTGGGTTTGTGAGTGACTGTATGAGTGAGTGACTGGGTGTGTAAGTGGATGTATAGGTGAGTGAGTGCCTGCTTGAGTGGGTGTTTAGTTAAGTGATTTGCTATATACAGGAGTGAGTGTAGGTGAGAATGTCTGTATGGGGAATGAGGGGATGTGTGAGTGCTTGTATGACTGTGTGAAAGGATATGTAAGTGGTTGTGTTGGTGTGTTAGTGCTTGTATGGGTGAGTGAGTGGCTGAATTGAGTGGCTGAATGGGTGAGTGAGTGGGTGTGTGAGTGGTAGTATAGGTGAATTACTGGGTGTGTGAGTAGATGTATGGTTGAGTTTGCAGGTTTTAGAGTGGTTGTATGGGTGAGTGGCTACATGTATGAGTAGCTGTATGGGTGAGTGAGTGGTTCTATGAGTGAGTGTGTGGGTGTGTGAGTGGCTCTATTGGGGAGTGAGTAGTTGTTTCAGTACTTGTATGGGTCTGTGAAAGGATATGTGGGTGGTTAGGTGGGTATGTGAGAGGATGAATGAGTGGTTATATGAGTGGGTGAGTGGTTCTGTTGAGAGGCTGCACGGCCCCCCTCCCCAGGCTGATTTCGGCCCCACAGACCCCATCCACCGGGGCCTGGCCATGTTTTCCTGGGTGCCCTGGAGCCTACCCAGGGCACCCAGTGTGCATTTTAGGGTCCAGGGGGGAGCCTCATGGCCCCTGCCGTCCCAGTCGGCTCCCCGCGTCCTGCAGGACATGGCACTGCTGTTGCATGCAGGGAGCGGCTGGAAATATAGCACTCTGCATGCAGGAGCAATAGTTTTATCTCTTCCCTTGCCCAAAAGTCAGCGGGCAGGGAAAGAGATGAAACCTCCGCTTCCAGCAAGCGGGAGCATTTTGACAGCTCCTGGTTGCTGGAAGCATAGTGTTTGCTTTTGATTGGTGGGAGCTGTCAAAGCTCCCACCAAGCAAAAGCACACAGCTATGTCCCGGGGATGGGCACCCCGGGACATAGCAGGAGCCGGCCCTGGGGGGCTGGTGGCTCCAGGTCCATATATGGCTCCAGGAGGGGGGTCCCGTGGCCCCCTCCTGTGATATGCATGGGCCAGCCCGGGGAGGTGGTGCTCCTCGGGGCACTATATGGCCCAAAAGGGAGGCCACACGGCCCTCTCCCACTTCAAAATCTGTTTTTGGTCCCAGGGAGGTGGTGGTCCCCAGGGCGCAGGGGGGACCGGGTGGCCCCCTATATTATTTAAGAACTTTAGTCCCCAGGGAGGTGGTAGTCCCTGGGGCACAGGGCAGTGCAGCCCCCAGCACAATTATTGCATTATCCCCAGGGAGGTGGTAGTCCCCAGGCCTCGAAACAGCCCAGGAGGGGGTCTGTGCAGTTCCCCTCCATTCAGTAATTAAAGTCCTGGGGAGTTGGTGGTTCCCGGGGCTCAAAGAGCCTCGGCAGAGGGGCTGCATGTGCCCCCCTCCTTTTTTAATAAACCCTGGGACCAGTCCTACCCATGGGCCCTTTTCAAAAGAAGCACGGGAGCCAGCGCTTGTGTTTTTGTATTTTTTGCCACTAATTCACACGTTTTGCGATTTCCTGGAAGCTTTTTTTTAAATGCTTTTTGGCCTGGCGGGGTCCCTCTGGGACCCCAGGACTAAGTTTAAGGGGTCAGGGTATTCCTACTCTGCCCCCTTTTCTTTATTGTGTGTATTTTTTGTGGGACTCAGCTGAAGCCGAGTCACAAGATAGCTGCCAACACTTCCTGGTTGAAGTGTTTGCAGCCAATCAAAAAGCTCTGCAGATCTCTGCATGAGCTTGTCATTATTCGCAAAAGCTTCTCAATCGTAGATATACAAATTTGGATTGCCTTAAATTTCTCAACAACTACTGAACAGATTTACACCAAATAACTGAAAGCGTGATCTGCATAACAAAAACTACCTTTCTGCCAAATTTGGTGTAATTCCGTCCAGTTTTTCAGGCTGTAGTCATGTTCAAATCTCCTATGGGAACTAACATTGGAAACACACTTTTTTGACTAGCCCTTTATTCTTGGCCCCCACTTGATGGATCACCCCGAGACTTACCCATGCAGAACAAGATTAACTGGGGCACTATTTTTTAAAGACTTTGTGAAGATTTGTCAAACGGCAAAGATATAGGCAAGTCAAAAACTGCTTCTTCCATGGAATCATGGTCCTAACTATAACTACCTACTGGCGATATATATTGACATATAGATATATATATATACATCAGCCATGCTTAGCACTAGCAAATAAAGAAGAAAATCTGCACTCAACTGGTGTCCGTGTCCCGTATATCAGCCAGCTGCTGTGGGAGTTTTGGTGGAGCACATATATATATAGGATATCATAGGAACATATCCTGCTGAATTGTTCTACAAATAGAGGAATTCCATATTTACACTTCTATATGATATAATAATTTGATATATCCATTACCCATTTGAGTACCTTTCAATTGTTTATGGAATTCGACACAGGATAACTCTTTAAGCGTAGAATCTGAACCTTCTTGATTATTGCACTTTTATATATCTTGCACACTTAGGGTATAACCCTCTGCCTTTAGGTCAATTGTGAACAATTTTGAATGCATATAACTTTATTGATCATCGGGGACACTCTCAACATAGCTGAAAGAAGTTTTTAATATTACACATATATGAATGATTCATTATAATAATGAAATATAATTATTTGATAAATTGTATCCCCTTAAATTTGCAAATGGACATTGCGAAAATGTACTGTATCACGTTGTTTTAAAATTATGCAACTTTATTGAAAAGTTTGGGCAACATGAGATTTTTAATTAAGATGTATCAGGATCAATTCTCATTGACAGTAATTTGACATTTTGGGGAACACACACGTGTATATGATATGGAGCTGATAATAAGAACTCAGTTTAACAAGTAATTTTGTTTGAATGTATATGCGATGCAGGAACGTATTTCCTCCCTTTCTATAAACCATTGGGATTATTTCTAGAGGCATTGGGGCACTTGATTTTCACTCGAAAAAGGCTTTTGCCGAAACGTGTCGTCTGTGTGCATGAATAAACATTTAAGCTGTCGGGAGGTGTGTCGCAGTATTTATTCTTGGAGTTCCAGGAATTATCTAAAAAGACATATATATATATATATATATATATATATATATATATATATATATAATACAAAAAGAGTTGCCTCTAGGTGGGATGCAGTCCCAGGTGGAAATTACGCCAAAGCAAGGGCACACGCCATGAACAAAGCCCTTTTCTGGTTTCCTGCCAGACGCGTTTCGGGCCAACGCCCTCTTCAGTGCCAGACCATGTGACGTGATGGCGTGCGGCAACCACCAGTAAATCCCCATAATAATAATGCTCAGGTGAACCACCTGAAGCAATGCTTCCTGGGACTGGTGGTTCAGTAAAACCCAAGTGGGTCGCCGCCGTCACTCACATTCAAAAATGTCTTTAAAAGGATTGCCGATGTTCGCGCCGGCACCCCTGCATATAACAGGCACTTCCTGTTCCACAGTTAGATGCCCCAATAAAGCAGCCGCGGACCCGCAAGTGTTTCGCGGTGGTGCATCCCGTGACCAGGCTGACCGCTATACAAAATACAAAAAGAGTTGCCTCTACGTGGGATGCACTCCCAGGTGGAAATTACGCCAAAGCAAGGGCACACGCCATGAACAAAGCCCTTTTCTGGTATCCTGCCAGACGCATTTCGGGCCAACGCCCTCTTCAGTGGCAGACCATGTGACGTGACGGCATGTGGCAACCACCAGTAAATCCCCGTAATAATAATGCTCAGGTGAACCACCTGAAGCAATGCTTCCTGGGACTGGTGGTTCAGTAAAACCCAAGTGGGTCGCCGCCGTCACTCACATTCAAAAATTTCTTTAAAAGGATTGCCGATGTTCACGCCGGCACCCCTGCATATAACAGGCACCTCTTGTTCCACAGTTAGCTGCCCCAATAAAGCAGCCGCGGACCCGCAAGTGTTTCGCGGTGGTGCATCCCGCGGCCAGGAAGCCGCTATACAAAATACAAAAAGAGTTGCCTCTAGGTGGGATGCACTCCCAGGTGGAAATTACGCCAAAGCAAGGGCACACGCCATGAACAAAGCCCTTTTCTGGTTTCCTGCCAGACGCGTTTCGGGCCAACGCCCTCTTCAGTGGCAGACCATGTGACGTGACGGCGTGCGGCAACCACCAGTAAATCCCCGTAATAATAATGCTCAGGTGAACCACCTGAAGCAATGCTTCCTGGGACTGGTGGTTCAGTAAAACCCAAGTGGGTCGCCGCCGTCACTCACATTCAAAAATGTCTTTAAAAGGATTGCCGATGTTCGCGCCGGCACCCCTGCATATAACAGGCACCTCCTGTTCCACAGTTAGCTGCCCCAATAAAGCAGCCGCGGACCCGCAAGTGTTTCGCGGTGGTGCATCCCGCGACCAGGCAGGCCGCTATACAAAATACAAATCGGGGATTGCAGCGCCGACCCGATAAGGAGCAGACCCGATGATGAAGCATGACACCTAGCTGGCTGGGTGTGTGAGGGTCTTTTTCCAAGAGGAGAGGATTCTTCTCCCCATCTCTATAACTCCACATCCACATGTGGACCTTTTGATATAAACATTTCCTCCTGCTTTTTAATATTAGGAACTGCATACCATTTTTGTATAGGTTCATTAACGGACATGTATGCTGGACCTGGATAAAGATCAGTCCGTATCTCTCCCCCCTTGTTGATTTACTGATTGCACGGGCTTCCGCCCGCGGGATTTTATTGGGTTACCAAGAACATAATTTTTGTTCCTTTGGTCCAAGATCTATAGATAGTGTGATTTACATACACTACACTATCATTCATTCAAGTCCGATAGTACGTCCGCCATATTAGGATGGAGGACTATCAGGGACTTAGCTTCGGTGACGAAGCAGCAACTGAGATTCTGAGAGCACCATCACTACTGGGGCCAGATGGTAGCTCAGCCTCGGGGAGCCAGTCAGAAGACTGGACCTCGTTAGCCAATTTGAAACATGAGTGGCTTAAGATTACTTTGCATGGGGCTATGATGACAGAATATCTTAGAGCTAACATAGCCCCTAATGGCTTGATTGTCAACAATGTCCCTCGACTATTTCTGGAGGATGCTATCTTCAAAAAGAATGGTCCTTAGTAGCATGGAAATGCACTAGGGATTGGCTAATTCTTATAATTAACACTGCTAAGAGAATCGCAGATGCCCTCCTGATTAGGATACAGACAGCAGAGGGGGCAATCAAGGTCATTGTTCAAACAGCAGCATTTAAGAGTAAGCTGGCTGAAATCAATGCAGAGATAGCAGACAATCGTGAGTACCTTATGAAACAAAAAATTTCAAAACTTCAGAAGGATATCCAGAAATTCTCGACTGAGAAAGTCTATCCATATCTTAAAGCAGACTACACTGCCTTAGCCACGGGCTATTCCTCTGATGAGGGTTCAGTCTCATCACGTAGGGATCTTCAACCAATAGTGACTCCAGCACTGGCAGTTGGAATAATAGAAGGAATCGACCTTTCCAAAATCAGGTGTTTCCACCTTACAACATACCTCCCTACCAGGGACCACCGTATTGGCAGTTTCCAATGTACCAACAAGGCCCTCCCCCTTTTTCCAGACTAGGGCTGAGCCACCTTTTTAGACAGAGGTTGGGGCAGAGGAAGAGGGCGCAGAAAGGGTCAAAAAGAGTCCAATGGCAGGACCAACCAGCACGATCAGTAGAGACCAGAAGTCAAACCAGGGGGAAGAGAAATTAATTATTAACCTCTCCTCGAGAGCCCTCTCTCCCATAGAAGAGAGGGTCCTACAGAAAGGTCTGGGCTTTGTTCCAACCCCTAAGAATGACAAATTTCGAGATATATGCGAAATACAGGGGTTCTTCCGGAAAATTCGTCTACAAGCCTTTTTCCAAGATCAAGCACCACCACCTAGTAATGACTCTGGTTTACACAAACCCTCTACCTTTACACCAAATAGTAGCATGATTCCTCACGAAGTGCTTACCTTTGAGCAAGCAGTTTTGAAAGATCTGAATAGTATGACTACTACTGCTCCTTTCCACAATTTATCCTGTGTTGAAACCACTGCCATCAAAACCTTAGCGAGTGATGCTAGTATCACCATTAAACAGGCTGATAAAGGTGGGGCACTAGTTATTATGTCCACATTAGACTACAATACGGAGTGCCACAGACAATTGAGTGATAGGAGATATTATACTCCTATAATAGAAGATCCCACTCCAAGATTGAGGAGAGTCATTTCTACTCTGGTCTTCAATGCAGAATCACAAGGGTGGATCACCAAGAAGGAAGCTGATTTCCTGATAACAAAAGAACCTATAACCCCCTATTTCTACTGCCTTCCCAAAATCCACAAAAATACCACTCCGGTCCCAGGCCGTCCCATCGTGTCAGGGATCGGTTCTATCTTGGAACCTCTGTCTAAGTTTGTTGACCACTTTATACAACCATTGGTCAGGGCTACTCCATCTTTCATTAAGGATACTACAGATGTCCTGCGTCTGCTTGAGGGTACTCAACATCCGGAATCAGTAGATCTACTGATTACCTTGGATGTTGAGGCCCTGTACACCAATATTCCTCAAAGGGCTACACTTGAGGTGATTGAAGATGCATTGATCAGCAGTGAGTGGAACTCACCAACACCAGTGGCATTCATCCTGGAATGTGCCACTTTAGCACTTACAGAAAATTTCTTTAAATTTGACACCCAACTATACCATCAAACACAGGGCACTTCGATGGGCAGTACTTTTGCGCCGAGTCTGGCATGTATGTACATGTCAGCATTTGAGGAAAGAGAGATCTTTAATCCCAGTAACCCATATATTACAAATGTGCTTATGTGGAAAAGATTCATAGATGATATCTTGATCCTGTGGAAAGGAGAACGAACCAAATGCGATGAGTTCTGCACATGGATCAATACCTTGAATCCGTATCTGAGATTTACCATCACCATCTCGGAGACAGAGATCCCCTTTCTTGATTTATTGGTAAGATTAGAGGGCGATAAAATCTTAACCAATCTCTATCGTAAACCGACCGATAGGAATAGCCTCTTGCTCTTCAGTAGTTACCATCCGAGGGCCCTGAGACAGAACTTACCTTTCGGTCAGTTCCTCCGCATCAGAAGGAACTGCAGCACATTAACTGACTATAAAAAGGAGTCGGGCATACTCAAGGAAGATCTTCTCCAGCGGGAATACCCTAAACAGGTTATTGACACCGCGTGCAAAAGAGCTCAAAATAACAATCGCGAGAACTTGTTGGAAGACAGAGTTAGAGAACCTGATACAACCATCACGTGTGTTACCACGTATACCCCCGACTCGAACCGGATAAAGAAAATAATCCGCAGACATTGGGATATTCTCAACACAGGAACTCTGAACTTAGCCACACCAAGGTTTGCGTTTAAACGTACTAGTAACATCAAAGACATGTTAATTCACACTAGACCGAAGAAACAACAGAGCAAAACACAAAGATCGTTGTGGGATTTACCCTCGGTCATGGGGCATTACCCGTGCGGCTCATGCTCTGTGTGTCACCTCACTAGAGTTACTAAAGAAATGAGGTTTCCTAATGGTTTTGTCTGGAAAATGACTACACACACCAATTGTAACACTAATAATTGCATTTACATACTGAAGTGTAGGTGTAATTTGCTTTATATCGGCATGACTTCAAGGCCGGTTAAAATCCGGATAATGGAACATAGGAGTAACTTTAGGTGCCTGAAGAACAACACTAAAATGACCACCCATTTCAAAGAGGCACAACACTCGCCTGACTCATTTGAATGGGGTGTATTAGAGACACACCCAGGGGCATCTCAAAACGCCCTGTTTCGCATAGAACAACGGTGGGTCCTACGATTGGCTACTGACCAGTCAGGACTCAACGAAAATATCCCTTGGAGTCTCTTGACATGATCGACTTTATGAATTTTGCTACACCTTTTCCAACATTGAGATATCCCAGTAATATAATAACAACTGTGGTTGGCTGCAATATACAACACGGCATATATTACATACAGGGGATCTCCCTTTGGCTTGACTAACTGCATACAACTTACACGAACCAGCACGTGTTTGTAGGATTGCACTCTTGTCCTTGTACCTAACCACATCTGAGTACACTGCACCCCGAGTACCAGTATATTTAACTACAATTTTAAGGAAACCCTACGCTCTACTGCCATTTTTCTCTTTAAACCCCCCCTTTCGCCCCCACCCTCTTTCTGCCTTTTTGGGGTCCTAATTTGATTGATCTTATTATAATTATCCCAGACTACATGAATACTGCCAGAGTGTCATGACTTACCTTTGGGGGCATAGAGTATCATTACTGAACCCAGTGAGAATACACTCATCAATGTTGTGGGGATTGCGGCGTTGCTATGGTCGCAGTAGATGCGGTTCAGATGGTCCGCGGTGCATAAGGGTTACTCAATATGGCGTTTACCATCCGGCTCGCGCTCTAGTTGTTTTGGGGCGGCGGTTAGGCTTACCGTAAGTCCCGCCCCCCACCGCCGGCGACGCGCGGTTACTTAGACGCAAGGGTCATACAAGTGGACACACTGCCCGGACCGGCGGTGTGAGGGTAGGACAACCGCCTCCATTGTTCCTGATTAAGTGTGAGTACAGCGAGTCCGTTTGCTACCCTTGCCTAGGTTCTTCTTCTTTTTTCCACCGGCACCTGCCGGTCCTGTGGGTTAGAACGTGGTCAATGCGGTGAATCTTGTTGACCTTATTACAGGCTTCGGTCTCCTCCGTATTCGACGACACGTTCCTACACATAGGTAGTTTCAATACTGTTGAGCTGCCTTTTTGAGCATCGGCGGTGTGGCCCCGTCAGGGTTCCTGTTAGCGAACACGTCCTCACCTTGGAGAGTGTGGGGTGCCCTGGCTGGTGCTTTGATTGGGGTGCTCGCCACGCTGCTCAGCCCCCCGGCACCATTAACATTTAGTGTGCTCCTTTATTGGAGTACATGCTTAGCTAATTGGATAGCCACATACAGGGCTGGTTTGATGGGTGCCCTTGTGTACTGGTGGCTTTCTCCTCCTCCAGGCTGTTGTACCTAAGACATGTTGCTCCCTTTCAATAATTATGTACATTACTATTCATGTTTTTCCCTACCTATTAGGACACTACACATTAGTGTCTACACCAGCCGGTACCGATGCCGTGCATCCTTGACCCTAACTGGGTGAGTTTTCAGATGATTGCCTTTCTTAGTTTCTCAGTTTTTAGATGCCTTCCCGGTGTTAATGATACCGAGTGCTCACATCATGCATGCCACGAGCCACCTGTGTTTAGCATGTTTGATCCGCATCATTGACACTTTTTGGTGCGCTTTATTTCCTATTATATCCAGAATACTGCAACTTTTTATGTTAACGTTGTTATTCTGTTTTTTATTGCAGGTTGTATTGTTTGATTTACAGGTATCACTTTTTAGGGTGCTGTAATGATGGTCACTTATGCACTTTACTGTTGACCATTACCAAAAAGTGTAGGTAGATCCTCTTTTGTTTGGTCCTGAAGAATTGCCAATTAATATATCTCTGGGCAAGAAACATGTTGACCTTTTTCTCAAGCGCCTATTCCCGACATCCTTAGAGTGGGGTTACGCGTCTTGTTTTCTTTTTAACTAGGGTAGGGGCCACGTTCAAAAAAATTATTTTGAGTGGACCACCTCCCCTTTTTTAATTTCACTTCCCTACACATCAACACCACCTACACTGTTTTAGAGCCCTCACACGCACTTCACCCACAGGCATTTGAAATAAAGATCTCCGCTAAGGAGGCCCCATCACGGGTGCCGATCGGGGATTGCAGCGCCGACCCGATAAGGAGCAGACCCGATGATGAAGCATGACACCTAGCTGGCTGGGTGTGTGAGTGTCTTTTCCAAGAGGAGAGGATTCTTCTCCCCATCTCTATAACTCCACATCCACATGTGGACCTTTTGATATAAACATTTCCTCCTGCTTTTTAATATTAGGAACTGCATACCATTTTTGTATAGGTTCATTAACGGACATGTATGCTGGACCTGGATAAAGATCAGTCCGTATCTCTCCCCCCTTGTTGATTTAATGGTCAGTGACATCACTGATGACATCACTGATGACATCTCAAATGACATCACTGATGACATCACTGACATCATCCAGTGACTGTGTGTTTCTGTAAAGTTTAAATATGTTTAATATATATAGGGAAAGGCGTATTGAAGAATGAGTGGCTGTATAAGTGTCTGAATGGATGATTTAGTAGGTGCGTGACTGAGTCTATAAGTGAGTGATTAAACGTATCTTACTGGATGCATGGGTGAGTGACTAAACTGTGTGAATGTCTGTATCCGTCTGTCTGTTGTTGTGTAAGCAGCTGCATGGGTTTCTGTCTAGCTAAATGAGTGTCTATATGGGTTATGGATTGGTTCTCTGAGTATCTGTATGGGTGCCTCAGTGTTTGTGTGGGTGGGGTGTGTGTGACTCTGTGCATAGATGTGTGAGTGGGTGATTCACTGGGTGCATGGTTTCAAGAGTGCGTCTGTGATGGACTGTATGGGTGGGTGAGTGTGTGTATGGGTGTGTTAGTGATTGAATGTATATCTCAGTGGTACATGTGTGAGTAACTACATATGTGAAAGGCAGTATATATGTGTGTTGGAGTATATAAATGGCTATAAGTGAGAGTGTGTGATTGTGAGAGTGGCTATATGGATGAGTGTGTGCTTGCATCAGTGATTGCATAGGAGCGTAAGAATGTGCTAGTATTTTTATGAGTAAGTGAGCTGGTGTGTATAACTGTATAGGTGAGTAAATTGGAGTGTGATTAATTATTTGCATGACTGACTAGGTGTGTGAGTACCTCTATGGATGAGTTGCGTTGTGTGAGTGTTTATATAGGTGTATGAGTGCATATGATAGTCCTGTACTGAGTAACTGTAAGTATGAGTGACTGTACGGGTGAGTGAGTAGATGTGTGTGTAGACCTAAGAATCAGTGAGTGGGTATGTACTTATTGGTATTGGAGTGTGTATGGTTTTGAGAATGGCAGTCTGTAATTTAGAGTGGGTGTATCAAAAGTTATATTAGGGTGTGAGAAGATGCATTAAATTCTCACATGGATGATGTCATCAGTGATGTCATTTGAGATGTCATCAGTGATGTCATCAGTGATGTCACTGACCATGTCATGAGTGATGTAATATGTGACGTCATCAGCAGTGCATTGCGGGGGCACGAGTTATAGTTAGCTGAACTAACTATAACGGGGGAATTTCACGGGTTTTGTACGAGTACAATGTCCAACTAACTATAACTTTCCCTAAAACCTATGGTTTTTTCAGTGAATTTCAAAGGTTTTTTAAATGCTAAACCCTAACTATAACAGGCCTGAAACCTATGGTTTTTTCAGTAAATTTCAAAGGTTTTTAAAATGCTAATTCCTAACTATAACAAGCCTGAAACCTATGGTTTTTCAGTGAATTTCAAAGGTTTTTTTAAATGCTAATTCCTAACTATAACATGTCTGAAACCTATGGTTTTTTTCAGTGAATTTCAAAGGTTTTGTAAATGACAATTTTTAAATGTATTAATTGTTATATATTTTTTTTTTATACTAATTTACTACATTTTTTTAAACTATTTATTTTTAGATATTTTATTTTTTAAATTACATTGTAATTACATTATACATTGCATTACAAAATATACTTTCTCAGAATGAATTACTTTAGTTTAAATACTTTGCAAATAGGCAATAGACTTTTAAGTACAGTAGTTACAGTTGTTGCAATGGGCAACACAATTTCAAACACAATGCAACATTGAGCTCAATGTGAATTTCTAGCTAAATGCAATTAGTTACTTTATGGATTACTTTTTCTAACCACAGGACTGGATCCTAGATTCAGTCCTGGGACATCTCCTGTAAACAGTTGAGTAAAAGTGTTTTGGTTACAGTAGTGATTTTTAAGGAATATTATTGTATTTTAAAAGTTGACACAGAAACTTTTTCACATAGAATCACCAATGTTATCCTATGGGAGGAAATTCACTTAGCAGGTAAGTAGTGTTATTGTTACTTTTTCTTACTCAGTGGTGGATCCTGGATCCAGCACTGGTGCATCTCCTGTAAACAGTTGAAAGAATGTGTTTAAGTCATACAGGCGATTTTTAAAGAATATTTGAAGTTTGTGAAAATCAACACTTTGAAACTTTTCTGCTGAAAACCAGACAATGGATTCCTATGGAAGGAAATATAAGTTACTGGTAAGTACGGTTAAAATTACTTTTCAGGATCAGTACTGGGCTGAAAGATGCAGCACTGAGGTCTCTCCTGATAACAGGTGAGTAAATCGGAATTCGTATTTTGGCTGATTTTAGAGGAATATTTGTATGTTTCAAAAATCGACACTTAGAAACTTTTTCAGCAAAAAGCAGGCAATGATATCCTATGGAAGGAAATTCAAGTTACTGGTAAGTACGGATAAAATTACTTTTCAGGATCAGTACTGGGCTGAAAGATGCAGCACTGAGGTCTCTCCTGATAACAGGTGAGTAAATCGGAATTCGTATTTCGGCTGATTTTAGAGGAATATTATAAAGTTCCAAAACTCCACACTTAGAAGAATTTCCAAGTGAAACCAGTCAATGTTAGCCTATGGAAGGAAATTCAAGTTACTGGTAAGAACGGTTAAAATTACTTTTCAGGATCAGTACTGGGCTGAAAGATGCAGCACTGAGGTCTCTCCTGATAACAGGTGAATAAATAGGAATTCGTAGTTCGGCTGATTTTAGAGGAATATTTGCACAATGGTGAAGGGAGGGGCGGGGCCTGAGGTGACATCTGTGCAAACGCGCCCCGTGGCGCGTTTTAAGTTGGGGGATTAAGTCCCCTTGAATCATGAGGGTCCCTGGGGTCCAACTAGCCAGGCCCCTTTTTGCACCTCTCTGCAATGCAGCTCTGTGGCGCTTTCTGGACGTACCTGTTGGGCTAGATGGCCCCCAGGGCCCCTCAGGATTGAAGGGGATTTAATTCCCCATCTTAAAACGCGCCACGGGGCCTGTTTACACATGTCACCTGAAGCCCCGCCCTCCCTTCACCACTGTGCAAACGCGCCCCGTGGCGCGTTTTAAGTTGGGGGATTAAGTCCCCTTGAATCCTGAGGGTCCCTGGAGTCCAACTAGCCCACCATGTAGTTCTAAAGCGCCACAGGGCTGCGTTGCAGAGAGGTGTAAAAGGGGCGTGGCCACTGTACACCTCTCTGCAACGCAGCCCTCTGGCACATACTGGAGGTTCCTGGTGGGCTAGTTGGCCTCCAGGGACCCCCAGTATTCAAGGGGAATTACTTCCCTTCTTAAAACGCGCCAGGGGCACGCTTGCAGAGTACTGCAGGGAGGGGGTGGGCCTCCGGCACGATGCCGGTCGTTTTTTTTTCTAATTTTTTTAATGGGAGCGGGGCTGCGTGGCCCCCTTCCCTTGGCCACTTTTGGCCCCGGGGACCCCATCCCCGGGGCCTGAGCATTTAATTATTATTTTTTTAAATCAAAAAACGGGAAGGGGCCGTGTGGCCCCCTTCCCTGGGCTTGTATTGGCCCCGGGGACCCCATCCCCGGGGCATGCCTCGATTTTAATTTTTTAATTTGGAGGGGGCTGCGTGGCTCCCTCCTCAGGCCATTTAAGGCCCTGGGGACCCCATCCCCGGAGCCGGCCTTGCCCTTTTAAAAAAAAAAATTATTTGGGGAGGGGGCTGCGTGGCCCCCTCCCTGGCCACTTATGGCCCCGGGGACCCCATCCCCCGGGCCTGGCCTCTGGTTGCGGACTGTGGGGGTCCCCAATCCCCCACAGTCCCGCCGGCTCCCGTGTCCTACTGGAGCCGGCATTGCTTTTCACATGGGGAGCAGCTAACATGCTGCTCCCCATGTGGAAAGCAATTGGTTTGCATTTTGAAAGAGAGAGCAGGTTTCCTGCTCTCTCTTTCAAAATGCAAACCAAGTTTGCTATGACAGGACGGGAGCCGCGAGGCTTCCGTCCTGTCATAGCAAACTACAGTGTCCCAGGGGTAGGCACCCCAGGACACTGCAGGAGCCGGCCCTGGGGGGTGGCGGTTCCCAGGGCCATCAAGGGCTTCCAGGAGGGGGGCCGCGCGGCCCCCCTCCCTTGAATTGCACAGCCCCGGGGAGGTGGTGGTCCCCGGGGCTCTGGGGGTCCGTAACAGACCCCCACATTAAAATATTTAGTGCCCCGGGGAGGTGGCAGTCCCCAGGGCATGTGGGGGGCTCAACCATTTCACAGCCCCGGGGAGGTGGTGGTCCCCGGGGCTTTGGGGGTCCGTAACGGACCCCCATATTCAAATCTTTAGTGCCCCGGGAGGTGGCGGTCCCGGGGAGTGTGGGGGCTGGAGCCCCTCCACACAGGTCCAAATAATTTTAAAAAGAAGCCCCGGGGGTGGTGGTCTCGGGCTGCGGGAGGGCCAAGAGCCCTCCCGCACCATTATTTTTGAAAGCCCCAGGGGGTGGCGGTCCTCGGGCTTGGGGGCCTTAGAGGCCCCCACATTAAAATTAAACCCCCCCACCATGCCCCTGGGACTTGGCCCACCCGGGGCACATCACTCGAGCGCGGGAGACCGCGCTCGATTTTTTTTTATCGGCGGGATCCGCGCACCCTTAGCGCATCCCGACGATTTTTTTTTAAATGCTTTTTTCTGCCCAGGGGTCCTTGTGGGACCCCCTGAGCAGACCTAGGGGGTCAGGGTGTTTCTACCCTGCCCCTTTGTTGCGTTTGGCGACGTGTTTCTTGTGCTTTTTTTTTTTTTTTCTCACCGGGATTCGCGCACCCTAAGCGCATCTTGCCGATTAAAAAAAAAAAAATGCTAGGGGGTCAGGGTGTTTCTACCCTGCCCCCTTTTTGCGCTTTGCGCACTTGTTTCTGTCCCTCGGTTCTACCGAGGATAAAATGGCTGCCAACACTTCCTGATTTGGAGTGTTGACAGCCACTTGACAGCCAATTAGCATACAGCTCGTGATCGGGAGGGTACGCGGACCCTACTCGGCCATAGATATATATGTGACTTTACTTTTGATTTTCTCAGGAACTACTGAACGGATTTACACCATTTAAGCAAAAGGCACGACACTGAACCAAGGGATACCTCTTGCCAAATTTGGTGTAATTCCGTTCACAGTTCGGGCTGTAGCTGCGACTAAAGGTTCCTATGGAAAAATGAATGGGGAAAACGCGTTTGGGACCCCTCTTTCTCGGCCCCGCTTGACGTATCACCCCGAGACTTTCAGGATAGGAGCGGATCGGAGCGCCCCAACAAGTTGCAAACTTTGCGAAGATTCGTAAACCGGCGCCAACGTTATTTCAAATAGAATGTCGCGGATTTCCTATGGATAATAGGTCCTAACTATAACTATCTACTGGCGACCGCCAGTAGATAATATATATGTATATATATATATATATATATATATATATATATATATATATATATATATATATTCACTGAAAAAACCATAGGTTTCAGGCACGTTATAGTGAGAAATTAGCATTTAAAAAACCTATGAAATTCACTGAAAAAACCATAGGTTTCAGACACGTTATAGTTAGAAATTTGCATTTAAAAACCTTTGAAATTCACGGAAAAAACCATAGGTTTTAGGGACAGTTATAGTTAGTTGGACATTGCACTCGTACAAAACCCGTGAAATTCCCCCGTTATAGTTAGTTCAGCTAACTATAACTCGCGCCCCCGCAATGCAATGCTGATGACGTCACATATTACATCACTCACTTTCTAACTATAACGTGCCTGAAACCTATGGTTTTTTCAGTGAATATATATATATATATTATTCAACAAACACGGTCCTATACTACCGTGAACAAGAACTTTGTGTTCGAAATGCGTAGGTGGCGGAGAAGGAGGTCTCAATAAAGATATATATTTTTGTACCAAGGAGAGTGCCGTGTAAGCTGTTGTTGGAAAATATATATATATATATATATATATATTATCTACTGGCGGTCGCCAGTAGATAGTTATAGTTAGGACCTATTTTCCATAGGAAATCCGCGACATTCTATTTGAAATAACTCTTGCGTCGGTTGACGAATCTTCACGAAATTTTCAAACTTTATGGCCCGCTCCGGTCCGCTCCTACCCTGAAAGTCTCAGGGTGATTCGTCAAGCGGGGGCTGAGAAAAAGGGGGGTCCCAAAACGTGTTTTCCCCATTCATTTTCCCATAAGAAACTTTAGACACGGTTACAGCTCGAACTGCTGAACGGAATTACACCAAATTTGGCAAAGAGGTAGTTCTTGGTTCAGAAAGAACCCTTTTTGTTAAATGGTGTAAATCCGTTCAGTAGTTGCGGAGAAATTAAAAAATAAGAGTCAAAAATCTATTTCCCATAGGAAACTTTATGCAAGGCTACAGCCTGAACTGCTGAACGGAATTACACCAAATTTGGCAAAGAGGTAGTTCTTGGTTCAAAAAGAACCCTTTTGTTAAATGGTGTAAATCCGTTCAGTAGTTGCTGAGAAAATCAAAAGTAAATACACATATATATCTGGGCGGAGCCTAACCACACATGTCATCGTGAGATCTGATTGGCTGTCAGCACTTCATCCTGGAATTGCTGGCAGCCATCTTGGGACCAATATAAATGATAGTACCCCATTGAAATGCTTTGTAGTGAATCGAAGATTTTGAGGGTTACCAAAAGGAGAACTATAAAGGGTGATAACAGACTTTAGTTACATTAGAATTCATTTGTTGATGGTACCATACTAATTTCAGGAATTGTGGTGTGTTCTAAGGTGATTTTACCCTGTGAAAAACCTTCTGCTGGGATATCATGAATCATGTTTGAGAGAAAACTATTTTCACATGCTTGTCCCATACAGTTTTGGAAGGTGCCCCAGAAGCTAAAATGAGAGCATATTTTCTGTAAATTCACATTATCTTTCTCAGTCATGTGAGAATGAAGTCTGACATTCTCAGTAAAACATGTACATCCAATAAGGGCAGAGACTGTCAGTTGATTCCTTTGTGTTCTACTGCAGCTTCCCAGAGTGTTCTAAAGAACAACTAGAGTGCTAACAGCCTTACTTATGACAAAAGTATGGCACACCTGAAGCCATCTTGATTGGAATAAACTGGTAACACTTAAAACATTTAATTTAAAAAGGAACAAAATGATGGGGTTCATCTTGTCATAGAAATTATGGTTAGTGCTCTGAAAGAAAAATTAGGACATGTTTCAAGTGTGATCTCAAATATCTTCCTGTTATATTTCAACAGGAGCAGCCTGTCAGTTGATGCCTTTGTATTCTACTGCAGCTTCCCAGAGTGTTCTAAAGAACAACTAGAGTGCTAACAGCCTTACTTATGACAAAAGTATGGCACACCTGAAGCCATTTTGATTGGAATAAACTGGTAACACTTAAAACATTCAATTTAAAAAGGAACAAAATGATGGGGTTCATTTTGTCATAGAAATTATGGTTAGTGCTGTAGAAAGAAAAATTAGGACATGTTTCAAGTGTGATCTCAAATATCTTCCTGTTATATTTCAACAGGAGCAGCCTGTCAGTTGATGCCTTTGTGTTCTACTGCAGCTTCCCAGAGTGTTCTAAAGAACAACTAGAGCGCTAACAGTCTTACTTATGACAAAAGTATGGCACACCTGAAGCCATCTTGATTGGAATAAACTGGTAACACTTAAAACATTTAATTTAAAAAGGAACAAAATGAGGGGGTTCATTTTGCCATAGAAATTATGGTTAGTGCTGTAGAAAGAAAAATTAGGACATGTTTTAAGTGAGATCTCAAATATCTTCCTGTTATATTTCAACAGGAGCAGCCTGTCAGTTGATGCCTTTGTGTTCTACTGCAGCTTCCCAGAGTGTTCTAAAGAACAACTAGAGTGCTAACAGCCTTACTTATGACAAAAGTATGGCACACCTGAAGCCATCTTGATTGGAATAAACTGGTAACACTTAAAACATTTAATTTAAAAAGGAACAAAATGAGGGGGTTCATTTTGCCATAGAAATTATGGTTAGTGCTGCAAAAAGAAAATTTAGTGCATGTTTTAAGTGAGATCTCAAATCCTCTTCTATTTCATTAGAAAATTCTGACATGCAGACTGAAACAATCACTTTCAATACCAGCAATAGACTTCCAGTTAACTCCTTGGTGAGCAGTAGCTTTACTACAGTGATATAATGAACAACTAGAGTAATAACATTCTGAATTTATGGCAAATGTGTGACACATCTGAATGCCTTCTTGATGGAATCAAAGTAAAAACTGAAAGCATTTCCTACTGAGGAGACTGCAGTAAATGAGGAAATTAGGAAACTTCATAACAAAGAAGTCTTCCAAGATGGCCACCAGTGAAAAAAGAGCCCAAATGTAGCACAAATATTACCCAGATGTAGCCCACATATAGCCCAATGACAAAAGTGTGCAAAACACTTTTTATTTTTAGTTTTTTTGTAGTTTTATGTAGTGCAGACTGGTCAGGTATTGGAGCGTTGCATCTTAAAACATGACCCCCTACACTACAAAAACATCACTGCACTACCCTAAACCCTAAAACACTACCCCAGCACGACCCCCTACACTACACAAGCACCACTGCACTATCCTAAACCCTAAAACACTACCCCCAGCATGACCCCCTACACTACACAAACACCACTGCACTACCCTAAACCCTAAAACACTACCCCAATACCACTGCACTAACCTAAATCCTAAAACACTACCCCCAGCACGACCCCCTACACTACCCAAACACCACTGCACTACCCTAAAACATGACCCCCTACACTACACAAACACCACTGCACTACCCTAAACCCTAAAACACTACCCCCAGCACGACCCCCTACACTACACAAGCACCACTGCACTACCCTAAAACCTAAATCACTACCCCCAGCACGACCCCCTACACTACACAAACACAACTGCACTACCTTAAACCCTAAAACACTACCCCCAGCACGACCCCCTACACTACCCAAACACCACTGCACTAACCTAAATCCTAAAACACTACCCCCAGCACGACCCCTACACTACCCAAACACCACTGCACTACCCTAAAACATGACCCCCTACACTACACAAACACCACTGCACTACCCTAAACCCTAAAACACTACCCCCAGCACGACCCCCTACACTACACAAGCACCACTGCACTACCCTAAACCCTAAAACACACGACCCCTACACTGCCCGAACACCACTGCACTGCCCTAAACCCTGAAACACCAGCCCCAGCACGACCAGCTACACTGCCCGGACACCACTGCACTGCCCTAAACCTTGAAACACTACCCCCAGCAAGACCCCCTACACTGCCCGAACACCACTGCACTGCCCTAAACCCTGAAACACCACCCCCAGCTAGACCCCCTACACTGCCCGAACACCACTGCCCTAAACCCTGAAACACCACCCCCAGCAAGACCCCCTATACTGCCCGAACACCACTGCACTGCCCTAAACCCTGAAACACCAGCCCCAGCACGACCCCCTACACTGCCCGAACACCACTGCACTGCCCTAAACCCTGAAACACCACCCCTGCATGACCCCCTACACTGCCCGAACACCACTGCACTGCCCTAAACCCTGAAACACCACCCCCAGCACAACCCCCTACACTTCCCGAACACCACTGCACTGCCCTAAACCCTGAAACACCACCCCCTGCACGATCCCCTACACTGCCCGAACACCACTGCACTGCCCTAAACCCTGAAACACCACCCCCAGCACGACCCCCTACACTGCACGAACACCACTGCACTGCCCTAAACCCCGAAACACCACCCCCAGCAAGACCCCCACACTGCCCGAACACCACTGCCCTAAACCCTGAAACACCACCCCCAGCAAGACCCCCTACACTGCCCGTACACCACTGCACTGCCCTAAACCCTGAAACACCACCCCAGCATGACCCCTACACTGCCCGAACACCACTGCACTGCCCTAAACCCTGAAACACCACCCCCAGCACGACCCCTACACTGCCCGAACACCACTGCACTGCCCTAAACCATGAAACACCAGCCCCAGCACGACCCCTACACTGCCCGAACACCACTGCACTGCCCTAAACCCTGAAACACCACCCCCAGCACGACCCCCTACACTGCCCGAACACCACTGCACTGCCCTAAACCCTGAAACACCACCCCCAGCACGACCCCCTACACTGCCCGAACACCACTGCACTGCCCTAAACCCTGAAACACCAGCCCCAGCACGACCCCGTACACTGCCCGAACACCACTGCACTGCCCTAAACCCTGAAACACCAGCCCCAGCACGACCACCTACACTGCCCGAAAACCACTGCACTGCCCTAAACCCTGAAACACCAGCCCCAGCACGACACCCTACACTGCCCGAACACCACTGCACTGCCCTAAACCCTCAAACACCAGCCCCAGCACGACCCCCTACACTGCCCGAACACCACTGCACTGCCCTAAACCCTGAAACACCAGCCCCAGCAAGACCCCCTACACTGCCCGAACACCACTGCACTGCCCTAAACCCTGAAACACCACCCCCAGCAAGACCCCCTACACTGCCCAAACACCACTGCACTAAAGCCTGAAACACCACCCCCAGCAAGACCACCTACACTGGCCGAACACCACTGCACTGCCCTAAACCCTGAAACACCACCCCTGCACGACCCCTACACTGCCCAAACACCACTGCACTGCCCTAAACCCTGAAACACCACCCCTGCACGACCCCCTACACTGCCCGAACACCACTGCACTGCCCTAAACCCTGAAACACCACCCTCAGCACGACACCCTACACTGCCCGAACACCACTGCACTGCCCTAAACCCTGAAACACCACCCCTGCACGACCTCCTACACTGCCGGAACACCACTGCACTGCCCTAAACCCTGAAACACCACCCCCAGCACGACCCCCTACACTGCCCGAACGCCACTGCACTGCCCTAAACCCTGAAACATCAACCCCAGCAAGACCCCCTACACTGCCTGAACACCATTGCTCTGCCCTAAATCCTGAAACACTAGCCCCAGCACGACCCCCTACACTGCCCAAACACCACTGCACTGCCCTAAACCCTGAAACACCACCCCAGCATGACCCCCTACACTGCCCGAACACCACTGCACTGCCCTAAACCCTGAAACACCAGCCCCAGCAAGACCCCCTACACTGCCCGAACACCACTGCACTGCCCTAAACCCTGAAACACCAGCCCCAGCATGACCCCCTACACTGCCCGAACACCACTGCACTGCCCTAAACCCTGAAACACCAGCCCCAGCACGACCACCTACACTGCCCGAACACCACTGCACTGCCCTAGAACCCTGAAACACCAGCCCCAGCACAACCCCCTACACTGCCCGAACACCACTGCACTGCCCTAAACCCTGAAACACCAGCCCCAGCACGACCCCCTACACTGCCCGAACACCACTGTACTGCCCTAAACCCTGAAACACCAGCCCCAGCACGACCCCCGACACTGCCCGAACACCACTGCACTGCCCTAAACCCTGAAACACCACCCCCTGCACGACCCCCTACACTGCCCGAACACCACTGCACTGCCCTAAACCCTGAAACACCACCCCCTGCACGACCCCCTACACTGCCCGAACACCACTGCACTGCCCTAAACCCTGAAACACCACCCCCTGCAGCACCCCCTACACTGCCCGAACACCACTGCACTGCCCTAAACCCTGAAACACCACCCCCTGCACCGCCCCCTACACTGCCCGAACACCACTGCACTGCCCTAAACCCTGAAACACCACCCCCAGCACGACCCCTTTACTGCTCGAACACCACTGCACTGCCCCAAACCCTGAAACACCACCCCCAGCACGACCCCCTACACTGCCCGAACACCACTGCCCTAAACCCTGAAACACCACCCCTGCACGACCCCTACACTGCCCGAACACCACTGCACTGCCCTAAACCCTGAAACACCACCGACCCCTACACTGCCCGAACACCACTGCACTGCCCTAAACCCTGAAACACCACCCCCAGCACGACCCCCTACACTGCCCGAACACCACTGCACTGCCCTAAACCCTAGAACACTACCCCAGCATGACCCCCTACACTACCCGAACACCACTGCACTACCCTAAACACCTAAAATACTACCCCCAGCACAACCCCCTACACTACCCGAACACGACTGCACTGCCCTAAACCCTCAAACACTCCCCCAGCACGACCCCCTACACTACCCGAACACCACTGCACTGCCCTAAACCCTAAAACACTCCCCCAGCACGACCCCCTACACTACCCGAACACCACTGCACTGCCCTAAACCCTAAAACACTCCCCCAGCACGACCCCCTACACTACCCAAACACCACTGCACTGCCCTAAACCCTAAAACACTACCCCCGCATGACCCCTACACTACCCTAAACCCTAAAACACTACCCCCGCACGACTCCCTACACTACCCAAAGACCACTGCACTACCCTAAACCCTAAAACACGACCTCCTACACTGCACAAACACCACTGCACTACCCTAAACCCTAATACACTACCCCCTACACTACACACACACACACACCACTGCACTACCCTAAACCCTAAAACACTACCCCCAGCAGTACCCCTACACTACCCAAACACCACTGCACTAACCTAAACCCTAAAACACTACCCCCAGCACGTACCCCCTACACTACCCAAACACCACT
The DNA here is from genome assembly GCA_963921515.1 of Calotriton arnoldi. NCBI lineage: Eukaryota > Metazoa > Chordata > Amphibia > Caudata > Salamandridae > Calotriton > Calotriton arnoldi. Next base: position 310,894 of record CAWUFW010001724.1, read on the forward strand.
GCACTACCCTAAACCCTAAAACACTCCCCCAGCACGACTCCCTACACTACCCAAACACCACTGCACTACCCTAAACCCTAAATCTACCCCCAGCATGACCCCCTACACTACACAAACACCACTGCACTACCCTAAACCCTAAAACACTACCCCCAGCACGACCCTCTTCACTACCTAAACACAACTGCACAATTTGTTACAGGCGTTGCAACGCAGGCCTGTGGTGCTTACTGGAAGTACCTAGTGGGCTAGTTGGGCCCCAGGGACCCTCAGGATTCAAGGTGACCTAATCCCCAACTTAAAACGCACCACGGGGCGCGCTTGCACAGTGGTGAAGGGAGGGGCGGGGCCTCAGGTGACATGTGCGCAAACACGCCCTGTGGTGCATTTTAAGTTGGGGAATTAATTCCTTTGAATCCTGAGGGACCCTGGGGCCAACTAGCCCACCAGGTACCTTCAGTAAGCACAACAGAGTTGCGTTGCAGAGAGGTGAAAAAGGTGCGTGGCCTCGGAACGCCTCTCTGCAACTCAGCTCTGTGGTCCTAACTGTAGGTACCTGGGGGCTAGTTGGGCCCCAGGGACCCTCAGAATTCAAGGGGACTTAATCCCGCAACTTAAAACGCGCCACGGGGTGCGTTTGCACACATGTCACCTCAGGCCCCTCCCTTCACCATCTGTGCAAACGCGCCCTGTAGCGCTTTTAAGAGGTAGTTTTAATCCCCTGCCCTATTATGTACTAGGGACTTGCAGAGGAGGTCATGCTAATCACAGGGGTACCCCAACGCATAGTGTTCCCTAGTGTATGTAGGTGTTTTCACTGTATTCTAAGTGTCTTTTAGCATAGCACTGGCTCTGGTTAGTCAGAGTCAGTTACCACCAGTACCCGTCTGAAAAGTTGTGGGCACAGGATGATTTTGCAACAAGGCCTCTTTCTGCTCCTCTGTTGGTTCTTTCTGCACATCTTTTGCTTCTTTCTGTGCGTTTTTTCTTCTTTCTTCACATGTCCTACCTCTGTAGGCATAGTTAGAAACTAGCATTTAAAAAAACCTTTGAAATTCACTTAAAAATCATAGGTTTCAGGCACGTTACAGTTAGAAATTAGCATTTAAAAACCTTTGAAATTCACTGAAAAACCATAGGTTTCAGACACGTTATAGTTAGAAATTAGCATTTAAAAACCTTTGAAATTCACTGAAAAACCATAGGTTTTAGGGACAGTTATAGTTAGTTGGACATTTCACTCGTACAAAACCATAGAAATTCCCCCGTTATAGTTAGTTCAGCTAACTATAACTCGCGCCCGCAATGCACTGCTGATGACGTCACATATTACATCACTCATGACATGGTCAGTGACATCACTGATGACATCACTGATGACATCTCAAATGACATCACTGATGACATCATCCATGTGATAATTTCATGCATCTTCTCACACCCTAATATAACTTTTGATACACCCACTCTAAATTACAGACTGCCATTCTCAAAACCATAGACACTCCAACACCAAAAACTACATACCCACTCACTGATTCTTAGGTCTACACACACATCCACTCACTCACCCGTACAGTCACTCATACTTAGTCACTCAGTACAGGACTATCATATGCACTCATACACCTATATAAACACTCACACACCGCCACTCATCCATAGAGGTACTCACACACCTAGTCAGTCATGCAAAAACTTAATCACACACCCATTTACTCACCTATACAGTTATACACACACCAGCTCACTTACTCATACAAATACTAGCACATTCTTACGCTCTTATACAATCACTGATACAAGTACACACTCATCCATACAGCCACTCTCACAATCACACACTCTCACTTATAGCCATTTATATACTCCAACACACATATATACTGCCTTTCACATATGTAGTTACTCACACATGTACCACTGAGATATACATTCAATCACTAACACACCCATACACACACTCACCCACCCATACAGTCCATCACAGATGCACTCTTGAAACCATGCACCCAGTGAATCACCAACTCACACATCTATGCACAGAGTCACACACACCCCACCCACACAAACACTCAGGCACCCATACAGATACTCGGACAATCAATCAATAACCCATGTAGACACTCATGTAGCTATTCAGAAAGCTCATGCAGCCGCTTACAAAACAACAGACAGACGGATACAGACATTCACACAGTTTAGTCACTAACCCATGCATTCAGTAAGATACATTTAATCACTCACTTGTAGAGTCAGTCACTCACGTACTAAATCATCCATTCAGACACTTATACACCCACTCATTCTTCAATACGCCTTTCCCTATATATATATTAACCATATTTAAACTTTACAGAAACACACAGTCACTGGATGATGTCATCAGTGATGTCATCAGTGATGTCATTTGAGATGTCATCAGTGATGTCATCAGTGATGTCACTGACCATGTCATGAGTGATGTAATATGTGATGTCATCAGCAGTGCATTATGGGCGCGAGTTATAGTTAGCTGAACTAACTATAACGGGGAATTTCTATGGTTTTGTACGAGTGAAATGTCCAACTAACTATAACTGTCCCTAAAACCTATGGTTTTTTCAGTGAATATATATATAATACAAAAAGAGTTGCCTCTAGGTGGGATGCACTCCCAGGTGGAAATTACACCAAAGCAAGGGCACACGCCATGAACAAAGTCCTTTTCTGGTTACCTGCCAGACGCGTTTCGGGCCAACGCCCTCTTCAGTGGCAGACCATGTGACGTGCCGGCATGCGGCAACCACCAGTAAATCCCCGTAATAATTATGCTCAGGTGAACCACCTGAAGCAATGCTTCCTGGGACTGGTGGTTCAGTAAAACCCAAGTGGGTCGCCGCCGGCACTCACATTCAAAAATGTCTTAAAAGGATTGCCGATGTTCGCGCCGGCACCCCTGCATATAACAGGCATATAACAGGTTTTTTAAATGCTAATTTCTAACTATAACGTGTCTGAAACCTATGTTTTTTTCAGTGAATTTCAAAGGTTTTTTAAATGCTAATTTCTAACTATAACGTGCCTGAAACCTATGGTTTTTTCAGTGAATTTCAAAGGTTTTTTAAATGCTAATTCCTAACTATAACATGTCTGAAACCTATGGTTTTTTTCAGTGAATTTCAAGGTTTTGTAAATGACAATTTTTAAATGTATTAATTGTTATCTTTATTTTTTTGATACTGATTTACTACATTTTTTTAAACTATTTATTTTTTAAATTACATTGTAATTACATTATACATTACATTACAAAATATACTTTCTCAGAATGAATTACTTTAGTTTAAATTCTTTGCAAATAGGAAATAGACTTTTAAGTACAGTAGTTACAGTTGTTGCAATGGGCAACACAATTTCAAACACAATGCAACATTGAGCTCAATGTGAATTTCTAGTTAAATGCAATTAGTTACTTTATGGATTACTTTTTCTAACCACAGGACTGGATCCTAGATTCAGTCCTGGGACATCTCCTGTAAACAGTTTAGTAAAAGTGTTTTGGTTACAGTAGTGATTTTTAAGGAATATTATTGTATTTTAAAAGTTGACAAGAAACTCTTTACATAGAATCACCAATGTTATCCTATGGCAGGAAATTCACTTTGCAGGTAAGTAGTGTTATCGTAACTTTTTCTTACTCAGTGGTGGATCCTGGATCCAGCACTGGTGCATCTTCTGTAAACAGTTGAAAAAATGCGTTTAAGTCATACAGGCGATTTTTAAGGAATATTTGTAGTTTGTGAAAATCGACACTTTGAAACTTTTCTGCTGAAAACCAGACAATGGATTCCTATGGAAGGAAATACAAGTTACTGGTAAGTACAGTTAGAATTACTTTTCAGGGTCAGTGTTGGGCTAAAAGATGCAGCACTGGGTTCTCTCCTGATAACAGGTGAGTAAATCGGAATTCGTAGTTCGGCTGATTTTAGAGGAATATTCTAAAGTTCCAAAACTCCACACTTAGAAGAATTCCCAAGTGAAACCAGTCAATGTTAGCCTATGGAAGGAAATTCAAGTTACTGGTAAGTACGGTTAGAATTACTTTTCAGGGTCAGTGCTGGGCTAAAAGATGCAGCACTGGGTTCTCTCCTGATAACAGGTGAGTAAATCGGAATTCGTAGTTCGGCTGATTTTAGAGGAATATTTGCACAATGGTGAAGGAAGGGGTGGGGCCTGAGGTGACATGTCTGCAAACACGCCCTGTGGCGCGTTTTAAGTTGGAGAATTAATTCCTCCTCAATCTCGAGGGTCCCTAGGGGCCAACTAGCCCACCAGATACCTCCAGTATGTGCCAGAGAGCTGCGTTGCAGAGAGGTGTTCAGAGGCCACGCTCCTTTTGCACCTCTCTGCAACGCAGCTCTGTGGTGCTTTCTGGACGTACATGGTGGGCTAGTTGTCCCCAGGGACCCTCAGGATTGAAGGGGATTTAATTCCCCATCTTAAAACACGTCACGGGGCCTGTTTGCACACATGTCATCTCAAGCCCCGCCCCTCCCTTCACCACTGTGCAAACGCGCCCGTGGTGCGTTTTAAGTCGGGGGATTAACTCCCCTTCAATCCTGAGGGTCCCTGGGGTGCAACTAGCCCACCAGCTCCCTCCATTATGCGCCACAGAGCTGCGGTGCAGAGAGGTGTAAAAAGGGGCGTGGCCTCAGAACACCTCTCTGCAACGCAGCCCCCTGGTGCATACTGGAGGTTCCTGGTGGGCTAGTTGGCCCCCAGGGACCCCCAGTATTCAAGGGGAATTGCCTCATCTGCAAACGCGCCAGGGGGCGCGTTTGCAGAGTGGTGAAAGAAGGAGGCGTGGCCTCCGGCGCGATGCCGGTGTTTTTTCTTTTTTTTAAGAAGGGGGCTGTGTGGCCCCCTTCTTTTTCTAATTTATTGGTCCTGGGGACCCCATCCCCCAGGGCCTGCCCCTATTTATTTAAAAAAAAAAAATGGAAGGGGCCGCGTGGCCCCCTCCTGAGGCCTTAATCGGCCCCTGGGACCCCATCCCCGGGGCATGGCCTTTTTTATTTTTATTGTTTTGGAGGGGCTGCGTTGCCCCTCCTCAGGCCACTTATGGCCCCGGGACCCCATCCCCGGGGCCGGCCTTTGTTTCTTTTATTTTTATTTTGGGGAAGGGGGCTGCGTGGCCCCCCTCCCAGGCCACTACTTGCCCCGGAGACCCCATCCCCCAGGGCTGGCCCTCTCCGTTGGGGACTGTGGGGGGGTCCCCAATCCCCCCACGGTCCCGCCAGCTCCCCGCCTCCTGCGGGAGCCGGCATTGCTTTTCCACATGGGGAGCTGCTAAGATGCAGCTCCCCATGTGGAAAAGCAATTTGCTTTGGATATTGGAAGCGAGAGCAGGTTTCCCTGCTCTCGCTTCCAATATCCAAAGCAGTTTTCTATGACAGGACGGGAGCCGCGAGGCTCCCGTCCTGTCATAGCAAACTACAGTGTCCCGGGGTAGGCACCCCGGGACACTGCAGGAGCCTGCCCTGGGGGTGGCGGTCCCCAGGGCCATCAAGGGCTCCAGGAGGGGGCCGCGCGGCCCCCTCCCTTGAGTGCACAGCCCCGGGAGGTGGTGGTCCCGGGGCTCTGGGGTCCGTAACAGACCCCCACATTAAAATATTTAGTGCCCCGGGAGGTGGCGGTCCCCAGGGCATGTGGGGGCTCTAGCCCCCACACATAGGTTATTTTAAAAAATAAAAGAAGCCCCGGTGGTGGCGGTCCCCGGGCTGCAGGAGGGCCGAGAGCCCTCCCGCATCATTTTTATTAAAGCCCCGGGGGTGGCGGTCCCGGGCTTGGGGCCTTAGAGGCCCCCACACATAAAACTTAACCCTCGCATGCCCCCGGGACTTGGCACACCCGGGGCCAATTACTAAGAAGCGCGGAGCCCGCGCTTTGTTTTTTTAATCGGCAGGATCCGCGCACCGTAAGCGCATCCTGCCGATTTAAAAAAAAAAAAATTTGGGGGCCCTGGGGTCCTTGTAGGACCCCTGAGCAGGCCTAGGGGGTCAGGGTGTTTCTACCCTGCCCCTTTTTGCGTATTGCGCACTTTTTTACTGCTTTCTTGTTCCTCGGTTCTACCGAGGAATAAGATGGCTGCCAACACTTCCTGATTTGGAGTGTTGACAGCCAATTAGCATGCAGCTCGAGGTTGGGAGGGTGCGCGGATCCACCGCGGCCATAAATATCGAAACTTTTATTTTGGATTTTCTCAGCAACTACTGAACGGATTTACACCATTTTTAAAAGGGTGCTTTCTTAACCAAGCACTACCTTTTTGCCAAATTTGGTGTAATTCCGTTCAGCAGTTTTTGCTGTAGCTCTTGCATAAAGTTTCCTATGGGAAATCGATTTTTTCACTCTTATTTTTGAATTTTCTCGCAACTACTGAACGGATTTACACCATTTTAAAAAAGGTCGCTTTCTGAACCAAGTGCTACCTTTTTGCAAAATTTGGTGTAATTCCGTTCAGCAGTTTGGGCTGTAGCCGTGGCTAAAATTTCCTATGGGAATTAACATGGAGAAAACGGAGAAAACGCGTTTTGGGACCCCCCTTTTTTCTCGGCCGCCGCTTGATGAATCACCCCGAAACTTTCAAGACAGGAGCGGACCGGAGCGCCCCACTAGTTTTGACAATTTCGCGATGATTCGTCAAACGACGCCAAACTTATTGGGAATAGAATGTTGCGGATTTCCTATGGATAAAGGTCCTAACTATAACTATCTACTGGCGACCGCCAGTAGATAATATATATATATATATATATATACACGCACAAGCCTACAGCCCGAACCGCTGGATGGAATAACGCTAAATTTGGCAGGAGGCTAGATGTTGGTACGCAGATCGTGCTTTTTGTGATTTGGGGTAAATCCGTCCAGTAACTGGAAAATAAATTTGTTAATCTGGAGACGCGGATTACCCACGTATCCAACAGTTCCTGTGCTGTAATCTGATTGGCTGCCAACACTTCAACCAGGACGTTTTGGCAGCCATCTTGAGACTAGACTTAAAACCGAGTCCCAGAAAAAATGTCACAAATGTAGAAAGGAGGGCATGGTAGCAATACCCTGTCCCCCTAGTAGTGGTGGCAGGGTCCCACAGGGACCCCGCTGGGGATTGAAAGCATTTTTTTGTATTACATTTTGCTGCGGATTTGTGTGTGGATCAGTGTATCTGCGACTAAATTGAAAAAAAAGGAGATGCGCGGTCCCCCTCTTGTTTTTTTCAGGAAGCCCCTGGGTGGGCCAAATCCCAGGGGCTTGTAAAAAATAAAGGATGGGGTGCATGGGTCTACCCTCCTAGGTTTTATAAAACCCCGGGGACCACTATCTCCCTGGGGTATTAATAACAAATTTTGCGGGGAGGCCACACAGCCCCCCGCAGCCCCAGGGACTGCCACCTCCTGAGACTATATACAAACAAATGGGGGGCCTCTCAGCCCCATGCCCCGGGGTCTGCCTCATCCTCGGAGCTAAATTAAAAGGCATGGGGGACCTTGTGGACCATCCTGTGCCCCGGGGACTACCACCTCCCCGGGGCATAACTTTAAAAAGAGGGGGGGCACGCTGCCCTACTCACGGACCACCCATGGCCCTGGGGATTACCATCTCCCCGGGGTAGGCTCTACAACAAAAAGGAGGGGGCCATGAGGGTACCCCCTCCTAGAGCCATACATGGCCCTGGGACCGCCACCCCCCAGGGCCGACTCCTGCTATGTCCCAGGTCGCCCACCCCAGGACATAGCTGTTTGCTGTGGCTTGGCAGGAGCTTCCCCACCCAGCCACAGCAATCGCTCCACTTCCAGAAAGTGAGAGTGGAGAAATGCTGTCGCTTGCTGGAAGCGGAGCATTTGCTTTGACATGGTTAGCATCTCCCTGTGTGTCAAAGCAATGATGGCTCCCGCAGGAGGCGGGGAGTCGGCAGGGACCCCGGGGGCATTCAGGCTCCCCCCATGGTCCCTAACAGAGAATCTGGGCCCTGGGAGATAGAGTACTGGTATGGGTCTGTGAATGGATATGTGAGTGGTTGTGCGGGTGTGTGAGTGGGAGTACGAGAGGTTGTATGGGATGTGAGTAGATGTGTGAGTGGTTCTGTGGATGATGTCATCAGTGATGTCATTTGAGATGTCATCAGTGATGTAATCAGTGATGTCACTGACCATGTCATGAGTGATGTAATATGTGAGGTCATAAGCAATGCATTGCGGGGGCCTAAGTTATAGTTAGCTCAGGTAAGTATAACTGCTGAATTTCTGTGGTTTGGTACGAGTAAAATCTGAGCCTAACTATAACTTCCTTGTAACCTCTTTTTTCCAGTGAATTTCTAAGGTTTTTAATTCTATTACCTAACTATAACATCCCTGTAACCTTTGTTTTTTTAGGGGATATATACATATATCTCAATCATCAAGGTATGTCTATGTGAAGTTATTCTGTTCATGATATTTTTTACTTTCGATATTCTGTCTTTGATATTCCCGAATCACATCGATGCAGTGGAATAAGGGCTGAGTGGATATAAACCATCATGAAGGGAATCTCCAGGGTGGAAAATGCCACATATTATCATTCTTACCACATGCAAGCTTTATTATGCCGAAAAGAAGAACAGCCACAGGACAAAGGAAAAGGGAGCACAGTAGGAGTAATGGTAGGTTAAACATGATTACCCAAAAAGTTAACAAATTCAAATCCAAACAAAAAACACGCAGAAAGGGAACAAGAAAATTAACCTTAAGTAAACAGGAGTTATGAAAAAACAAAATCATCGAGAAGCTCAATACTCTTCCGAACTCTGCCACACCCGCTTTGCATAGAGCCAGCAGCATGTACTGCATAGTGAATTCTACACAACTGCACACTAAGACCCCATGCAATCGTGCTACAGACCAATGCCACATTCCCCGACCCCCTTGTTACACAAACACAACTTAAATTACAAGCTCCATAATTTGAATCTATTTGGTTTTCTTAAATGGTGGTTGCCAGATTAGATGTCCATGGACACTTAAATTGGACAGTAACAACAGTCAAGGGTAACTGCAAAGCAATGTGAAATTGTCTCAGAGACCTTGAACACAAATGAGGGACAATGAAGGTATGCCCACATGAAGTATACTACAGGCGCATGCAGCAACAACTCAAGAGCACAGGAGCTCAGAGTGGACTGCATGAATCACCAGCCAGGAGCTGGACTGGCACACACAGCAAGTCACAGGGAACAATAATGTTATTAATATAAATAAGAAAAGATGGTCCAAAGAAAGTTGTGCTCACCTGGGTGAGTCACTGCCATCTCAAATGCACTTGCATGGGCAAATTTCGTATACAGCCTTTTCTCTGTTGTTGGGGGTATAGTATGGGGGGCTTAGCAAATGTTTGTAAACATTGCTTTCCAAGGAGTTGTGATTAGGGTAGAATGGCCTCTGGTGTCACGAAGGTAGTGACAGCAGAGGAACATTGAAAGTGGTGGTAAGTAAGTATTACAAAAATGGTACTACGTTTTCTGAAATTCAGAAGTGATGCAAATGAAATACTTCCATATTTTCTTGTCATGGCAGGTGAGCAGTACTATACTCAGGGATACAGGGGGGAGAAAACTTTGGAAGAATGGTGGTATAACAATACATTTTTCATTGCATTTTTCCTTTTTATTGACAGAAGAGCTGTAAAGCAACAGTTTACAGTTTCATAATGCCTATCATTTTTTCAAAATGTACTAAAATATTAAATGGGAAAAATGAGTACAGACACTCACCAAAATGAGTGGCCTGCCGATGGCAGGTTCCAATTCTAGAAAAGCTGAGCGCTACAGAGAAATGTTTGTAATCTACAGGGTATTTTGTCCAAAGTTTGTTAGTGTGACTACTACAAGATATGGTTTACTTGGCAAGTCTCTAAAAATCCTGCCTTTAGAATAGTTCTGGGATAAATGGGACAGTACAATGGTCTACTTGATACCTGCAGTTACAATGGTCTACTTGAAATCCTGCCTTTAGAATAGTTCTGGGATAAATGTGACAGTTACAATGGTCTACTTGATACCTGCAGGTAACAAGTTCCAGCTCCAGTGCTGCAGAGCTGTGTGTGTGTAACTTGCACATTGTAGGTTTGAAGTCTAGCAGGAACAACTAAGGGGTCGATTCCGATCTCGGCCGGTAGGGCTCCGAATCGGATTCGGCTTAACCGGATCCGATTCGGAGCCCTATTGGCCGACCGATTCGTACGCGCGTCCGGGCGAGCGAGTACGATGTGAAATCGCCGACCGACTCGTCCGGGCGTCCCGACCGCTCCGACCGACTCGTTCCCAGGTCTGACCGCACCGACCAACTCGCTCGGACTCGACTCGCACCGCGCAATGGAGACGTTCCCCGGCCGGGTAAGTACGATGCGCGCCGCGAGCAGTCCGACCGAGCCGCGCACTCCGGCTCGAAAGAGCAGTCAGAGCCGTACTTTGGGGGTCCGTGTTGGACCCCCCCTGTACGCGTACCCGCGCGAGTCGCACACAGGGGGGACCCATGGGTCCCCCCTACCTGTGCGTGTACAGCGCAAGTCGCTTCGCCGCGTACACGCTGTAGGGGGCGCCCTTGATCCGCCTCGCACCCATTGAGTCAATGGGAGCCTGTGTACGCGTTGTAGCGACAGGCTCCCATTGACTTCAATGGGAGTCCGACCGACTTCGAGTCCGATGGCATACGTGCGCATCGTACTCGTTCGGTCGGGCTGCCGAGTCCGATTCGGTCGGAAATCTCTCCGGGTCCGGCTCGGTCGGAGAGATTTCCGGCCCGAATCGGAATCGGCCCCTAAGTCTTTCACCCTTCAGATGTCATAAAATTGACTATGCGTAAATATACCAATACTAACAACAATTTTTTTAGTTGGCAAGTGGTCCCATTTTATGTTTGATGACTTCTTTAACCGGCAATGTCTTTTTAATACAACATAATAAGCATTCTGGGACTTGTAGTTTTGCTTTTTACATTGTAAGTAAGGTTTCAAAAATAGCTGCATGCCGTAAGAAACACCCCTTCAATCATATTTATTCATACGAGGCCTTACATGACTGAAACAGCATTGCTTGACAAGCTGACCTGATTAGATTTGCTAAATATGCACTACAAAGTTTATTTCCTGACCATTTCCATTAACATGTTTTTTCATAATATATTATAGTTGCATAAATGTTTTCACATAACTCTGCAAACTTTTTGTGCTTACATAAAGATCAGTTAAATCAAAATTAGTTTGTGTTGGTTTGTGAGATAATGAAGAACTTACATATGAAGAGGCAGAATTCTGAAAAAAAATGAATGCTTGCTATGCTAAATGATTTCTTTTTTGTTAATACAAATGTTTCAACTTCTACATAGACCATTGTTAGCAAATATACAAACTTGATATATTAGAAGGTTAGAAATATAGTTATGCATGGGAAAGTAGTCTTGAATGGGAGAATGACTTAAATGAACTTAGAAATTATGCAACTTAGTAGCAAACTTAACATTGCTGTCTGTGGGGTATTGTTTTCCTGTAAGAAGAAGAGGAGTGATCCTGTTCCCAGGAAAGCACTGAAAGCTGATTAGCTGACTGAGATGGAAGAAGCAACATGCTGCTAAAGCTTCCGAATGTGTTGCCTATAATAATGTGTGTTCCTAGAGTAGGTTAGAATTTTGAGACCCTTCTTGCCGTTTTACCCATATTCTTCGTTACTCTGAGACTCTACTGATTTTCTTGACCTTCTTTTATTGGGAAGCTCTGCTTTGAATTTTGATTTATTGAACTACTTCATATGGTGAAGCTTTATGCTTGAATTCACACTTTCTGGAACTCAAAATCTTTATGGTTTCTGTCTGTCACCTTTTCTCTCTTGATTTTAAGTATAAGGATTCTTTCCTTTATGGGATGTGCTTAATGCATTTTATTATGATTATTGATTAACCATATTGATTATTGAATTATGCTCCTATTTGATGATTTGAGATTAATACAAATAAACTTGTAAACTTTGAATAAAGATGACTTACTAAAAGACCTAAATAATAAAACCCTTTAACTGATACCAAACTCCCATTATTGACTAAAAGTAGAATACAAATTGATTATAATTTATGTGATGTTCAGCTCCTCATCTTCTAAAACAACAGCAAAGATTCATTTGCCTCATTGACGTCAGAGACCTTTTAGAGTGGGATTTAGCCCAGATGATGGTAAACCAAATAACTTTAATTGTGAACTGATTCCCACTCCAACACAGGACACTTGCGAGACTCTCGCTGACTCAACTGCCTAAATATACAATTGTTTTAGATTCTAAATTTATCAAAAACTACTGAACAGATTTACACCAAATCATATAAAGCACAATCTGTGGACCAACATCCAGCTTCCTGCTAAATTTGACTAAATTCCGTTCAGCAGTTTCAGCAGTTTTGTAGCCTTGTGTGAAGAAGTCTATGGAAATTCATTGGGGTTTTGCACTTTAGGGCCCCTTTGTTCTCGGCTCCTGCTTCACAGATCACCCCTAAACTTTCCAGGATGGAGCTGATGTGGGTGAACTTTGTTTCTGGAAAGTTGTGTGAACATTCGTCAAACAGGGCCAAAGTTAATAGCAAACCAAAAAACGTTCTTTGTATGGAAAGGCAGACCTAACTATAACCACTTAGTGATGACTGCAACTAGGTAATATATATTACCCAGTGGCTGTCGCCACTGGGTAGATATTGCTAGGATCGTGTGCCACAGTAAATGCATTTTTTGTGTTGCTAATGACTTTGGTGCCGTTTGACAAATCTCCACGAAACTTTCCAAAAAAGTGCTCCGTCAAGCGGGGGCCGAGAAAAAAGGGGTGTCCCAAAACACATTTTCCCCATTAATCTCATAGGAATTTTCCCATTTCTCATAGGAATTTTAAACACAGCTACAGCCTAAACTGCTGAACAGATTCACACCAAATTTAGCAGAAAGCTAGATCTAGGTCCAGAAAGAATGTTTTTCTGTATTTTGGTGTAAATCCGTTAAGTAATTTTTTAGCAATTAGTTCTCTAAATCATTGTATATCTAGGGGTGCGGAGGCTCTGTGGATCCCAACAGATCTCAAGCTGACATCTTATTGGCTGCCACCACCTCAACCAGGAAGTGGTAGCAGTGATATTAGGACTCAGGACTCAGTCCTCAGTCCTAAAAAACCCAAAAAAAGACACAAGAGGTCAGGGTAGGAATAGCTTAACCCCCTACGCTTGGGGACAAAAAAATGTATTTTATATTATTTTGACGCAAATTTGCAGAGGTTCTGCAAATCTGTGACAAAATAATAATTCAAAAAACAAGTGTGCGCATGTTTTTTATCCCAACTCCCAGGGTGGGCCAGTGTCCAGGGGAAGGGTTGCTTATTGTTTGGGGAAGGGGGGTGCGCATGGCCCCCCTCCTCAGGCTGATTTTGGCTTCAGCAATCCCATCCCCCCGGGCCCGGTTACACTTTCAGGGGGGCACATGACCCCCTCACTGGGCCATTTTTGGTCCCGGGTACCCCATCCCCCATGGCCCATCACATTTTTTAGGGAGATTGAGCATGCAGCCTCACTTGCCGGGCCTCTCTTCGCCCTGGGGACCCTATCTCCCAGGGCCTGGCATCTTGTTTAGGGAAGGAGGGCAGACACCCCTCTCCCCGGGCCAATTTTGGCCCAGGAGACCCCATCGTCTGGGACCTGGTGCTTTTTTGAGAGCTTTAAAAATGCTCCCACCTGCTGGGAGTGGACTTTGATCTGTTTCACTGTCTGCACTGATGTGGGGAGGGAAACAGGTCAAAATAATGCTCCCGCTCTGAGGGAGCAGCATTAGTAGCTGCTCCCTCCGGTCTGGTGCATTGCCGGCTTTTGCTGCATGCGGGGAGCTGGCTGGGGCCACAGGGGCCTTAGATTCCCCCATGGCCCCCAATGAGAACATGGTGGGTGCCCTTGGTGAGCACCAGGGCACCCACCTATAAGTGATATGAGCCCCAGGGGACGTGGTCCTCGGGGCGGTAACAGTTTGAGGAGGGAGACCTGTAAACAGGCAAAACATTTAATTTAATTCAGCTCCCAATCCAATTCCCCTACAAACCCACAACTAAAATATAACTTAAATAAATCAGTATTAAAATATTGAGATAATTAGCAATCACTTAAATGACTAATTAAAAATAAAAACCAATTAAGAGTAATAATTTTATAATTGTTTAAAACTTAATTAGCTTCCCACCCTATACCCCGACAAACCCAACAATCTGCAACTAAATTATAACTTACTATTACTAACATCAATTTTAAATTCAACATATAATATAATACAGCACTTACAACATTACATAATAATCAATTAAAAAATAATTAATAAAAATGTAACAATCAATTTAAAATATTTCAAATTTAAAAACTTCCCACCCTATCCCCTACAAACTCAACAACCCGCTACTACACTATAAATTACTAATAACATTAATAAAATATATATACTAAATCCCTTTAAATTTCTAACCACATTTCATAAAATGCTTAACAATTACAGCAACAATACTAGCACCTAAAATGAATATATCATCTAAAACACATTAAAATAATGAAAACAATATTTTTACAACTATATCACTAAAAGCGATATTATAAACAACGATATTCTTAAAAATGATATTACTTACCAAAACAACAATATTCTTGACAACAATATTCTAGGCCACAATATGTTTGCATCACAATATTTTTTGTCCCATATTAATAAACTCACATGACTGGGTGTTAAGTCTGCTTCTTATTCCTCCAATCCACTTGCTGACATTTCAAATATACCTGATAATGATGAATTTTTAATAAGGTGTATATTACATAAACATTTGCAAATCCTGATCTGATATTTAGAGCTATGTACTTAAGGATGGACAGCTGAGTAATACGAATAGCATACAGTAAGCTCTTAGAACGTCCCGAGTTGTAACAAACTGAATACAGAAATACAAGAAGTGCTGCCCTATATATTTTTTTCTCTTCAACCCCACACCCTCACAAAAACAAATATTAAGTGATGTAGAGTGAGATAAAGACTTGGTGGGGGGGCGATTGGAGCGGAAGAAACAAGGAAAGGGAGCAAGGAAGTAAAGCAAAGGAGTGTAAGAAGGAAGGAGGAATGCATAGTAAGAGTGACACCCATCTAGATAATCGAAAAATAAACAAACGAAACTGAGGAGAGCTGTTCAGACATTCCATCTTCACAATGAAGGCTATGGCAGAGGGAGGGAGGGGATGACTTTCACAGCGTGTACCTTTTATGCTAGCAATAGCTTATCGATTCCCTGGTTACCATGGAGCACAGAATTCAGGAACTCGTTTTCGAGTTGTGTGATTTTTTGTGCAAAAATATGTACAAATAATGAGTAAAAGTACAAATGCGCTGATGGTTGTGCCATGATTCACAGGGAGGACATGGGAAAACAATGTAATGTGTAGATTTATTGTATGTTTTTGTGACACATGGTCAAATGTAAAATAGCCTTTAAAAAATGTGAGAGTTTAAGGGGTAAATCTTTGCCTTGATTAGTGTTGGCACTCATCTGAATATTGAATAGAATGGCAAGCGAGTATAATGACTTGGCTGTTAATTGCTCATATTGTGTATTATTCTTCAGCATGAAGGTGTTTGTGTAGAAATATAATAATTTATGTAGCACAGAAAATAACCTGAATTCTGTGAAGCATATATTAACAGGTGCTAATGAGTACCCAACTGTGAGTGTCATTTTATCAATGTGTGCGCAGTGGACGTTTAGGGTGTATTATACATGTATGGAATGGAAAAACATACAATAATTTCACAAGGGGCACAAGGTCATTCTGTGATTCAGGGGTTTATTATGATTCTGGCAGTCCACGGACCGCCAGACTCGCGGGGGCGCAGTGGTGGCGATCTTCCGACTACCCCATTATGACCAGGGCGATCGGGCCACCCTGGGACAACCGCAAGCACCAGGGATCAGAGATCCTTGCTGGTGGCGCGGCGGTATTGAGGCCACAATATGCTTGGCGGGGCCGCTGCGGACCCACCAAGCATATTATGAGTTTCCTCACAGCCACACTTTTCATGGCGGTGCGATCACCATGAAAAGTGTGGCGGTGAGGAAACAAAGGGGGGCCTACAGTGCCCCCCCATGCACACCAGTACCAGAATGGCATGGACTGCAGCAGCAGTTTCATAGGCACCGCCCTTGGAACGCCAAAGAGCTGCCAGCCAGAAAGGAGAAAACGCCTAATCTGGCGGGCAGTTTGTACATAGTTTTGGCGGTGCGGGGCGGTCCCGCTCCCACACCGGTTTAAAACTTTATATATCCTTAAGAAGTATTTAGCAGGTTCACTTGTGTAGTAGATTGAGGAGGATTATCAATATCAGCTTTGAAAACAATTGTCAAGTGTCTTAAGACACATTGAGACAGAGAAACAGTACTAATAGTGGCCATGGCCGACATCCGAAAAAAAGTGGAATCCAAAAAATATCGATATGAGGCCTGGTCAAAGTAGGCAATAGAAAAAAGTTAAGGACCTAGCTGACTAAACTAATGAGAAACTGGAAGTATAAGAGAGGGAAAAAAGTTAAGTCTGACTTAAAAATGAACCTTGTCACTTCTCCCTTGCAACGAAGTATAGACCAAATGAGTTGAGACGGTAACAACTACAATACAATATACAAACTGGGCCACTAATGTAGTGTAGTCTAGGCCAATCAGCATTCCTGTTCGCTTATCTTCCGTCTGAGAGTGGAAAGGGACTATTATTATTTTGTTGTGCATGAATCACCGGGGAGAGACAAAGTGAAGAGCCACTTCACTCTCTACCCCGAGGGGTGTTTGAGATTAAGCAGTACACAGTGATAATGAGAGAAGCAGGGATGCTTTTTCTTCCTTTCTGTTTCCAAGCCAACCTAATGTGAATACAATTCACGGCAGCCACCAGGTTATCCTTCCGTGTTAATAAATTCATTTTGAAAGAGAAAAGAATATTACCAGGCATTAGTATTTGACAGTACAGATCAAAATATTTTACCTATGTTATTTGTAATTTTGAATACTCCTTAAAAGACAGTAATCCCATCCGCCTAACTGAAGAATAAAAATACACAATTTAAAGGCTGTTTCAGAATTCACCCTTCTGATAATTTACTGTAAAGCCATAACACCTTAGAATATTGTAAGACAATAGAATTGTCACATGACTTCATGAAATGAAAGTCCTTCAATGGTTCGAAAGCACATGGCACAGACTCACTCATACTTTGTTTAGGCTGTGTGCATTGTGTTAAGTGACAAGACTTCTGGGAGATAAAAGCATCAGCAGTTCTGCAAATACATGAATTGGACAGTGAACACTTAACGTATTGGTCCGGTTTTCTGCCTTCAATATATGTATGCGCTTACCTAAAACATACAGGGGCATATTTACAAGCCCCTTGCGCCACTTTTGCGCCGCCGTTGCGTCACGCATGTGACGCAGCGGCGACGCAAACCATGCGCCGCGTTGCGCTATATTTACAACGTGACGCATCTAGGGAGATGCGTCACGTAGTAAACCCCTGCGCCACATGAAACCTGCGTCGGGTTTCATGTGGGCGTACCGGCGCAGGGGGGCGTTCCGGCGCAGGAACGCCTCGGAAAAGTGACGCAGTGAAATCTACAAGATTTCACGCAGTCACTTTTCGACGCTCTGTGCATCAAATCCTTACGCCTGCTTCAAGCAGGCGTAAGGATTGACGCACCATGTTAGGGGATAGGGAAG
Organism: Calotriton arnoldi; assembly: GCA_963921515.1. Lineage (NCBI taxonomy): Eukaryota > Metazoa > Chordata > Amphibia > Caudata > Salamandridae > Calotriton > Calotriton arnoldi. Next base: position 328,719 of record CAWUFW010001724.1, read on the forward strand.
GTTGGAACAGTGCTGGAGTTGCGTCGCGCTTGCGACACAACTTCAGCACTGCGCCAACCTTCCGCCCGGCAGATGCGTCACGCATCTGCTTATCCCTGCGCCACGATGCGCCGCATTGTAAATGCGGCGCATCGGACGTGGCGCAAGGGTAAACTTGCGTGACGCATTTTCCCTGGCGCATCCCTGCTGATATGCAGGGATGCGCCAGGGAACGTAAATATGCCCCACATAGTATTATTTAAATTATTTTTACTGTAATAGCATTGCATTTTAGAACGGCATGAGAAAACAACGTGTGGGAAAAGGAAAACGCTTTGATTTGACCGAAAGAGCACTGACGCCCAATACAGATGTTACTCGCCTGAAGTTCAAACACGAAGGCCTTGACAGACGGATAATCCCCGGGATATTGCGCTGTCAGTCAGAAGTACATGTGGAAGAAAGGGCATGAAGAGACTAAGATAGCTCCGTCGTGATCTTGACATTTTCTGAATAAAGGTAGAATATTGCCTGGAGTAAAGCTAAGAATTTTCATCTAGACATATCATAGTTGGAATTTCAATGCAATATGTTAAAGTAATTTCAGGGAAATGTTTTAGAATTGACTTCATGCACGTTTTTCTTCTGATTTTTCAGTTAAAATTGATTAAACTGCATTAAGTGGTTGGATGCCATTAATATTAATGGTATGAAGTATAGCAAATCTTCGGTCGTCCAGATCCTTTTCGTTTTGTTATCTATACCGTCCACCTTAAAGCATGTTACTTCACAAAAAATCAGGGCTCGCAGTTTACAATATTGAATTTTCCATGTACGTGTCTGCTCCACGTTCTCTACCTGTACTAGTCTCTAATAGGTTGAGGAACAACACATTTCTGTCAAATGTGAGGTCAAAAGTCAAACATATCATTAACATTTGGTTGCCCACTGATGACTAATATTAAGCAATAGATTGCTACGTTTCTTTTCGAAGGGAGTGCATATTTTTTGCTGGTAACGTTTTAGTGAAATTTATTACGTTTTTTGCGTTATCTTTGCCTTTACCAGAACACTTTTTTGATCTAAAGAGAAAGATGTTTCACCACATACGGAAAAAAGCACTGTAATTAAGCCCAGCAAAGCTGAAAATGTAGACAGACATTTTAGCAGCAAGTTTACCTTTTGTGGAGTTTTTATGTCCAAATGCTTTGTGCAGGAGAAGAACAAAAGGGTTCCACTAGGAGAAATGAAACAACCATAAAAAACCGACAGATGTCCCATCAACCCTTCTCTCTGTTTCCCTTCATTTGGAGTATGGGCGAACTCCGTGTATCCAATGCCGAAACCACCGCCGGCCTAAGTCAAAGCCAATATCAATGAAAAAGGTGCCAAAGGACTGTCACATTCAAGGCTCTCTCTCCCACTAAAACCATTCCCACCAGCATTTCCTGCCAGCATCAGAAAGCAGCATGTAAAGCACACCAACCCGAACATAAAAACTCCTGAAATGTCAGCCACACATTGGTGAAAAAATCGCACTCGGTGTGGGCATTAGCTATCTCTAACAAGCATTGGCATAGCCAATAGGTCTCGCCTTTGGCACCTTATATGTGCTTAACCAGAGCTATTGGCTTTGACAATGTGTTTAAGCTATGTTGTAGAGCAGCGTGGCTGCTGTGCAGCATGTTGAAAAGTTATAATAAAAACGTATTATAGGCATTTTTGTTACCTTATATATAACCAAGAAGACATATTCTAGCTTTTTTGGTCTTACAATGCTGGCAACTTCTTCTTACCTGTTCTAATGCTGGTTTGTTATAGTTTTTTTTTTAAGGGGCGGGGCATAAACAACGAGAGGGTGGAGGTTGTGAAAAGGTACCTGAATTGCAACACTAGCAGCGAACCGAGACTAGGGGAGAATCAACAGATGCCAGATTCTGAAGGGAGACTAAGGTGGTGCTGAGTGATGCTGAGGTGGTGGTGTGCTGGTGCGGAGGTGATGCTGAGTGATACTGCGGTGATACTGAGGTGGTGCTGAATTATGCTGTGATGCTGAGTCAATCTGAGGTGGTGCTCTGTGGTGCTGAGCTGGTGCTCGGTGGTGCTGATCTGGTGCCCAGGAGGTGCTGAGTGATGCTGAAGTTGTGCTGCGCTGATGTTCCAGTGGTGCTGCATTGGTGCTGCATTGGTGCTGAACTACTGCTGAGGTGGGGCTGCACTGGTGCCGAGGTGGGGGCTGTGGTGGTGATGGTGCACTAAAGCAGAGGTGATGCTGAGATGGTGCTGAGCACTGCTGAGATATGACGAGGTGGTGGTGCTGAGCTGGTGCTCAGGTGGTGCTGAGTGATGCGGAGTTGGTGCTGTGCTGATGCTGAGATGGTGCGGTGGTGGTGCTGAGGTGGTGCTGCACTGGTGCACTGATGAGGAGGTGGTGCACTTATGCGGAGAGGGTGAAATGCTGGTGCTGAGTAAAACTGAGGTGGTGGCGTGCTTGTATGGAGGTGCTGCTCAGGTGGTGCTAAGTGATGCTGAGGTGTTGCTGAGTGATGATTTGGTGGTGCTGAGTGATGTCAAATTGGTGCCGCACTGGTGCTGAGGTGGTGCTGCACTAATGCTGAATTGGTGCTGAGTTGGTGCTGCACTGGTGGTGGTGCATTGATGAGGAGGTGGTACTGTGCTGACGCTGAGATGGTGCTGTGCTGATACTGAGGTGGTGCTGCGCTGGTGCTCAGGTGGTGCTGAGTTGGTGCAGTGGTGATGCGCTGATGCGGAGTTGGTGTTGCACTGGTGGTGGTGCACTGATGCGGAGATGGTGCTTTTCCGTCTTTCTGTTCCTCCCTCTTTCTATTTTGTGTGCTTTTCCTTCTGTCGCTCTCGGGAAAAGTCTGATGAGGAGAATTAAGTACCAGTGCCCCCCACCAGCTCAAATTAACCACTGGAAGCATGTAGCAGTGGTCAGTGCTTGAAGCTGCACTGGTGGTCAGTGTAAGAAAATGGCATTAGTGAGCAGTGTGAAATGTAAACAGTGTGAGGAATTGGCATTAACTGACAAAATAATTGGTACTGGTTGAAGCGTACATGTTCAGGGTTCTAAATAAAACACTTCTAGGCGTATTAGGTATACCCCTAATCCTTCATAGCGCCTAGCAGCAATTCTTTTACTGTGGGTGCTACAGAGGGACACCAGATTACTCACAGGGGTCCAGCCAGGCATAAGCCCGCCCCTCGAGAAGCCATAGATCACTGCTGAGCACCAGGGGCTTGACTGTGAGGAGAGTTTAGAGAGCTCGGAAAAGCATGGGGAGCTTCTCAGCTTTTGTTTATAGAGCACAGAGGAGAGCGGGTGAGCCATGGGCAGGCCTCGGAGAGGAGTTACAGCGGCGAGCCCTGCGTGCCACAGACCCCCAGCCCCTCTCCGCAGGCAGACACAAGAGCTGCCAACACCTTGCAGGGACGGCTTCTCCGGATGAAGCACCCTAGGGGTGGGGGTAAGAGGGCACCCCCTCATTTCCGTGCCCCCTTGGAGAAGTTCTTTAAGCTGAACTACTATTTTTTTACATTTACAAAATAAAAAAGACCATTTGCAACACCAATAGCTCCAAATTTCACTAATGCGAGACCTATTGAATTGCAAATGATTGTTAATGTCTGGGCAACGGGAGGTCACAGTGCGACTTGCCATAGCAGCTGCATTGAAATTTCTGTTTTTGCTTGTCGGATTTAACCAAGGCAGAGCCAGCTTTTGAAAAGTTTTCACTGTTCGGTCCCCGGAGTCTAGGATGGAATGAGTATCTGCTTTTATTTGTGTCCCAGAATAACTGAAACCAATGAACGTATGATCTCTAAAGAAGGTGTAAAAGAGGATCTTAAAGTACACAAAAGTAAGATTCTGCAGTTGAATCTTAGAGAACATTTTTATGGCACCTGCATTCAGGAACTCAGATCATGTACTTTTTTTATTAAATAGAGCAGAGCTGAAACCCAGACAAGCCAGACAAAAAACGCCCCTTTTTAGCAACTGTGGCAAGCAGTGCTTTATTTGTGACGGTGGTTGCGCAACTTATTTTTATTGTAAGACTCAAGCGAATTGGAGAAGGTAGGTATGAACAAGAATCTGCAACAGTTAGTTTAAGAGACAGGAATTTTAGGGTGGTTATAGAAAGAGTTTGGTGGCTTCAGGAATAGAGGATACGCAGCATTAGCATTTGCCAACTCTGGAATTCAGCAGCGTGATTAACGGCCCATCAGTGAATGCCTGAACAGATTACAAAATCCAAGCAGATTTGATTAAAAAAATATAACATTCTGGAATGCCTTTTGAAAGCGATTGTTGGGTTAAACAACTTGAGGCTTATTGGTACTCTGTGTTGCCTCTTTAAGAAAAGCTTTGGCCTCCTGAACTCATTTAATTTTTTTCCACACTTTAATCACTGGCAGTAAGCCATCGATCTACATACTCTGCATTATTACAATTATATCTCTATTAACAGGCAAAATTAATTTTTTTTAAATGAACACCCCTCTGCCTATGATTTTTTTTGGCTGAGATAAGAGTCTCTTAATTAGTTTCATTTTTGGAAATACAAAGTGTTAGGTCAGGCACAAAACGGAACTGACTCCGATTTCGAAACTTCTCTCTCTGTGTTCTTCCACCTAAGAATGTATTTATTAATGGTAAACATGGTGCTAGGCTCCTGGAAAAGAAAGTGCTAGAGGCCCGAGGGCACAAGAAACAAGCATTGGCATAGCCAATAGGTCTCGCCTTTGGGACCTTATAAGTATTTAGTTATGCAGCACAATATCCTTGGTGCAGCAACATCAACTCTTGCATGGCTAAACACTGAGGGGCAGATTTACAAGCCCCATGCGCCACTTTTGCGCCGCCGTTGCGTCACTTTTGTGACGCAGCGGCGGCGTAAAGCTAGCGCCATGCTGCGGGGATTTACAACGTGACGCATCTAGGGAGATGCGTCACGTTGTAAAGCCCTGCGCCACATGAAACCTGCGTCAGGTTTCATGTGGACGTTCCGGCGCAGGGTGGGCGTTCCGGTGCAGGAACGCCTCGGAAAGATGCCTGAGTGAAATCTACAAGATTTCACTCAGTCACTTTTCTCGAGCCCCGCTGCGTCAAAACCTTGCGCCTGCTTGAAGCAGGCGTAAGGCATGACGCACCATGTTGAGGATAGGCCAGGTCGGAACAGTGCTGGAGTTGCGTCGCGCCCGCGACACAACTCCAGCACTGCGCCAACCTTACGCCGGCAGATGCGACACGCATCTGTTTATCTTTGCGCCATGATGCGCCGCATTGTAAATGCAGCGCATCTGTGGTGGCGCAAGGGTAAACTTGCGTCACGCATCTTTCCTGGCGCATCCCTGCTGATTTGCAGGGATGCGCCAGGAAACGTAGATCTGCCCCTGATAAGGTCCCAAAGGCGAGACCTATTGGCTATGCCAATGCTTGTTCTTTTTTGTTTACTCTTTAGCCATTCCACATAGCATTGCGGAACGGAAGTAGTGCTGCGAGGAGGGGTCCAGGTGGATGAGCTGGTATCTTGTGATTTTTATCCCCGCATCTGTGGAATTTGAGGCGGAAGTTGGGCGAGACTCGGTAAGTGCGATAATGTTTTAGGGCCAATGAGTGCAAAAGCAGTGTACGCAGAGGATTTTTTTTTTAAGAGAGAGCAAGGTGTTAGAAATCGATTTGTTTACTGAAAAGATGTGAAAGTAATTTATTGTAAAGGATCGCCGTTTGCTATGTGCTTTATATTTCCTTGAGTGTCAACCTTTGTACAAAACGTGCTAATAGTAGTATCTAGAATGTACTTACGATATTTGTTCTGTGGGGTGTACGGTGTGTAGAGTGAAAAAGAGAGAGAAAGGGTGTATAGACAATAAAGGGGGGAGCGATAGAGGAGAGAGAGAGAGACAGAATTAGAGAGGGTGGAGATAGAAAAAGAGCGAGAAAGGGTGGAAAGAGAGTAAAGGCTAGATGAAGTGATTAGAGAGAGAGAATTAAAGAGGCTGGAGAGAGAGAAAGAAAGAAAGGGTGTACAGAGAATAAAGGGTGAAGCGATAGAGGAGAGAGAGAATTAGAGAGGGTGGAGATAGAAAAAAAGAGAGAAAGGGTGTACTTTGAATAAATGGTAGAGCAAGTGAGGAGAGAGAGAGAATTAGAGAGTGTGGAGAGAAAGAGAGCGAAAGTGTGTACATAGAATCAAGGGTGCTGTTGCCTTGGCCTGTATTAGCTGCTTGTTTTTGGAGCGAGCAGTGCACGAGGTAATAACGAGAGAGAGAGAGGAGAGTGAATTAAGGAGATAGAGAATTAGAGAGGGGAGAGAGAGAGAATGAGAGTGACAATAAGAGAGTTGGTGTGTGTGGTGTTTAAATTTAGTGTTGAAGTCATGTTGAAAAACTAGCATCCGATATTGCTTTGGCTTGTGCGCGTTTTGTTAAAGTAAACCCAAAAGCCAGAGTGAGTCCAAAAATCATGTAATGAGGCCTGTGACTCCAATTGTAATAAGAAATGGAATACAATTAGATATGTGTTTTGTATTATAAATACATTTTAGTGGTGCTCCCAAGACATCCTCATAAGTTACAAAAAGTGTTTGGCCGAAGTTTTTAGAATTGCGTTAGTGCTGCCCTTGTAATGCTCAACATTTATAAGGTTTTTCTTTGTAAGTAGACAATTGTGATGTTTATTGCTTCGTGAAGCCGCATTGAACTGTTGTAAGTTTAGAAATTAATGTTGGCTTCTGGTAAACTGAAGGAGTGCGGGGAGGATGGGAGGCGCAAAAGTTGCGGTTGGAGTCGGCTGATCTTCTTTCGGGAGAACTGAAAGAAGTGGACTTGATAAAGGTAGTGTGAAAGTGTATTTGTGAGTGTAAGTGGGTTACAAAGGTGTTCAGAGAACTTGCACATGTAATTTTTGGCCTCTGAGTAGCGTGTACAGAGCAATACATCTAGATGTGCCAGTTATAATTTTGATGTTGTAGGTGAGTGTGTGAAGGAGGTATGCAGCAGATGAAATATTAACAGTAGGAAATGAAAATGTTGCATATAGAGGTGTGAAGAGAGAGTGAGCGTGTACGTGTTTGCACATGGAAAAGCGTGAAGGACATGAAGCAAGATTGTTATAAAGATGGAGATAATGTGAATGTTAAAGATGCGAGTAAGTTGGAAAAAATGTGAGACATGAAGGATATTAGGAGAAAAATGATGCGGGCAGTGTATCACATCTTTTTATGTAGTGATGTGAGCAGCAGCAGTGCTGTGCCCAATAGCTACTGGAATGACGTCAGTTATGTTCAGTGTTGTAAATGGGGTAGTACTTACATGTAGTGAGCTGGCATTTTTTAGTCTTTTTACGGTGATTACTGGTACTTTTCCGTGACTGAGGAGAGTATTGCTACTTAGTAGGGCATATCGGGCTTTAGATGAAATGGTCATGTTAGCATGCACAGCTTCCGTACTATAAGACACACTTTTATGGCCATTTACTATGAGGAGCGGCTGCCTTAAACGTGGCTTATGTGCGTGTTTCTAGATGATGCAGTGTAGTGGGAAGGAAGGGAATCCCTTGAAAGGAAGTGTTTTTTAATTGCGTTCCTTTCCTTATTTGCTAATGCAGCTGTGAGTACCTATGCTGCTCAAAAACATATAAATACGTATGTAGTTAAGCCCAGCAAGGGGCATAGAAGAGGATTGTGTTTGTCCCCTGCAGTACCGCAGCAGCCAGATGCAGACTGAGCGAGGGCTAGGAAGGCCATTATATGGCACTGTGCATCAGATTTGCAGTGGGATGTTCCTTTGTTTGAGCGCCAGAGAGGATTGAGATCGAAATACTGGACATTTGTAAATATTGTAAGATTCTGCAAAGGCCTGCTGATGATGTTTAAAAACAGGACTCTATATAAACTTGCTCGTATTTATTATTTAAATGGCATTTCTGGGTTTTTTCCGTATTTATGAGTGAAGGATAATCAATACAGTTCGACCACAAGGTTGAAAAAGATTTGTTTATGTGGTGTTTGAAGTATGTAATGGTAAGGGGGTAAAATACTGACTTAGAAAGTCATTTCTATAATGTTTGTAATGGCTAGGCATTGGCCATACCAGTGAAAAACTAACAGGTGTCAACAATAATTAATGCAGCACTGAACTTTCCAGCGCACACAAGGATTCCTTCAAATCCGGTGTGGCAGGGCTTTGAGGAGTTGAAATGTGTGCAATGTGCGAATGCTATAGTTATGTTTCGAGGAGTGGCTGCTACTTACTGTAAGGGAGGACCTTGCATTGCTGCCCGGTGAAAATGTTTGTAAAAATTATGGCGGCTACAGAGGATCCCAGAACACCACTGTATAAGATGAGTACAGCTTGAGCAGCTTAATATGTGCTGCAACGTAGGAAGCAGCTCTTGGCGAAAGTTAAAGAGTGCCGTGAGGAGGCGCCGAAGCGGAGGAGCATTAACCGGGTGAGCTGTCTTGGGGAAATCAAAGCAGTGCCGCGAGGAGGGCTGCCGCCGAACCGGAGGAGCTGGAACATTGTTAAGCTCCATTCCTGCACCCGTGGAAGTTGAGGACGATATTGCGAGGCCGCGGTAAGTGAGACTGCGGGTTAGGGGTATTTTGGAGGTATAAGGGCTACATATGGAAATATTGCGGAGTAGGGAGTATTGTTGGTGCTGAGTGCTGGCCCCAGGAGGATCCCGCTGAACATGTTCCCTTCGGCAGTATGAAGTGCATGTGCGTATCTGCGTTTGGGGGCATTTTGTTGTTTTTAGCAATGTTTGAAAAGGGGCTGCAATTGGGTTTTTTAGGTGTTTGTATTGGGCACACGTAGTGCTTTTTCTGTCGGTTGTTAGTTGACCGGCCTGTGAAATATGGTTGGGGGATTGGGGGGGCAGAGGTGGTGGAGGGGGTGTTAACAAACTAGTGTTGGCGTGAATGCGTCCAGTGACGGAGTTGTTTTGAAGTAATTGTTCCCTGTTTTGACCCTTGCCCCTTATTTGGTTGTCTAATAAATGCCTGGTGCTGGTCTTGAAAGGCGTCTACGACTTAGCTGTGGTAACTTCTAATTATAATTGTACGCAGCTCATCTGTGCCCCTGGATGTGGGGCTGGGCAAGTAGGAATGCACCTATTGTTGCGGATTGGTTCGGTGCAAGGGAATGAGAGCTGGAGATCTTGGGAGGCAGTAGTGTGTTTAGAAGAAGAGTGCCTGTTATATTCACATGTTGTATGAGCTTACAGGATTTGTAAAAGTGTGCCTGCAGCCTGGGTGTCCGCGAGTCCGTAAAAGTGACGCGCTTGCCTCAAAGTAATACAAGCATTGGCCGCGCGCAAAAGTGAAAGCAACGCGGCGGGGAGGGGAGGGGCGGAGGAGCGTTTGTCCGAGCGAGAGGAAAGCCATATGGCGCCTCTGAGAAGGGAGGGGGTAGTGTGCACAGAGGAGCCATTAGAGAACACCCAGATGGCAGCTGCGCGCGTGCACGCCATTGTGAACGCAAGCTGGGAGCCTCTCTGGTAGCACTTCCAAAAGCCCCTTACTAAATGTCTCACAGAGCAGCGCATGCGCGCTGGGTCAGCGAGACCTAAAAAACAAGTGGTGGAAGCTGCCAAAAACAAGATTTACAGCCTTGTTTTTAATTGCGCTCCCACTGCCTGTGTGAGCAAACACCAGGGGCTTTAAGGCGTTGTGGCATGTCTGCGGCGTGATTTAATTTTTTTTTACTCTCGCTGCCAAGCCAGGTTCTGGTGATAAGTGCACGCATTTTCTGTGAAAACGCGGCGCCCCCTTTCAGTCGTCTACTTTGTGCTGTGGATTAAAGAAAGAGTTGAATGTGCTGAGTAGGGAGAGCGGTGAAAGCATGGCAAATGACACAGCAATACTCAGTGAGGAGTGGGTGTTCGAGCGGCCAGGGAGACCGGGACCGGTAACAGACTTTTTTTTTGTAATTTGAGGTGAGGTTGTGTGCCGCGGCGCTAAATGCGAAGTGCCAGACCTTGCGGGGGGGGAGGCAGGGGGGGATTCAGGAGAATTGTTAAAGCAGCACTGTGCCTTATACTGCCCAAAAATATTAAAAATGCAAGTAGCATGCTGCTCTGCCGCACACGGGTGCCGGGCATAATTTAAACAAGTGAACTAACTCTGAAACAGACTGGGGGGAGTGGCACGGGCATGCAGCCACATAAGAGGGAGGAAAGCTCCATTAAAATGCGAGCAGTTACGGGCGCCGAGCTGAACACAGGCAAACACTAACACGTGCAGGAAAGGAGGAAAAAAAAGTCCCTAAACTACAAATCAACAACTAAAGCGTAATGATACAGTACTTAGTCCCTGCTGTCTGGGAGGAACAGAAAGACAAACAGGAGGGACAAAGAGAAGGATTGACCACTAGTAAGAGAGGACTTTTAAAGGACACTGAAACAAACAAATGGCCTGCAGGGGGATGGCTTTAACCCCACAAGATAAGTTACAATAGGTCTCGAATGCTCGACCTAAAAATGCACTCCGGTATTGGAGGTCTCTCCTCAGAAATATCATACAAGTGAAGACAAGTCAGCCATGCAGCACAAGTATTACCACAGGAAGCAACGCCCAACTTATATGCAAGAGACACTTTGAGGAAAATGTCTGCTGACAAGGGAGACATTTCTAAATGAGGCTGTCTAGTTGAAGCTGGAGAGACAGAAGTGCCGACTCCATCATACCAGATTTACCTCACAATGAGGCCCATCTCTTTTCTGCAACTTTTGCCTTATTTAAAACAATTTTATTAGTGCTAAATAAGGATATAAACAATACAAGTTGTTCCAAAAGTCGTTTTTTCAAGCAGAAGTGACAAGTTGAAAGCCTTGTGACCCGAAAAATGTGTAATATTTTCCACAGACCATTGCAAAGGGTGCAAGAAATTAAAAAAAGCTGTGCACACCACATGCTCAGCCTAAAAATTTGGTTGAAGATATATGCTTATAGAGGTTACTGTGAAACATCCAATAAGAATGTCCAGTTAGCATTTTCCAAGAGATCAGAGGAATGGGATTCATGATATTAGTACATTCATCAATATGTTGAAGGAGGTACAGGTCTTAACATCACCAACAATCCGATGCAAACCATCCATACCCCTGGACTGGACCGACCACTTTGTGCTCCCTATCTCACCATCTCAGATTCCTACCAACAAACCAAGATCAACACAAAAGATCAGATCCTGCAGATCCTTTAAAGACTTCTCTATAGACAACCTAATACTTGAACTCTTCTCTCATCCTATCAACTCCAGACCCAACTTCAAATCCCTTCTAAACAACTTCAGTACTTTTTTGGAACACAATGTGAATATCCATACCCCAATTAAAATACACAAGTACAAGCCAAAGAATTCAGCACCCTGATACTCAAAAGACCTTGCTGACAATAAATGATCCATCTGCAGACAGGAAAGAATAATTGAAGAAAACCAGGACTGATATAGAAGTCCCTCCACAAAGCATGCAGACAGCTCATCTCATCAGCCAAAAGAAAGTACCAGACCAACAGCATCAATGAGGCCATCAACCGAAGTAGAATACCTATCAAGGTAATCAAGCACTGCATCAACCCCCTCACTCAAGAGAAAAGTGCAATGCCATCAACCAAAAGAAAATACAGAAGATTTAATTTCACATCAACATCACTAAGCCCTCATGCTCTTGTGGTAATCCCCTGCTCTATGGCATGCAAGGCTCCACAATGGCACACATTAAGGCCATCCTACATGCTGCAGCATGTCTCATCCAGAGCCTGAAGTAATATGATCACATCACCACCATCATGATCGAACTTCATGGGCTCCCTTTGAAAACCCACATCATGTATGGCCTCAATAGAGATGAAGAGATGTCTACATGTTTATACTAGAAGCCTGTAGTTTGTTAGCGCCCTTCTCTAGTGCTGCACATATATAGATCTGAATTTAAGATTTATTACAATTTGGAGTATAGTTTAGATACGTTGTGAGTTTTTGTCCTGTTTTAATTATTTTGACCACAGTACTGTTTCCATTTAGTTGTGTCGAATAAAGTAGTTACTGCATCGGGGCATTAGAAATTGAGATCATCCCATTCAGGAGCCCACTGGGGCGGCATTACAATGTCTTTGATGTGATAGATGGGTAATGAGTAATGAGTAAATTTTATTATGCATGATTAATTAAAACCGTTGCATTCAGAACATTACCGGTTAAATTTGAGAAATTTTACATTAGCTAAACAAATAAAAATAAAGTACAAAGTTTAAAATGCTTTTGTTTTGTGATTAAAAGACATAAAATTGTTTCGAATGCGATAGCACCACTGGCACAGATGTGATAGATGGGTTGCAATGTAACTGTCAAATACACCCTTACTTGGGGTTTTTAAGTGGACAATTATGCAAGTATTAGACCCAATTGGGTTTCATGAAATATATTAACTGACAAACCAGATTGCCATCCAGGTTGCTTGTTCCTTTATGTGTCTTATTGATGAAAAGGCGGAGCATGATTACTTTATGCCGATATGAATTACTGCATACTATAATAAGGTTTGCAATGACTGTTGATGAGCCAGCGCACCAATAAACAGCAGGGGGTTTTCCATAAAAATCTAATTTTGATTTAAATATATTGTGATGAATTATGTGCCCTGTACTATAATTAACCCTGGGCGTAGCACTACGCTACGCTCGCGGAGCGTGCGTAGTTTGCGCTACTACGCGAATTGCACGTAGCACAGTGCAAAAACGCGTAACGTAGCGGGCATTTTTTGCTTGCTCGCGGTCCTCAACGTCAAGTTGGTGACCGCGAGCGAGCAAAATCAACATCCCGGTGAGACTTTTTCCTCGTTCGCGATCAGTAACATCAAGTTGCCGATCGCGAGCGTGGAAAATAAAACTCCCGGCGAGATTCTCAACGCGGGGAGGTCAGGTTTCTCATTGCGAGTGGTCGCGTATGCTCGCGACCGCTCGCGATGAGAAACTACCAGTCCGCGTTGAGAAAGCTGCCGCTCAAGTACAAATCTACTCGAGCGGCATAAAACGACCGCTTGCACTGTGCAAGATGCCGTTTGCAATGATTGCACAGTGCGGACAAGCATCTGGCACTGTGCAATCAGTGCAAACAGCATTTCCCTACCGCACTACGCAGTTCGCGTAGCGCGCGTAGTGCGAAGTGCACTTCGCGTAGCTACGCGTAGCGCTACTCCGCGAACTACTCCCAGGGTTAACTATAATTGAACTCTATGATGGCGCAAGTAGTATGAAAAATCACTGTCTATATGTGCATCATGAAATACATCAAGCACTGATTTGCATGTTAAAGATGGTGACTGTACAGAGATACAGATTAATCAGATTTTTGCACCAGAGTGGTGCAAAAAGGGGGCATGGCCAGGGACCCTCAGGATTCAAGGGGACTTAATTCCCCCAACCCACCAGGAGGCGCGTTTGCAGAGTAGAGGAGAAAGGGAGCGTGGCCTGTGTCCACCTGTCAGCAATCCCACTATCTGGGACATACTGGAGGTATCAGCTAGGCTAGTTGGCCCCTAAGGACCCCCAGCAGCGAAGGGGACTTTAATCCCCATCCTAGAGCGCACCAGGAAGTGCGTTTGCAGAGTGGTGGGGTAAGGAAGCATGGCCTGCTATGAGAACTTAGCAATCCTGCTGTGTGGGACTTACTGGAGGTAAATGGAGGGGTAGTTGGCCCCCAAGGTTGACCTTGGGGGCCAACTACCCCTCCTGGTACCTCCAGTAAGTCCCACACAGTGTGATTGCTAAGAGGTCTTCGGAGGCCACGCTCACCTTTCTACACCGCTCTGCAAACGCGCCTCCTGGCACAGTACTTGTTGGGGGATGAAGTAAACTTTTACCCCTGAGGGACTTTGGCGGCCAAGTAGCCCTCCTGGTACCTCCTGAAAGTCCTACGCAGTGGAATTCCTGAGCGCTGGTCAGAGGCTCAGGCCCCTTTCTTCACCACTCTGCAAACGTGACTACTTTTTTTTTTCTTTTTCCCTCATATGACCTCCGTAGCTTGAGCAACCTCTCGATCTGATCCACCCCTGCTGCTCTTTGCTTAGGGGTTCAGTTTTAGCTGATGTTCTTGCGAGAACCACCCGCACAACACACCATGAGCTGACCAAGAGGTATAATCATTGGACACTATATAGCAAACTAATCAGAGCCTAAAGGGTCTAACAGGTTCCAGAATAACCCCAATTCAGTTCTTTCTCTATAAACATTAACCTTCTGGTCTAAGTCTCTAAAGTATCTCACAGAGTTCCACCAAGCTCTCCAAGTAGGGGGAGCCGCCTGGCGCCATAACTTACAAATCTCCCTCCTAGCCAGTAGGATCAAATTTAACACCAGTTTATTCTGTATCCCCGAAAGACCTAACGCCCCATCGGGCGTCGATATAGTGCCAAACATAATAACAGAAGGTCTTACGTCCACCTCCATACCCAGGGCGTCCGACAGAGTCTTACCCACATTGCCCCAGTACTCCTAGATCAGAGGGCAGGAAGTGAACACATGGATATCATCCGCCTTCTGGGCACCACATCTCATGCATTTTGCTTCTCCATTGCCCTTAATTTTGGAAAGTTTGAGTGAGGACCAGTATAACCTGTGGAGCATAAAAAAGTGGTTTCTCGTTAGTGCAGCAGATTTAACCAGCGGGTAAAGTGTGTCTAAAGATACTTGCCATAGATTTTTCAGCTTCTCACTCGGCAAGCATTTCTCCCAGACCTGATATGGATGTTCCAGCTTCCTGTCGGCTGCTGCAAGGAGATGATTGTACCACTGTACTACTTCCTTCTTTTTCGGGTTCATATCTTGTAACTCGTCTTCCATGGAATTGTCCTCTAGCCCGTTGCGTGCGCCCGTCAGCCAACGGCCGTCGCGAGCACTACCTCTGTAGTGCTGTGAACGTCCGTTGGCCGACGCGGCCCCGCCCACTCCGCTAAACCGCCGCACCGCGGCGGAATTGCCGCCGCGGTTAAGCGGCTAGAGGAGTCCAGTGTTGACTCTTGCACCATGACGAAATTTGGTAGTACTAAAACCTAGAGAGTGCACCACTGGTAAGATTCCTCCAAAAATCCCAGGGAAAACATTTGCTGCCATCCACTATGTCCTTCCAGTGCGCAACTCCGGTGTCTTTTAACGGCTGAACTAGAGCGTCTAAAAGGCACTCTGGTGTTCCTGGAGAGTCCCACACTGGTGCCTGAGGGACTTTGGCAGCAAAGTAGCCCTCATGGTACCTCCTGAAAGTCCTACGCAGCGGAATTCCAGAGCGCTCGTCAGAGGCCCAGGCCCCTTTCTGCACCACTCTGCAAACATTACTACTACTTTATAGTTAGAAATTAGCATTTAAAAAAACCTTTGAAATTCATTGAAAAAACCATAGGTTTCAGGGACTGTTAGAACTGGGGGTCTCTAGTTGGCAGAGGTAGGTACCTTTGTCCAAATAGGGACCCTTGCTTCTAGTCAGGGTAAGGGGGATATACTACTAAAATAAACCCTGCTCACCCCCTTGGTAGCTTGGCATGAGCAGGCAGGCTTATCTCAGAGGCAGTGTGTAAAGCATTTGTGAACACATACAGTAACCCAGTGACAACACTACAGATGGACACCACACAGGTTGTAGTATAAAAATAAGTATTTTTATATAGACTTAACACAAGACCCAAAACGACAAAAATCCACAATACTCTATGAAAAATATGACTGTCAATGGTAGAAAATAGTTCAGTTCAAATGCAGGTGGTAAATGCGACACTCTACGTTCAATGTACCTTTGGATGCGTAACGCGATACAAACAAAAGAGTTGCAGGGAAGGTGATGCGTCGGTTCCTTACACGCAAGAGCGGTGATGCGTCGGTTCCTTGCTCTGGGGGAGGTGATGCGTCTGTTCCCTACTGCTGCATAGGGGACGGTGATGCGTCGGTTCCTTACCGGAGAGGAGGTGATGCGTCGGATCTTCACCGCGTGGGGAGGTGATGCGTCGGTTTCTTACTGCACTTCTGTGGCGATGCGACCCGCAGCGCCTCAATGCGATGGCAACCCGGTGCAATGAAACAGAATGGCGTCTTCTTCTTGATGCGACACAAAGGGGGCGATGCGTGCACGCCCGATGGCCATGCGGCGACTCGGTGAATCTTCTGAGCCACGACAGGCCCTGCGACACGCTTCTCTGGTGATGCGACGGCGTCTGATGCGACGGCGACACTCTTCTCCGGTGATGCGAGGCGCTTTGGTGATGCGATGGTGACAGCAGCGGCACGCTTTCTCGGCGATGCGACGACAGCGGCTGCGGCGGCGACACGCTTCTTCTTCGTGAGTCGCGCTTCCAGCTCCCAGCGACACGCAGTCTCTCAGAAGGCCCAACACAACAGTAGTCACTTCAAATTCCCAGCAAGGGAATTCAGGGGAGCTGGTTGGTGAAGTCTTGTATCCCTGAGACTTCAGCAGGAGGCAGGCTCAATCTTCAAGCCCTTGGAGATGTTCTGCAGGATGATGAAAGTAAGCACAAAGTTCCTTTCTCCTTTCTTTGGCAATCAAGCAACCACTGCAGGCCAATCCCTCAAACAGCACACAACATAGGGATAGTCTCCTCCTTCAGTTTCTCTGGTTCCTCTCCTCAGCAAAGGTTCTTCTTGTTTCCCAGAAGTGATCTAAAATCTTGGGGTCTGGGTCCCAATATTTATACTAGCAAATCCTTTGTCCTCTGAAGGCAGAGGGTCCTGTACCTAGTCCAAACCAGTTCTGGGTGCATTCTGCCAGTGCACACCTTCTTCCTTTGTCAATGTGGGCCAGGGACATCAGACGCACCACAGGAGGTGGAGCCAGCATTGTGGAAGGCAGGCACAGCCCTATTCAGGCCCAGGTGCTACTCCTCCCACCACTCTACATGCAGATAGGTCTATTCAGCCCTGTGCTGACTCACCCTGTCTCCTGGAGCCCCCCAGCCCCTGTCATTCACAAACCCAGACATACAATACACAAGCTAGCAGAGGCAGGCTGGATGGTTAGGCAAGAAAATACCTACTTTCTAAAAGTGGTATTTTCAAACACAGAATGTTAAAACCAACTTCACTACAAGATGTATTTTATCATTCTGAGTTCAGGCATACTAAATTCGTTTTTCTACCACGTTCCCTGGGTCAGTTAGGATTATAAGATGTTATAATCAAACTGCCCATTCTGGCCTATGGGGACAGGTAGCCTTGCAATAGTGAAAAACGAAATTGGCTGTAATTCACTATCAGGGCATGCCACACACACCAGGGCATGTCCTACCTTTTACATACAATGCACCCTGCCCGCAGGCCTACCTTAGGGGTGACTAACATGCAGAAAAGGGAAGGTTTGGGGACTGGTAAGTGGGTGCACTTACCAAGTCGACATGGCAGTACCAGACTGCACACAGGCTCTGCAATGGCAGGCCTGAGACACACTTTACAAGCTGCTCCTGTGGGTGGCACAACCAGTGCTGCAAGCCCACCAGCAGCATTTGATTCACAGGCCCTGGGCACAACCAGTGCACTGTACTAGGGTCTGACAGTGAATCAAATAGGCCAATCATGGAGTCACTAATCCATACATCAATTTATAACAGAGAGCATATGCACTTTAGCACTGATCATCAGTGGTAAAGTGCCCAGAGTCATAAAACTAACAAAAACAGGTCAGAAAAAGTACAGGAGGAAGGCAAAAAGTTCAGGGATGACCCTGCAAAAAGGGCCAAGTCCAACAGGGACGTTATAGTTAGTAATTAGCATTTAAAAAACCTTAGAAATTCACTGAAAAAACCATAGTTTTCAGGGACGTTATAGTTAGAAATTAGCATTTACAAAACCTTAGAAATTCACTGAAAGAATCATAGGTTTCAGGGACGTTATAGTTAGAAATTAGCATTTTAAAACCTTGGGAATTCACTGAAAAAAGCACAGGTTTCAGGGACGTTATAGTTAGAAATTAGCATTTAAAAAACCTTTGATTTTCACTGAAAAAAACACAGGTTTCAGGGACGTTATAGTTAGTTGGACATTTCACTCGTACAAAACCAGAGAAATTCGGCTGTTATAGTTAGTTGAGCTAACTATAACTCGCGCCCCCGCAATGCACTGCTGATGACGTCACATATTGCATCACTCATGACATGGTCAGTGACATCACTCACGACATCTCAAATGACATCACTGATGACATCACTGATGACATCATCCACTTAATAACTGATGCACCTCCTCACACCCTAATATAACCTTTCATACACCCACTCTAAAATACAGACTACCATTCTCGAAACCATAGACACACCAATACCAGTTAGTACGTACCCACTCACTGATTCATAGGTCTATGCACACATCTACTCACTCACCCATACAGTCACTCATACACGCAGTCACTCATGAATACAGCCTCTGATATATGCACTCATACACCCATACAGACACTCACACAACACCACTCATCCATAGAATTTCTCACACACCTAGTCAGTCACCCAAAGACTCAATCACACTGCCATTTACTCACCTCTACAGTTATAGACACATCACCTCACTTATTCATACAGATACTAACACATTCTAACTCTCTTATACAATCACTGACACAAGCACACACTCATGCATACAGCCACTCTCACAATCACTCACTCTCACATATAGTCACTTATGTACTCCAACACTCACATATACTGCCTTTTACATATGTAGTTACTCACACATATACCAGTGAGACATCCATTTACTCACCAACACAGCCATACGCACACTCACTCATCCATACAGCCCCTCGCAGATGCACTCATGAACCCATACACCCAGTTAATCACCCACTCACACATCCGTGCTGGGAGTCACACCCCCCACCCACCAACACAGACACTCAGGCACCCATACAGGTACTCAGACAACCAATCATTAACCCATATAGACACTCATGTAGCTACACACCAACCCATGCAACCACTTACACACCAACTGACAGACTGATACAGACATTCACACAGATTAATCATTCACCCATGCATTCACTAAGACACGTTTAATCACTCACTTACACAGTCAGCCACGCACCCAGTAAATCATCCATTTAGACACTCATAAACCCACTCATTCTTCAATACACCTTGGCGTATATATATATAACATTCTTAAACTTTTAAAAGACACTCAGTCACTGGATGATGTCATCAGTGATGTAATTTGAGATGTCAACAGTGATGTCACTGACCATGTCATGAGTGAGTGATGTAATATGTGACGTCATCAGCACTGCATAAAACACGCCACGGGGCCTGTTTGCACACATGTCACCTGAAGCCCCGCCCCCTCCCTTCACCACTGTGCAAACGCGCCCCGTGGCGCATTTTAAGTTGGGGGATTAAGTCCCCTTGAATCCTGAGGTTCCTGGGGCCAACTAGCCCACCATGTACCTCCAAAAGCGCCACAGAGCTGCGTTGCAGAGAGGTGTATAAAGGGGCGTGGCCTCTGTACACCTCTCTGCAACGCAGCCCCTGGCGCATACTGGAGGTTCCTGGTGGGCTAGTTGGCCCCCAGGGACCCCCAGTATTCAAAGGGAATTACTTCCCATCTGCAAACGCGCCAGGGGCGCGTTTGCAGAGTGGTGAAGGAAGGGGCGGGGCCTGCGGGCCGATCGTTTTTTTTTTTTTCCCTTGAAGGGGCTGTGTAGCCCCCTTCCTTTTTCTTATTTTTGGGCCCTGGGGACCCCATCCCCCAGGGCCTTACCCCCTTTTTTTTTTTTAAAAATAAAAAAAAATATATATTTCTGGGAAGGGGGGCCGCGTGGCCCCCCTCCCGGGCCACTACTTGCCCCGGGGACCCCATCCCCTGGGGCCTGGCCTCTGGTTGGGGACTGTGGGGGGTCCCCAAACCCCCCACAGTCCCGCCGGCTCCCCGTGTCCTACGGGAGCCGGCATTGCTTTTACACATGGGGAGCAGCTAACATGCTGCTCCCCGTGTGGAAAAGCAATTGTCTTTGGATATTGGAAGCAAGAGCAGGTTTCCTGCTCTCTCTTCCAATATCCAAAGCAGTTTGCTATGACAGGACGGGAGCCGCAAGGCTCCCGTCCTGTCATTGCAAACAGCAGTGTCCCGGGGTAGGCACCCCGGGACACTGCAGGAGCCGGCCCTGGGGGTGGCGGTCCCCAGGGCCACCACAGGCTCCAGGAGGGGGCCGCGTGGCCCCCTCCCCACATCAGCACAGCCCCGGGGAGGTGGTGGTCCCCGGGGGCTTCAGGGGTCCAAAACAGACCCCCATTTTAATTGTTAGTGCCCCGGGGAGGTGGCGGTCTCGGGGCGTGTGGGGGCTCGAGCCCCCCCACACAGGAAAAAAAAAAAAAGAAGAAGCCTCGGGGAGGTGGTGGTCCCCGGGGCTGCGGGAGGGCTCAGAGCCCTCCCGCACCATTTGAAAAAGAAAGCCCCGGGGGTGGCGGTCCCCGGGCTTGGGGGGCCCTTAGAGGCCCCCCATACATAAAATAAACACCCCTCAGCATGCCCCCGGGACTTGGCCCACCCGGGGCAATTAACATCGAGCGCGGGAGACCGCGCTCGATTTTATCGGCAGGATCCGCGCACCCTGAGCGCATCCTGCCGATTTAAAAAAAAAAAAAAATGCTTTTTTTCTGCCCAGGGGGTCCTTGTGGGACCCCCTGAGCAGACCTAGGGGGTCAGGGTGTTTCTACCCTGCCCCTTTGTGCGTTTTGCGCACTTTTTTTACTGCTTTCTTGTTTCTCGGTTCTACCGAGGAACAAGATGGCTGCCAACAGTTCCTGGTTTGGAGTGTTGACAGCCAATTAGCAGACAGCTCGTGATCGGGAGGGTGCACGAATCCTACGCGGCCATAGATATATATGTACTTTTACTTTTGATTTTCTCAGCAACTACTGAACGGATTTACACCATTTAACAAAAAGGGTTCTTTCTGAACCAAGAACTACCTCTTTGCCAAATTTGGTGTAATTCCGTTCAGCAGTTCGGGCTGTAGCCGTGTCTAAAGTTTCCTATGGAAAAATGAATGGGGAAAACGCGTTTTGGGCCCCCCCTTTTTTCTCGGCCCCCGCTAGACGAATCCCCCGAGACTTTCAGGGTAGGAGCGGACCGGAGCGCCCCACAAAGTTTGAAAATTTTGCGAAGATACGTCAACCGGCAAGAGTTATTTCAAATAGAATGTCGCGGATTTCCTATGGAAAATAGGTTCTAACTATAACTATCTACTGGCGAACGCCAGTAGATAATATATATATATATATATATCAAAGCTCAAAGTTCCTCCTCCCTTCTTTCGGAACAAGCCAGCACTCACGGGGCAAGTTGCGTAAAGTTTTTATTTCATTTTCAGCAACAACAAACGCGTTTCGGCATCCGCCTTCGTCGGTGTTACTAACACGACAGAGGCAGCCGTTTTTAAAGTTATTTCAATTGTAAAAAACCTTTACATTTCTTTAAAATTCATAGGCATGGAAAGAGAAAAGATTTATCACTCTCAATATGTGAGCGCCATCTTTGAATGGATAAATGTTATAGCTTCACATATTCAGTACAGACAACATAATCCTTATAGGAGATATTGGTGACATAATTACTGCCTTATATCAGCATATTATGCCAAACATTTCAAAGCTTGCACCAGACATAGTTTTAGTCATGCCGCATATCGATCGCAATATTAAATATGCACCCACTTTTCGCCGTATATCGGCCTTTCACAGGCATATTTAAATTTCTGCCATCAAACTTTTACTTCAATTGCGTCGTATATCGTCATTAAACCCCCAAATGTTGTCTGCAATCTAATGTACTATGAAACAGTTTTACCAGTTAATCATACCGTATATCGGTAAAGTATGCTCATAAATTTTGCCGTATATCAGCAAGCATTTACTTCAATTACGTCGTATATCGACCTTGAGCCTCAGATGTTATCTATAATCTAATATACAATAAAACAGTTTCAACCATGTCTACCAATTCATAAATGGACATATTGTAAGCATCACTATTACGCCGTGTATCGGCTAGTCCCCCAAATGCACCGCCAGCTCCTCCCCACTGTTTAAACCTTTCGGGGCTTTTGTCTGGAGGTCAATAATAAAACGAGACTCTAATCTGCGTAGCCTTAAGATTTGGTCCCCCCCTCTGATGTTGACTGGGACATGATCCAGGCCAAAAAACGACAACAGATCCCTGTTGCTATTATGTGCAGTAGCAAAGTGCCTGGCAACTGGGTATGCTTGATCTTGTTTTACAATTGCCCGCTTGTGTTCAAGAACACAGATTTTTACCGGGTGAATGGTACTTCCCACATACCATAGCCCACACGGGCATACTAAACAATAAACTACATACGTCGTATTGCAGGTTATAAATTTAGTAATATTTTTCTGATTTTAGTTTCTGGTATTGTGTAGCCCAAGACCCTTTTACTTGTTTTGCAGGCCTTACACTTTCCGCATGGATAGAACCCCCTCATTTCTTTGAGAGTTCCCTCCTTAGGCAAGTCTTTTGCTTGATGACTGTGCACAAGCATATCCTTAATTTCCCTGGCCTTTCTAAAAGTTACTAATGGTCCTATGGGTATATCTTTGCCAATGGTTGCATCAGTTTTTAGGATGTGCCAATTTCTTTTGAGGATTCTTTTCAAAGTTACGGCTTCATCCGTATAGGTGGTGATCATCCTGAATTTGTTTTCACTCAGATCTTTCTTGTTTATGCCTTTTTTGGTTTCACACCTGGTGTTGTTACTTACAAGACTATGTCTAGGGATCTTCTGTACCCTTTTCAATGTTCTTTCCAAAAGCTTCCCTTCATAGCCTCTGTTTTTAAATCTAGCAATACAGTCCTGTGCTGCCTGCTCAAAGTCACAATTCCTCGTGCAATTCCTTTTAAGCCTCAAAAGCTCTCCATATGGAATGCTTTGTACTAGTTTAGGCGGGTGACTACTAGACGCATGAAGCGTCGAGTTCCTAGCCGTGGGCTTTCTGTATAGAGCAGTGTTGATTTTACCATCATGAATAAACACCTTAAGGTCAAGGTAGTTCACTGCCACTGAACTAACCTCACCCGAAAAGTGTAAATTCAAAGTATTGTCATTCAAGTTTGCAATGTATTCATAGGCAGATTCTGTTGACCCTTTCCAAACCAGGAACAGGTCATCAATGTACCTTTTCCAGGTAATGACCTCTCCTGATCCATGCACTCCCTGATGCGACCTGGGCACCAGCTCCTCCCACCAGCCAACGAACAAGTTTGCATTGCTGGGAGCGAAGCAAGTGCCCATCGCAGTCCCTGAGATCTGTTTGTAATAGTCCTCTTGAAAGAGGAAAATATTATTGGTCAGACAGAACTCAGTGAATTCTAGCAGCATCACATTGTGTGCTGCGTATTTCAATGGACGTTTATTTAAGTAGTGTTGAATGGCCTTCAAACCACTGGAGTGTTCTATACATGTATATAGGCTGGTTATATCTAATACAACCAGTCGATAGGATGGATCCCATTCCAAAGCTTCAATGCAATTTAAAAAATCTTTGGTGTCCTTCACATAGGACTTCAACTGTGACACTGCCTGAAACAGAAAATAGTCAATAAACATAGACAAGTGTTCCGTGAGACTCCCTTGCGATGATATTATAGGCCTCCCTGGAGGACACTGAGTGTTTTTATGGAGCTTTGGAATATGATAAAATGATGGTACAATAGGATTTAAATTTCTCAAGAATAAATATTCCTCTGTCCCCAACATGATTTTATCATACCATTCCTTTATTAATGTATGGTATTGTTTAATGCTTTCATTGTATTTTGCTTTACTGGATCTTTCATAGTTTCTACTGTCCAATAGCTGTCTCTTGGCTTCGTTGCAGTATTGTTCCTTTGTCTGGAGGACAACATTTCCACCTTTACCCGAAGGTTTACACACCAATGTGCTTTCCTTTTCGAGATTCTTTAAAGCATCCCATTGGTCCTTCGTAATATTCATAGCCCTTCTCTTGTGTTGCTTATTGGTTCTTACTTTCAGCAAATCGTTATTGACTGCTTCCGAAAATACATCGATGGCGTCATAGGGCAACTGCGGAACAAATTGTGAGGCTTGTTTAAAAGGACTTTCTTCAGTCTGTTGTTCAATGCCCACATTTTCTGATCTTTGTGCAATATCTGCAATATCCTCAATTTCGTCGGTTTCTTCTCTATGCAAGTGTTCCATTGTTTCTAACAATGGCAAATCTCCTCCAGTAAGGATGTCGGTTGCTGGTAAGATGATGGATTTCTTTTTTATCTTAGTCGTTGGTTTGATTTTGAAATATTTATGAAGCTTCAACTTACGGACAAATTTGAAGAGGTCAATCCTCATCTGAGTATATTCAAACGTATTATTATGGCAAAAGGTGAGTCCCAATTTAAGAACCTCTTCCTCTGATGGTGTTAAAGCCCTTGGCGTGAGGTTGACCACTGTCAGGTTGTCACTCATCATTGCCGCTTCTTGCCTCTCCAGCTGCGTGTTACTCTGGGAGTCGCGTTGTTTTTTCCTGCGCCAGCCCCCCCTTCGGGTTTGTCGGCGCTTTTTTCGGGGGGTTTGCTCTTCCCACCTCTCAACCATGATTGGCGTATTATTTCGAATTCCTGGTGAAAAAGTGTTGATTTTGCTCCGCTATTTGGGACATCCACCGTTTCATCACCAGAGAAGTCGCTTGCCATTACCTCTGATTCTGAGGTTTCAACTCTTATACGTATATCGGTAAAGTATGCTCATAAATTTCGCCGTATATCAGCAAACATTTACTTCAATTACGTCGTATATTGACCTTGAGCCCCAGATGTTATCTATAATCTAATATACAATAAAACAGTTTCAACCATGTCTACCAATTCATAAATGGACATGTTGTAAGCATCACTATTACGCCGTGATGCTTACAACATGTCCATTTATGAATTGGTAGACATGGTTGAAACTGTTTTATTGTATATTAGATTATAGATAACATCTGGGGCTCAAGGTCGATATACGGTGTAATTGAAGTAAATGTTTGCTGATATACGGCGAAATTTATGAGCATACTTTACCGATATACGGTATGATTAACTGGTAAAACTGTTTCATTGTACATTAGATTGCAGACAACATTTGGGGGTTTAATGTCGATATACGATGCAATTGAAGTAAAAGTTTGATGGCAAAAATTTAAATATGCCTGTGAAAGGCCGATATACGGCGAAAAGTGGGTGCATATTTAATATTGCGACCGATATGCGGCATGACTAAAACTATGTCTGGTGCAAGCTTTGAAATGTTTGGTATAATACGCTGATATAAGGCAGTAATTATGTCACCAATATCTCCTATAAGCATTATGTTGTCTGTACTGAATATGTGAAGCTATAACATTTATCCATTCAAAGATGGCGCTCACATATTGAGAGTGATAAATCTTTTCTCTTTCCATGTCTATGAATTTTAAAGAATTTTAAAAGTTTTTTTACAATTGAAATAACTTTAAAAACGGCTGCCTCTGTCGTGTTAGTAACACCGACGAAGGCGGATGCCGAAACGTGTTTGTTGTTGCTGAAAATGAAATAAAAACTTTACGCAACTTGCCCCGTGAGTGCTGGCTTGTTCCGAAAGAAGGGAGGAGGAACTTTGAGCTTTGACTTGTTACACGGAACGCCACCGTGTTGCCGGCACCCGCCCGTGAGTGCTCCTGTCTCATGGTGTACAAAGGAGCTTTGATATATATATATATATATATATATATATATATATATATATATATATTATCTACTGGCGGTCGCCAGTAGATAGTTATAGTTAAAACCTATTATCCATAGGAAATCCGCGACATTCTATTTGAAATAACGTTGGCGCCGGTTGACGAATCTTCGCGAAAGTTTCCAACTTGTTGGGGCGCTCCGGTCCGCTCCTATCCTGAAAGTCTCGGGGTGATACGTCAAGCGGGGGCCGAGAAAAAGGGGGGTCCCAAAACGCGTTTTCCCCATTCATTTTTCCATAGGAACCTTTAGTCGCAGCTACAGCCCGAACTGCTGAACGGAATTACACCAAATTTGGCAAAGAGGTAGCCCTTGGTTCAGTGTCGTGCCTTTTGCTTAAATGGTGTAAATCCGTTCAGTAGTTCCTGAGAAAATCAAAAGTAAAGTCACATATATATCTGGGCGGAGCCTAACCACACATGTCATCGTGAGATCTGATTGGCTGTCAGCACTTCATCCTGGAATTGCTGGCAGCCATCTTGGGACCAATATAAATGATAGTACCTCATTGAAATGCTTTGTAGTGAATAGAAGATTTTGAGGGTCACCAAAAGGAGAACTATAAAGGGTGATAACAGGCTTTAGTTACATTAGAATTTATTTGTTGATGGTACCATACTAATTTTAGGAATTGTGGTGTATTCTAAGGTGATTTTACCATGTGAAAAACCTTCTGCTGGGATATCATGAATCATGTTTGAGAGAACACTATTTTCTCATGCTTGTCCCATGTAGGTTTGGAAGGTGCTCCAGAAGCTAAAATGAGAGCATATTTTCTGTAAATTCACATTATCTTTCTCACTCATGTGAGAATGAAGTCTGACATTCTCAGTAAAACATGTACATCCAACAAGGGCAGAGACTGTCAGTTGATTCCTTTGTGTTCTACTGCAGCTTCCCAGAGTGTTCTAAAGAACAACTAGAGTGCTAACAGCCTTACTTATGACAAAAGTATGGCACACCTGAAGCCATCTTGATTGGAATAAACTGGTAACACTTAAACAATTTAATTTAAAAAGGAACAAAATGATGGGGTTCATTTTGTCATAGAAATTATGGTTAGTGCTGTAGAAAGAAAAATTAGGACATGTTTCAAGTGTGATCTCAAATATCTTCCTGTTATATTTCAACAGGAGCAGCCTGCCAGTTGATGCCTTTGTGTTCTACTGCAGCTTCCCAGAGTGTTCTAAAGAACAACTAGAGCGCTAACAGCCTTACTTATGACAAACGTATGGCACACCTGAAGCCATCTTGATTGGAATAAACCGGTAACACTTAAAACATTTAATTTAAAAAGGAACAAAATGAGGGGTTCTTTTTGAAAATAGAAATTATGGTTAGTGCTGCAGAAAGAAAAATTAGGGCATGTTTTAAGTGAGATCTCAAATCCTCTTCTATTTCATTAGAAAATTCTGACATGCAGACTGAAACAATCACTTTCAATACCAGCAGCAGACTACCAGTTAACTCCCTGGTGAGCAGTAGCTTTACTCCAGTGATCTAATGAGCAACTAGAGTGCTAACATTCTGAATTTATGGCAGATGTGAGACACATCTGAATGCCTTCTTGATGGAATCAAAGTAAAAAACTGAAAGCATTTCCTAATGAAGAAATTAGGAAACTTCATAACAAAGAAGTCTTCCAAGATGGCCACCAGTGAAAAAAGAGCCCAAATGTAGCACAAATATTACCCAGATGTAGCCCACATATAGCCCAATGACAAAAGTGTGCAAAACACTTTTTATTTTTAGTTTTTTTGCAGTTTTATGTAGTGCAGACTGGTCAGGTATTGGAGCATTGCATCTTAAAACATGACCCCCTACACTACAAAAACACCACTGCACTACCTTAAACCCTAAAACACTACCCCCAGCACGACCCCCTACACTACCCAAACACTACTGCACTAACCTAAATCCTAAAACACTACCCCCAGCACGACCCCCTACACTACCCAAACACCACTGCACTACCCTAAAACATGACCCCCTACACTACACAAACACCACTGCACTACCCTAAACCCTAAAACACTACCCCCAGCACGACCCCCTACACTACACAAGCACCACTGCACTACCCTAAACCCTAAAACACTACCCCCAGCACGACCCCCTACACTACACAAACACCACTGCACTACCCTAATCCCTAAAACACTACCCCCAGCACGACCCCCTACACTACCCAAACACCACTGCACTAACCTAAATCCTAAAACACTACCCCCAGCACGATCCCCTACACTACCCAAACACCACTGCACTACCCTAAAACAGGACCCCCTACACTACACAAACACCACTGCACTACCCTAAACCCTAAAACACTACCCCCAGCACGCCCCCTACACTACACAAGCACCACTGCACTACTCTAAACCCTAAAACACTATCCCCAGCACGACCCCCTACACTGCCCGAACACCACTGCACTGCCCTAAACCCTGAAACACCAGCCCCTGCATGACCCCTACACTGCCCGAACACCACTGCACTGCCCTAAACCCTGAAACACCACCCCTAGCACGACCCCCTACACTGCCCGAACACCACTGCACTGCCCTAAACCCTGAAACACCACCCCCTTCACGACCCCCTACACTGCCCGAACACCACTGCACTGCCCTAAACCCTGAAACACCACCCCCAGCATGACCCCCTACACTGCCCGAACACCACTGCACTGCCCTAAACCCTGAAACACTACCCCCAGCAAGACCCCCTACACTGCCCGAACACCACTGCACTGCCCTAAACCCTGAAACATCACCCCCAGCAAGACCCCCTACACTGCCCGAACACCACTGACCTAAACCCTGAAACACCACCCCCAGCACGACCCCCTACACTGCCCGAACACCACTGCACTGCCCTAAACCCTGAAACACTATCCCCAGCATGACCCCCTACACTGCCCGAACACCACTGCTCTGCCCAAAACCCTGAAACACCAGCCCCAGCAAGACCCCCTACACTGCCCGAACAGCACTGCACTGCCCTAAACCTTGAAACACCAGCCCCTGCACAACCCCCTACACTGCCCGAACACCACTGCACTACCCTAAACCCTGAAACATCACCCCCAGCACGACCCCCTACACTGCCCGAGCACCAATGCACTGCCCTAAACCCTGAAACACCAGCCCCAGCACGACCCCTACACTGCCCGAACACCACTGCACTGCCCTAAACCCTGAAACACCAGCCCCAGCATGACCGCCTACACTGCCCGAACACCACTGCACTGCCCTAAACCCTGAAACACCAGCCCCAGCACGACCCCCTGCACTGCCCGAACACCACTGCACTGCCCTAAACCGTGAAACACCAGCCTCAGCACGACCCCCTACACTGCCTGAACACCACTGCACCGCCCTGAACCCTGAAACACCAGCCCCAGCATAACACCCTACACTGCCCGAACACCACTGCACTGCCCTAAACCCTGAAACACCACCCCGTGCATGACCCCATACACTGCCCGAACACCACTGCACTGCCCTAAACCCTGAAACACCACCCCCAGCCCGACCCCCTACACTGCCCGAACACCACTGCACTGCCCTAAACCCTGAAACACCACCCCCTGCACAACCCCCTACACTGCTCGAACACTACTGCACTGCCCTAAACCCAGAAACACCATCCCCAGCACGACCCCCTATACTGCACGAACACCACTGCACTGCCCTAAACCCTGAAACACTACCCCCAGCAAGACCCCCTACACTGCTCGAACAACACTGCACTGCCCTAAACCCTGAAACATCACCCCCAGCAAGACCCCCTACACTGCCCGAACACCACTGCACTGCCCTAAACCCTGAAACACCAGCCCCAGCACGACCCCCTACACTGCCCGAACACCACTGCACTGCCCTAAACCCTGAAACACCACCCCTGCACGACCCCCTACACTGCCCGAACACGACTGTACTGCCCTAAACCCTGAAACCCCACCCCCAGCATGACCCCCTACACTGCCAGAACACCACTGCACTGCCCTAAACCCTGAAACACCACCCCCTGCACGACCCCCTACACTGCCCGAACACTACTGCACTGCCCTAAACCCTGAAACACCATTCCCAGCACGACCCCCTACACTGCACGAACACCACTGCACCGCCCTAAACCCTGAAACACTACCCCCAGCAAGACCCCCTACACTGCCCGAACACCACTGCACTGCCCTAAACCCTGAAACATCACCCCCAGCAAGACCCCCTACACTGCCCGAACACCACTGCCCTAAACCCTGAAACACCACCCCCAGCAAGACCCCTACACTGCCCGAACACCACTGCACTGCCCTAAACCCTGAAACACCACCCCCAGCAAGACCCCCTACACTGCCCGAACACCACTGCACTGCCCTAAACCCTGAAACACCACCCCCAGCACGACCCCCTACACTGTCCGAACACCACTGCTCTGCCCAAAACCCTGAAACACCAGCCCCAGTACGACCCCCTACACTGCCCGAACACCACTGCACCGCCCTAAACCCTGAAACACTACCCCCAGCAAGACCCCCTACACTGCCCGAACACCACTGCACTGCCCTAAACCCTGAAACATCACCCCCAGCAAGACCCCCTACACTGCCCGAACACCACTGCCCTAAACCCTGAAACACCACCCCCAGCAAGACCCCTACACTGCCCGAACACCACTGCACTGCCCTAAACCCTGAAACACCACCCCCAGCAAGACCCCCTACACTGCCCGAACACCACTGCACTGTCCTAAACCCTGAAACACCACCCCCAGCACGACCCCCTACACTGCCCGAACACCACTGCACTGCCCTAAACCCTGAAACACCAGCCCCAGCACGACCCCCTACACTGCCCGAACACCACTGCACTGCCCTAAACCCTGAAACACCACCCCCAGCACGACCCCCTACAGTGCCCGAACACCACTGCACTGCCCTAAACCCTGAAACACCAGCCCCAGCACAACCCCGTACACTGCCCGCACACCACTGCACTGCCCTAAACCCTGAAACACCAGCCCCAGCACAACCCCGTACACTGCCCGAACACCACTGCACTGCCCTAAACCCTGAAACACCAGCCCCAGCACGACCGCCTACACTGCCCGAAAACTACTGCACTGCCCTAAACCCTGAAACACCACCCCCAGCAAGACTACCTACACTGGCCGAACACCACTGCACTGCCCTAAACCCTGAAACACCACCCCTGCACGACCCCCTACACTGCCCAAACACTACTGCACTGCCCTAAACCCTGAAACACCACCCCTCAGCACGACACCCTACACTGCCCGAACACCACTGCACTGCCCTAAACCCTGAAACACCACCCCAGCACGACCCCCTACACTGCCCGAACACCACTGCAGTAAACCCTGAAACACCACCCCCTGCACGACCCCTACACTGCCGGAACACCACTGCACTGCCCTAAACCCTGAAACACCACCCCCAGCACCACCCCCTACACTGCCCTAACACCATTGCTCTGCCCTAAACCCTGAAACACTAGCCCCAGCACGACCCCCTACACTGCCCGAACACCACTACACTGCCCTAAACCCTGAAACACCACCCCCAGCACGACCCCCTACACTGCCCGAACACGACTGCACTGCCCTAAACCCTGAAACACCAGCCCCAGCAAGACCCCCTACACTGCCCGAACACCACTGCATTGCCCTAGACTCTGAAACACCAGCCCCAGCAAGACCCCCTACACTGCCCGAACACCACTGCACTGCCCTAAACCCTGAAACACCAGCCCCAGCATGACCCCCTACACTGCCCGAACACCACTGCACTGCCCTAAACCCTGAAACACCAGCCCCAGCACGACCCCCTACACTGCCCGAACACCACTGCACTTCCCTAAACCCTGAAACACCAGCCCCAGCACGACCCCCTACACTGCCCGAACACCACTGCACTGCCCTAAACCCTGAAACACCAGCCCCAGCACCACCCCCTACAATGCCCGAACACCACTGTACTGCCCTAAACCCTGAAACACCACCCCTGCACCGCCCCCTACACTGCCCGAACACCACTGCACTGCCCTAAACCCTGAAACACCACCCCCTGCACCGCCCCCTACACTGCCCGAACACCACTGCACTGCCCTAAACCCTGAAACACCACCCCCTGCACCACCCCCTACACTGCCCGAACACCACTGCACTGCCCTAAACCCTGAAACACCACCCCCTGCACCGCCCCTACACTGCCCGAACACCACTGCACTGCCCTAAACCCTGAAAGACCACCCCCAGCATGACCCCTTTACTGCTCGAACACCACTGCACTGCCCCAAACCCTGAAACACCACCCCCAGCATGACCCCCTACACTGCCCAAACACCACTGCCCTAAACCCTGAAACACCACCCCTGCACGACCCCTACACTGCCCGAACACCACTGCACTGCCCTAAACCCTGAAACACCACCCCCTGCACGACCCCCTACACTGCCCGAACACCACTGCACTGCCCTAAACCCTGAAACACCACCCCCAGCACGACCCCCTACACTGCCCGAACACCACTGCACTGCCCTAAACCCTAGAACACTACCCCCAGCATGACCCCCTACACTACCCGAACACCACTGCACTACCCTAAACCCTAAAATACTCCCCCAGCATGACCCCCTACACTACCCGAACACGACTGCACTGCCCTAAACCCTAAAACACTCCCCCAGCACTACCCCCTACACTACCCGAACACCACTGCACTGCCCTAAACCCTAAAACACTCCCCCAGCACAACCCCCTACACTACCTAAACACCACTGCACTGCCCTAAACCCTAAAACACTACCCCTGCATGACCCCCTACACTACCCAAATACCAATGCACTACCCTAATCCCTAAAACACTACCCCCGCACAACCCCCTACACTACCCAAAGACCACTGCACTACCCTAAACCCTAAAACACGACCTCCTACACTACACAAACACCACTGCACTACCCTAAACCCTAAAAAACTACCCCCAGCACGAACCCCTACACTACCCAAACACCACTGCACTACCCTAAACCATAAAACACTACCCCCAGCAGTACCCCCTACGCTACCCAAACACCACTGCACTACCCTAAACCCTAAAACACTACCCCCAGCAGTACCCCCTACACTACCCAAACACCATTGCATTACCCTAAACCCTAAAACACTACCCCCAGCAGTATCCCCTACACTACCCAAACACCACTGCACTACCCTAAACCCTAAAAACACTAACCCCATCACGACCCCTCCACTACCCAAACACCACTGTACTACCCTAAACCCTAAAACACTCCCCCCAGCACGACTCCCTACACTACCCAAACACCACTGCACTACCCTAAACCCTAAATCTACCCCCAGCATGACCCCTACACTACACAAACACCACTGCACTACCCTAAACCCTAAAACACTACCCCCAGCACGACCCTCTTCACTACCTAAACACAACTGCACAATTTGTTACAGGCGTTGCAACGCAGGCCTGTGGTGCTTACTGGAAGTACCTGGTGGGCTAGTTGGGCCCCAGGGACTCTCAGGATTCAAGGTGACCTAATCCCCCAACTTAAAACGCGCCACGGGGCGCGTTTGCACAGTGGTGAAAGGAGGGTGCGGGGCCTCAGGTGACATGTGCGCAAACACGCCCTGTGGTGCGTTTTAAGTTGGGGAGTTAATTCCCTTTGAATCCTGGGGGCCAACTAGCCCACCAGGTACCTTCAGTAAGCACAACAGAGTTGCGTTGCAGAGAGGTGAAAAAGGTGCGTGGCCTCGGAACGCCTCTCTGCAACTCAGCTCTGTGGTCCTAACTGTAGGTACCTGGGGGGCTAGTTGGGCCCCAGGGACCCTCAGGATTCAAGGGGACTTAATCCCGCAACTTAAAACGCGCCACGGGGCGCGTTTGCACACATGTCACCTCAGGCCCCCCCTCCCTTCACCACTGTGCAAACGCGCACTGGCTCTGGTTAGTCAGAGTCAGTTACCACCAGTACCCGTCTGAAAAAGTTGTGGGCACAGGATGATTTTGCAACAAGGCCTCTTTCTGCTCCTCTGTTGGTTCTTTCTGCACATCTTTTGCTTCTTTCTGTGCGTTTTTTCTTCTTTCTTCACATGTCCTACCTCTGTTGGCATAGTTAGAAACTAGCATTTAAAAAACCTTTGAAATTCACTTAAAAAATCATAGGTTTCAGGCACGTTATAGTTAGAAATTAGCATTTAAAAAACCTTTGAAATTCACTGAAAATACCATAGGTTTCAGGCACGTTATAGTTAGAAATTAGCATTTAAAAAACCTTTGAAATTCACTGAAAAAACCATAGGTTTCAGGCACGTTATAGTTAGAAATTAGCATTGAAAAAACCTTTGAAATTCACTGAAAAAACCATAGGTTTCAGACAAGTTATAGTTAGAAATTAGCATTTAAAAAACCTTTGAAATTCACTGAAAAAAACATAGGTTTTAGGGACAGTTATAGTTAGTTGGACATTGCACTCGTACAAAACCCGTGAAATTCCCCTGTTATAGTTAGTTCAGCTAACTATAACTCGCGCCCGCAATGCACTGCTGATGACGTCACATATTACATCACTCATGACATGGTCAGTGACATCACTGATGACATCACTGATGACATCTCAAATGACATCACTGATGACATCATCCATGTGATAATTTCATGCATCTTCTCACACCCTAATATAACTTTTGATACACCCACTCTAAATTACAGACTGCCATTCTCAAAACCATAGACACTCCAACACCAAAAACTACATACCCACTCACTGATTCTTAGGTCTACACACACATCCACTCACTCACCTGTACAGTCACTCATACTTACAGTCACTCAGTACAGGACTATCATATGCACTCATACACCTATATAAATACTCACACACCGCCACTCATCCATAGAGGTACTCACACACCTAGTCAGTCATGCAAAAAATTAATCACACACCCATTTACTCACCTATACAGTTATACACACACCAGCTCACTTACTCATACAAATACTAGCACATTCTTACGCTCTTATACAATAACTGATACAAGTACACACGCATCCATACAGCCACTCTCACAATAACACACTCTCACTTATAGCCATTTAAATACTCTAACACACATATATACTGCCTTTTACATATGTAGTTACTCGCACATGTACCACTGAGATATACATTCACTCACTAACACACCCATACACACACTCACCCACCCAAGCAGTCCATCACAGATGCACTCTTGAAATCATGCACCCAGTGAATCACCCACTCACACATCTATGTATAGAGTCACACACACCCCACCCACACAAACACTCAGGCAGCCATACAGATACTCAGAGAACCAATCAATAACCCATATAGACACTCATGTAGCTATTCGCAAATCCATGCATCCACTTACACACCAACAAACAGACGGATACAGACATTCACACAGTTTAGTCACTAACCCATGCATTCAGTAAGATACGTTTAATCACTCACTTGTAGAGTCAGTCACTCACGTACTAAATCATCCATTCAGACACTTATACACCCACTCATTCTTCAATACGCCTTTCCCTATATATATTAAACATATTTAAACTTTACAGAAACACACAGTCACTGGATGATGTCATCAGTGATGTCATCAGTGATGTCATTTGAGATGTCATCAGTGATGTCATCAGTGATGTCATCAGTGATGTCACTGACCATGTCATGAGTGATGTAATATGTGACGTCATCAGCAGTGCATTGCGGGGCGCGAGTTATAGTTAGCTGAACTAACTATAACAGGGGAATTTCACGGGTTTTGTACGAGTGCAATGTCCAACTAACTATAACTGTCCCTAAAACCTATGTTTTTTTCAGTGAATTTCAAAGGTTTTTTAAATGCTAATTTCTAACTATAACTTGTCTGAAACCTATGGTTTTTTCAGTGAATTTCAAAGGTTTTTTAAATGCTAATTTCTAACTATAACGTGCCTGAAACCTATGGTTTTTTCAGTGAATATATATATATATATATATATATATATTCATTCTCTCGAGCTGCAGATGCTGATATATATATATATATATATATCATCAAGCTTGACACTAAGACTCCTTCGGGGCTTAATATTAGTGAGGATTTTTACAACTATCCGTGACTTTCACAACTTGCTTTCCCCGCTTTCCCCGCTCTCCCTTCCCCTTTCCCACCTCCACCAGATGCATGTTACTCCTACTTTATGCATTTAACCAGTTATGACCATTCGTTACTTGCTACTGTATAT
Source organism: Calotriton arnoldi (assembly GCA_963921515.1). Lineage (NCBI taxonomy): Eukaryota > Metazoa > Chordata > Amphibia > Caudata > Salamandridae > Calotriton > Calotriton arnoldi. The sequence continues at coordinate 364,812 of CAWUFW010001724.1, forward strand.
TGTCCCACAATGTTTTGTGGAGAAATGTGGCTCAATGGTTAGAGCGGCAGACCCTGATGCAGAGATCTGGCCCGGGACCAGGGTTCAATTCCCACCTCGGCGGGTCTTGGGCTCAATTTCCTCGGACCTGATAATTCTAGCCTCGGTGCCTATTCTAATCATGGGTCCCACTCTGCAACTCTGGGCAATAGCTTGCTTAATCTCCACAACGGCCCCACCAGCGCTGGGATGCCTGGCTTCACCTTGGGGGTGCCCACGAGTGGACATTTCACAGGGAAAAGACAGGAAGGGTTCCACAGCGGTATGCGTACAGCGCCAGGACACCCTAGGGTAACAGTGCGCTTTACAAGTACAAATTTCATTTCATTCATTCATGTTTTGGACCTGCAATGATGCCTATGGCTATGGGCACTATGACGCTATATTTTGAAGATACCATATGTGCTGTTCTAGCACTGTTTTGTTTGGACATCCGTTCTGTATGTATATGTGTTTGCTATGTCATTTTGACTTTTGTATATTTCACCTCATTTCACTCGGTGTTCACTTCTAGCACTACAACACATTCACAGCATAGGTACTATATTATGCGCGAACCTCTAATGTAAATACACTTCTTTCCCACATTTCACGTCAGGCCCCGGGTCTCTCTGTTTTAATTCACATTCTGGCCACTCCGTTGATATTATGTATACACATATCCACTATGAGCAGTTCACGCTTTGGCCATAGGGTGGCATATTTTCCTTTGGTCTGTTCAACACAGGTTGTATAAATATATCGCATTTTCGTAATATCTTATACCTCATACCTGCCGCTTAGTCTTCAGTGTTTTTGCAATGTGTAGATACTCCATTGCTTAAATTACATGCTGTACGGGCTGTTCGGCACTCATACCTAGGTTTGCCATCAGTGGTTCAGCTGCCTACACATTTCCGTTGTGACCAGTCTATTTTCTCTCTTTTTTATTTTTCTTTATCTACTGACGATTCTATTTGTCATATCACATGTGATTACTCGGGCCACAAACGTAAGTCACTCTGCGTTGCTTTACTGTCTATATATGTAAAAAAAAAACTGTAGTAAAATGCTGGTGAAACATTGTAAAACAACGTAATTGCGACGTTTAAATTTCCTGAGTCATTCATGTTTACCATAAAGCAATATACTCACCTGCCTATTTATGTGGCTACTTGCACGTAGCGCGTTGTGTGATCAAGGCTGCTGGTCTGCGGCCGAAACGCGTCATTTGGACCTTGTTCAATACGGATTAAATACACTTCTTGCAACTTGGAGTCTGTGCCCGTTTTGTTTTGTCCTGTTGGTGGAGCACTCAGGAGTTTCTATTGATATATATATATATATAAATAAACATTGTAGTAAAGGCTGTCTTCCTCCACGACCCAGCTACCTTATCTATCACTTGCTGATATTATGATTGCCTCTGAACCTGTACAGTGCTACGCTGTGTTTTGGCTGTTTGTGTGCTATAGAAACACCATATACATGCATTAATACATACATTCAGCTATTCAGGTTGCACAGAATGCAGCTTTATGTCACCAGAAGAGCCTCTCAGGTGGAGCTCTATCACAGAAGACAGTGGACAAATAAATTATTTGGCAGGATTTATGTTGCGCCACCCCACAGAAGTGAAACACTAGTGCATTGACAACTGGTAGGGTGGAGGTAGCACCACAGCTGTCATGAGCAGCATTGGGGACATTTACTTCTATAGCTCAGAGCCCCACGTGTTCCACTTTTTTTTTTTTAAGATCACTTTCCCACTTGTGCCATCTTTTTAATAAGATATCCGTGGTTGAAGGACTCTTTTCTTCAGAACGTGGTACACAGAAGACAAAATCAGTAACTTTTCCTGCTGTTATAAACCAATTGTTCTGCTCTTTGATTGGACTTTAAACGTACAATAGTGTCCTTCATGCCAGAATCATGGCGCCATTGAAAAAAGCAAATAAAACAGGACCCCAGGACTGCAAACTGAATGCAATTTTGCTGTCAGTTCTCATTAATTCATTGCATTGTGTCTTTCTGATGTGTGGCGCTGGATTTTGCATCATATGTTAACCCACCTTAAAGAAATGCTCAATATTCCTTGCACTATCCTATGCTAATAAATGTCCTGCAATGAAGGTTTTTTTCTTGGGGGAGTGTTGTGAACTCAGTCTTAATCCATGAAACATTTTCCTAAAAATGCTTTAGGTGTGTAAGAATTACGTTTGCCATATAGATTTGTGATTCAGGAAATTGGATGAGTATGGTGTATTTTCGCGTCACTGCTGATATCAATAACAACATCATATATGGCATGAAAAATAACGTGATCCATGAGTTAGCAAAAGTCAGACTTGCCAAATGTCAATGAATTCTGCATAGTCCATGCCCCAGGTCAAGTGGACGGATAAGAGTCGCACTATATTCTACACTTAAAGAAACAAAAGAGTGCAGGGGTTATTGGAGAGAGGTAAACAGCAGAAAGAGATTCAGCATTTTAATAATAAAGAATGTCTAGATGTTTGGGGGAATTCGGAGAAGAAGAGTTGAGGATGGAGATATGAGAAGAGGATTGGAGGAAAATAATGTGGTTGAGGGTTGGTGCAGCTCGACACACTGTAGAAGGGGCACAGGGCGAGATGTTTGCTAGTAGGGCTGCAAAATTACATTTTGCCATGGTTTATTTTTCTTGAGGTATTTGTCAGCAAGATTGCGACTTTACATTCTTTTGTAGTTCATATGTTTTGCTCCCTTCAGTTGTTGTGTTGTGGGAACTCCGCGGTGCTTCTGGCTCCTTAATAAAGGACGCTTTGCAAACAGCACCTGTGTGGGACGGTATCACACACCAATGCACATGCATTATATATTTACATTGCTCTGCATAAAGTCACCAACAGTAAATATGCAGCAATTTATTTATTTATGGATTTTATGATTTGTGAGTAGATCTCAAAATGTGATCCTTAGAATGTTTGCATCCATCAAAGAATGCCCGGTTACTCACCGGTAATATTCATTACTCCGAGTCATGGTCTTCCCGTCCCATTCCTTAACAGTGAGCAGCTAGTCTGCTCCACAGAAATCTACTACCTAGCAGAGCTTTCGCACTTCCCCCAACATGGCGCCACCATCAGGTGAGGATAAAAGGGGGAAGTGCGTCACAGAACATCCTGAGAATACCAAAGAAAACCCAGAAAGGAAACAATCACCAAACACAAAACTCAGGGAGGGAGGGAAGGGCTCAGGAATGGGACGGGAAGACCAGGACTCGGAGTAATGAATATTACCGGTGAGTAACCGGGCATTACCTCCTCGTCCTGTCTTCCCGTCCCATTCCTTAACAGTGAGCCCATACCCAAGCACACGGTGATTGTAAGAAAACAGACCAGATATGCGAAAAGCAGGTCCATTTAACCAACACAAAGCAGTACAAAAGATAAACCATGTACAGCAGACAAAACATGGGTGCCAAAGGCAGCCGAGCCCGCCATCCCCAACTGAAGGCGATAATGGGAAACAAAAGGATGGGGAGAAGCCCATGAGGCAGCATCACAAACGTCCCCCAAGGAGGCCCCTTTGAACATGGCCCAGGAGGAGACACCCCTGGTAGACCGACCCCGAACCGAAGAAGGGAGAGGACAGCGGGCGGACTCGTAGGCCGAAACAACAGCATCCTTGACCCAACGAGTCAAGGTAGACAAGGAAGGACGAAGACCCCTCCCAGAGAGGCCGCAGGTGACAAACAAGGAATCAACCGTCCGGAAACCACAGGTCAGATCCAAAGAGAAGCGGAGAGCCCTCAGCACATCCAAAGAATGGAGGACCAACACCTCCGGGGAGGCAGGGTCCGGAAAAAAAACAGGGAGAACAATAACCCCCTGACAGGGAAAAGAGGACAAAACCTTGGGCAGAAAATTTCGACTGGGACGGAGAATGACCATGTCAGCGCAGAAACGCAAAAAGGGGGGCGAAGCCATCAAAGCACCAAGCACACCAACCCTCCGCCCAGAAGTAAAGGCCACCAGGAAAAGAACCTCAGCAGAAAGGAACGTAAGGTCCACCGAAACAAAAGGCTCGAAAGGTGACCCGTCAAGGCCTGGAGAACCAGGGTAAGAGCCCAGGCCGGCACAGGAGAGCGAGAGACAGGCCGCTGAATCAAGAAACCCCGCAAAAGGCGAGCCACCAAAGGCGAGACAGAAGACACAGAGAAACCCCCGAAAAGCAAGAATGGCAGCCCAAAGCGCACGGAGCGAAGAGACAGCGAGTCCCAGGACGAACCCATCCCGCAAGAAGTCCAGCACGCTCACAGCCTCACAGGAGGAAGAAGAGACCCTACCCAAGACACCAGGAGGAGAACGTCCACCAATGACGGACGTAGGACTCCAAGGAGGAAGGGAGCCGAGACAACTGGACGCACCGGGCAACCTCAGCAGAGCAACCCTGACCCAACAAACTGAACATCACAAGTGCCAAACCCCCAGCCGGAGGCGGCGCAGGGAGGCAATCCTGAGAAGAGGAGCCCACAGAGGGTAGGGACACAGTGGGAACCGCCAAAGGGGGCATACTGACAAGGATAGAAGCAGGGGAAACCCAGGCCGACGGGACCACTGCGGCACAACCAGAAGAACCTACGCCCGGGCCAACCGAAGCAACCGGAGGACCCCGGGAATCAAAGCAAACGGAGGGAAGGCAAACAGGAGCCCCAGCGACCACGGAACAGAGAAAACGTCAATCACCCAGGCCAACAATTAGATCGAACAGAGCCGGGGACAGACACATAGTCACAGAGGAAGGGAACACTCCGCTCGGAGAGTCCGCAGGCCCAATCTCCGTCCCCGGAAGATACACAGCCGACAGAGATTCCGCTCGGCCCAAAGACCGAACACCCTGGAAAGGAGAAACAAAGACCGGCACATGTCCCCCAGGCGATCGACAGAAGCCCGAACAACCCGGAGTCGGACAGAACCGAGACAGCATGGCCCAGAAGGAGAGGCGCAAACCACTGAAGAGCCAACCAAACCGCCCGTAACTCCTTCCAGTACGAGGACAGGAGAGACCCGAAACGGGACCACCGAACCGAGCCATGGAAGCACCCAGGACCGCACCCGGGAAAGAGACGGAGGGGACAACCACCACTGGAGAGCATCCCGAATCCCCGGTGTGACGGGAATCAGGGCATCGTAGACCAGAGAGGCAGGATCCCAGTGCGACAGGAAATGAAGCAGGAGGGGATACAAATGCAGCCGGGCCCAAGGGAGGAGAGGCAGAGTGGAAGCCAACACCCCTGACTCCGCAACCAGAGACGGGCAGACACCCGGGACTGGGACAGAACCCAAGAAAGGGACGGAACAAAGTCAACAGGCGCTCCTGGGAGAGGAACACCATCCCCAGATCCATGCGGAACAGAGCACCCAGGAACTACAGAGTCTGGGTGGGCAGCAGGGAGGACACCCGGTGATTGACGAGGAACCCATAGGACCCCAGAAGACGACATACCCGGTCCACATCCGACAGATGAAGACCTCCGGAATGGAGAACACCCACCAAAGGGGCCAAGAGCTGCGTGAAAACCTGTGGCGCCGAGGAAAGGCCGAAAGGAAGCACCCGGAGCCGGAAGTGCCGGGAACCAACCGCAAACCGGAGAAACCGCTGATCCGCAGGATGGATCTGGACGTGCAGATAAGCAGCCATCAGGACCAGGGACGCCAGGAAGCACCAGAGGCAGGATGGACAACAAAGTCACCATCAGGAACGTACGGCGGGGGACGAAGAGAACGACCCCCACCAGATCCAAGACAGGGCGCAGATCCGAAGCATCGTACTCGGAGACCAGGAAGAGAAACGAAGAACAACCCATGCCCCTCTCCAGAGGAGGAACCTCCACGATAGCCGCCTACACCAACAGGAGGCGCACACCGACCAGCAAAGCCTCCCGCCGTAGAGGATGACGGGGCAGGGGGGTCACCCGGAAGACCAGGGGGGAGGAGAGGAGAACTCAACCCGAAAACTCCCAGACACAGTCTGCACCGCCAAGGCAACCGGAACCGCCAACCACTGGGGCAGGAAACAACGAAGGCGACCCCCAACCGGAAAAGCAGACAGTCACTGCGCAGAGGTAGGAGCGGGGGCAGCACCACCGGCAGGGGCACGTGACTAGGCACCTCCAGGGGCCCCCTGTCCACGACCCCTGCCACAAAAGGGCTGCAAAGCACCCCGCCCAAATGCACGGCGGTAGCCAAACCCACGCCCCCGAGAAGGAGGGCGGACAGGAGCCACAAGCTTGCGGTTCCATGCCGACAGCACGATCATGTCCACCAACTGAGGCCCGAACACCTGGGATCCCACAAAGGGCAACATAAGCAGGACCGACTACTGAGAAGCCACAGCCTTCCAGGAACGCATCCAGACAGGACGCCTCGCAGCAATCGAAGCACCAGAAGCAGCCGCAGTGGCACACAGAGTGCCAAACGAAATTCCAGACAAGTAGCGCACCTGCAACTCCAGGAGGGCCAAGAGAGAGGAGGCATCCCCTCCATCCCGTAAAAGAAGAGCCAGGGCCTGGAAATCACACAGAAGGGAACAGACCATGTAAGTGGAACAGGCCGTCGCCTGACAGAAAAGAGGGAAGCAGCATAGGAACGCTTCACCGCCCCCTCAACACGCTTATCCATAGCGTCAGAAGGAAGGGCGTCGTCAGACAAAACCAAACCCTGCGAGGAAAGGCCAGCCATCAAAAGCCAACCAGGACGAAGAGGGGGAACTCAGCAGCAAACCCCTCCAGAGGATAACGCATAGACAAAAAGCGAGGAAAGGCAGACATGTCCACCATCAATCCAGCACCTTGCGTACAGCGCCATGCAAAGAGAAGGACACAGGAGTCGGCAGGGGATTGAGGAAAAAGTCAACCTCCAGGACACCAGACACAGGAGGAGCGAATCCCAAAGCATCCCACACATGGATGAACAAGTCAGAGAGCTCCGCACCCTGAACAAACTGCCACACACACATCCCTCATCATCAGGGCCCACCCCGTCAACAGGAGCGTCTGGTGAATCTACAGACCCACGAGGCACCTCGGCAGGAGGGCCAACAGCCTCCCGAGCCCGGAAGGCAGCAGCAACCGCTACATAAAGAAGCAGGCGCAAGGAACCCAGAGGAGGAGACCAAGAAAAAGAGACCCGCCTTGAAAGGCACGAAGTCCCGAGGCCCCGTCCACACAAGGGACCAGGAAAAGGGGGAGGACGCTGAAAAAGCGGCCGGCCGCCCAAAAAAATCCCGAGGGAGCTGCGCACGCTGCAGGAAACACCGCCGAAGAATCCCCGCCCGCTAAAGCAGGGCGCATCGGGACCGGCGTGGAGAGAAACGGCCGCTAGAGCAGGCCGAGGAGGTACAGGTGAGCAGCGGCTAAAAAAGAGGCACAAGCGGCCGCTAGAGCGGACCACGCAAGTGACAGGCCCCCCCCCATACAAGTACAGGAAGGCGGAGCCACAAAGTGCAGGGATCGAACCTCCGGCAGTCACACATGCAACAAAAAAGAAAAAAGGCGGCCGCTAAAGCTGGCCGCGCCAACAACAAAAAATGGAGAGAAAACTTACCCCAACAGCTCCTGCTAGGACATCAGTAGACTGCGAAGGCAGAAAAAAAAGAACAGGATGTTCTGTGACGCACTTCCCCCTTTTATCCTCACCTGATGGTGGCACCATGTTGGGGGAAGTGCGAAAAGCTCTGCTAGGTAGTAGGTTTCTGTGGAGCAGACTAGCTGCTCACTGTTAAGGAATGGACGGGAAGACAGGACGAGGAGGTAATCATTCCTACAATGTGTAGATTTACGAGTTTCAGGCATTGTTTCACTACTAGGCCCACAGGAGTTACTGAGCTTTGAGGAGAAGAAGCAGTGGTTGAGTAATGCTGGGAATATTTACTGCTAGGCTTCATAACCGAATTCTCTTCGTTGTCCATTACCTACCCCCCCTCTCTCTTTGTTGTGAGCTGCTTAGCCCCCCTCCCAGAAATGCTTCAGCTTTGATCACATCCGGGGTCATATATCTCTACAGTACAGACTGTGAATGCCACCCCCTACATGACACCCCTTGGATTAGAAGAGGGTCCTCCTATGCAGATAAGACTGCCATGTTTCACATTTTGATTTTGGCGGCTGGATTTCAATTGGGTCAAACGGACCTCATCGACTAGAAGCTAGAGCTAGAGGGGGGGGGGGGGCTCCTGCATTTTGGTAATTAAACGAAAACGTTGGAAAAAATGTATGAAATTATTGATCATTACGTTCACGTTAAAGAGAGGGATGCGATGGAAAGTGAATGCGAATTTTCAACCCTTTTCCAAAGGAACTGGAAGAAAAGGCATTCATACATATGCTCCTTTTTAGGTCTCGACCTAGCGACGCAGCGCGAAGCGCTGTCGCTAGCGAGACTTATTGTCGTCGACTTGCTTCGGAAGGGAGACAGGAGATGTGCACGCGCAGAACGGACTGCAATTGTGAACGCGCCCGTGAACGTGAACACGCACGTACAGACACGCGATCTGCACATCTCCTGTCCCCCTTCCGTCCTCGCCAACCGCAAAATATGAGGCTGCCCCTACTCTTCAGACGCCCAGCGCTCCTCTTGTTTTCAGTTGGTATGGCGCCTCACGGGGCCTGGGTGGGGGCGAGCGAGGGAGAGAGAGAGTGCACAAGGTTGGGTGCTGGCGGCTGCTGCGTGTGCGCACGCTATGCTCGTTTGTGTCTTTTTTCCCTCCCCACTGACCTCGGGGATGCAGGGCACGTCTCCGCAGGGCAGCACCGACAGGATCTTCGCCGTGCATGCGCCCGCTCATGGGACACGCCACCGGCCGTGGAGCACGTCTGACCAACCTGGTCGCTTCTCCGGATGGGAGCAGGCGGCTGGGCACAGCTTAGGTCGCAGTGCCAGGTGCGTTGCGGCGGGCTTTCGAGAACACAGGGGGCGGCCACAAAGGCAGCAGACAGGAGCTCTTCTGGGGCTGCCGGGATGTCGCAGTTGCTGGCTGCGGTGAAGGCTTAGGTAAGACCCGCCTCGTCGCCAATGTAGTGGTCCAGCGTGGTAGATGCCCCGGTGTCACGCAGTGCGGCCTAAAGTAGGGATATGCATAGCTGCCAAGGTTTCAGGTTGCTTACGTGTGACATTTCCATAATTTCAGTGGAATTATGAGTGACATTCAACGACTATGAGTGACACTTTATCGTGAGCAAAATAAGCAATGATGGAAAGAGATAAATATTAGAAATTACAGCCTTTTGTCAATGCAAAGCACTAAAATGTCTTCAAACTGCTCAAAATCCACCAACATCAGTCAGAAACGTAATAGCAATAGTGCTGAATGTTTGCAAAGGGCTGTAGAGTGTGCAAGGGGAAGCTTGTCTGTAGGATAAAATTGTGCAGACAGCTGCAGGTTACCGCGCCTACCCTTGACTCGAGCCCTGGCTATCCTGCTGTCGTGCTGTTTCTAAGCCTATGGGGCCTAATCGCTAATTCCGAGCGTTGATTCCTCTCCTGCTTATGGCCCTAGGCACCCACCAGCTCACAGAGGCATGTTAACAGCAGACCTACCCAGTGCTTCAGTCGAGTTCTACCTTTATGGATCTCAGTAATGTATCAGCACAGCCGGAAGGGCTTGTCTGGTGTCCGTAACTGACCTGGCTGTATTTTCGGCTTCCTTCTCTGATTGTTCTGTAAAATGAAGGGAGTTCAATCTGTGCCTTCCCTCTTCACCCTCAGGCTGCACACAGATTGGCCTCCCTTCATTTTACAGAAGAACCAGAGGAGGAATCCGAAAATACAGCCAGGAGTTTCGTTTCATAGCTTTCTCTTCAGTCGATGGCGTTAGCAATAGGTTGTGATCATGGGACCATTAATGACGAGAGTAAAGATGATCGGGAGCGGCGGGACTTGGTTTCCTGACATGAAGACAACACAGAACAAGCATTTGCAATGCAATAGGTCTCGCATTTGCGAGAGTTTGAGCTATTGGCATTGTAAATGGCAATGCCTTTTATTTACGTATTGGTTTTGAAAACATAAATAAAAGGCATTGTCATTTACAATGTCAATGGCTTAAACTCTCGCAAATGCGAGACCTATTGCATTGCAAATGCTTGTTTCAACCTTCTACTGTCCCGCACAAACTTCAATACCAGTGAGTGCCAGTGCAAAGTTAAACCTGGTAGAGGTCTCAGTCGGAAACGTTTTGGACCTACGAATTTTAATGTAATTTCTGACAAATAAACTGGTTAACGTTACCACATTTTATTGAGGGGAAGGAAGTGTCCTTGCAATTTTTTCAACGTAGTCTCCTGCGGATATGTGTCTGAGGAAAGTGCAGATTTTATAAGACAACACATTGGAAGGTAGACTAAACAGAAATCAGCACATGAAAATGAAGAAAATGACAATACTAACTATAGAAAATATGCAGCCGGAGGTGTAGGGGGCGAGGCAAAGCACATATTTGGCACTTGAGATTCAGGGAGTTCTATTCATTTATAAATGTCAGCCGAATTTAGTTGGATTTCGAACCGGTTAACAGGGGAAGCTTAAAGTGCTGCACCATTTCCTTTTAATCAGAGAGTCTAATGGAAGGTGCATCCATGCATACTAAATACACGGTATGAGTCTGTACACAACTTGGAGGAGAAGATGATGAGTTTCATTTCCACTTGATAAGATATTAAATTCTGAATAATACAAGCACCACCTGCAATTTCAATTTAGATGGGCAAGGCATCATGGGTTTCATTAATCAAACTTAACAATTGCAATCTTAGGCTGTGCCTGCAGAGAGAGATCTGTGCTGTGTGGGCGATGGACATATATCTCGAGAGGGAATCTCTCTTACACCGTTCTATATTTTTGTTCTGGGAACTGAAATTGGGCAAGTGATATAAAATAAAGATAAAATTGATGTTTTTACTTTGGAGAATCCCATGTCGACCATGGAAAATGTTTATGGCTAATGCCCGATAGAAGGATTTTGTTCGATTTACCAGGCTAACAACGCAGACAAAACCTGCTTGTGATTTGCTTAAATTGCATTCAATCGCTTTTAAGCTGTACTAAAGAAGTAGCACACTAATCAGACAACTTCCCAAAAAGATTCGACGAAGTAAAATGTGTTATCTGTGTTTTAATTATTTGGGGAAGATTACAATGATGAATGCAGCGTGCTCAACCAGGCAGGTTTCGAATTCACAAAGTTGAGATGTATATTGGATGGGACTGAAATTGCACCACATGTACTATGTTTCCGACTTACTACGACAGTCCTAGAAGAGTGGGTTCCCAAATCCCAAATAATCTGTGACAGGGATGAGGCGGCACTTGCAGAAATAGAGCCCAGGCCAGCCGAGCCATCCGGAAGAGGAAGGTGTCTAAAGCAGCCAAAGAATGACGACGCCGAGAGACTGATACAGGTTTGCTAACGTTTGGTGGAGGGATGGGGGGGGGTTGTGTTTTATCAAGTGTAGATAACCCCTCAACCTATAATAATTTTCTGGAAGGCTGAAAGACCTAAATAAGCATACATTAATCTCCCCTTCCCCAAGGAACGGGATTGGTCTCGAAATGCATGAGGGAACTATGAAATGTAAATAGAATGAATTAGTCACATGGCATATGTTGGAAAACTAACATCTGTAATATGCAATTGAAATTAATAAATAAATTATATGAGAATCAATAAGGTTAACATAACCCGAATACGTGTTTAATGACTGCTTGATTTACAGACTGGAAGTTTCACTACCCTTTGGTGTACATTAACAGGACTTAATGCATTTATATGAAGGGGTATTTAAGGCCTTCCATGGACACTTGACACATAAAAAACCGAGAGAGATGGTAGAGATTGAAGTAGCAGCCATCATGCTTCCCAAGAGGAATGCAGCGGGTCCCCTATACCAAAAACCCAGTTCCATGTTTGTACAGGTTACCGTTTCAGTGAGATGTTGGTTTCGTTCATCAGCTATACATACAAACAGCGGAAACAAAAGCTGGAAAACAGGCACTGGGGTAGACACATGGAGCATGCTGGAACTCTGATACTATGATACATAATTGATGTTCCTCTTGACCAATGACCGATTAGAGCCAAGCAGTGCTTACTGTGTGATCGCGCGGCTGAAACCGGGAGGAACTTTCTCGTCCGTTTATAACGGCACCAATTGAAGTGCTTAACATAGGGCGGATTTGCCCTCCATATAACGTAGATCTGGAATACATGTACCTATACTTTACCCAACGCACATTGGGGCGGAATGTCAGTCATCGTTTTGACTTCCGGTTGCTTTTTGTTTGGACGGATTACTTTGGAAACTATTTGTTTTCCAGTAAACAGTTGCTACACAATTACTCTTGACAACGGGAACAGATGATACACACTCACTTTACTATATTGTTGCCCTGAAGAAGTCCATTTTCTGTTGAATGAAACACGTTGGCTGGCTTTAACAGTATTTACAAGAAGCATCAATAAAAGAGGAATATTATTGGATTTTTTGAAATTTGTTGTGGCTAATTGCTAAACTTTCGAGATCATCACAAACACTTTGTATGTGGTGCACCTTTGGTTGTAATGTTTGAAGTGCTTACTACTTTGTATGTTTTCCGTCACTTGCTCTCGGGAAATGTTTGAAGAGGGAAAATAAGTGCTGGGTCCCCAAAAATGAGGGCCAGTGGCCCCTACCGGGAACCACTGGTTCAAATTAAACACTGACCACCAAACACTCTCAGTACCTTTTTCATCCCTGCTTTCTCCCTTTGGCAATGTTTTTCCATCTTTCTCGTCCTCCTCCTTTCCTCCTTCTCTGTTTTTCTCTCTTGTGCTCTGGGTCAAAGTCTGATGAAGAAAAATAAATTCCTGCCCCCAAAAATGAGTGCCGGCGGGCCCCACCTGCAACCTTAATCAACTTAAGCAGTGGAGTTAACTACCCCTGTAGATAAGACCACCAAATGACCCCAAGCATTGTGCAGTAGAGGCTCATTTGCCGCAGCATCACTTGGGCAGGGACCTAAGAGGCAGGGCTGAATGTCAGGCTGAGTCAGCTTTTGAGGTTGTTCTGATGGTCTACAAGGTATTGCTGACTAAGCAAATAACAGAATCTAAACATTTTTAGTGCTGCTTTTTATGTGTGAAATATTTTTCTGTGCCATTTCCTATCTAGAGTGGTACAGAAAGCTCTCCTAGAGACCTTTTTCCATGGTTTGATTTATGAGAGAGAGGTGAGAGCAAACTGGTGTGACCTACCACTTCTCCTAATAACTACTAAACCTATGGATTGATGGAGTGGTTTAACAAAATACTTAAGAGCATGATGGGAAGTCTGACAGAGAACCTCACGAGGAAGTGGGATCTGCTCCTGACATGTCTCTTGTTTGCCTACTGAGTGATTCCACAGAATGGAGTACGGTTCAGTCCCTTTTAACTTTTGTATTGACGCCCTTTACAGAGTCCCCTCACTTTAGTCAGAGAAGGGTGGGAAGGAGCTTAACAGTCTTCACAGAAGGATGTGGTGGGCTATGTGAATGGCCTCAGGAAGTTGATAATGCAATAAATTAGACAGGCAAAGGAAAACCTTCAGACTAGCCAAGTACTGATGAAGGAACGGTACAACCAGAAAGCTGTGGATATCAGGATGGTCAGGATGTGTTGGTGCTGATGCCTATTTATTTGAGCCCTTTGGAGGACAGATGATGTGGGCCATACAAGGTAGTTCAGAGGATTTTTAAGATAAACTATTTGTTGAACACAAGTGCCACAAGGGAACCCAAAAGTGTGTTCCATGTAAACAGCTGAAGCCTTACCTCTGGAGAGATTACAATATGAATATCAGGGCTTCATTTAGCCCCTGAGATAATGCCTGAGAAATGGAGGAAATATAGAGAGGTGTTGGGATGGTTTTCCACCCCATTCTCTTGCTCCAGGTTGACACCTGTCTGTGTGCATGACATAGACAAAGGAGGCAGTCTGCCAGTGAAAAGCAGAATTTATTACATGGTTCAGAGATGTACTAAGGCAGAAGTTGCCAAGAGGTTGGACCCAGGAGTCATTGTAAGATCTTGTAGTCTGCGGTCTAGTCCTTTGGTTCTAGTACCAAAGCAAGGGTTGGCTGACTTGCAGATCTGTGTGTACTACAGACCCCTCAATGAGGCTAAGACCAATGCCCATCCAATCCCGTGAGCGAATGAGTTTATGGACACCTGGCTCCTGGACACTTAGTCTGCCACTTGCCTGTGGCCTACAGTTCCTGCTTGTTCCAGACTGATCCAGTGACACCACTGCTGCCCAGGTTTTTCCGTCTGGGATTTCCCACTCACCATTCTTTCTGCCAACAGAACCCCCACCCACCGCAGGACCTACTTAATGCTGGCCGCAGTGCAACCACATCAGTAGGCATGAGGACACCTAGCTTGCCACTTGTCTGTGGCCTCCAGTCCCTGCTTGTTTCCAGACTGATCCAGCAACACCACTGCTGCCTGGGTTTTCCCACCCAGGTTTTCCCACTCACCGTTCTTCCCCCCAACAGAAGTCCCATCCACTCCAGGATCTACTTAATGCAGTCCCGTCTGCACCCGTTTGTGACTGGACTGCGCCAGCGCCATGACCCCTGGCCCTCTCCACCGAACATATACGGTAAACATCACTCACCCCGCATCCGTGACCCCGCATGTTATTACAACGCGGTCGTTACAACGACCGCGTTGTAACAACGCAATACCATTACCCCGCAAGTCAAAACCACGACTTGCAGAGGGGGGGGAGAAGGTGTTGGATTTAAAATCCAACACCTTCCCTACTGTCCGCACAGACTGGAGTTGGAATAGTAAATCATACTATTCCAACATCCAGCGCCCCCCTCCGCAAGTCGTGGTAACGACTTGCGGGGTAATGGTATTGCGTTGTTACAACGTGGTCGTTGTAACGACCGCATTGTAATAACATGCGGGGTGAGGGAAAGTGGGAAAAGGAGTGCTATTCAACATATACCATTGCTGAGCTCTACACCCTCGACCCCTCAATAAACCCTGCCACAGCAGGACCTTTCACCTGCACTCACTGCCACTTCACCTGCCACAGCACACACACCGGCCCACCAAACAGCCCCTCCCCGAACACACCATAGACACCACATGAACAAAAGCACCAGCTTACATATGCCCTTCTCAACACACGCTCATAATGCAAGTATCCCACCGAATTATGAGACCGCATCGCCACCGTTACACCCGACATCGTCTTCCTCACTGAGACCTGGCTCAACCCCACATCCGCCCCAGACATTGCAGCAGTGATCCCCGACAGATATAAAATGACTCACCAAGACTGCACCAACAAGCTGGGAGGAGGAACAGCCATCATCCACAAAGAGACCATAGAGTGCACCACCACCACCGACAAAACCACCAGCCCCATGGAACATCTCAACTTCAAACTCCACATGGAGAAAACGATAACCATCAGAGGCACCCTAACATACTGGCCTCCAGGCCTGTGCTCCAGCTTCTGCAACACCATTGCAGACTTCATTGCACCCCTAGCCGTAAACTCTAAGAACTACATCTTCCTTGGTGACCTACATTTCCATATTGATGACCCCTCAGCAGTTTGAGCAGCCTCAGATTGACCCAGATTGTCCTTGACCCTACACACACTGCAGGACACATGCTGGACCCCATTTTCACCTCCAGCAACCACATCAAATTCAGCCACATCACAGAACTCACATGGGCCGATCACTGCATTACCCACTTCAGCATCTCCAGCCCCCGCACTGCCACCCCCAAGATGACCATCCCCCCCACCGGAGATGGAAAACTATCTCAGAGACCAGCTGAAATGACTCCCTCAACACCTCGCTACTGCAAACAACCTCGAACAGGGAGTGAAGAACTTAAATGCCTCGATCACCAATTGCACCAACAGTATTTTCCCCATCAAGAGCAGCATCCAGAGAAAATCCTCCAAAAAGGCCAGCTGGCACATCCAAGAACTCAGAAAAGTGAAACAAGACAGCAAACAGCTGGAGATGAGATAGCATGCCAGCAAGGACACGTCTGGCAGGGCAGCCTTCAAGAACTCCCTCAACCTCTACCACCACCTGTTGAGGGCAACAAAGAAGAAAGCCCTAGCCACATGTATCAAAACCAGTGACAACAACACCAAGGAGCTTTTCAACTTTGTTAAGGAATTCTCCAGCCCAACTGCCAGTGAAAACAACATCACACCCTCACAGAAGCTGTGCAATAAATTTGCTGACTGCTTCCATGACGAAATCACAACCATATGGAGAAACTTCGAACCCCAAACCACACCTAAGACTTCCTCGACAGATACGCCACCACTGCAACCAACACGAACCACAGACTGACCACCTGGAACCTCCTCTCTTCCCAGGACACCACTTCCACCATGAAATCCATCCACTCAGTAGCTCCCACAGACCAATGCCCACACCACATCTTCAACCTCGGAAACCAAAGGATTGGCGAGGAACTCACCACCCTGGTTAACACCTCTATCACCACCACAACATTTCCTGAATCCTGGAAACAAACTAATATAAGACTACTATTCAAAAAACTCTCCGCCGACCCCAGCGAACTCAAAAACTACCAGCCAATCTCCCTGCTCCCATTCCCAGCAAAGGTACTGGAAAAGATTATCAATAAGCAACTCATGACACACCTGGAGTAGAACCACCTACTCTACACCGTCCAATCCAGCTTCCGCAGCAATCACAACACAGAAACTTCCCTGATCATAGCCTCCGATGATATCCGAACACTCCTCGACTGAGGAGAAACAGCAGCTCTGATCCTCCTCAACCTCTCTGCTGCCTTCGACACTGTATGCTACCAGGTGACGTGCTCAGATGGATCACCTCCTTCCTTCTCGGAAGAACCCAGAAGATCAACCTTTCATCTCTGAACCTGAGGAGATCACCTGCGGTGTCCCCCAAGGCTCTCATCCCCATGCTCTTCAACGCATATATGACCCTGCTGGCCCTGCTGGGCAACATCAGATCCCACGGTCTCAACATAATTTCCTGTGCAGAAGACGCCCAACTCATACTCACCGACAACCCCACCACCACCAGAACCAACTTCCACAGATGCATGGCAAGCGTCACCGACAACCCCACCACCACCAGAACCAACTTCCACAGATGCATGGCAAGCGTCACCGACTGGATGAAGAATGACTGCCTGCAGCTGACCACAGACGATAAGGAAGTACTGATCTTCGGCAACAACAACACATGGAATGACTTCTGGTGGCCATCAGACCTAGGGCTGGCACCCACTCCCTCCGACTAAGTCAGAAACCTTGTAATTATAATTCACAACAAGCTCACCATGAAATCACAGATCAACGCCATCTCCTCCGCCTGCTTCCTCGCTCTGCGCATGCTATGTAAGATCTTCAAGTGGCTTCCCCTAAACACGACACACACCGTGACACACTCCCTCATCACCAGCCGACTGGACTACGACAACACTCTCTAAGTAGGAATCGCTGCACACCTCCTACAGAGACTTCAGACCATACAGAAAGCAGCAGCCATACTCATCCTCGGCCTTCCTCGGTGAACCCACATCACACCCCACCTCAGGCAACTCCACTGTCTCCCCATACAGAAGAGATGCCAATTCAGGCTGCTGACCCATGCACACAAGGCTCTATACAGTCAAGGACCTGCTGATATTAACCACCGCCTGAACGTCCACCAATTGTCAAGAAGACTACACTCCGCCTCCCTCTCACTTACCCATACTCCCCGCATCTACCACAGCAGAAGTGGAGTACAATCCTCATCCCACATCACAGCAAAGACCTGGAACTGCCTCCCCACTGAACTCCAGACCATCGCCTCACTTCTGAAATTCTGAATGGCCATCAAGATCTGGCTGTTCGAATAAGCCTCCGGAACCTGCAAGCACCTGGATACACTATCGGGTGATTAGCCGCTCTATATAAATCCTAATTAATTGATTGATTGATCGGTTAGGTGCTGCAAGATACTTGAACACTTTGATTTGACTAGTGAGTACTGGGAGATAACCTTGGCTCCAGGTACCAAGGAGAAGACTGGAATATGACTCATTACATCGCATAGCAATACCACGCATGCCATTACAACGCGGGTATTACTACGCGATGTCAATTACAACGACATACCATTACAACGCAAAATTTTACCACGACTATGCCTTTACCACACATGCCATTACAACGCAAAGGCATGCGTGGTAAAGGTATACTCATGGTAAACGTTTGCAAGGTAAGTGACTCTACCCTACCCTAAACCCTAATGTAGTACCACTGCACAACCATCCCCCGACCCCCAGTCCTCTCTCTACAATAACACTACACTACCCTGCATGACCCCCCGACACTACCCTAAATCCAAAAACACTACCCTACACTACACAAACACCACAACACTACCCTAAACCCTAAAACACTACCCCCAGCACAACCCTCCCCCTACCCCCAGTCCTGTCCCTACACTCAAACACTACCCTGCACGACCCCTTGACACTACCCTAAACCCTAAAACACTACCCTACACTACACAAACACCACAACACTACCCTAAACCCTAAAACACTACCCCCAGCACAACCCTCCCCCTTCCCCCAGTCCAGTCACTACACTTTAACACTACCCTGCATGACCCCCTGACACTACCCTAAACCCTAAAACACAACCCTACACTATACAAACATTACAACACTACTTCGACACTACCCTACACCCTAAAAAAGTAACCCCCACCCCAAGCGCAATCCCCCTTACCTCTCTCTCCTCGTGGTTCCTCTCTCCTGGTTCCAGCGTCGTCTGAGGGGCGGTGCACGTCGTTGTGAGGAAACGGAACAGCCTCAGTTTCCTCACAACGATGTGGATAGCCATTACATCGCATGCGTTGTAAAAGCGCATGCGATGTAATGGTGTGCGTAGTAATGGCTACGCGTTGTTACATCGCATGCGTTGTAACGCATGCGATGTAATGACTTGCGGGCTAACAGCCTCGTTGTAATGGCTGTTTACCGAAGACTGCCTTTTTAAGGCCAGAGGGTTTTACCAGTTTAAGGTGAAGCCTCTCTCTGCCTAAAGCCTCCAGAGGCCCACTTGCATGAGCTTCAACTGTTGCCTGGCAGCTGAATAGTCCCTTTAAAGAGGTCGGAAGTGGCTCCCAGGACAGGGTCAAAAGGCCTTGGGCCTGAAGTGGGCTGCAATTCAAAGGACAAGGAGAGGATACCAAAAAAATTCTTGTGCATCCACTCTCTGGATGCTGGAAAACTCAGCGATGTTCTACCAGATATCTGTCTCTGAGGTTGTTGTGGGTACAAGCCCAGCCTCAAAATGGATTTTAGTGTTATATGGGAGGACACTTAGATTGCCATATTACTGTCCTCACACACACCCCTAGCCCTCAGAGCCCAAGTTTAGTGTGACCAAAAATACTTTTGCCATCTTGCAAATGCCCAAGGTGGGTAGTGTTAGCCCTGGCAACGTTTACCCTATTGGTTAGGGTACGCCCAAGGATCATTCCCACCCACTAGCATGTGCCAGTCATAAACATGGCATCTCCAGGAACCCACCGCAAAACACTCCTTTATCTGTGGAAGATCAGAAGAAGACTGAACCTGCTGTCTGAAACACGAGCCCTAAAGAACTGGACATGTTCTTCATCTTGTAACCAGAAAAAGTGGTCTCCATGGGTCATAAGGGTGACATTCTGTCAAGCTATAGGGATACAAGGCCTTTTCCTACTACTTCGCAGCTATCAGTCTCCTGGGACCTGGCTATCACCCTCCTGTTGACCTCTGTCTGCCACCCTGTGAGTCACTAAATGCCTCTCTTGAGGTCCTGGTGGACTTTAGAAGTGTACCCCTGTGGTGGATTGGGGCTTGAAGAACTAAAGTCAGAAGGTGAAATCTTTGACCAGGATGAATCAGGTTAGTGTATCCAAACCACACTCCATTTCAGTCATCAGCAATTTGTGCCTAGGTCCTGTTCTAGCACGACTATTGACTATAATTGGCATTTTGTGCTTCTTGGCGCTATTTCTATTTGAAACTTTAAAAATTCACATCTCCAGTTTTCCTGTTTGAATTTTTGTCATTTTGTTTATTCAATTTTACTCTATTTTTTTTAATTCATTTTAGGATTGCCTCTAATTCAAGCATGTCTGCTCTGTACCACAGCTAACAGGGAGTTGAGCGCTGGTTCATTTAGTGGCTTTAGTGATTCACCCTAACTAGGTTGTGGTCATAACCTGAGGTGGGTACCTACCCCCTTAACTAATACCCCAATTTCTTACAAGGCCTTTTTAACTATGCCACAAGAGTAGGGCCTACCGGCCCACTCATGACACTTCCGTTGCTGTGTGCTTAACTCACCCTTGGCCTGCATGTTGCTAACATGTAGCACTGTGAACCACGTGTGTTTGCTTGTGTATGCTGTGATATATGTGTTCCTGCAAGTGGACAATGCATAGAGGAAAACCCAGAGCCTTGAAAGGACATGTGGAGGAGTCCTCCAGACAGATTTGTTGATTGCTACATTCTTGAGAGCTGGGTGGGACACACACTGAAGGAAAGGAGAGCCAGGTTTTTCTGTGCACTTAAAAAGGATCTTTGAGTTTGGAAAGGTCACTGGTTAGTGGAGCCCGGGCACATCTCTGGAAGGAGATGAGGTTGATAAGAGTATCATAAAGAGTAGGTCTGGGGGCCTTTGCAAATTTTTGTTAGACATATATCAGTGAGGCTGACATTCAAGTGTGATCCATTAGTAACTCCCATGGCCTGTGTTATGGGGCTATCTTGATTAGAGTCGCTCCTGCTGTGCGAGACTGCTTCCTGGGCAAAGGACAGAACAGAGGAGTGGACACTTCAAAGGAGGCACCCCCACAATATACATTTCAGAGCATGAGACACTAAAGCCCTATTTAATTTTTGGTGGTCGGCCCGTCTTCTGCCAGCGGGACACAGTAAACTACTCTGTCACCCTGGTGGAAATGCCTACAGCCAAAATTTGAAATGTATATTGGCCCAGAGGACATTTCTAGCATTGGCAGGAACCGCCTTCAAGGCACTTCCCACCAATGCATTGTAACTTTGCCGGATGGCCAAACATGATGGAGCTCTACAGCAAAGTTACATTTTTTTTTATTTCCAATTGAAAATACCACAGCGGGATTTTATTTTTTAAATAAAAAAAAAACAGTGCCCCCCTCTCATTAAAGGAGTTTACTCCCATGTGCAAGGAGGCATTGTACACTTTTCAATGCCTTTTACTGCCAGGTTTTTTTGGGAGGTGAAGGGCATTGGAAAACAACTATGTGTCCTTCTACCTAAATTTGGTGGGCGGACATACAGCCAACCAAATCCCCGATGGCTCGTACTCCATCGGGCCATCAAAGAAGTTTGACCATGGTGGAGATGTAGTAGTCTTCGCTGTCATCAAACTATGGTACACCCGATTCGGGGCGGGCAGACCATAATGTTGGTGGGAGGGAATCCGTCACCGTTGCAACACAGTTCCCCCTCTGCCAACATTGAAATGGCCCTAAATCACATCTGTGTCCGGAAATGGATTATACAAAGATTATTAAAAGGGGAGCTTGAATCTTCCAAATTTTCAACTGTTAAGGAATGGTTGTAACTCGACATGGAGAAGGTCAGTAAGATTTCTGCCTTGTTTGACCAAGACTGGGAATGAAGGTCAGCTAGCCTGCTAGGTAGGTGAGTTGACATAACCTAGAAAAATCAAGACCACCTGCCCTGAGACTGGAGCACCTGCCTGCCGATAACAGAGAACAGTGTTAGGAAGATGAGAGTGCCTGGAAGTATAGAGATCCAGTGGGGGATTCTGATGAGTGGTTCCCTGATGCAAGGTGTAAGAGAATTACGCTGCACACATGGGGCCGTCTTCCTGTCTGCCACCCAAAGTAGGCCACCCCATATGGCAGAGGGGGCCACAGTGAAAGTAATTGCCACCACACCAATCGTGCTGTTCAACTGTGTGCCACCCAATGTCAGCAACCCCATATGCAAAAGGGGACTGCCGTAAAGATAGTTGCCAACCCACTGATCATGCAGTCTGCCCAAGTCTTTGACCCCATATGCCAGAGGGGGCCACCGTGAAGATAATTGCTGCTGAACTGATCAGGCTGTCCACCCCTGTGCTACCAAAATGTCAGCGAACCCCCATACCAAAGGGGGCTGCCGTGAAAAGCAAGGCCCATGGTGCTGATGCACCATTTTCAAGAGGGAGGACCACTGCAGCAGGAGCACTGACTAAAGCATTGAAAGCCAAGTGACTGCCCCTAACATGACTGCAGGATGAGTGAAACTTACCGCATCACCGGACGAGCACTGAAGACTTTCAGTCACCTTGCCGGCAGCGGCAAAACTACTGTTCATTGCATCTGCTTCAGTCTACCACAACGCTGGCTATGACAACTCCTGGGGTCTTCCCTAATACTACTCGAGTGGGAGTAATTAAGACTGATTGCCTGGCTGCAGAGCCCTGGGGGGAGCTTGTTCTGTCTCAATGCTCTACAGCTCTGGAACACTTTGACTTCTAGAAAGCCATTGTGAAACTTCTGAGATTCAGAATTGTTAGAGGTGACTAACCTGAATATTGCCTATCATAAATGGGAAACAACCACTGCAAGTAGACAGGGATATGGGACTCAGGACAGTGCCCATGCAATGCTAGATTGCCAACCTTAGGAGAGATGTGTATATTGTTTGTGTGCACCTTCCGGAAACCCACCACACACCACTGTACTCAACAGATCCCTCGCCGATGCTGGAGCAAAGTCACCGAAGACCAGCTAAACACCACCCTCGCCCGAAACCCACCCGTCGACCCCACCGACCCCGACACCGCCGCCCGCAACCTTAGACAGTTAATGTTAATGTTAATATTAATGTTAATGAAGCTTATAGAGCGCAGCTGCTGCCCAAAGGCGTCCTGGCGCTAAGCGCTACCTGGTGGGTGTCCTAAGAAGAGGATTATTCAGAGAAAAGCCAGGTTTTCAACCCTTTCCTAAATGAAAGGAGATCCGTGGCCTTTCTCAGATGCACCGGAAGATCATTCCAAGCTGACGACTGCGCCAATACCCTCGCCCCGCTCAAGAAACCCTCCAACAGACACACCAACAAGAAAGCCAGTTGGTTCACCATGGACCTCCAGGCATCCAAGCAAACCTGCCGAAAACTAGAGAAGAAATGGCACCGTGAACAGACACCGGACAGTCATGCAGCCCACAAGAACGCCATCCGCAGACACCATCATCTCATCAGATCCGCCAAAAGGGCCTCCTTCAAAGACCGCCTAGACAACAATGCACACGACAGCAAAGAGCTCTTCAACATCGTGAAGGAGCTCTCCAACCCCAGCTCCAACACCAACGACATCCCACCTTCGCAAGACCTGTGCGACGCCCTCGCCACCTTCTTCCACCGCAAGATCGCAGACATCCATGACAGCTTCAACACCCTGACCTCCCCGACAGTCACTGAGACCTCCGACCGCACGGACGC
Organism: Calotriton arnoldi; assembly: GCA_963921515.1. Taxonomy (NCBI): domain Eukaryota; kingdom Metazoa; phylum Chordata; class Amphibia; order Caudata; family Salamandridae; genus Calotriton; species Calotriton arnoldi. Next base: position 388,415 of record CAWUFW010001724.1, read on the forward strand.
CATCCTCACCAATCCCCTGCTCACCTGGACCAACATAAACGACGACGACACCATCAAAATCAGGAGCACCATCCACTCCGGCTCTCCGTCAGACCCATGCCCACACCACATCTTCAACAAAGCCAGCTCCACCATCGCACCCCATCTCCGCAAGGCCATCAACATCTCCTTCAAGACCGCGACCTTCCCGAAAAGCTGGAAGCACGCCGAGATCAACGCCTTACTCAAAAAACCCAATGCGGATCCCAAGGACCTCAAGAACTTCCGACGCATCTCCCTGCTCCCGTTCCCAGCGAAGGTCATCGAGAAGACCGTCAACAGACAACTGACCCACCACCTCGAGGAGAACAGCATCCTGGATCCATCCCAGTCCGGGTTCCGCAACAACCACAGCACCAAAACTGCCCTCATCGCTGCCACTGATGACATCAGGATCCTACTGGACAACGGCGAAACCGCGGCCCTCATCCTCCTGGACCTGTCAGCCGCCTTCGACACGGTCTGCCAACGCACCCTACGCACACGCCTCCACAACGCTGGGATCCGAGACAAAGCACTGGACTGGACCACCTCCTTCCTCTCCGGCAGAACCCAGAGTGTCCGCCTCCCCCCTTTCCGATCCGAAGCCACCGAGATCATCTGCAGCGTAACCCAAGGATCATCCCTCAGCCCGACATTGTTCAACATCTACATGGCACCACTCGCTCACGTCGCCCGACTGCACAACCTCAACATCATCTCCTATGCCGACGACACCCAGCTGATCCTCTCCCTCACCAAGGACCCCCTCACTGCCAAAACCAACCTCCACGAAGGAATGAAAGCCGTCGCCGAGTGGATGAAGATCAGCTGCCTGAAGCTGAACTCAGACAAGACGGAAGTCCTCATCCTCGGCTCCATTCCCTCGGCATGGGACGACTCCTGGTGGCCGACCGCACTGGGAGCAGCACCAACACCCACCGACCACGCACGCAACCTAGGGTTCATCCTCGACTCAACACTCTCCATGACCAAGCAAGTCAACGCTGTCTCGTCCTCCTGCTTCAACACCCTCCGCATGCTCCGCAAGATCTACAGGTGGATCCCCACTGAAACAAGAAGAACGGTCACCCAGGCCCTCGTCAGCAGCAGACTGGACTACGGTAACGCCCTCTACGCAGGAACCTCGGCCAAACTCCTGAAACGACTACAACACATACAGAACGCCTCTGCACGCTTGATCCTCAACATCCCTCGCCGCAGCCACATCACACCCCTCCTAAAAGACCTGCACTGGCTTCCCGTCAACAAGAGGATCACCTTCAAGCTCCTCACCCACGCACACAAAGCACTCCACAGCACCGGACCGACATACCTCAACAGACGACTCACCTTCTACACCCCGAACCGCCAGCTCTGCTCCGCCGACCTCGCCCTCGCCACCGTCCCCCGCATCTGAAGAGCGACCACCGGCGGCAGATCGTTCTCCCACCTCGCCGCCAAAACCTGGAACACCCTCCCCATCCTCCTACGGCAGACCCAGGACCTGCTTACCTTCAGGAAGCTACTCAAGACCTGGCTATTCGAGCAGTAGCAGCACCCCTCCCCCCAGCGCCTTGAGACCCTCACGGATGAGTAGTGCGCTATACAAATGTATTGATTGATTGATTGCATCATATTTCATTTTTGGCGCGTATATAAATACTATTTCATAAAAGTTAATATCTGGCTGGGCATTCATTTGTTGAGGTTACTGCATGTATTTAAAGCAGGGGTGAGCGGAACTCGTGGAGTTTCACTCCGCGGTATTCCACGAGAGGACTGAATTTGGCACGCCGTGCTGCTTGTGCTGATTATTAGCACCAGGAGCTTGTTCCACACTTCAAAATCTGCACAAATGGCACCACGTAGCTCGCCAGAGAGTTTTTTTCAAGCAGCAGCTTTCTCAACCTGAATGGTAACGACCTGCTGCAACTGCACCCATTGAGAAATCTCGCAGAGAGGCATTCTAGCGCCTTTAAATTGAGCTAGGGTATGCAGGTTCTTGCTCTCACTGGCCAACTTAACATTGTCAAGCCAAACGCGAAAAAAAACTCCACCACATGGTGGTTGGAGGAGTTCTGCTAGAGCTATGCGTCTCAAGCAGTATGCTGAGTGGGCAAAACTCCACAAACTCTAACGGAGTGGAATTTTTTGTCCACCCCTAATTTTTTGTCTTGAGCCTCTGTACACCCTGCACCTAACCCCACCCCGAGAAGTCTTGGACTGCTCGGATCATGCTACCGTTGAGAGTTACGTGCTGAAGGGGTACTTGGCTCAGTTACTCAGGACCCATACTAGGTAGGGCAGAGGAACACCAGGAGAAAAAGGCCTCAACCAACATGGTTGGGCTCAATAACTTCTGATTGCCCCGTGGTCCTCCAAAAAGGGTTCTAACACAAGGGCATTTGAGAATAGAGTACCTTTATGGGGAGGGTGGTAATCCCTGAATGCTGGATATAAGTGTGGCACATTAATCAAGAGAATGACGTGAAGTTCCTTCCTATGTACAGAGCATGCAATAAGTGGAGCAGTTAACTTGAACTGGATGGGTCATGATAACCACTGTGACATTGATAATAGGGATGTAGCTTGAACTCAAGGCTCTGAGTTGTCACATGTTCCCTTTCTTTATAGAATTTAGGGGTCGGAGCGCACAGTTCACAATCAGAAAACTAAGAGTGGCACCATGTGCCCTAGGTCGTAGACAGTGGTTTGTACGCCCTACCTCACAGGTCAATCATGCAGTTTTGTCAACTTTGCAGGCTCCATGCTCACACATTGCTTGTGACTAAGAGCATATGCACTGCAGTTCATGAATAATCACCATGTATTAAATCAGAAAATGAATGATGATTACATGATGATTACTGGAAGAAATTGGGTTATTAGTTGTTCAGGATGTGAGATGCCAGGTAATTTCTTTTGGTGATACTCTGAAATTATATTTGATCCCTGGAGGGTCATGACCCCATGAAATCACAGTATCCACCCACCTACACCAGATAGAACATTACAATATACTATGTATCACTGTAACTAAATAGGCCTAATGGCTTTGTCAGGAGTCATCACACCAACCTATAAGATAAGCATATTGACTTTGACAAGGAGTGACCTCATTAAAAGACCAACCACTGCACATCAAATATTATCATTATATCACCATATATAATTGCAATCATTATCGTCAAAAAAACATTGTAATGTTTGTCATAAACCACTGTTAGACCTGGCGTCCTTGGCATGGTTTCCCCCTAACATTTTGCCTTCAGACCTCCTGTTTTTGCTGACTTAATTTTTGCTGGCCTTTAGACTCTGTGCACTTTACCACTGCTAACCAGTGCTACAGTGCTTGTGCTTCTGTTCAAAACATGGAAACATTGGCTTATACCCAATTGGCATACTTAATTTACTTATAAGTCCCTAGCAAAGTTTACTACTTGTGCCCAGAGCCTGTAAATTAAATGCTTCTAGAGGGCCTGTAGCACTGATTGTGCCACCCAATTAAGTAGCCCTTTAAACATGTCTCAGGCCTGCCATTGAAGAGCCTGTGTGTGCAGTTTAAATTGCCATTTTGACCTGGCAAAGTAAACTGTTAGAACTGGGGTTTCTGGTTGTCAGAGTATGCACCCTGTGCAAGCAGGAAACCACGACTCTATTCAGGGTAAGCTAGAACACACTAAAAAATAACCTGTGCTCACCTCCTGGTAGCTTGGCACATAGCAGTCAGGCACACACAGTAACACAATGAAAACACCACAAAAATACTATGCACAGGTTTAGAAAAATAGATTATATTTTTATGAGTAAAACATACCAAAATGACAACAATACAATAAGTAGAACCAGAGTTATAAAGTTTTAAAGATTAAAACAAAATCCTGTGCTTAGAGTCAAATAGTGCTAAGGGGTTACTTGAGGTCGCGCTGGACTGGGGTGAATCCAAAGTTCACGCTGACTGCGATAGAGGGCAGGCCACATACAGGACTCACTCAAGTTTCGCTGAAGAAAGTACCTATGATGGAGCAAGCGCCGACGTTGAAGACTCGATGCGTTGGTTCTGATCCATGCAGGTAATGAAGGCTTTATCGATGAACCCCTTTATGATACAGGCACTGCATCATCATGAAGCAGCGCTGTTCATCATTGCCGATTCACGCAGTCCATCGAGGCGATGTCCTCGATCGGCTCTTGCATGGGCGTCGAAGGGCAATGCATCTGTTCAATCGGCGCAATGTTGTCACTGAGTCGATTTTGATGGTTCTGGACAGCAGAAATCACCTTTCAAGGGACAACTGACTGGATTGGAATCGCTTGGCAGGGCAGTACTCACAGATGGCAGAGTCCAGGTGCTGTTGCAGAGTTGAAGGAGGTCTTTGATGGCCATGACACTTCAGAACAGGGGGCAAGCCAGCAAGGCAGAAGTGGAGTGAATCTGGGTTTAAGTGAGATGGGTCCAGTCCTCAGCAGGGCAGAGATCAGCAGGCAGCAGAGCAGCAGAGCAAAGCAGAAAGCAGTTCTTCCAGATCATCAGTCAAGCAGAGTGGCAGTACTTGTAGCACAGCAGTCTTTACTCCTAGCAAAGTTCGTCATAGGTCCAGTAGTGTAGTGTACTGCCGACTCGGCAATGTGGTGAGCGCAAGGTAAGTGTTTTTCTTTTTTTTATGTTATTTTCCCTCGTCGTTGCCTGTCGACTCACCCCCCACCCCACCACACTTACCTGCACCGGCCACTCCTGGGAGAAGCACATGCAATTTAGCACTGGTCGGCAGAGGTAAAGTGCTCAGAGTCCTATGGCCAACTAACAGAATCATCAAAAAGAAGAGGAGAAAGGCAAAATGTTTTGGGTGACCCTTCGAACAGGGCCATTTTCCAACATTAACCTTTTGCCAGGCCCAAGCCTTCCATTTTAATACATATAAGTCACCCCTAAGGTAGGTCCTGGACAGCCCCAAGGGCAGGGTGCAGTGCATTTAAGAGGTTGGACATATACTTTCAAGTTTTACATATCCTGGTAGTGAAAAACTCTAAAATTCAATTTTCACTTTTGCAAGCCTATCTTTCCCTCTTTCCCATAAAATAACAGTGCTGTCTCCACACAAAGGGCTTAACAATCCTACATTGTCACTTTAGCCAACTTGGAGCCAGGTCAGGGGAGGTAGGGAATTCCATGGACTTCAATGGCACTGGACAATCTTCCATAACTAGGGCACCAGTGTATAAAAATGGACCACAGTCACCACCACTTCAGTACATTCTTGAACCTCTTTATACTCTGCTTGGAAGAAGCACTGCTGTGTTGTTTAAAGGACTGGCCCTCTGCTAAACTGCTACTCTGAAGGAGCTGCTGCCTTGCGGTGCTGACTTGCTTCCTCCAGTTTTCTTGTCTGAGGAGGAAGAACTGGACCTGGAACCCATCTTGAGCCCCGGACCCCAGAGTGTCTCAAAGGGCTAGTCAGCTGGCCTCCTGATCTGACATAAAAGGCTCCCCAACAGCCCCTGGACCTGTCTTCAGCATACTCCTGACCTCCTCAAGGTGCCTCTTAGGTCCTGGACCCTGGATGTGGCTCTCGAACTCTTACATTCAAACTTTTGGGCTCTTCGTGGTTGCGAATGGGCCCATTAGCACCGGAACCACTCCGCTCCCACCAAAAATCAGCACAAGCCTCTGAAAGTCCATCTCTTCTTACAGCAACATCATCAGCCCTTGGGGAGCCACCAATACGAAGCTCCAGCCCGCTCGTCCATGTCGCCCGGCCTGCTCTTCGTGCATCACACCGACTGCCACCCACGATGCTCTCCTTACTCCCAGCGACCCTCTCCAAAGCGAACGGGACTCTTGGCACAAAACTTGAGAAGATAAAACTTCATCGGGACTAATCTGGGACTGTATTCGACCCGTCCTCCATAGTGGTCAGCTTGAACTTTTGACTTTGACCCGGTCCACTGAGACCAGATAGCCCTGGCACTTTATGCTTTTAGGTGCTGTTTCACAGTTTATTCATTAAACAGTTATAACTCGGGTTCAACTGATTGGAATTTTGTCATTTTGGTCTTGTTTCATTTATCAAATTTAGCTCCATTTATCTAACCTGGTATGGAATCTTTTTGTGCGGTGTTATCACTGTTTTACTGTTTGAAGTGTTGCACAAATATTGTATACATTGCCTCCAAGTTAAGCCTGACTGCTCTGTGCCAAGCGACCAGGGATTGAGCACAGGTTAATTTGGGGTTTACTTGGGCCTTACCCTGACTAGGATTGTGGTTGCTGCTTGACAAGTGCTCGCACAGTTCACTACACTTCAGCACTAAAGGAAACAGCACACACAGAGTGCATGTTGACAGTTCATTAATGAGTTAGTGCCTCATTTAGAGTATCGCAGTGTCCTGATAGCCCATTAGCCTGCCAGATCAGTGAAGGCAATGGCCTCCATTCCCCTTTTGTAGGACCACTGGGCATATTTAGAGTATGTCACCAAGCATGTGGGGATTTGCAGTCAGAGCAGCTGTAGTGTCTCCACTGAAGGCACCAAGGTTTAGCGAGTGTGTTTTGATAACTCTGCATGGAAAGCACAATGAAGTACGGAAATGTGGCAAATAACATACAGTGTTCACATTATGGTACTGAGTGGTTATTGAGTGTAGCTCTACAATGAGCAATGCCAAATGGTGCAATCCTGCATGGAGCACATAATTAAGGGAGCAGTAAAAGATCAGACAGAGGTCTGCTGTCCAAGACTGAATATCAGTGTAGACACACTCTACGTGTGTACTTAGTTCCAAGCTTTTGTTGGGTCTTAATGAATTGGAAAAAGCAAGTAATGCAGATTAGGACAGGCACACGGAGAATGAGTGAAAGGGAGAGAGAGAGAAAGAACCAGAGAAAATAGAATAAAGACTGGGAAAAGAGAGGTGTGTGAAGAGATAGAAAAAGACAGAAAGAGACGGACAGAAAGAGAGAGAGGGAGAGTGAAAGAGTATGAAATTGGGACTGCATGCTGTCTTCTGAGCAGAGAGTGACATCCATGGAATCTTAGCTATTCTGAAATGGGGAAGGGTATTTTTGTCTGAAAGGAAATCTGCAATGGAAGTTAAGGTTCATGCCCCACACCGTGGTCCACAACAGTTGGGTCCTCATTGTGGCCCTTCACCGGGCAGGACCTGCCTCATGAGCGCTAAAGAGCCAATCTTGTTGTTACAGTACAGAGTACAAAGTTACTCATACATAGATTTTTCTGTTTTATAAAATGCCCATTAGCATTACGATGATATCCCAGGAAATTACATAACATTTCCCTTCACAAGACAATGATATAACAAGATATGACAACGTAGCCCTCCGGTACTGAGGGCAACACCAAAGGGGCTGGTGATGAGGTGGCACCTTAGGCGGATACAGCTTTGTGTTCAACAAAGACCGATGACAGCTCTTTCCTAGCAGAACCTAAGTTATCTTCAGCTTTAGCCATTCCTTTTCTTGACCTATTTCTCCTTTGTATCTCAAGGCCATCCAGTTGACCAGGTTTCAGTCTGCTTCTGATTCTCAGACCATACTACAGTCTTCAACATCACCCTTGCTAACTCAAACACATAATACGTAGGCTGTGGGACTTGTGCAATTTTGCACAAGCCTTAAAAATATAGAGGAAGGGAAAAACTGTAAGAGGTTAAAGGAGACCGGGGAATAGAAAGGAGACGTCAAAGGAAAGGCAAAAAGGGATTGAGGGCAGATGAGATGAGAGTGGGTGGAAGAAAAGAACAGTGGTGGCTCCTCCGCTAAGGCGGAGGAGCGTCGCCCCACTGCTCTGCAGCAGTGAAATGAAGGAGAAATAAAATGATAATAACGAGGTTATTATCATTTTATTTTGTCCTGCTGTGGCAGCTTTGCAGGGTGGGCGGGGTGGGCTGTTCTGACGACAGGTACAAGGGGAGTGGTGAGCACACTTTCTAAGTGTGCATGAATGTTTGGCAGGCCAGCTCGGGCTGGCCAAACTTTCATGCGCTCTTTGCATGTCCTCCACCCAGGCTTCATTACAGCCTGGGTGAAGAACATGCCCAGGCTCCCATTTCCGAACCAGAAGCTCAGACCAATCACAACGCTTGCAGCGTTGTGATTGGCTTAGGGGAGCCTGGATGTGCTTCCTGATTGTTGTACAGAAGGAGGAGAGATGCGGCGGTAAGGTAAGCTTTTTTTCTTCTAATTTTTGATCCCCTTTCACCCCTGCCCCCGCCCGATCCCACTGGCCGCCACTAGAAAAGAGAATAGAATCTAGCAGGAAAGGGTAGGAAGGAAGACGGTGGAAAGCAAGGGCAGAAAAGTAAGAATGGAAAGAGGATTACAGAGCGACAAATTAGTGGATGTGAGCATAGCAAGGAAAGGAGACCGAAGAGAGAAGAGTGAGGAAGAAAGGAAGGACATACAAGGGGAAGAAGCGATGAATGATAGAGCGAGGTAGCAGAAGAAAGAAAGCTCGAGAGAAAGGATGTCATCATAGAGATGATCTGAGAAAGGAAGAAAGATTAGGAGAAATTAGAGTAGAATTAAAAAATGAAATGAGCAAGGAAGGAAAAGAGGAAAGAAAGTACGTAGGTCTAGTGAGTTTGGCAGAGAGAAAAAGGTGAGCGACAATGGATGGAGAGTGAAAGCAATTATATGATCTGTAAACAGACTGAAATGTGGAGAGAGAAGCAGTCATTTATTTGGACAGGAAAGTCCATAAAAACGCAGAAAGAGCCATATCTGTTGTTTGCCTTAATCTATCTCTTCCTGGCCCCGCTGACTCTTCGTTCCTTGAGCGACGCTATATAAAAACTGTCTGTATAATGATAAGAAGAGGTTCACAGAAAGCCACATATTCACCGATATGTTGAATGGCTCTCTGGGTATGTACTTAACAGCATGTGAGTCACATTTTAAAAGTTAGTATTGTGTTGGCATTTAAGTGGAGGCAGCCACAGGACTGGGCCCACACAAATTAATTTCAAATTACGATACCGTCTATTCAATGTAACCTTGGCCAAGTGCCCTTGCTTAAGCGTCGATGAGCTTAGTCACTGAAGAAGGAATGTTTCTGTAGTTGTTTCAAACTCTGAATGCAATAGTGGCTGTGACCTTCGATCTGAGGCAGCTCCGTTATGCAGTCAAGTTCAAATTCAGACATCCCTAATCGTACAAAGAGTCTCTCTCTTCACCTTCCAACCACCATTCAATCCATGAGCAAAAGCAAGTACATGTGTGGGAAGCAACTTTACAAACACATTTTGTCCTTCACACAATCTTTTGAAATGTCACTTTAATTTATAAGCTTGCTGCTTGGAAGTCGTAGGTAACCATACCTCACAAGATGCAGGTTGAAAGCGCTATATAAACACAGATACCACACAACATAACCATTCTGTTAACTACTAAAATATTTATTGAAGATTTAAGTTCCCTCCCTCTGTATTGCTTGTACATAAATTAATTTAAGAAGTTGCAGTATGTGATTATAAACACGGGATTCTGCAATCCCTGTATTAGATGCATTTCTCTAATTTCTTTATAATCGGCGACCAGTGCCTATCCAGTCACCTATTATAAATAAATGATGTCAGACCGAGACTAACTTCACAATGCCTGCTGCCGGAGCCAGCGATGCTTTTCTTTCATCTGCTCTGTTTTTACAGCTTTACCAAGACAAGCAGAAAGTGGAAATTTATGACAACATTTTTATTTTTGTACTACTAAGCTAGTTATAGAAAAGTATTAAATAAATTCTAATATTTTTTCCCCAAAAATAATTATTAGATTTATTTGATATTTTGATTTAGCACTAGCAATTCTATTTTTTATTCGTCATGTCTGCAAACATGGTTTTGCTTTTAAAAAAAAAGAATAATAAGGATTTAAGTGGTTTGTGGGAAAGTATCGGTGTGACCATGTATTATAAGGAATACAGTACTCCCTGTTGTGCATGATAATGATATTGCAAGTCAGCTGGTTGTTCCCTAACCTTTGAAAGTAACTCCTTTTTATGGTCATGGAATTCTTCAGTGACTTGCAATAGCCTTATAATGTACGGCAGAGGGTACTTTATCCCATATATAATGCCATGCTTTGAGAGCCTTGGAGATGTGCTAATACATATGGGGGTACATACTCGCCAGGAAGAAACTGAGAGCTGCAGCATGAATGAAGAGTTCCAAAAAACAGATGCAGGGTGCTCCATTACATACCTGGCAGCCTGTGTTGAACAGGTTGCTGGCAACCAACCCAAGAAATATTAATCAAGTACAAATCAATAAGGACACTGTGTAAGAAGCAACACACACATGTATCTGATACAGTATGAGTTTAATAAACACAATAGAACAATCAAGTATATTGGCAACGTTGGCTAAACAGCAGAAATGGTTAGATGTATAGTGTAATGATAGCACAATGATAGCAAAACAGTCTTGAATCAATAGCAAATCAGTAAATCCAATGCATAATAATAATTCTGTAAATCGAGATAAAGCAGGAGAAGCTGGCCCTTCATACCTGGATAACTTAAGCACCTAGCAACGGGAAGCCTGCTCTGACCTCTCTCACTCTCTCTGGGAACAGTGTAGTAGGAGCAGAGGCTGTGGGCGACGGCAAATCTGCACAACTCCACCTGTGAGCTTCCTCGAGGCCTCTGAACCCCTCCTTTTTTACACAACACCATTTTCCTTTCCAGCACCAGTGGTTCTTGTGATGTTAGCAGTGTTTTCGCTAACCCAGGATCCTCCCGACTTCTACCAGCTCTATCTCAACCCTTGCTCCAACTGGTACCAATCAGTCATCCTCCTAGGACCTTCGAACTACTACCAAGCTCATTCTGGATCAGTATAACCTCAATAGTATGTCTCCCCCGATCCACACGCTTTGGGTTAGTACTGTAAATACAGCACCTTGGAAGCACATATAGGTGTGTCTATTAGGAATGACAAAAATAAGCATCTCGAGATCATCTGCTATCTAAGCGTGGTACATGGGTGTTAGAAATTGGGTCGTTGGTTGGCAGAGGTATACACACTGTCAAAGCAGGAACAACAATCCTAGTCAGGGTAAGTAAGATACACACCATAAATTAGCCTGTGTTCACCCTCTGGTAGCTTGGCACAGAGCAGGCAGGCTTAACCTAAGAGGCAATGTGTAAAATATTTGTGCAACACTTCAAACAGAAACACAGTGACAGCACCATAAAAAGACTCCACACATGTTGAGAAAAATAGATTATGATTTTATAAATAAAACAAGACCAAAACAACAAAAATCCAACGAGTAGAAGTCGAGATATGATTTGATTAAAGATAAAATGTAAAAACAGCACTTAAAAGCAATAAGCGCCTATGGGGGTTATCTGGTCGCACTGGACCGGAGCAAAGTCAAGAGTTCAGGCTGACTGCGATGGAGCACTGGCCGGATACAGGAGTCACGCAAGGTCCGCTGAACAAAGTACCTTGGTTCTGGTTGCCCTAGCGATATGTGGGGTTCAGCCGAGCGATTTGTTGGTGCCGATCCCGCAGTCGAGGTCATGCATCGATTTTCTCCACACTATAATGAATATGAGCCAGTTCCAAACATGAAGCGCCGAAGCCAAGATGCATTGGTTCTGAAGCTGATGCACCGAGTTTCTCCACGCAGTCGAGGGGGTGCATCAATCGTCTCTCACTGCATTGATGCAGTGGTTCCGAGATGTTGGTTCTGGAGGTGATGTACTGGTTCCGAGTCTGATGCACCGGTTCTGTTACTGCAACAGCGGCGATGTGTTGATTCTGCTTCATGCAGCAGACAAAGAGTTGGTTCCAGTGGAGCAACCACCTGGATCCACTTCCAATGAACCAGGCACAGGAGCAGGAAGTGAGACTTTGATATCCCTCAGTCTCCAAATAGGCAGCAAGCCAGCATGCCCTTGGATATCACTCTGGGTTCAAGCAAGAGTCCAGTTCTTCCTCAGAAGTGGCAGAGAGTAACAGGCAGCAGGGCAGCACATCAGAAAAGCAGTTGTTCCAGAGTAGTAGTCCAACAGAGTGGCAGTCCTTGTAGCAGCACAGCAGTCCTTCTACCTTGCAGAGTTTCTTTACAGGTCCAGACGTGTCTGATTTGTTGGGGTCAGAGACCCAGTACTTATATCCAGTTGTGGCTTTGAAGTGGAGGTGACTTCAAAGAGGGGCTTTGAAGTGCACAGAGGTTCTCCCTTCCCAGCCTTGGCTCCAGACTCGCTGAAGGGGGGTATGCAACGCTTTGTGTTGGGACAGGATACTGCCCATTTAGGAGTAAGTGTCAGTTCCTTCCTCCCATCCTGCCCATGATGATCCTTCAAGATGCAGATGGCCACTCAGTCACACCTAACCTTCCTTTGTATGTGGCTGTCTAAAGGGAATGTACAAAGTTCAGCTGTCACCCACCCCAGATGTGTATTGGAGACTGGCTGCAGGCACACAGAGCTTTAAGAGCAGAGAAATGCCATCTTTCTAAAAGCGGCACTTCTAAAATAGTAATTTTAAATCCAACTTTACCAGCTAAGAGAAGGTATCATTGCCATTCCAATGATATTAAACATGACAGAGGAACTCTTTCTCAATCAGGAATTACAAATTAAAAGTGTTTTAAGGAATGCCCAATGTTAACCTATGAGAAGGGTAGGCCTCACAGCAGTGAAAAACGAAATCAGGTGTTTTTCACTACCAGGACATGTAAAATGTGAAATTACATGTCCTGTAAGCAAAGAGGGTATGAAGTTCCTCAGGGTCTGAGTAAAAGAATGTGGGAGTGTAGGTGAAGATGACACCCAGGATTGGTCGTCTCACCTGAAGTAGAAAACAAGGGGGGAATTCCCTGTCGGAACTAGGGCTCTCACACACCTAGCAAGCTAGGTGTCATGCTTCATCATATGAGCCTGCCCCTCGTCCGGTAGGCGGTGCAATACCTGACGGGCACCCAGTACGGGGCTCTTTGGCGGGGATCTTTTGTTCCTGCCGTTGGGTGCAGTGGGGGTGAGGGGCCTAGTGTGTGTGTAGATGTGCAGTGCGTAGATTAAAACAGGTCAGTTAGTCCTAGTATTGTTTTATTCTGGGAGGTAAACTGCCTGAGTAAAAACAGGGAGAGTGGAAATGAACTAGCTGAAAGATTTCTAGCTATATATGCTCTACTCTCTACTGGTCAACATGTTTCATGCTCTTTGCGTCAGAAGGATCAAGGCATTTCATCAGGACCAAAAATAACTATCTACACGACATGATAAGTGAAAAACCTACATACCATGTAATCAAGTAGGTGCCCCAAGATGCTGACTAGGATTGCCTGCAACGGAGTCCGGCGGTCAAAATGGACACCAATGTGTGGCCCACACTCGTTGAGCGCTCGTACCCTGACCTACCCTGCCACCGGAACCATGTCCTACCTTTTACTTACATCACATCCTTCCCTATGGGCTACCTAAGGCCTACTTTAGAGGTGACGTATATATAATAAAAGGGGAGTTTAAGGCTTGGCAATGGGTTTTAAATGCCAGGTAGGCATGGCAGTGTAAACTGCACACACAAGCTCTGCAGTGGCAGGCCTGACACATGTTTAAAGGGCTACTTGTGTGGGTGGCACAATCAGTGCTGCAGGCCCACTAGCAGCATTTAATTTACAGGCCCTGGGCACAGGTAGAGCACTCTACTAAGGACATAGAGATAAATTAAATATACCAATTGTGGATAAGTCATTAAACCATGCTTAGAAGAGAAGTACATGCACATTAGCACTGATTAGCATTGGTAAAGTGCTCAGATTTCTAAGGCCAACAAAAAGAATACAGAGTGACTCCATGGGCTAGTTAGCTGGCCTCCTGATCAGTGCCTCAAGGGCAGAAAGGCTCCCTCCATCTTGAACTGAATCCTGGACCCTGCCTAAGGAAGTCCTGACCCTCAAAGTGGTGCCCATCTAGTCATGGACCCTTGTAAGTGGTCCCAAAGGTGCCTTAACAGCCAATATCCAAAACATGAGATTTAAAAGCTTTTGGGCTAATAAGTGCCCTGAGAACCAAGAAAAGACCAGGACCAAACTGCACATCGATCTGCCCAAGGTGCATCACCGATTGGCCTGACTTCACAGGAGCTCTTGTTACATTCTTCTCTGCAGCAAACCCTGTTCAGCAGCCCCTCTTAGAAGAGGTGGCTAGCCTCGTGGAGCTCTCATCGGCTACAGCCTGCAGCTTTGTCCTACTGGAGATTTTCGACTTCCATAAAAGAGACTAAGTCAGAAAATATAATTCTTCACTATGACCTCATCCAGCTGCTCCCTGACGATGATGCCTCCTCCTCAGACACTGACCTGCGGCCTTGTCCCACTGAACTTTACCTTCTCAGGAAACTTTTTGCTGAAATGTCTTCTTAGTCGGAAGGTAAGTGCAGACCGGGCCCAATCCACTTCTTGTATCCGACCCGCACTCCATCGTGGTCAGCCATATCTTTCAACTTTGCCCCGATCTCTTTCGACTAGATGTTTGCAGTTGGCACTTTGATCTTTTAGGCACTAGATTCCACTTTAAACTTTAAAAAAAAATCATAATTCCGGTACTACTGATTGAAGGTTTGTCATTTTGGTGGCAAATAATTTATTAAAATGTACTCTATTTTTCCAAATTGGTGTGGGATATTTCTTGTTTTGTGTTTTCACTTTATTACTGTCTGCGTGCTGCATAAATACTTTATATATGGCATCTAAGTTAAGCCTGACTGCTTTTGTGCCAAGCTACCAGAGGGTTAAGCACAGGTTAATTTAGTGACTTTTGTGGTCCCTGCTCACAGGGGTTGTGGCGGCTGTTGCTTTAGCAAAGTTAACAACCTACTCAACCAACATCCCAGTTTCTCCCATATAGCAATCGAAGCTGCTCTTGAATGACAACTTAGGGGCAAGAAGACCAAAACACTTTTCTATTCGCCCAGTATGGATGTGATAGCCTATAAAATCTGCAGAACATGCTCCATTTGTGAGCTGGGTACTTTTGGTGGCCAGACAGGATATCCGCTACTACCGCTGCATGATGTAGGGGTACCATGTCAGAGGATAGGGATGTATGTTATTAGTCACTTGGATCATTCTATGACTTTGTCTAAGAGGAATATAAATATTGTGGTGGAGCATGGCTACAGGCACCCCAAGATGGTGCCTTCAGAAGGAGAACCACCTCGATAGAAGCCTGTGATTTGCTTGGGATCTTTGCATGAGTAAAGAAGTTCTTTCAGATCAGGGAACTAAATTGAGGAATGTTTACATGAATCATAGCTTCTCCACCTCTTGCCACCTCCAGAATGATGGATTAGTGGAGTGCTGCAATAAGACATTCAAGAGCATTACGGATAATTTAGAATGCCCAATGAGGTAGATTATGGCCTCTTTCCACGCCTGTTCAGGGAGATGCTACAGAAGGGTGTTGGGTTTAGCTCCTTCACCTTGCCTTTAGGATTTTCTGCCTGGGTTTCCCTCACCTTTGTCAAGGAGAATAGGGAAGGCAACTGGAGCACTCTGACTGGTAATTTGATGACTATGTGATGCGACTTTGAAAAGAAAGTGGCCCAGAAGTACAAAGAAAAACAGAGTCTTCAAGTCACAAGCTCATCAAGGGAAGGCATGATCAAACGTTCACTATGAGCAGGTACTGAATGGACCAGAAGATACTCATCACAGAGCCCATAAAGCCAGGTACTTTAGGGGATAGGTGAACTAGTCACTACACTGTCTTGAAAAACATCAATAATGTTGCAATGGTACCATTAGGGAAGTGAATTGCCTGTTCGATGTGGACGGGTTCAACTTAAAAGGTCTCTCCTCCTTTCTAGTAGGCAGGTCCCTTCTACAGAGCCTCCCATACCGTTGTTTGAAGACAGATTCAGCTCTACAACCCCTAGGTGGAGCTTGCAGTGCTCATTATCATTGCAGATAACAATGAGTACTGGAATAATTTGTGTGAATCAACCATAAAATAAATTCAACAAAATTCTATCTATAAGTTATTCTTATAACTAATTTTCTTATAAAGCTCTTACAAAGAGTTTAAAAACATTCCATCAAAAGTTGATCTCTAATGTTTCCACCTGGACCAGAAGGCAACCTGTACGGACACAACCGATTACTGATTAATAGAAGCTGGATGAAGCAGTCTCTCCAGCGCCATAATTTATGGAGATACTGTTTGTTATCTCACTAACTATTTTCTTGGAAACAATATGACGGTTCTTTCAATCGTATCAATGGAGATGTCCTTTATTAATTTAAACTAAGACATATATGTCCAGATATCTAGAAATCCATGATTTATGAAGAGATACATTGAAATGGATTTGTAGACCCTGGAGAAGTGATAGAACACCACGAAACAGGTGTTGGCTGGCTATGGTTTTAAGAAAAAGAATGTATCAATGATGATACCCGGAAATAAAAAGAAACGTTGATCATTGATCAAACATTGATCATTGGCAGTGTTATCAATAGTCAGCAAACAAAGTTGGACTTTATGGAATATGACTTATCAAACACTTTGAGGCAAATAAATTGTAGTGTGATTTTTAACAACGAGCTGTGATATGCAAAAACAATTGGAAACATAGAAGATCAACCTTTGATGGCCTGTTTATAAAATGTTTTTGAAAACTTTATATGAAAATACATTATAAGCATAAGACATTCAGATTTGAATTTTGTTGAAATTATTTTGTAATTTTTCATCACAAATTATATTAGTACAAGTAACATAGGAACCAGCTGGGTTACTGGTTAAGTGGGTAGCAGCAGCGCAGAGTCCGAAAATGTTGATTAACTCATATTGCTAACATGTTGATGACAATGAGAAGGAGAGGGAGTTTCCTGCTGACATGTTGAAGGAGCTATGCAAGATGGATCTGTGTATGGAGTTCTCTTTTTCTTCCACCTAGCATACAAGCAACAGAGTTTAAATCCATACTAGCATGCTTTGTTTAACAGGTTACAAGAATCCGGATCTAACTCTTTGGTGCAAGCACATCGTTGGCAAATGAGGCAACATGCTTGTAACTTCAAAGACATATCAAATATTGGAGAAGATCTAAGAATATCTTAAGGTGGAGGCAATCCATGTTTTGTGTCAGTGGGTAAGCAAGTCCTTTCAGAGCTGCTGAGCAAGCAGAGTGCTGCTAATAGCAATATAAGTGTTCATGGGCCTCTACTTCTTTGGTGAAAACAATTAATGAGCTTCTACAAAGTGATGTGCACTTTCTCGGTGTTGATGATCTCATCAAGAAAGTTAGGTGCTGCACACTTTTGGGCACTTCTGACTTGACCATCAGGTACCTAGAGATTGCTTTGACTCCTTTTTAAGACGATGACAGAATTCTCCACCCAATAAGGGTTGTTTCAGTTTTGGAGAGCACCTTTTCAACAAAACAAAAGATAATTAATCATATGCTGCATGGTATGGATGCATTTTATGTAGCCTATGTACATAACATAGCTGTGTGCAGTGAGTCTTGGACAGATCAAATGGTTCACCTCAAGATTGTGTTGCTGACAATGAAAAAGAGAAGCTCACATTCAAGACAACGATATGTCATACTGGGCACAGATAGGTAGTCTACCTTGGTCACCAAAAGAGTGGTGAAAAGTGGGGCCACTAAGTGCTTGAATACATGAAGACTGATTTCCTGGGATCCAAAGTACCCAGATCCATGTGCAAACATTCTTGGATCTCACTGGGTAACACAGAAACGTCATTAAAAATTCGAAATTGCTCTGGGTGATCATGTCTTTACAGGGTCTTGGACTTTACTGTTGAAAATAAACCCAGAGCTTCCACAGAGAATGTTTATGGTCTTTCGAGCCGATTCCGTTCAACTGATTGAATGAACAAGACTCTCCCAGTGGTGAGTAGTTTCTTGGTTCAGTGTAATTGAGAAGTGGTATGTCGAAAGGATATCTTTAATTTACAACCTGTGGATCTGTGCCATCCTAGCCATTAATTTTATGTTGGTGCCCAATAGTTTGACTGTCTTTGGGTTACCTGATGCTTTTCATTATGAGGAACCCCTCAAACCTGAAACATGTGCTATTAAGGTACAGGTTTTTAGTGTTCTATTTTACGGGAGATGCTCATATTACCCCGCCTGCCTGCCTTCCCAAGGGGTACTTCCAATTGGCCATCTTTGAAAAATCCCTGACTGGCGGCTGCATAGGTAGATGTTTTGGGGCCTGTAGCTGCACACATCGGTGCTGCCTATTTTACTTCTGAGATTTGGCAGGACAAGGAAACCTTTGTGTTTATCCTTTTGCTTTTTCAGATTTTTGTCAGCTTTATAAGTGTAACTCTTGTATAACCAGATTTTGGTAATTGGCTATTGTGTGTACACAAATCCTTTGTCAGCACTATCCGTGCACCTCTTGATAAGGATACCTACAGCTATTCATGAACATATTCAAGAGGGAGGATGAAGGCCAAAATTAATTCCTCACATCCTTTTCCTCTGCTGTTCTTTATTTGGAAGGCTAGCCCATCAGCAAATGCCCCTGGAAGATGTACTTGGTTGTCTACACATGAGAATCGACAACTGCATTGCATTCTGGGACAAAAACTTATCAAGCTCCTTTCAAGTCTAAGAAAAACTGTGGCCCAACCTGAATTGCTGGATACCTTGAATGTGGTGGGTACATGACATGTTCTTCTCATGTCCAACAGCCTGAACTTGGATATATAGTCTGGGACGCCTATCCTGCTTTTTGTTTATCTTTGGACATGGACGTACACTGATTCTATTGCTCTTGGTGTATACAGAATGAGGAGTTAAGTGCTCCTATTTCCTCCTGACTAGGAACATGGATGAAGGCTTACACTGAAGATTCGCTTGCCTGCTCTGATGCTTCTGCAGAGCTTGCCTCCTACATGGAAGTCCTCAGCAGCCAACCAAGAGTTGAGAGATTGAGGCACAAAAATGTGAAGCCCTCAATACCTCTCTCAAGAGAGGTACTGCTACAAGAACACATTCCCAGAGTGATCTCTCTGACTGGTGAGCACACTCCCTCGCTGGGCCACACTTTGTCATTTTGATCTTCGTTTGACCTTGCTGCTTTTATCGTGATCCGGCACTGAGATAGCTTACCAGCTAGCCAGAATGAGAGATCAAGTTGTGTGCCTTTGGTCTTACAATGATTCTTGCATTTCAGCCATTATCAAGGCTTGTCTCTTCCTTATTGTGGAGCTGTTGGACCAAAGCCTCTAAATGTCCCCAGTAATGAGATATCCCCATCTTGGGCAACTGTCACCATAAACTCTAAATGTAGGAGATAGGGTTGCTTTAGTTACAAAATGCCTTTTCCAAAATCTAGGACGTCGTCATGCTCCCTGTCAGTTACCAGATATACTGTCTGCCATTTCCCTTTGACTTTGCTTTTGATTTCTATTTGCAGATACTCATCCCTTGGGTTGTGAACAGTAAATGTTACTGATTTGTAACACCTACCTCCGTCTAGGAGACATTATGTTTACGTCTCCTGATCTTTACTCATGGATGTATTCAGCAATTATTGTTAAGCGACTGAAATAGTTTTATACTACTTTTATCTACTGCTGCAGACTTACTGCATAGAGGGCCCATGTTTGCCTTTGGAGTAGAGCTATACGTGGGACAGAAGGCATGTGCATCGTGAAATGGAACGTGACCAAAGTGAACCCTTTGGAGGGTTTTACAAATCTTAATAATAGCGACGATTATACCAAAATTATATGTCAGTTGGATTGCTCATGACAGAGAGAAATGATTTAGGGATTGACTACTTAGACCAGAATGCATTATGGATAATTCCATTTGGCTGGCCTATCAAAAGCATCATTGGTATAAAACAATTTCAGTCGCTTAACAATAATTGTTGATTACACCCATGAGTAAGGTCAGGAGACCGAAATGCGCTGGGAAGGCACTCTTTGTCTCATGTTCCGGCTGAAATAAAATAAATTGGAGCCTACAGTTGAGTGAGTCTCTTTTCTCTTTGGGCATTGGAGAACTGCTGTCTATATATATAGATATATATACATAAAAGATAAGCTGTCAGATAAGCTCCCTAACTATACACTTTTGGAATATGCATCTTTAGCACAGAGCACTTTATTTAGTTGACACTAATGGTTCAAACGTATAACCAACAGCACTGAGACTCTTTTCGTGTAGATTTATTATATTTTATTGGTATAACCGGGCGAAGAATTTTTGAAGGTGGGGTTACGTTCCTTGGTAAAAACACACTTTACAGTACTTTTTGCACAAATGGAGCAGGTAAATGCATGCAACGTATCATCTTTAACCAAAGTTTTAATCAATCTGACATTGACCCAAGAACAACAACTAAGCTCACTATAGGCTCAATTATGTAACTTCAATATAGCAATTGCGGGATAGTTTTTAGAGTATATTTATAAAGTTAAACTTAATTAATTTTAATGATATTTTAATCCTAACAATCGCTTTATTTCAATTTTTGAATATATTTCTGGTCAATACTGAAGCTAATAATAGCCATTTTTTACCTTGACATGCATTTTACTTTGTACTATTTACCAATATGGTCTTTAAACAATATATGTGCCTATCAAATGCAAAGTACAACACAGTGAGGAAGTATTTAAACTAAGTAGGATATTTAAATGTATATATCTTTTAACCACATACCCACAATTATTCTCCTATGAATTGCTCTTACCCGTTTTCCTTTACACGAAAAGAAGTGTTTTCTGAAAAAGCAGTAGTCTGTTGTTAGTTACCAATGTGTAGTATCCTCAGGTCATGTCATTCTGTTCCCTCTACCTAGCTGCTCAGCCAGTGTGAGTGTTCCGGTCAGAATGTCAGTGTGAGTGGAATGCTTGGGTGCCTGGTGTGTGTGAGACAGTTGAGAAGATGGGCTGAGCAGCTAGGAGGCTGCTCCTGGTGGGGCCTGTTCCAGCTTATTGCAACTACTGAATAAACTACATCTACTACAACTCGGCTACGTCTACTTTGTATGCTGTACACGTGGGGCCAGCCCACTACATATTTATGGCGACGATTTGGAGCTCATCTCACGCAAAAAGTAGTTGGAAGCAAAATAAGGATTTGGATTGCAGCTGGACTACGTGTAGGAAAGAACCTACAACATCTACAACAAAAAAAAAAGAAACAAGTAACTAGTAATTCAAGGAAAAGAAAAGGAACCAGTCAAGCAAGAAACATGTCAAGCACGCCTCGCTGCCCCACCAGTGTCCATTACACCGGACAGCCCCAGCCAAGGCGTGCTATGCTCTTCTACTCCACTACTGACGAACTACAGGGTAACGAAAATTGTGTTTATTTTCTGGCTCAATACAACCTGCAAGTGTGTACTAGTTTGTTCAGATACTCAGTGACTCTGCACTAGTGAGCTCAAGAGCATCTATCTGCAGCCGTTGGTCTTTAAAGAAACTGGATTTGTGTGCTGTGTCAGGCTTATTAATTATCAAGATCCTGCGTGTGTGAACCAGATGACTTTTGTCAAGACACACTTGGTATTTTGGATTGGAAGCAAACGACTGCAAATGGGTAATTACGATGTTTGGATTGACAACCGCCTGGTCCCTGCGTTGTGTTATGGATGACTAATTATGCCTAACCAGCATCAGTTTGCACTTTAATGCAAAAGTGTATTTCACTTGTGTGAAGTCGGTCTTCACATTGTTCCCGCAATGAGTGATGTGCTGTGAGGTAATTTTGATTTTTCCCCAAAAAATCTGTATTTTTGTCAATTGAGGCCCCCGCTTTTTAGTAATGGCAGTTAAGTTTAAAAACTGTGGCACGAGTCGCGGGGAGCGCGCGCTCTCCTACCTGCATTGTTTCTGTCGCGCAGAGACTTTCCCTCGAGGTCTTCATTGCAAGGTCTTCGTTGCTGTGGCAATCTGGAACACTGCTGAGGATCGTTTTCCTGCAGGAACGTGCCGAGAGCCATCCGGCACGACGTCCATAGCGTGCTGCCATTTTGTGTTTGGAAGCCCCTATGAATCCCCGGAGCTGCGTAGTGTTATGTTGTTGACCGGAGCTTTCAGCGCGTTATCGGCCAACCACGTTTTGTGTTGGTTAATAAAGTTATTTGAAGATTTCATTGTGAGGGAAACTGTTCATTGTGAAAGGCATCGTCACTCCATCCTGATCTTAACCTCAGGTACTCTTTCTTCTTTGCTGTGGGCCAATGTTGAAGTGATGTTCGGCTTGCTATTTGGCACCTCAGTGATGTCTTCAAATATCATGAGGATTGAGGAGACATTCGTTACGCTGCTCTTCGTGGTGAGCCATGGTGACGTTTGGCATCTCAGTAAAGCAGTGTGCACCTCAAATGTGGAGGTCAGATGATTTGGGGCAAAGATTGGTTCAGTCCCATGCAACGTCATATGTACATTTGGGTGCCAGCCCCAATCATTGTTTTTTTTTCACTGGGGTTTTAGTCCCACAGTGTCCCTCACATGAGGGGTGGCGTATGGTGTTTTCGCCACAGTCTCCTCACGTGAGGTGTACTTCCTGGGTGTTGTTCCACTCATTGTATTCTAGTCTGGGTTAAGTTTACCCTTTTCTTCTGTCGTGTGTTTTGCTCACTTGTGTATGTGAGCTCTTATTACGCTATCTGTTTTGTTTCAATTACTATGAAATTAAGAGGATGGGTATTGTGCATGTGCATTTCTATTTCTCAATTCTTCTTTCTTTCTTCGTGCTTCCGTTTTCCCTCTTGTGATGTCATTCTTTGCATCCCTGGGCTTACGGACTATTTACATCTCTTGTACATTTCTGTGTATAGTTGTTTTCAATTTAGTTTGGTTCTTTTTATTGTTCAGTATAAAAGGGATAGGATATGCAGTATCCTCAGGTCATGTCATTCTGTTCCCTCTACCTAGCTGCTCAGCCAGTGTGAGTGTTCCGGTCAGAATGTCAGTGTGAGTGGAATGCTTGGGTGCCTGGTGTGTGTGAGACAGTTGAGAAGATGGGCTGAGCAGCTAGGAGGCTGCTCCTGGTGGGGCTTGTTCCAGCTTATTGCAACTACTGAATAAACTACATCTACTACAACTCGGCTACGTCTACTTTGTATGCTGTACACGTGGGGCCAGCCCACTACACATTGTCAATGTATCTTAATCACGTGGTGAAAATTTAAAAGGATTTGTTTGACTATGCAGCGCGTATGTGAGCAAGGCCATTGTTTGTGGCCGAAACGCGTCATGGACATATGTGAATAAACTAAACAAACTTTGCACTGAAGAATTTTGGAGTCTGTGCCCGGTTCTTGACTGGCGTCTTAGCTATGGGATTCGGCTATGATATAAATATATATATATATATATATATATAACTAATCCTGGCAATATCCTTAGACAGGCACCGACTCCGTGAGAATTTTGGCACAGAGATTTTTTATTTCCAACAAGAACCCAGACGCGTTTCGACGGCAAGCCGCCTTGATCACTACACTACATATATATATTGCTTTCACCACCCTTCCACGGGAAAGAACAGAGAGCGAACCCAACTTCAGTGCTCAGTCAGTGTCTTTATTGAAAGCCTTCAATCCACCACGACCGCCATGACGCGTTTCGGCCTAAACGGCCTTGATCACATGATCACATATATATATACACACACACATATATCAACATGTTGATCTGTTTTTAAAAAAAATATTCTATTCATGATATTTCTAAAATTATATTTTGGTAGGTTTTATCCAAAGTATGTTAATTAGACCCATATTTATCATAGTGTTGCATCGCCCTTGTGGCACGCAAGGTAGCACAAGGGCAACGCAACACTAAAGTCCGATTTATCAAGCCATGCAAGGCCATCTTGGATGGCCCTGCATGGCTTCATAAATGTGGAGTAACTCGAGGCAGCTCAAATCACTGCCTTGAGTTAATCTGCCCCAGGGAGGCATTCGGTGGGTGGAGCATGGGTGTTCCCACACATCCACCCATGGATTTTGGTGCATTCCCAGATTTACCATTAGTGGTAGACCTGGGAATGTGTAAAAAATGCTACGCATCGCCAGGGGAGGCGTAACGAGGATAAATATCATTATTTCTCCTTATTTTTTCCTCTTTCTATGTGTGTAGCACACATAGAAAGAGGAAAATGCCTCTCAGGATTGTTTTTGCGCAGGCGGTTTTCCCTTCCTGCATAGAAAACCCCCTGCTTACAACGCAGACACCCTTGCACCCTGGTGCAAGGGTACTTGTATT
This sequence comes from Calotriton arnoldi, assembly GCA_963921515.1. Lineage (NCBI taxonomy): Eukaryota > Metazoa > Chordata > Amphibia > Caudata > Salamandridae > Calotriton > Calotriton arnoldi. Next base: position 412,675 of record CAWUFW010001724.1, read on the forward strand.
GGCACAAGGCAGCCAGCAGTGCCCAGAGCAAGGAAAGTACAGGCGTGCGCCATATAATGTTAAATATGGCTCATTCCTGCCTTTTCCGTTCCAGGCAGATCAGCAATGTGTTTTGATAGAAAGTATGATAAATATGCCCCTCAATGTTTTTGTGCACCATGTTTTTGACTCGATCTTCTGGTAAGTTGATATTGTTATTGCCAATATAATATCGCTGAGAAATGAGGTTGCTTGTTGACTGATATGTTAACACTGGTCAAGCAACAGCCGCAATCTCTATCAGTTGGACATGTACTGTTAACTTTTACATGTCAAGGTAGTTAAAAACTCCTAAGTTCATTTTCACTACTGCAAGGCCTACCTTTCCCATAGGATGACACTGGGTTACCATGAGAAAATGAGTTGTTAGTTGAGAGGGGTGTTAACCCTGTTCAAGCAACAGCCACATTCCCTATCAGGGTGAACCACAAAAGCCACTAAATTAACCTGTGCTTAACCCTCTGGTAGCTAGGCACAAAGTAGTCAGGCTTAACTTAGAGGCAATGTGTAAAGTATTTATGTAGCACTCAAACAGTAATAAAGTGAAAACACAACACAAGAAATATCCCACACCAATTTAGAAAAACAGAGTAAATTTACAAAATTATTTCACACCAAAAAACAAAAATCCAATCAGTAGAACCGGAGTTATGAATTGTTTTTTAATTTAAAGTAAAAACTAGCACCTAAAAGATCAAAGCGCCAACTGTGGACGTCTAGTTTCCTGAGACCGGGTCAAAGTTGAAAAAGATAGCCGACCGCAATGGAGAGTGGGTTGGATACAAGAAGTGGATCAGGCCTGGACGGTGCTTACCTTCTGAGAAGGTTCTGAGAAGGTAATGTTCAGCGGGATCAGGCTGCAGGTGCTGTCTGAGGAGAGAGCGTGATTGGCGGGGTGCTGCTGAATGAAGTTATTGTGAAGATTTCTACGTTCAGACTTAGTGTCTTTTTTGGAAGTCGAAAATCTCCAGCGGGATGAGACAGGAGGCTGTAGCCGGCTATAGTTTCACAGTGCTGGATACCCCTTTTGTGAAGGACCGCAGACCAGTATTTGCAGCTGCTGTGAAGAAGATAGAGAGAGCTGCTGCAGAGTGAGGCCGACTGCTGATGCACCTTGGGGGGATAGAAGAGCAGGTTGGTGACTGTCTTCTCTCAGTTCTCAGTGCAGTTTTTAGACATAAGAAATTCTATACCCTAAGTTTTGGATTTTGACTATCTGGGCACCTTTAAAACCACAACCAAGGGTCCAGGACTGGGGGGGGCACCACTTGGAGGCTTAGGACTCACTCTGGCTGAGTCCAGGTGTGGATTCAAGATGGTCAGAGCCTTTTCTGTCCCTGAGGCTGTGATGAGGAGGCCAGCTAACTAACCCTTGGAAACACTCTGGTAGTCCTGGGTTGAAGTGACAAAACAGGGTTCAATTCAAATTAGACACGACTTTTATGTAACGAGCGATGCGAGCAATCTTAATGGACAAACGTGGGGTCCAGGCTGGGTCCTCCTCTCGAGATAAAATTGAAATAAGATTGGCAAATGGTGCATTTTAAAGCAAATTCATTTAGTGATAAGGCCAGGCTTATAAACCAGTTGGAACATTTAGTCTTGAAATATTAAACACATAAAAACTGCCCCATATCTTACTGTATTAATATGTACAACAGTTATAGTAATGTGCACATTGTACAGCGCTGCGACATCAGCCCTTTAAAATGGGTGCTTGCTCAGTGTCTTGCACTGTATGCAGCATCAACTTTGGAAGAAAATGCTCTAACCAGGCTTTGGGAAAGCACCCAGACCTGCACATGACGGCCCTCTAGGTGCCCCCAAAGTCACTTTCTGCCAGTCTTCTCATGGCGCGTTAACCGCCATGAAACGGGGGCGGAAACTGACATTGTAATGCCTACGGCGGTGCCTGAGCAGGCACCGCCACCATTGTAGGCATTACAGACCGACCGACGGTCGTCGGATTAGTGTCAGACAGTCTTTCCACCCCAACCATCCACCCGCCCTCCTAATGTGCCGGGCAGTATTGCATGGTCCGATGGAGCTGGGACTGCCACCGACGGGCTGATGGTAGCGGTCCTACCGCCATCGTAATCAGCCCCTAAATCACTAACATCGCCTTAATGTTTTTAGCATTTACTGTTTGTAAATCAATCCATGGTTTTTGGCATTAATGTTAAGGGCAGTCATCAAATCACACGTGCTTGCATCCACTCCTACGTGTGACGAATGGGAAAGGGTGGAATCTATGCATGTGAATGACGGACAGCTGCCATCACACAGGGATGGAGACTCCAGCGCCCAAAACAGTGACGCTCAGGGTTGCTGAAAGCTTCACTATCCTATAGTGGATACTACCATAGACTACAATGACAACGAAGGACTTTAGAATGGTAAGCCCAGCATCGTGCGTCACAGTTCTGAAAGTTGATTTACTGCCTGGCTTCTGTCTCCTTCTTCAGATTGCGGTGGAGCAGGCAGCCTGGGACAGACACCCCACACTTAAATACATTGATTTGTTTAGGAATGCGATTGTATTTCTAAATAAATCAATCTATTTAATGTTTGTGCAGGAATGTGTAGGAATTTCAGTGGGGTGCAGCTCTAATGGAGAAACTGCCTCTGATAAAAGGGGTGTTTAAGGCTTAGCAAGGGGCTTATATTGTCAAGTCGAATTGGCAGTTTAAGACTGCCTTCAGGCTGCAATCGCAGGCCTGAGACATGCTTTGTGGGGCTACTTGAGTGGGTGGCACAATAAGTGCTGCAAGTCCATTAGTAGCATGTAATTTACAGGCCCTGGGTGTATAGTATACCACTCTACCTGGGGAAACGGTTGAAACACTGCAGCCTCAGCCACGCATGCTCGATCAGCGCAATCGCAACCACATTTGCCTTAACCACACATATGCCTTAACCATGCATATGCGTGGTTAAGTTAGTGCGCCGTATGGCTGCTGGAATGGGCGGACCCAGGATCAGGACGGATCGGGAGAGGACGGTGTGAGGTAACTGGGGCTGGGGCCGGTATAAGTGGTGCAACCATGACAGGAGCATATTGCTCTTCTGTAGCAGATCTGTTAGGGTACCTTTGACTGTGGTATATGATCCTGCAGGAGGAGCTCTAACTTGGACATCTCTGACTGTTATAGATGGTCCCTTGTAACCGGTGTGACATGTGTTGTTGTTGCTCACCTTTAATCCCCTACAGGCCTGGACCACGTGTCCCCCTTCCCGACCTTTTACAGATGATAACTCTCTGTTGTGTTTATAAATCTTATTTGAACCTATGAACTGTATATAAATATATTGTTGGACAGGCCAGAATAGACTGATTTTGGTTATCAGTTATATGAATTACAGTAATGTTTTATTTTTGACGCCTTTTGGATTCTTTCCTTTCCTTATCTCTCACTTCACACCCGAGCACCCCTCCTATGCACTTTTCCATTGAAGCAACCCCCCTTTCCTTAAAGTTATATGCATGGTAGAGTGTCTACCAGTTGTTGATAATAAGTTTATGAATAATAAATATATGTCTTTTTAAGAAAAGAATCAGGCTGTTGCACATCAAAGGATTCTTTATTTCTTTCTTTTGGATGCAATCTATCTTGTGCTAACTGTATGCATGCACTCATTCATTTTTGAAGTAACAATTATTTCAGAAAGTGGTTGTTTTTTGTAAAAAGATAGGTCCAGGACCATTGTTTTCTATACCAATTGATACCCAGGTCCAAGGATTTGGTTGGGTCACCCCATTTTCTATAATGGCCACCTTTAATCTGTGGCCAGAGATATGGTAGCCACTGGGACTGAAGGTCTCATGGCCACTGTTCCTGGCATTGACGACATAGCAGTTACACAACTGGGGTGGCAGCTTTGGTGGGAAGAAGGCAACATCCAAAATCAATATCTGATTGACAGGTGATCATCACTGTGCGTCATGTGTACCTATATAACTCATATCCAGACACACATTTACTATTGAGAACTGATTTCACTGAGGCAACAGCCCTTCATGCCCCATCATATTGCCTCATTGTATCTCTGTATGTGACACCCACAAGTTCGACGAAAATATGCTTATAGAAGTTCATGTAAGTGTTATTATGTGGTTTTTGGGTAGCATGACATTTAAGTGTGGGAATGTTCTGCTTGCATTTAGCTGTGTAGCATGTGTAACTGGTGTTGAGTAAGCTCAAACCCTGAACCGTGAGAATGATTTCAGATACATCCGTGTTTGAACCAATTCATTGTCAGTTCCTTTTAGTTTACTCCTCTAATTGTATTCTGCTTACATGAATGCTAAAATATAAACTATCATGCATTTGGTTGAGCAAACTTTTTCCTCTTTACCACTATTTTTCTCTGCTGCATATCTAGTCCTTCTGGCATCCCGCAACATTTTAGGCACCTATTCCTCAGCATTCCCGCTACTCTAGAGCACCCTGCCCATACATTGAAATTGGCATCAAATCCTTATGCATGTTTTATTTTTCTGCATGGCTCTTGCTGATATGTTTTTAGGTTTGTCTCTTATTTGAGTCACATGCATACAGTCCACCTATCTAGCTGTGAGGAGCCTCCGAAATACACACCTCTGCTAACATCCTTAATGCCGATCACCTCAGTCGACTTTAGGACATTCCGTCTATGGCTTTGAACTGCATGGCTCAACATCTTAGTGGCTTTAGTCCCTGGATTATGCAGTGGCCTGCAGAAGAGCTATGGATTTAAAGGTAAGATTCTGGAAGCCGTGTACATTCAAAATGGAATCCTCCTTCTTCATCGTAGGCCCAGATAATGCTTTGGGGTCAAAATTTAGTTCAGAAGAGTGTCCAGGAGACGTATTGAGTCCAAAAAGGCTTCCAAATTTATTTTTAACATACTCACTGGCTAATAACTCTCATGCAGCAAAGGGGCATATTCTCAAGGACTCATCGCCGAGTTAGCGGCACTTTATCGCAGCCAAAGTGGCGATAAATTTATCACACCATTCACAAGCAGGTGCTAACAGCCGACATCACCAGTTTTCCTGTGATAGCAGCCGCAAAAAACATCGCCACAAATGATACCGGCAACTAACGCTAATGATATGCAGAGTAGGCGTTCCCGTGCAAAAAGCCGCGAAAACACCACTTCGCAAAATTCTCAACGACCAGCCAGATCTGCGATAAGATTCAAAAACATGCGATAAGGCGCGTTAGCAGCAGGGATTTAACACCTGCTCTTACCTGGTGTTAAGTCGGACGACAACCTGCACCATGAAAGGGAGCCCAGCCCACAGCCACACCAGAAGAACAACAGATGCCATGGAGCTACTGATCATGCAGCTCGGAGCCCCAAGAGGGCCACAACACCCACTGTCACCACCCGCAGGCCCCCCCCAGGACTCCCCCCGGACTACCACACCGGCAGTGGGGTATGTGACGTGCTAGGCCCCTTTGATTGGCAGGGTCACATGTCCTGTGACGCCTGTGCTGGATGCGTGTGGTGTGGGTCTGAACGAGCCCTCAGGGAGTGGCCGTGGCATGCTGACGACTAGACCAGTGATCAGCAGATCACTACAGGGACGACCTGGGACATTTAGCGTTGTCCCCCCCCCTGTAAGCGTAAGCGGAGTGGACTGGCCTGGCGTATGGCAGGCCAGCGTAGGGGTGGGAACAATGAACCCGGGGCTCTGGGCGTGCTCCAGTTCTGGGCTGGACATGGAAGTAACTGATGCGTGTGTCCCTGTTGTAGTGACTACGCCACCCGGACCGCAATCGGCACTGTTGCACCTGTCACTCAAGTTCCACGACATGAGCAACATGGACGTCAGGGGGAATCTCTCACCCTACATTCAACCAGACTCACATACGTGAATGATCAAAGGCATGACACATCTGTGCGATTCTGAATGTTTAATTCACATCCATTGGAGTGTTGCACCTGGAGCAGTACAGGGCCATGCAAACCCCACTTCACATTACTGGCCCGTGGAGGGCCAGCCAGAGTCCTTCAGGGAATGACAAGTACATCGGAAGGGGAAGAGTTCAGTCCGCAGTCTGATCGCTGTGTCATTGGTAACCAAACAGGAGATGGCAGTCCATGTCGAGGTCCAAGGTGAGTGTCGTAGAGTGTATCAGCGGACAGTGGAAGGTGATGATGCAAAGGGCAGGACCAAGCAGAAACCCACCATTTTGCGGAGATGAATGCTACTGCCTCCTCCTTACCAGTAAGGTTGGTTCACCCGCATCTTCGTCCTCTGATGGCACATGTGCCTCACACGTGGGTGGTGGTGGATTGCCTGTCACACTGTGAGGCACTGAGATATCAGGGGGTGAAGATGTGGATGTAGAAGCTGCAGCAGCACTCATCTGAGCAAGACCTTGAGGCAGCAATGCCATGACGATGTGCTGCAGGGCATTGAAGGCCCCAGCCACATCCCGCTGGTGTGCAGCCATGGCAGCCATCCTGTCCGCCGCCATCTGCACCATGGTCTCCATGAGCCCCCGCATCTGTCCCAACTCCCGGCAGACATTGCTGGAGCCACTCTGACTGGACAGTTGTTCTTGTCTCAGTATCATGACTCCAGCGATGTCAGCCATGGATCACTGGAGAGCATGGAGCGGACTGTGGGTGTCCGTTAGGGACTGAAAGTGGTCCCTGATGGGAATCAGACACCCATGTATGGCATCAAGTTTGGCTGCTATGCTGTCGAACCCCACCCGCACCTGATCAGCCACCTTCTCCTGGCACTCCAACACACGGCGTTGGAAGGCCATGTGTTGTTCGTGGGGGTCCTGGGAGTAAGCCGTGGTGGTAGGTGCTTCCTGCTGTGTGGTCTGTGCAGGGGGTGGGGTTTCCTCGATGCAGCTGGGCTGCCCTGCTCCTGGGCGTGGGGTCCTGAGGGTGTCCATGAGCTGTTGGAGGGCGTCGGGGTCGATGGTGGTGTGGTCCTCTTCGTCATCAGTGAAGAGAGGTTGTGTCTGCTCTGCAGGAGGTGTTGGTTCTCCCTTTGCAATGTGAAGGGTAGATGCAGTTTAACATTGTGTTCACATGTATGTTGATGCATTGTACAAATTTACATACAGACTGCATGACAATGTACATTGTGACTGTTTGGGAGGAGCTGCCTATTTGATGCGGGACAGTGGACATTTCGACAACATCACGGATGTGTGTTTGTACTTGTACATGTTCATCCCACGTTTCCCTGCTATGCCAAATGTGATTGGCCAGTTTCTACACACAAGCGGCACCACTTGGGTCCTCTGTTCTGTTGTGAACGTGTTGCAGTTCATACCACATTGTTGTCAATGTTGATGTGCTCTGAATATTATGTGTGTGTGCTGCATTTTGGGAGAGTCGCCCCTGCAGCTCTGATGTGGCTGGCCCTTATCCCTTTCAGGCGGTGTGCCTTGACTTCTGTGCTTCTACAGTGCTGAGATGTTTGATACTTGGGTAAATTGGGCTCTTGGTGGGAGTTGGGACTGTGCGGCATGGTTTGTCCGCAGGTGTGTTGTTGAGGTCAGGGGTTGTTTGGGCAGGTGGATGTGCCAGAGTGTGACCTGCTCCTTTACGGATGTGGTCCACACTCAGCCACCTCAGTGTCGTGGCGTGCAACATGTCATGGTATATTGACTGCAGCCATGCTATTCGTCATGCAGTGTCACTTGCATTGTCAGTGTGGCTCACTGACACACCGCTTTGCTGGGTTCGGCACATGTGCATGGGTTTGTTGTGAGATTAGTGATGTGTGGGGAGCGCCCCCTCTGTGCACATTGTGGACGGGGGCCTACTTGCTGTTTCTATGTGTGCTGCAGTATGCCAAGGAGATCAGGGGCATGACCCAGAGTCATTGTGGGTGTGCAGTGTGCTATTCTTGATTGTGTATGTGTGCCATTGTGCCCATCTCCCCCCGTCCCCCCAGTCCCTGGTGGTTACTCACCCTGTTGCTGTTGTGTCCGGTCATGTTGAGCAGTGTCCGGTCCCCCAACTCCTGCCACCGTCTCCCCACTGATGACTGTGGACACCATTTCCTCCATGTCATCCAGCTCCTCCTGTGGCGCTGGACTCCCACCTCCAGTCTGCATTGCTGCCTTCTGGTTGTTGGCGAGTTTCTGCTTGGTTTTGCGCTTGACATCATTCCAGCGTCTCTTGACCTCTTCCATTGTCCTCCTCAGCACTCCAACTGCATTCACCTTATCCAGGATGGACTACCATGTTGCATTTTTGGTTGCCAATGACACAGTGGAGGTGACGAACAGTTGATGGTGTTCTACCACCTCCGTGATCAGGATCCTGTTTTCCTGCGGACTGAACTTCGTCTTCCTCTTCTTCTTGTCCTTGCCCTTCCCTGTCCCCGGGGTCCCAGGCTGGACCTCCGTGGGGCTTGTGGGGTTCTGGCCGTCCTCTGTACCTGCTCCGGCTGCCTCCATTGTGCTTCGCGTTCGGGTTTTGTTTGTGTTTTTTTTCTTCTGCTTTTATGGTGATTTTTCCCGCCTGACTGTGTGATTTGCAGGCCTGGCGCTGCTTTTCGCTGATTGTCTTATCACGATTGGGCCCATCGCAACTTTTTTCACGTTCGGCTTTGGATTTTTAACGCCGTCCCGTTGAGTTACTCGCGGTCATTTTCCATGTTCTCGCGAAACTATCGCATGTTACCGCCATGTTGGGAATAGGACGTTAACACGGTGTTATTTTCCTGCAATAGAGTGCGATGTGAGAAGTTGCGTTAAGCGAATTTGGCGATAGTTAACACACGTTCTTGAGAATATCCCCCAATATTTCTTGCTCTAATAGCTCATGAACTAATATTGATATAGAGGGACACACAAATTGTGTGGCATCGTATTGAGTTTATGCACAAACACTCTGCAGCATAAAGTGTTTCTAGTGCAAATTTTGCACCTGGAATTGCACACCAATAACAATAAGGACCTAACTCATTAAAATATATAATATGGGTTTACTCTCTCTGATTGTGAGGTCTTGCACCAGTGACGCCTCGCAAAATATTTTATTTTTGCAGTTTTTTATAGATAGAATCTGAGCACTTTACATGAGCAAAAGTTACTTGACACAAGGCCACAATAATTGTTTATTTTTTTTGCCATGGGGAGATTAAGTGATTTGCCCAGAGTCAGAGAATGTTGAGCTGTTGCGGAGACATGAACTGGGTTTCCCACTTCCAAAGTCGGCAACTCTGGCCATAATGCAGCATCCCCTCCCAGATGAAATAAATATCAAAGATGCACAGGATGACATATTTACTAGGCCTGGTTAAAAAATGAATTACACCGGAGTAATCAGAAGAATTTCAGCAATTATGCATTACTTTTGTGATGCAAAATTACGCATATAACGCAATTTCACTAGCTTGAGTGATTTGAGGCAAAAATCCCACCACAGAAGCACAGGAAATATGATCTAAGGGAAAGCGAGCGGCTGCTGGCTACTCCTCGAGCCCATATTGGACGCGAGGGTGCATTTTGCCTTAAGAAAATAGTGCTAAATACTGGATTACGCTTCTCACATAATTACAGTATAATTAAGAGTAATTTTGCTGTAATTAAGCATAACAACATTAGAGAGAATTACGCCAGTTATTCCCACCCCTTATCTTTACCTTTCGAGGTATTGTTTCTTTGTTTACATGGATTTTTTCTGCTAGTAGCCCAATGCCGAAAGGCATTAAAAAATAGAATGTTTATGTAGGATACATACTGTGTATCCGTGGTCTCAATTTGAACCAAGAATCATGGTCAAGATTCCAGTGTCTCTGAAGATTATCAGCATTTTGTGAAACGTAGATACCGTTTGATGAAAGAACAGTAGAATTGTCTCCCAGCACTGATACTATCTTCTGCTGGCATTAAGATCCTAGAAGCTTATTGATTTGTTTGTTGTCTGTAAGCTACATACACTGGACGGATCTGTTTTTATCTTTACAATACAGAATCTGATTTCACTCCATTTTCCCAAAGCTAAACAGCACTTGAGAAAAATCACTAACCCAGCGCCCTGCCAAGTATTTTTGTTTTCTTGGCAGCTTTGGCTTTTCATTTATAAATAAGGCAGAGACGCATTTAATCAAAGCTCAGTAGTTAGTGTTTCCATTCAGAAGTGGGCTTTGAAAAAGATTTCCCTCAGCTTTACTAAAAATAGTTCAGAGCAGCATCTGACTTTTCAGCGTGATCTATCAGACAAGATTTTGGGGGAGATTTACTAACTTTTCACCTAGCGTACTGCAGCAGCCGCAAATGCTGCGGTACGTGAAAAGGAGAGAGGAGGAGAACGCCCTATTTACCAAAATAAGGCACTCTCCTCCCCCCTCACTAGCTCCGGCGCTAAAATCAGCTGTCGTGCTTCACGGAGACACCTTTGCGCCAGTAGCAGCCGGCAAGGCTCGCTAGTGGGGGGGCGGGGGCGGAGTCATGTGGGGAGTGGGTCACACGGGGAGGGGGTCAATAATAAAAAAAAACATAATTTAAACCTGCCTTTCCGCCAGTCCGGGTCCCGCGTCTTCACTGCTCCTGCTCTCCTGCCTCTGACAGGAACAGGAAGCAGGCAGCCTGGCTCCCTCCCCAAAGCCAATCACAACGCTCCAGTGGAGCGTTGTGATTGGTCGGGACGCCGCCCAGCCAGGGGCTGTAGGGGATGGCGTGTTCTCCATGCAGGCTGCAATACAGCCTGCATGGAGAAGGGCAGAGTGTGCATCACTGGTTTGGGTGGCCCGAGAGGGCCAACCAAACAGTCTTTGTGCACTCAGGAGTGGGCAAACCACTCCTGCCCTGCTCCGAGAGCAGGGCAGCTCCGCCAACCCGCCCGCAATGCACAAAGAAACATAAAATGGCAATAACCAAAAGGTATTACCATTTTATGTTTTGGCTTTCTCTCACTGGGAGAAAGCAGTGGGGCGACGCTCCTCCTTCCTAGTGGAGGAGCCACCCCTGCTTTGCACCATGGTGCAAGGGTATCTCCGTGAGTCTAGCATAGGTTTTGTACTGGAAGGGTACTCTTCCAGTACAAAATACTATGCTGAGACTCACTCAAACCTTTTCCCTCTTTGTATGCGTGCTGTACAGTGCAGCACACATGCAAAGTCAGAAAAGGAAGGAGAAATGAAAGCATTTAGCTTGAGAAACCATGGGTGGTTGAAGGGAACGCCCATGCTCTACCCTTGGTACGCCCCCATGGTGCAAAGTAATGCAAAGAAGCGCTATGAGCTGCTTCACGTTACTTTTCCATTATTTCCAGTGCTAAAAAGTTTAGCGCTGGAAAGTAAATTGGGAAAAAAGATTTTGCGCCGATTTGCTTCACTTTTGTGAAGCAAACACGGCGCAAAATCTTAGTATGGATAATTCATGAGGCGTTACCGTCATTTGATTAGTGATAGATGTAACACTGTATCTCACCCTGTCGCTGTTGTGCACAGACTGCAGTCATACGTGTGTTAATGGAATGTTGCACAGAGAGTGGTGAGTCAGGTTTACAAAGAATGATCGCAAAAATCTGGTCTCAGTTTGTGAACATTGCAGCACATTAGGCCAGACTCTGACTAGTTTTCAACCAGATACAATCGAGCTGGTGTCTTTCTCTCTTCAGGATTGCTTATTCAAAGCTGACTGCTATCCAAAATTAAATAAAGAATTCCTTACTCCAGTATTCCCTTTTTTTGGTTGAATTTCATGTTTTCAGTTAGATGCTATTCTTAGTGACCCTCTCCTCGAGGGATACTCAGATCAATCTGAAAACAAGTATGCCTGGTCAGACTGCGATAATAAAAGAGGGGATTTATTCTGTTTAATAATGCGCTTTGACAAATAAACAAATGAAATACATTCTAAGACGAGGTGTCAAAATAGAGTCCCCAAAGACATAACTAGTTCATTCTGTCCTTATCGTTCAAAGAATTCTTAAAATATTCATTCTTTTCTGAGTACTGTATCAGTTCGTACAGAGTGCCTGCCTTCAATCCAAGAGACTAAAGAATAATCTTTCTCGAAGCACGTTCTTAAAAAGAATAATTTCCCCCGTTTAGGATTTAAGACTGCATTCTTACTAGGGTAGACGCTCTGGTTCTTTTGTTTTCAAATTTATAATTCAAAGTTTTGACCTTGTATTGGTGACCTTGACACTAGTATTAATTTTCCTGAACTGGTGCAGCTATATCAAGTGCCACAGAGAGGTTTTTGAAGAGAAAGTTTAGGAGCTGGTCTTAGAAGGTGCCTACATATGTAGATGAGTGACTTGTGAGCTATGAATTGTCACAAGTGGACTACACGACCATCTTCAAATCTTTTCAGAGGATCAATATATGGTTGCTTTCATTTAGTGTGCTTTGCTTAGGGTGGTGTATGAGAATGGATATCAGGTAGTTGTTGGAACAAGGAAGAGTTGTGGTTTCCGATTAGCATATGGGCAGGTTGAGGGAGAAAACTATACCTAGCAAATGGACTGCCATGTAAAATATTGTCAATTAGGCACGAGGCCTACTTTTTCTTTTTGTGAACATTACACAATCTGAAGTCTCCCATGGTGAGGAATCTATTGACATTGTTTTGGGTGAGGTGGCTAAATTGAAGAATTCATCAGTTAAGGCAATATTGTTGCTGGCCTACGATTTATGATCATGGATATCAAATCATTAGAGATAATGGTGCAGCTTGATGTAACACAATTTAAGGCAGTGTCTGGCATTTCAGCAGTCATTATATTTGTCTAAATAATGCTGGATGCTACTACTCTCACTCTTCTTTTTCCATTCCTGCTTTGCAAGCCAATTCTGTTGTCTAAAGTGAGTAATTCCTTTGTCTTGCAGAATTACCCCTTTTTGGGTGATTACCCCCTCTAACGCTGGGACACTGCTATCCAGTGCCCGGTGTATGTGCTCTGACACTTAAATAATTTCAGAATTGGTTTAAAACCTGATTGGCACATTTAACTTTCTTATAAGGCATAGCATGTTATGCAGAAATCCACCTAATGCATGGAAAGTTTAATGCCACTTTTGGACGGCAGCACCTTTTGTGCCATTCACAGCAGTGACACTGAAACATGACTCCAGGCCTTATGTCACGTTATCAGGGATGAGCACAGTTTTTTTTGTTCAATTTGTGTGACATCTAGCAGGTCATGATCTTATCCTTTGGGATGAACACTTGTCCACCCAAAATATGAATCCACTTTCCTACACTATGATTGCGCTGAACATTTCAGTCAACCAGGTTTCTGAGACAAAGAAGGTGGGCAAAATGTGTCTCTTAGATGCTTGGATTGTGTTGCTTGGGCATTGATGGGCCATTTCAATCTGTGGGTAATGTTTGGTAAGGAGAGAAGTCAGTTTTGAATCTTGGATAGATTATGTTATGCATGGCATCAAATGCTCACATGCCACATGTTCAGGTGGAGATTGTATCCACCCTGCCAGTGGTGGGTTTACATGATATCTGATGTCAGTGATAAAGTAAGTTAAATTGGTTGCTTCCATCAACCTTCTATACATTATGGGTTATCCTCATCTATCAAACTATTACGTTTGATAGATGAGGATAACCCATAATGTATAGAAGGTTGATGGAAGCAACCAATTTGGCTTACTTTCAGTTCTGTTATGACAATGAGTTCAATTAAGGCATCAGGAACAGTAAATACTGTTAACTTTGATGATCATTTTCTTCAAATATGGCACCTGGTCTATGACATTTTAGCATTTAAATATGGTGTGGGAGCACTGCTCTCAGTTTCTTCACACAGGATTGGTGTGAACATTTCATGAGAAGCCACTACTCTATCTAGTAATGTAGTATATATACAATTAGAAGTTACTGAGCTTGCCTAAATATTTTCTTTAGGTTTCTAACTAAGTTTCTTCAGAGTAAGGTACAGCATTTAAATACTTTGACCTGCTGAATATAGGAAGATTGGGTTCCTTCATAAAAAAAATGCAAGCACCTTTTTCATAACGAACATCATAGGTTCATTTAGAGATGACTCTAAATTTAATGACAGAATTATTTTATTCTAGAACCTCCTTGATGAACTGGATCCTCACAAGCATACATTGGAATTTTGCATCTATACCAGTCAGGGTAAGGAAGTTACATACCCAAGATAACCCTTGCTCACCCCCTTGGTAGCTTGGCACAAGCAGTCAGGTTTATCTCAGAGGCAATATGTAAAGTATTTGTACATAACACATACAGTAACATAGTGAAAACACAAAAAATCGACACCACACCAGTTTAGAAAAATAACCAATCTTTATCCAAACAAAATAAGACCACAATGACAAAGATCCCACATACAGAACTCAAAATATAACTTTTTAATGGTTTCAAGCAATTCTGTCCATAGAACTCTATGGATGCGATGATTTCACACAAAGTACCTTAGATGCGTCAAAATCCACAAAGAAAAAAAGCCGCAGTCGAGGGAAGCATTAGAAAACACAGCAATAGGCGATTCCTGAGTCCCTGGGGAGGTGATACTTCAGTTCTGCTGCATGGAGGAGAAGTGTTGTGTTGAATCCAGACTATAATGGGAAGGGATTAATCAAAAAAGACGGTTCTGGTCTTCGGGTAATGCGGTGGAAAAACCTGGTGCACAGGTGCGATGCATGGAAATCTGGACATGCTGGAGGTCGATGCGGCAAACAGGTGCTGTGTCGATTTCTTCTTGCTGTGGTCCCACGATGTGTTGATTCTCTGAGATTGGGCTTACCGATTCCTTCAGATGGTGTGTGTAAGGCCTGGTGTATTCGGCTGATTGCTATGCCTGATACGAGGGTAAGCATATTCTTGTGTATGGCTCTCGCACAGAGCTGTGATGGACTTACGGACTCCCTTTTCCCCTGCACCCCTCTCTCTCTTGGACCATGTCTTTTCCTGGATGTTTGGACCAGCAGTTCCTAGCTGAGACTAGGAGCTTCTAACCGGTGGCATGCTTCTGTCGTTACTCTGGAGGGGCATGGCCCAGCTAAGAGGCTTAGGATACTTGGAAAACTTTGAGGGAGAAGGGAGAGAAACATTGCTGAAGAACTCATTGAAATTCATCTAGTGAAGGTGCTGGACTGGGACAGTTGGTTACCCGGGCAAACTTTCCCTCCCGACTGACTCGGTGCCGTGTGGCACTTCGCACCCTGTCGGATCTTGTATGTTGGAGGTAATGGGGTCTTCATTATCCCGAGTCTAAGGGAAAACCTGGCTCCCGACACTGGAGGACAGCTTTGTTTTGGAACTTAAAGGAGGCCTCCATTGGCTGGAGGCTGCTAGCTTTTTGGAGGCTGCTGTGGGAACTTCAAGCCAATAAGGAATTTTGGTCCTGGGCTGGGGGCCCGAGAATGGGATCCTTTCGATTTGTTGATCAGAACCCATCCCAAAAAGCTCTAGCACTGGACAGGGGTGGTCCTGGGATTGCACGGGCCTGCTGGCCTGTCAGATTTCATGCCTGTTTCTAATGGTGAGTTGTTCGGTAGGGGACCCTCCAGCTCCCTCAACTGGGAGGTTGGTGTACCCTAATGCGGGAATAGCTGGCATCGGGGAGAGCACCTCCATAGCTGCATATGACGGGGGAGGTGTGGACGCTTTGCTTATTGTCTGTGGGGTAGAATTGTCTGTCTGGGCCTCCTTGTAGATGGCCTACAGCTCTAATAGTGCTTCTCTCCTGTCCTTCTTCTGTCTTGCGTATTTGGTCCGTATGTGTGTCCTGATGTGTTCGATTATGTTGGTATCAAAGGTTCCCTCCTTTGGCCAGGGAAACGCGTGTAGCTTAGTGTGTGCGTGCCATTCGTGGCAATACTTGTTAAGTGTCTGTGTGGGGAATCTGGTTTGCATGTGTTTTAGTGTCGACTCCATGATAAGCTGGGTACCTTTTTTAAGGAACAGATGCACCCTAGTTTTTCTGTTTTTTAGGTAATTTTTAGTTCTACTCTAGTCATGGGGAAATATTATACATGGGGATTGCTGGGTCTAACTACTTATTATGATCTTAACCGTATTTACAGATGCATCAATACAAACATTTCACCAACGCAAATAGCAATGCATATGAAGAGTCACAACCTGGAAGAAAGTGCAATTGTTAAAACGTCATTAAATTTGGCAGTAAATAGCAAATTTTACTTTGGTATTAAATAATAATTGTGAGAAATAGCAACCCCTTCATATAGCACATTGAGACATCAACGAAAACACAATACTCAAGACAAAATACTGTTACATTTACCAGCCCCACAGCATCAAATAACCACAACATCAAATATACCTTGCATTAATTTCAATACTACAATAAGAAAAACTTGACAGAGAAAAAGTTATGACTTTTTCCAAAATACCTTAGCCCTCTCTTGGTGCATGCTATCCTGTGACCAGGGGAAGCCCTGCATGGTACAAGGTACTAAGTGGGCCCGATAGTCCGTCAATATCAGCGCCGGGACAAAGAAAATGAAAATGTTTCGCAGACAAAAGGAATAACTAAAAGAAACACAGGAGCCTCTTGGCCAACACAAGCTACACCTGATCTCCCAGGTCCAAATCTTTCCTTAATGTCCAAATTGCAACCTGTATCACACCCAGGGGCCAAGCATACCATCTGTATCACTCCCAGAGGTCCAAGCAAACAACACCTCCCACTTCTTTCAGATACCAACATTGTTAAGAAACCGGTAGCATTGAGAAAGCCCTTTAAACTAAAAAATAATATTGAGGTGCCGGCCCTATATCACACTTATGGCCCTTGCATGCCATCTATATCATGCCCAGTGGCCCAAGCGGTGAGGCCTTAACCCTGTATCACACCCAGGGGACAAGTGTATGAATGTACCTTGAAAAACAAAAGACAAGAGGCATTTGGCAAAACAGGAACAGTTGGTTTAATTAAACACTTTGACGGGGAGCTCAGTTACAGAGGCAGGTCTGAGGACTGTCTCAAAGTACAATCAATCTGAGCGCGTTTTTATACATTTTTTGGGTATCATAAAAATACTTCAGATGATCCTTCTTTGGTAAAAGAATGCAGGCCTTGTCTATGGAGTCATAAAGAAGGCCCCTCATAACAAATTCAGGTGGGCCTCGAGCTTGCATGGACACAATGTGAGCCAGTGGGTAATGTGTCCAGATGTCGGCATGAGGGGCACGTGATCACTGTGTGCACTGTGTGTGCTGTGTCCTCATTGGCTATGTGTTTCTAACTTCATGTGGCATCTGACTTTATGATGTTTTGGGAATGCGTGCACTCCTCCGGCCATGTGCGCTTTATTGGAGCCAATCTCCCTGGACCATTGTGGTGTTGTTGCGCTTATCTGTGGAGGGACCTGAGTTTCCTGTTCACGCATTTGTCTGTTGGCTACGTGCCACCCCACCTGTGATGTGTCAATTAGAAGTCAATTGAGTAATTCCGCATTATGCTTGTAACATGAAATTACCTTATTTCTGCCACTCTGCTTGTAATCCGGTGGTGGTTCCCCCCATCCTCCATGAGAAAGACGGTTCTGGATCGGCTGTGGATTACGGAGATGGTCTAGTGTTTCCTGATGACGTCATATTGCGGGCCTGGGAACAAAGTGAATCAGCCAACGAGGTGGCCCTAATAAGGAAAATGCCGACACCTGCGGGCGGCTCGGAGAAGGAGGACCCTGAAGGGAGCGTGGAATCGGTTTGTATGAAGAAGCACCAACAGGGAGAAGTTGGCGGAGGCAGTGGAGGCACAAGGATATCGGGAGGAGGAGAACTTACGCAGATGACAGACAGGCGTTGGAACCCAGTCGACCGACTAAGCAGGCAGACGCTACAGCTCCCTCTGCTGCGGCCCAGGAGGGTCGCAGCCACAGGCAAGTCTTGTGGGTCGGGGCATCTGTTCTGTGGGGTTGGCGGGAGGGAATTTACGGACCCTGAAGGAAAAAATGACTGAAGTAAAATGGGGCCAGAACAACACGGGATACGGGGCTGCACACTTAAGCACACGAGTCCGAGAATACATGGACGGGCGTGTTGGAGGCAATGAGTGGCTTGCAAGAGCGGTGTTCAAGTTTAACTACTGCCCCATACGTGCGGGTGAACTGGTTGATGCAGAGTTTAACCCATACCCTGTAATAAACTGATGCTGTGTCTGTGTTTTCTTTTGTGTTCTGAGGGACCAAACGCCCGTCAGTCCGGTCAGAGGGAGACTGGAGAGGAATTCAGGAAACGGTTATCACAGTCCTTAAAGACGAGTGAAGGGAGCAATCTTGAACAAAAACCCAATCTGGACCACATTTTTAGTATCTTTTGACTAATATTAAACACCCTTGGAAACACCTCTGTTGTCGGCTCTGTCTGTTCTTCGCCGGAGCCCGTCTACACTGCTCCACTGGTGGAATTAAATTAATCAGCAGCACTAGAGGGGCACTGGGTGTCTGTCATGTCATCAGTCATTACCCTGCACCGGCGCTGGGGGCCGTGCACACTCAGAGAAAGAGTGCACCAAATGCAACTTCCTGTCTGCAAAGGTGACAGGGAAGAGCCGTGCAGAGCTACACCTCCTCGTACAAGTCATACTGATGTCACGTACAGGGCACAGGCCACTCTGTGATAGGTTGTGCAGTAGCACTGGAGGAGGCAGGACGTGTCCCCGGGTGGGATCTCCTCTGCGCCCATCATGCCACTCACAGGGACCCGGGGAACTTTCTGTACTTGGTACTTAGTGGGGAGCAGCCCAACCTCTTCTCCGGGAGACCCTGGCACCTCGTGGCACCTCGTGGTAATGAGAGTGCCCATATTGCTGGCCAATGTGCCGGCTTGTGGCTGCTGCAGGTCACCCGGCACTGCTGGCAGGCACTTACAGGAACAGGGCAAGAAGTGCCACCCAGGCTAAGAGACAGACGCTGGTTGGATTGTTCCATGTGGGTATTCCCTCTGCACACTCTGGAGGCCAGGAGAGGGGCTCACACCACCACAGGCTTCCTAGAAGCTGATGTGCATCTCCGGTGGCAGGCAGAGCACCGGTCCATCTGGTGCCCAGCGTGCTAGCCGCTCCGATCCCGCTAGAGGGACTGCGGTCCAGGCGGCATGAGACGATTCGCAAGCACTACCTGACTACAATGCTCACAGAGTTCCTGCACTTCTGCCTTCTGTGTGGAGTGTGGGCCTTCTTGGTAAGAATACAGTAGTAAATGCTCACATATAAATATTTAACTGCCAAGATTGCTCCCGTTTTAACCTTTGACTGCCAGTGATACCTGATGCCCATTTCTTAGCCCTTACTGACACTTAATTTAATGTTGGTCTTATGATCTGTTAACGTCTAGACTGAGCACGCACACTAGTTGAAATGTAGGAGCAGACAGAACTCCACGGAGATTCACTGAGTTTAAATGTAACTCTGTGGAATTTCACGGAGTACAACTCCATGAGTTCCGCCCACCCTTAGTGTCAATCAGTAAACTCAGGTCTATGTCGCAGAGACTACCGAACCACATATTTCTGAGTCGGGGGTGACGGAGAGTTCATGACGGGCGAGTTTGTTAATAGTGATGTGATTTCAGTCGTATATGTGAGTGTATCATTATAAACATTGGCATCAATGTTACCAATATTAACAGCTTCATCCCTCACAGGGACTTCATCAGGGCTCAAATGTAGATCGTATAATTTGTAATTTTGTATTTGTATGTATTCTTGCATCCCTGATGAAGTCACTTTGAGTGACGAACATTTTTGTAGTTGTCCTTAAAAAAGCAAAAGAAAATTAATTAATCCCAGGGCATGAGGCTGTTAGATATTATCCATCACTGTAAACAATAAAGTCCCCACCACTCCAAGAGTAAGATGGTCCAAACTTCCTAAAAGAGAGGAAATATTTTTCACTTCATTCATTCGACCTTCCTACATTTTCTATGGCCGCAGGGCTTAACACTCTTATTGACTTTAGCTGGAGAGAGAGAAGTTCATGACAGACTAAGGTGTACGGTGAAGCAGAAAAGATGAATAGCCATTCCACAGGCATTTAAAGCACAAGTCTTAAATCACATATTGGTAATCAGGGTGTACCTTCAAAACAGCTCAACCCGCCAACTAAAAATGACTACTCACATCACAACACTAAGACACATATTTACTAAACTTATCACAGACACACAAGCAACACAAACTGGTGCTTTATAACACAAACCAATGCAAATGTTAGTGGCAACTGGGTTTTACAGGCAAAAGGTTTCTACTGTGAAAGTTGGATCAAGTGTCACCGTAAAACCAATTGTATTGTATACAGCCAAGCAACTGAAAAGTTGTGAAATGTGAGGTGCAACCAGACAAGAACACCACCAACACCCTAATAGTACATACATAGCCACATCAACTAAAGCCATGCAAAGTATTGTGACGCGGCTTTGCATGCAATCCTAACATCAAATTAAAACAAATGCAAACAATGGCATGCATTGTGGTGGTCAACATCAAATTCTTAGCTCTACAGCAGTGATCTGGCAGCAGCAGACGCTGTGAATGAAGCCTACCAGTCGGATGATTGCAGCAGGAGGGTCCCAGGCCCGTTTTTTCCTAAGCTGATCAGATCAAGTGTTGCTGTGCAGGAGGACCCATTTGTGTTTGGGGATGTTATGCCTAGCACTGTGAGCAGTGAGATGCTGGCGCAATTGTAGTGGACAGCGCCTCTGATCCTGAGCACTGTTGGAGGGTTCCCTGGAGCAAGCGCCTGGTGATGTGCAAATAACTGGCAAACTGTGGGTAACACTGCCGGAGTGACACTGATACGGTACTGCCCCAAGGCATGACGAAGTTGCCAGTTGGTGGGTCCACTATCTTGAAACAAGATCTGGGGATCCAGGGGGTGAGGTGAACTAGAGAAGTGCCGGATGAGTTTTCTGGTGCATTTACGCCCTCAGTGACTGTGCCCTGCGGTTACTGGTCTCACTGGGAGCGCCTGGGTTCAGAACGCTACTGGGAGCGCTTTGTCAAAAACATGTTTGGAGATGGTCACGACTCCTGTTGATGTGACTGGAGGGTTCTGAGAGGTAATTGCCCTGCTGCTAGACAATCCTACCAGACTGCAGTAAGTTACCTGGAGGAAGGGGTTTCTTTCCCTGAAGGCCGCTAGTACCTGCTTCACTGTGCCAACACTGACAGTGACCGAACTTGAGACACTTGGTCTGAGCGTACTCCCACTAATACCTGGTTCTTTCTGAGATTGTTATAATTGGACTATTGTAGCTGCAAAGGTGTATTGCCCAGTTTCATCACACTGTCGCGGGGCAAGATGGCCAATATATACCCTGAGGGCAACAGTTTAGGGCCCCTGTGATCACTGTGTGACTAGTGCCTGTACGCATGCTTTCGAAGCTTGATGGGATACACTTGAACTGATAATTTTGCTTCCAGGGGCGCTGTCCTCTTGCACTGCTCGCACAATGGGTAAAGAAAGAGGGGCAAAGGCTGGGCAAACTAATATAATTGACCAGTACACTGTCCCTGGGCAAAGTCAGCAGGAATCGGAACCAGTGGAGTGCTCCGCCCAGGAATCCAGGGGACAAAGTCAGGCCACGGCTGACATTCTGGCTGCAATACAGGGGTCTAGAGCTGCACTAGAAAAATGGCCATTGAGGTGAATCGCCTCTGCCTAGACCTCCGTAAAGTAGCTGAAAGAGTTACATGCACCTAGGACGATGTAACTGCCCTCAAGAAGGAGATCAGGTCACTTAAGGCCTCAGTGGCGGGCCTTAAGTGTAGTGCAACGCATGTAAAAGAATGTATAGAGGATGCTGAGGGGTACTCACGAAGTAACAAAATAACTTTCACCTCTGAGGTTTCCCAGAGAGGGTGGAAGGCCTTTCTGTGGAACTCTTTCCGTAAGACTGGATTGTGAACCCGCTACAACTCAAATGTCTTTCCAAATTCTTCTCAATTGAACATGCGCATAGACCACTGACAGCGATGCCACGCCCGGTGCACCACCTAAACGCAGATAACCCAGCTGTTCAATTACAGGGGCTGTGACCTAATACTCCAGCATGTGCGCACCCATAGCCCCGAGAAGTGAAGATAAACAGATACTTATTTTCCCCGACTATACACAGAGGGTCCAAGACCTCAGGAATAATTTTCTGCCTGTCAAAAATTGTTGTGGGAATGTAATATTAAGTAAAGTCTGATAATCCCTACTATACTCCGGATCCAGTACGACGGAAGGGCTCATTTCTATGAGTCTCCACAAAAAGTCCTGGAATGGCTGGAATCCTTGGGTCTGAGCCTAGAGCAATGAAATCTCAATTGGAAAGGACCGAGACATCAAAGGTGCTGATCCAGCGCGATATTAACAAACAGTATTCATACACCAGATACTCACTTGGGCCCATACATTCATGCTAATACTTACGCTGGGTTTTATCAGTTGTTACTCTTTATCAAAATCCCTGCTACCAATTACCTTCTGAATGAAGAGTAATGACTTACCAATGAATCCTTTGCTAATTGGGAAATTTAAAATGAGTGACATTCATTATAGTACATAATCCTGAAATAACCACTGAGTCAGGAAGTTTTAAAATGTTTATCTAAAAATTTAGCAGAGTAACAATACAGAACCACACGGTACTTAATCGCAATACCCAAGATGAAGCATAGAATAACTATTGCTAATCAATGACGGTCCCTCAGAAAAGGAGAGGATAGAGACAGCAGCGCAACTAAAGGTTGCATTATTTTTACCTAAGTGCGAGAGCCAAACCCTTTGGCCAAGGAGTTGGAAAGAATAGGACCCAGGAAGGATGAAAAGCCAAGACCTCCTCCAGGATCAGGACAGGACCGGTGACCTCTCTACAACGACGCCTGCGTCGTTCCCCTCTCCGATACTCGGCTTCTCCTCGATTCTCCCGTGCCTTCCTTCTAATGGACTCCGCCGCCCGCTCCTCAGGACCTCTCTGGACAGCAGTTCAGTCTGCAATCGATCAGCTTGGCAGTCTGGAGCTCTTCTGCCTGACAGCATGGACGCCTGTTCCTCTCTAATTAACTAATGCTATATTCTATTATACCCTTCTTCCCCCATGTACCTCCCCTTAATGTTGCTAAAATATGGGACCACTACTTCTGATTGGACAGGGACAGGGGGTGGATTCTCACACCATATTGATTTGCCTTGTATTTCTGAAGCCTATTGTTTTTAAACTACCGCCCCTTCAATTTAATACATTTGCTTTATTTCCCACCCGTCTCACGACAAAATTGACAATTTATTCATATAAAATGTTGCTTTTCGACGAGAACATCTTGGTATGTAGTGGTGTCGGCCAGCAGGTCATGGCCTTGGGTGATGTCCAAATTGTCTTCATCTCTTTCTTTCTCGTCTGCCTCTCAGGGCGCATGTGCGGAGTCTTTGTCACACGAGCTTTCAGTTCACCAAACCCAGGCCCAAGTTACGAACTAATAAAAGTCAAAGAAGAAAACATTAAAATCACAAATAAAATGTTTCACTGTATGCCCACTCTTTCTATTCTATTCCCATTTAATTATAAATTCTGTCCCGCATTAGTAGCGTTAGAGAAACGACAGTTTAATAATGACATGAGAGCAAACTGAAGCATGTGAAAACATCAAGCAGCCATTTTAATGCACACTGCGCAGAAGCAGAAATTTCCCACCAAGCAAGAAGAGACGTCACAACACGTGATGTGGTTGGGACATGCGCAGTAGGGTTCCCGCGCTTTAGCGGCCATTTTAGATTATAGACAAGCGTTATTCGTTAGTTAAACACATAGGCAAGCATCCTTACTATTCGTGTAGTGTATGCAAGGATTAATAGGGACAATACAAGTTTAATAAATTAATACTATGAGGAGATTGCGTACGAGCAAGTCTCATTTGTGAGTCCTTGCTCCATCAATCCCTCTCTGATGGCGTTTCTGAGCCATCAAAATACTACTCACAATCAGATGCCAACTTCTAGCAAATAGTTTCACTCTTATTTTTACATTTTCTATTTTTACCATCTCCTTTCAATTTCTTGTATAATTCACTTCTCCATTCTTCAAGTTCTATTTCATCTAATTTTCTCTTCTTTCCCTTTCCTGTCACATTATATGTTCCCTTCTTTCTACAACATTTGCACCATATTATTGTTGTCAGTGCTATTATTGTTATCCCTGCTAAGGGTACTAATATTTGACCTACAAGTCCTTTTCCTACATTAGTAAACCAGGTACCAATTGACGCAATACTATTTGTCAATCTTTCCCATACACTATCAACTTCCAGTGGTTTAAGTTCCTTCTCAAGTTTAGTTATATTCTGTATATACGTTCCAATTTCTGCACTCTTATCAGGAATATAAGTGCAACAGTGTTTTGTCTTCAATAATTTACAGACTCCGCCCTCTTTTGCCAATATAATATCAAGAGCAAGTCGATTTTGCATCACTATAGACCTAATCGCAACCATCTTTGCATTAATCATTAGAAAATGATAACCGATCAACCACTGTAGACAATTTACATATTTTCCTTGAGTTCAGAATTATTCCCACTGAAGGTATCAATGCACCAAATATATCACCTACAATTTCTGAAAAACTAGCTCTCTTACTACGTATTAATTCACTATTGTTTTCATTGCTCCCAGTGTTTCTTTTTACGTGGTATATCTTTGGAAATACTATTCCAAAATAACAACTTCCATACCACCGTGCAGGAAGCCTAAAATAAGCCTTATTCCCACACACTTAATAGATTCCAGGAAAAACTGAATCTGTTCCTCCTTTGATTCCCCAACCTCCAAGAATTAAGAAATTGTGTTCACATTCACTGGTACCAATGAAAACATTATTATAATCAGTCTTTAATCTATGTAGACAATTTTTTCCCGTCTTTACAAGATCCAGACCCATAGCAGCTTGAGCCTTGCCAGGTGTGTAACTCCCTTCTTTCTCAGCCCAAGGTGGTAAATGAGCCTTATGCTCAGAAGCTTTCTTTTGAAAATCTTGTCTTCTATCTTCTACTAAATTCAAAAATATCTTTTCTTCTTCGTGTAAAGAACATGTTAGATTGTGTCTATGTGCATGTGTTATGTCTATTGATTTCATTGTTAAGAAAAATTCTCCCATAAACTGTGCGTCTTGACTACTAAGCACTGGGTTCATACTCTTTCGAATTGGAACTTCAGAAAATATCACATCTAGGTTTGAATAATAATACTGAAGTCTCCCTGTTCTATAAAATAAACTAGACAAAACACTACATGATATGCCATATGTCAGTGGTAAGTGATGATATGTTAATCCTTCTGCTACTGATTCAGGTAACTTCATACAGACATAACAATTACTAACTTCCATGGTATCTACATACTGAAATAATAACTTTGTGAAAACATTTAAACTAGTGTCGTTATCAGTTATTTCATGATGAAATTCTTGTTCATTTTCTGCCATTAGTTCTACTCTATTTCCCTTCATGTGTGCTGCCCTTCCTTTAGTTTCATTATTAATCTTTTTATCCATTATCATAAGGTAAGGAACTGCTACGATCAGGACTAACCATACTATAAGCACCATTACTAGACTACATATGCATATTGCACAGCATCTTCTACAACATCTCTGTTTTGGTCTCCCAGCAACTCTATTGTCAGGCATTTTCGACAAGGAAGATCGCTCTTCTTATCTATTTCCTTTTTTCTTTATATGACTCTTTTGCTTAGTCAAGGTGGTCTTATTTCTTTCTCGTACGTTAGTTATGCACTTGTTCCTTCGTCACCACTTTCACTTGACTCTGAACTTTCGTAATCTTCAAGAATGATGCAAGTCCAATCAGGACCCTTGAATTTGTTATTCACAAGTTTCAGTCTTTTACTTCTTCTTTTCTCAGTTTTATTCTGTTGTTCAGTTTGGCTTGTTACTTCATTTACTTGATCTGGATCGTCACTTCTGGTTTTTATGTGGTATTTTACTCTTTTAACGACACTCGGCCAATGATCTCCTTTTCTTGTTTTTTTTGTTTCCGCTGTTTCTTTATCTTCGTCTTCAGTAATCTCTTTATTTTCACTTTCTGACCCTTTTTCGTTTTCTGCAATTACTGTTTTTCTTTCTTGCTCTTTCCCAGGTCTGATTTGTTTTTCTTCAGCAGCTCCACTGTGAGTTTCCAATAATTGACCCTGTGCTGGATTTATTTCTTCATGTTCATTTTTCTCGAGATCTTTTTCTTCTGTGTGATTTTCCTGATCTAACTGGTTCTGATCAGGGCTTATTGCACTTTGTACTTCTACAGCCTGACCGAATTCTTCTAAACCTGTCTGTTCCTGCTCAAAACTTATTGGTTCTTCGTTATTTTGAGCCCAGTTTCCTTTCCCTATCTGGTCCTGCTCAGGTTCTTTTATTGTATGTTCTTCGTTCTCCTGAGCTGCTGCTTCTTCACCTATCTGATCTTCTTCAATTTCCTCAAATCTTGTTTGACTTCTTATTCTGTGGTAAACTTCAGGAATTTCTACCACCGGTATCCAGTCCTGACTTGTGCTCGGTTGTTCTTCTTCAGCTTCTCTTGAATCTCGAGCCTGAGATTCCTCAGCTGGGCAACCTTCAGCTTCCTCAGTAATTGATGCTGACTGAGGATTTTCTTCTTCAGGATCTGGTACTCTTTTGGTGTGGCTTACGTGAATCCAATTAGGAAATCCTGCACACTTCACTGCTGTATTTGTGGTCAGTATTACTTGACAAGGACTGCCCCATCTAGGTGATAGACACGTTTCTCTGGTGTGATTCTTCACTACCACCCAGTCACCAGGATTCAGATCATGTTCTTGTTCAGGCTGCCTGGAAACTGCGTCTTCTCCAACCTGGTGAGAGACAGAACGCACTAGGTCAGCCAGTCCTTTACAATAGTCCAGAACCATATCATCAGATATATTCAGCAGTTTGTTTGTGGGAACATGTGTTTGTCTCATTGCTCTTCCCATCATTATCTCGTGTGGGCTCAATCCTGTATTTCTGTCAGGTATGCTTCTGAGTCCCATTAAAACAAGTGGCAATGCATCTGGCCATTCTAATGATGTTGATGCACACATTTTTCCCAATCTTGACTTTATAGTGCCATTCAATTGTTCAACCACTCCAGAAGCTTCTGGACGATATGCACAGTGTAGTTTCTGTTTAATTTGGAATGCTTCACAGATTATTTGGATCACTTCACTGTTAAAATGTTTTCCTCTAT
The DNA here is from genome assembly GCA_963921515.1 of Calotriton arnoldi. Lineage (NCBI taxonomy): Eukaryota > Metazoa > Chordata > Amphibia > Caudata > Salamandridae > Calotriton > Calotriton arnoldi. The sequence goes on from CAWUFW010001724.1 coordinate 439,883, forward strand.
CTGATTCCAAAGTTACTGGGAAACCAAACCTAGGAATGAGCTCTCGTAGCAACAGTTTTGCGACTGTAATGCTATCATTTCTCCTGGTAGGGTAAGCCTCCACCCACTTTGAAAACAGACACACTATGACTAGTACATATTTCAGCCCTCTGCATGTTGGTAACTGTATGAAATCGAACTGGAGTCTTATAAAAGGACCCTCTGCCTTTCCAATTTTCCCAAACCCAATTATTGTCTTCCGCCCTGGATTATGCATCTGGCAAGTTAAACATCTCTGGCAAAGACTCTCTGCAACAGCCCTGAACTTCGGATTGTACCAGTTTTGTCTAAAAAGCCTAATCATTGCATCTCTCCCTATGTGTGTGTCTCCATGATACATTCTGGCCATTTGTGAGAGTAAACAATCTGGCATGACTGGTCTGCCATCAGCACTGATCCACACTTCATCATCTCCTCTTTGGGAACAACCCACTTTGATCCACAAATTCTTTTCATTTTCATCAACATCATCTTGTAATCTCTTTACATCATTCCAAGTTTCAGGTGGCATATACAGCATAAGTTGGCAGCTGATTCCCATTCTTTCCACCCTCTTATTGACTGACAATCTATTCTTGGCACAATGTTGGGCCACCAGATCTGCATATCTGTTGCCGACTACCACCCAGTCATCTCCTGACTGGTGTGCGGCACACTTCACCACAGCCAATTCTTTTGGTGATTGTATTGCTTCCAGCAATTCCCTTACAAACTGTCCATTTTTAATGGGGGATCCTGAAGAAGTCAGGAAATTCCTCTGCATCCATAGTTGGCCAAAATCATGCACAACCCCGTAACCATATTGGCTATCTGTATATATAGTTACTTTTTGATTCCTCCCAATTTTGCAGGCTTTTATCAATGCAATCAATTCAGCTACTTGTGCAGATTTGACTCCTGGTAAATAGGATGCTTCGACTATTCCAGTTAATTCACATACCGCATAGGCAGCAGTTAATTTACCATCTTCATGTCTTTGACATGAACCATCAACAAATAGCTCCCTGTCTGGCTTTCTGAGGGGCTGTTCTTCTATATCTGGGCGAGGTTTCGTACATAACTCTGTGACTTGTAAACAATCATGTTCTTCTTCTTCGTCATTTTTAATTTCCTCATGATACGGGTCTGGTAGTAAGGTTGCAGGATTTACTATTGTACACCTCACTATGTTCACATTTTCAGCACCCATTATTATTCTTTCATATTTAGTCAGCCGACTAGGAGTAAGATGTTGTGTTCTGGTTCTTGTCAATAGAATCACAACAGCATGTGGAACAAACACCTTTACAGGATGTCCCATCACAATTGACTCACTTTGTTCAATGCTCAAACAAGTAGCTGCCACTGCTTTTAAGCATCCTGGCAACGCGGCTGCCACTGGGTCCAATGTAGCAGAAAAATATGCTATAGGACGTCTGTCTAGACCATGTCTTTTTGTTAAGACTGAAAGTGCACAATTTTCTCTCTCATGACAGAACAATGAGAAGCTTCTCTTATAGTCGGGCATGCCTAGGGCTGGTGCTGAGCACAGAGCATTTCTCAATTTTACAAAAGCTCCTATCATCCCAATCAACTGGGTCCTTTGCTTTCTTTCTTGTCATTTGAATTAGGGGCTTTGCTAACAAGGAAAATCCTGGTATCCATTGTCGACAGTAACCTACTATTCCTAGGAACATTCTCACTTCTCTTTGGGTTACAGGCATTTGCATTTTCTTAATCAATTGTACTCTTTCCGAGGTTATTCTTCTTTTTCCCCTCTCAATTTGGTGTCCCAGATATTTAACAGCTGTTGTACAGAACTGCAATTTTTCTGGTGAGACTTTATGCCCTTCTTCAGCCAAATGATTCAATAGTGCTATGGAATCAACAACACAGTCCTCTCTGGTGTTCGATGCCACCAATAAGTCGTCAATATATTGCACTAGGACTGAGCTTCCTGGCATCACTGGTTTCTCAAGGCACTTTTTCAATATCTGATTGAAAATGGAAGGACTTTCTGTGTACCCCTGAGGAACACGATTCCATACATAGACTTTGTTCTCAAATTTAAATGAGAAAAGATACTGGCTATCTGGATGCAATGGTATTGAAAAGAACGCTTGACATAAATCAATTACTGTGAACCATCCTGCACTCCAAGGAATTTGGTATAGAATTACTGCAGGATTTGGCACTATAGGACAACATGGTTCCACTAATTTATTTATTTTTCGCAGGTCTTGAACAATCCTATATTTTCCACGAGGTTTCTTTAGTCCCATGATTGGTGAGTTACATGGCCTACTCATTACTTCTTTTAGTATGTTTTGCTCAACCATTCGATTAATTTCTTCAATGACTCCTGCTTTTACTTCTGCACTCATTTTGTACTGTCTGGTATTTGGGAAAATTGCACCTTCTTTTACAGTAATTTTAACTGGGTCTATTTTAGCCATAAGTCCTACTTCTTTTCCTGTGAAATCCCATACTATGGGGTTTACTGTACCTTTTAATTCTTCTGGCAACTCGTCTTTTGTTAATACCGAAAACATCTCATCTACTTCTGTACCTTGCTTTGCAATCATAAACTTATATACATGATCTTCATCTGGTGTCTGAACTGCCACACCATCCGGTGTGCAGAAAATTGTGCAGTTCATTTTGCACAATAAATCCCTGCCTAATAAGTTTACTGGGCTAGAATCGCATACTACAAATTGATGCATTTCTCTGAAGTTTCCGATTTTAACTTCCATTGGTTCGGTAAGAGGTGTTCTAATCCTTTGATTAGCTACTCCCACTACTTGGATATTTTCACCAGAGAGAGGAAGGTCTGGAATGTCTGCTGTTCTTACAGTGGACCGGGTAGCACCAGTATCCAACAGAAAAGTGATATCATTACCTTTCACATTTCCTTCCACATATGGACCTGACTGATCTACCGATAAGGATGCGCCAAGTACGCACTCCTTCTCCCCCTCTCTTAGGCACCGTCATGAACTGTATTGACAGAAATCGTCCTGTAAAAGAAATTGTGATGTTATATAATCATTCGTACCACTTCCTCCTTGATATCCGATGTCTGTACCGTGCTTTGCTCTGCTTATATTACCCTGAATAGGGGCAGGTGGCAACTGACTCTGAGGATTTACACCCTGCTGTGAGTCATTCTGCGTCTGTGGATTTAAATTTTGATTTGGGCCATTATTGTTCCGGATCTTTTTACATTCATCCTTCCAATGCCCCAATTTTCCGCATCCATGACAAGGAAATTTCTTTTTAGCTTCTTCTCTACTCATTCGTCCTCTCATTTTTCCACCATTCCCAGTATCACCACTCGTTCCAGAATCCTTTCCCTGTTTTTCACTCGGATTTTCCAAATTAATTCCCTGTTTCTCGGCCATTTTCACCTGAGCCCACATTACTTTTTCCTGCAATTTCTTATGCCTATCCTCAATATCATCTCCACAATATTTTGCATATTTCAAAATTTCGTCAATAGGTTTCCCCTGCCAACACAGCATGTGTTGTTTAATCATTTGACAAATTTCTGGCTTCAAACCAAAAACAAATCGATACACAAACTAACTCATGTTCTTATCTCCAATGTCCTCAAATCCACTATACTGTTTAAATACCTGCAATAAATGTTCATAGTAAGAATGTACCGATTCATTAGCTTCTTGGGTAGTTCGGTCTATTTTCACCCAATCTGTTTCTTTCGGTGGTATTTTCCCTTTCAGGTAAGTTATCACCTGCTGATATTTTTTCATCACATCATTTGACGGGGCACCTGTCTTTGGGTCTCTAGGATACTCGCCACTTGGCCAATCAACTGTAATTTTACAATCTGTCCACAAATCGGCAGGTACCACTATGTCAAACAACCCATCCAAATCCTTCAACAATACCTTTGACACCTTCACAAACCTTTCAACCTGCTTGTACCATTCAATTGGTTTTTCTCTCAATTTTGGAAAATCATTCGTAAATGATAAAATATCCTGTCTGCTCCATGGGACATGTACATATCCTCCTCCCGCAATTTCTCGCATTGGGTACATTTGGTCTGCTTTCCCTGTTTCTTTCATCACATATTCCGATGCTGATCTACTGGATCGTGCTTCTTCCTTTTTCTTGGCCCATCTAATTCTCCATTTATCTAGGTCTCCCCATTTTTGTAAAACTATCATTAATTCCCTTACTTGTAATTTTCTTCCAGAGGCATTCATGTTTTCTAAATCTTTTTCTGAAAATTCTGCTCTATAGGGTTTCTGCAACACCTTTGATCTTCCTATTTCTATTCCCATCTGTAGTGCTAGATTCGATAATTTTTCATGAAATAATCTTACATTTCTTGTGATACTTCTGCACATAAATAATAATTCTTCATCATCATAGGTATTCAATCGATCTAGTCCTACATTTCCTGCTATTATTTCTTCTAATTCGACTTTCAATTTATGAAGGTCCATTATTTTTGGAGGTGTGCATTGTTTATCTGATTCTTGTGCCCACCTTTCTAAATCTTCTGGGGTGACTATTGTGGCATTTTTCGCTCCTGATGAAGTCACTAGACTTATATCCTTTGAACACCCAGGGGTTGTCCTCTTGGGAGTAATATTGACAGAATCTCGAATGGGTAAATCCATCAATGATATTGTGGATTCGCTGTCACTAAAGTGATCTTCAACCATTACTACTGCTTCAGGGTTTGTAGCGTTTACAGGAGTGGATGCAATTATCGGTGGAGGACAGTTTCCCTGAGTACCATATAATGGAACTACTGGACCAATTGTTACAGGTATCATCAATGAATCAGGATGTACTTTTATCTGTGTTATTTTCTGTATTAATTCTGCTCTGGTCTTCTCTAGGGCTTCTCTTTCTTTGTCATGAAGTATTCTACTAGGGGTGAATTCATGCATTACCTGTGGCACTAATGGGGTTTGTAACGATGGTGCACTTGGGGTGCATCCACTTATCCCTTCCTGATATGGTGGGGGGTTCCTTAACATTTCTTCCATAAATTCGTCTTCAGAATCATCACTTCTCATTAAATGTTTTGTCTTTTCTGTACATTTACTCCCTATTTTCTCCTCTGCTGTTAACAATGGATATAGTCCTTCTGTAATCATTGCCCTTCTCCATTGTTTCATCTGACCGTCCCTAGATTCATGTAGGTTCCTGGGAAAAAATCCTCGATAACCCCTATTACTCCTAGATCGGTCACGCTCAAATGCCTCGGTTTCCCATTCCTCTAAGGCTTCGTATTGAGTTAATCTAGGTCTGGGTTCTAGGTCATTCATCCTCAATCTCAAATTTTGAAGAATTCGTCCATTGAACGTGCCATTCTCGGGAAATGCTAGTATTCCATCATTTTTGGTATATTCTATCCAATTCTCTATCCATACACAAGTATGATAACCTCTCTCCATCATCATAAATGAAGCAGGCGTTTTAGCTGGTGGAATGATAATTCCTTCCCTAGTTTTGATGGGTTTATCCTTTTTAAAATAGTTCTTAATCTTTTGTAAAAATGACATTTTTCTCTTTTCTCCGTACATCTTAGGTGAGTATCGATGTATAAAATTATATTCTGCAAAACTTAGGAATCTCCTATCCGGACGAGTTCCTGTTAAGTCGGATCGCGTTTTAACATGCAATCTCTACCCACTAAGATTTTAGCTTCTAGAATATCAACCAATCAAGTGTCTGCTATCTTTTATTCCCAAGCCAATCCTTGCGCGGACTTTTGGTGACGTTTGTCTGTCAACCCCTCCTTTACAATCTGCTTTTTCCTGTCCCTCGCTGGTTCAACCAATCCCAGCGCGGCACCTGTGACGTCAGTACTACTCCTGACTATCAACCCCTCCTTTACAAGAGTCGTTCCACACCCGCTGATTCAACCAATCCCAGCGCGGCGTTTGTGACGTCAGCTCCCTCTCCGGCAGCTGACCCTCCCTTTACAAAATCTTACGCAAACTTATTTTCTCTATAAATCTTAATTAAATTTCAATAACATAAAACATAAAACATTCGCTATCGTGCCAGTTATTCTAAATCAGAAAAGATAGTTTTCTCTCACACTTAGTAAAACCTTTCTGTTTACTAAACATACACTACGAGTAAAACCCTTCTGTTTACTCTTCACACAAGCTCCAGAAGTACCTGTTACTTCTTCAATGTTTCTAGGTGATATAACATCAAATTTTCACCAGCGTACTCTTTTGCTATTACTCACACGCATAGATTCCCTAACCAGTACTGATAGTCCTGCTTAACTTTTCAGTACTTTTTCTGCCTGACAGATAACCTCACTGCAGTATGGCTTCCACTTACCATCCGCTATTCTTTCCCCGGGGATTTCTGGACAACATAAAACAACACACGGATGTTAATTCATAAAAATAAAATTCTCATTACCCAATTAACAAAGAGTAACCATCCTCTGATTACCAGAAAACTGATCCAGCGCGATATTAACAAACAGCATTCATACACCAGATACTCACTTGGGCCCATACATTCATGCTAATACTTACGCTGGGTTTTATCAGTTGTTACTCTTTATCAAAATCCCTGCTACCAATTACCTTCTGAATGAAGAGTAATGACTTACCAGCTTGGCAGTCTGGAGCTCTTCTGCCTGACAGCATGGACGCCTGTTCCTCTCTAATTAACTAATGCTATATTCTATTATACCCTTCTTCCCCCATGTACCTCCCCTTAATGTTGCTAAAATATGGGACCACTACTTCTGATTGGACAGGGACAGGGGGTGGATTCTCACACCATATTGATTTGCCTTGTATTTCTGAAGCCTATTGTTTTTAAACTACCGCCCCTTCAATTTAATACATTTGCTTTATTTCCCACCCGTCTCACAACAAAATTGACAATTTATTCATATAAAATGTTGCTTTTCGACGAGAACATCTTGGTATGTAGTGGTGTCGGCCAGCAGGTCATGGCCTTGGGTGATGTCCAAATTGTCTTCATCTCTTTCTTTCTCGTCTGCCTCTCAGGGCGCATGTGCGGAGTCTTTGTCACACGAGCTTTCAGTTCACCAAACCCAGGCCCAAGTTACGAACTAATAAAAGTCAAAGAAGAAAACATTAAAATCACAAATAAAATGTTTCACTGTATGCCCACTCTGTCTATTCTATTCCCATTTAATTATAAATTCTATCCCGCATTAGTAGCGTTAGAGAAACGACAGTTTAATAATGACATGAGAGCAAACGGAAGCATGTGAAAACATCAAGCAGCCATTTTAATGCATACTGCGCAGAAGCAGAAATTTACCACCAAGCAAGAAGAGACGTCTCAACACGTGATGTGGTTGGGATATGCGCAGTAGGGTTCCCGCGCTTTAGCGGCCATTTTAGATTATAGACAAGCGTTATTCGTTAGTTAAACACATAGGCAAGCATCCTTACTATTCGTGTAGTGTATGCAAGGATTAATAGGGACAATACAAGTTTAATAAATTAATACTATGAGGAGATTGCGAACGAGCAAGTCTCATTTGTGAGTCCTTGCTCCATCAGTGCAATTGTCTATGATACCTGCTGTGCAGGACAGAGGCTGCATCCTGGTCTGTCCTGATGGGACCTTGCAAACTGCACCGCTGGACTTAGCGGACCAGAACTCCTTCTCACAAATTCATAGGGTCCTGGACACCGTGGGTGACAGTGCTGATGCTGGGTAGTAAGTCATGCATCAAATGACACTGAGGGGTTTGTAATGAGTAACAGGGAAGCCCCTCTTAGGGGTGCGATTGTTGAGAGGGACAGTTTCTCTGCCTCTTTAATGTTGGAACCCACAGTTATTGCAATTTGTGATGCTTATGTATTTTTTTTCCTTCGTGCCTGGGAGAGGCTGGGAGCCCAACCTCCTCTGGATTGCTGTGTACCATTTCTGGTCTTGTGATTCGTGGAAGTCCAGGTGACTCGAGCAGTGTTTACACCTAGTGTTTACTAACACTACGGTTGGGTGAGTGCAGGGAGGGAGTTTGGGGTGGGGTCCGGTGCCCCTTTGGCAGACGGTTGAGTCAGAGGGGTCCTATACTTTCTGCCTGAGGGAAGGATTGGGGAGGGTATGATGGGAGCTATGTTGTGCTTTGTTCTGTTGGGAAGCTTCCACTGCCTGCTGGCACTGTAGAGTAGTGGGCAAATAACTTTTGCTCAATGGACGGGCCTGGTCACACTCATAAGACTCTTATGGCAAATCAGGGGACTAAATACAAGTATACAAGTTCCTCACCTTGGAATGTACAAAGGTTAAATAGACTTGAGAAATGCAGTAGTGTACATGCATATTTATGACTATATGGAATTTCTATGGCATTCCTTCAGGAGACACACCTGTAAGGAGACTGCATTAAATCTCTGTGGAAAAGATGGCGGGATCAGGCTTATGCCACCTCCAACTTTGGTTATTCCCTGGGGGCTCTGATTTAGGTTGCTCCCGGGATCCCTTTCAAGATGTCACAAGTTCAGGTTGATCCCAATGGGAGGTATGTTGTCCTGGTGGGTACCTTGGACCCACATGAGTTATGCCTTGTGAATGTATACACGCTTAATGTAGACAATGGCACCTTTATTGGCTCAGTGCTAGCGGCTGCGTAGAATTACCTAGAGGTGGAGGTTATCATGGCTGGCGACGTTAACTGTGTTCTAGATGGTATGATGGATAAATCCCTGCCTCGTCGAGGCACTAAACCCAGAATGATGTTGGCACTACTACAGGCAGGGGTGAGTTTGGGATTGATGGATGTTTGGCGACAGCACCACCCACAGACCCTAGCGTACTCATGCTATACTCCAGCAGCGTGCACACACAGCAGGTTAGATAATTTTTTCATACAGTCGGATCCGACACAGCAAGTGTTAGATTCAAATTATTTGGCCCGGTATACATCAGATCACTCACCTTTGCTGATTACATATTCATTGTGGCGACTTCGGGTGGAGGCATTGAAGGACCAGGTCTTCAGGGAGACATTGTCTGAAGCCATAGACCACTATTTTGATCACAATTTGGAGAGGGCGGGCAGCAGGTCAGTGGAATGGGGCTCAATGAAATTGGTGCTCTGGGGTGAATGCATGGCGATGTTGGTAGGCATACGACAGATGCTGGAGGGGGAGTTGACATGAAAAGAAGCAGCCTTGGAAGCCCTGGCGAGCACACTGTCTGTTACTCCAGAGGTCCTGGGAGACTAGCACCAAGTGTGTGAGTTATGGGTCCATCTAGAAAAACATGTCAGGCTTACCAGCCATAGGAGACTGTATATGGAGGGTGACAGGGCAGGGTGACTCCTGGCAAGCTTGATTAGGTCTGAGACCACCGTGCAGCCACTTACGGCTGTGAGAGATCGGAGGGCCCAGGTGTCTTTATGTTCTCCAGGGGGCCATGTATGAGATATCCAGACACGTGTTTTGAGAGGTTGGTAGCCTTCTGGTGGAACGTCTGTGGGCCGGGAAGCGTTGTAGGGTAGGACTCAATATTCTCAAGCGAGAATTAAAGAGCGACAGGATGGAAGTCCTGAAACTCGACCTCTCTATTACCTGGTGGCGCACCTACAGCATGCAATTCACTGGCTGGATGGGGAAGACAATTAGGAAAGATTGCGCCTAGCAGGCACGCATGATGGTCATCAGCTGGGGGCTTTGCTGATAGGGTGGAAGGGGGTTCCCGACTAGCTCCCATATGTAATCCGTTTGGAATGCTGACTGTGGGAGAGAGTGGTGCAGCGAGTGATACGATGGGTGCCGTATGCCCCAGATTTGGATCTGTGGATAGTGCGACCCTTCGCGCAAATAGCACACACTATGGTGGTAGATAAGTGGCAGGGTGGTGGGAGCATTATGCTATCAGATCTTTACCTGGCGGGCCGCTTTGTCACTAGGCAGGATGCCTTTGAGTCCTTTGACCTGGCTCTGGGGCAGTTCCTCCAGTATGCAGAAATTGCGGCTATGACCTGGCAGGTGTAGCCATCGTTTCCTGAGGCCCCGGTGCCCACCCAGATATTGGCTACCATGCTTTCTCTGGCAGGGGGCCATGAACTGATTACTCATTTATACCATGCTTTACAAGCAGATAGAAGGCTGGCCCCGCTGCAAGTGGAAGAGGCCTGGTAGAGGGTTAGCGATGATCCCATTAGCTCCAATGATTGGCTCAAAATGCATAAGGGGTGTGCAGGGTATCGGTCAATGCCAGGTTTCAATTGGTGAAATATAACTTTTTACACATGGCCTACCTCTCTCCCAAGAGACTGCATGCGATCTATCAAACCAGGAATCAGAGTAGCGCCAGATGCGGAGGTGCAGTCGCTAACTTCTTTTATGCGATGTGGCACTGCCCAGTTATTATGACCTACCGGGTGTCCATACTGCCCCAAATAAAAATAATAATGGGGTGAGATGTCCCTTACACAATTAAGCACTGTCTGCTTGCCTTGCTTCCCGATAATGCTAAGAAAAAGCTTAGTAGACGATTTACAGTCCAGGGACCTGTCCTGGCTATTAGTTGGCTAAGAGCTAGACACCCCTAACAGTGGGACTGGAGGAGAGATTTACTGGAATGGGCAGGGCTGAGGAAGGGCACATGTGAAGGACACGTAGAGATGAGAGGGTAGCAGAAGTCCTGCTTTCTTAGGGAGTCATGATGCAGGCTCTGTCGGAACATTTGGTGGGTGCTGTAGCATGATGGATACACCTGTTTCCATAAAGTGCTGGTCAATACTTGTGCTGTAGTGGATAGATTGGGCCGGATGTCAAGGTTGGGTTAATGGACACCAGAATTGGTTTGCCCTAAGGTGGCCCGTCATTGGATATGACAGTTCTCCTTACTGTATGGACGGGTGGCTGATTCGAGGCCTGGGGGATGGGTGTAGGAGGGGGAGTTATTCTGTTCCCTAATCTGGCAAAAAAAAAAAAAAAAATCTGTAACCGATGTGCGCCGATTAATATTATGTCTGGATACTTACAGTGCTCTGTTATACTGCACCTGTTATGGGTGGGCTGTTAGCCTAACATTTTAACTTGTGTTCGTATATAGTGCATAACTTTTCTGTTTTTTTTGGGGGAGTTTCAAAAACCTTTATTGAGAACAAAAAAAGGCATAGAGCACAGCAAGCTGCCTACATCCACAAATTGGCCGGCATTGCGATAACAACTGCATGTAGGAGATATCTGATCAGGGTGGGGGAATACACAGCAAGCCGCCTACAACCCTTTCGGGCCGGCCGCGTTGTAAGGAGTATGAGGTTATAAAGACAGCAATTGCATTATAAGCAGACTGTGTTAAATGCTAACAGTTAGAGTAGAAGTGAACAAATAAAAACAATGGAGAGAGATGCATCCACCAATACACAATGATCATCAGGTGCGAGACATAGGTGCTGTCAATGTTCAGATAGTAAGAAAGTACGGAGTAGCGTCACACGGTGTCCTATTACAGTCAGTGGGGGTAGGTGCGTGGGCAAGGGCAAGAGGGTCGTCAGGAGGGTGTTATGCGTCTATTGCGGCGCCGTATCATCCCCATCAGCTGTGTGTTCCAGTAGATAAGTGTGTAGGGGACCCCAGATGTCTCTTGGGCGTGATGAAGGAGGTTGAAGGTCTGCATATGTGTGTAGTTGCTCTTGGCAATAGATTAAATCGTGAAGCCAGTCTTTAAATTTCGGCGCTCTTCCCCTGCCCCATCTACAGGCAACTCTCCGTTTGGCAAGGAGGAGCGCAAGGGAGGCGTATCTACGTATTTTAACAGCCAGGGGTTTAGTGTATCCTAACAGGACGGTTGGGGGATCTGCAGAGATGTGTAGGCCCGTCATGAGGTCCAGTGCAGTCAGGACTTCTGTCCAGTATCGTTGTACAGGGGGACAGTCCCAGGCCAAGTGTACAAAATCCGCCCCCTCGCGCCCGCATCGATCACAGCGATCATTATCTCGTATCTTCAGTCGGTGCATGCGCGCAGGAGTATAATAAAGGCGGTGCACGTATTTATAATGTATTATGCGGAATCTACTACTAGCTGATATATCGCCCGTTTGTCTACAGCAATACGTCCACTGTTCCTCAGTGAGGGGGTACCCCAATTCCTCCTCCCACTGTTGACGAGCCAAAGGAAGACTATATTCCTTGGCATTCTGGACCGTACGATATAAAAGTGACAACACATGTGCGGGGAAGTCTTGCTGCATTAACGCATGTAACGGAAGCATGGGTGGAGGCTCAAGGGGAAAGGTGGGCATGATGGTCCTTACATCCTGACGGAGCCTTATATAATAGAACCATTCCAAGGGGGTAGGGTTCGTATCTTTAAAGAATTCCTCGCTAGTGCTGAATGTCCCCCTAGTGTACAGGGGGGCCCAGGTGTGGATAGAAAGTTTATGAAGGAGCCGACGGCAGCCGCCCTCCTCCATAACCGGGATATCTTGCCGCCCAAGAAGGGGCAGAAGCGGAGAGTACATTAGTGTGCTCTGTGTGGCTTTGGCAAGGTCGTGCCACGTGCTGAAGGTGCAATGGACGGTGGTGGAAGCCAAGTGGCGCGGGACTGCCGGGATGCTGAGATATGCAGTGCTTGGGGTGGGGGTCATATATCCATCCTCTATTGCGAGATGTGGCATGAAGGGAGGGGGTTTCATCCAATATGCGGCATAATGTGCCTGTGCGCAGCTAAAGTATAATTCGATATCCGGGATGGCGAATCCACCTGCATCGATCGGACGTGTAAGTATGTCCCACCGTAATCTAGCCTGTTTCCCCCCCCATGTGAGTCTGATGAGTTGAGTCGTCATCGCCGAGAAGAATTGCAGACTAGGGGCGTAGGGGATGTTTACAAAGAGATATAAAAGTTTAGGTAAAATAACCATTTTAATAATAGCCGCTCTGCCAGCCATCGACAGGGGCATCGCGACCCATCTCGTTATTTTGTCAGTGATGGAGTCCAGTGCCCGCCCGTAGTTCGCTCGCATGAGTTCTTCGCGACTGCGAGAGATGATTATACCTAAATATGTGAGGGTGTCATCGCTCCAGTCGAGGGGGAAGTCCGGGTGGAACCTTTTTGTGGCTACAGTAAGGGGATAAATCTGGGATTTGCTCCAATTAATGTTGACTCCGGACAATTGCCCAAAAAGAATGAATAAGCGAAGAATGGGATTTAGGCTTATCTCCGGGCTACGCAGATATAGTGTGAGATCATCTGCGTATAATGAGATGAGTATTTGCCTTTCTGGGTAAATTATGGCATGTTCGCGGTAGTGTTGTCGAATTTTAGCAGCCAGGGGCTCCACATCTAGGGCAAAAAGGAGGGGGGATAGCGGACACCCCTGTCTGGTACCTCTGCCCAGCGGAAAGGAGGAGGAGCGGAGTCCATTCACCATTACAGTGGCGCGCAGACCTGTATATAGCAGGGTAATCCAAGCCAAAAAGGGGGGCGGAAAGCCCATGCGTACCAAGACATAGGAGAGGTAGTCCCATTCTAGGGAGTTGAATGCCTTGGTGGCATCTAGGAATATAGCAGCCGCGTTAACGTCCGGGTCAATATCATGGAGCAATGCGAACAGGGTCTGCAAGTTATGGGCCGTACTTCTAGTGGGAACAAAGCCCGACTGATCCGGGAGGACCAACACCAGCATCAGAGGGCGAATGCGATTTGCGATGAGTTTAGCTAGGATTTTAGCATCGGTGTTTATAAGGGATAGGGGCCGGTACGAATCTAGGTGCAAGGGTGGTTTACCTGGTTTGGGCAGGGAGATTATGAGCGCTTCTCGCATGGAGGGGGGAAGAATGCCAGTTTCCCGTGCTTCTTCGAAGCCATGCCTTAGTTTCGGAAGAAGCAAGTGCCGGTATGTTTTATAAAATTCGGCTGCGAGGCCGTCTGGTCCTGGAGCTTTTCCCGATTGTAATTGCATAATTGCAGATATGATCTCCTCATCCTCATGATGCGCCAGAAGGAACTCTCTTTGGCCATTTCCCAACCAGGCTATGGCGGTGTCCTCGAAAAATGGATTGAAGTCTACCGGGGCCTGTCGGTGAGTGGTGTAGAATGCTCTATAAAACCTTCTGAATGCAGCAAGTATGTCTGAGGAATTTGTATGTGTCAGACCGTCCTCGTCCTCAATAGCAAGCACTGTATTAGCAAACCGAGGAGGTCGAATAGTGGAGGCCAAGGCCCGCCCCGGTCTATCTCCCTCACCATACCGGCGAGCCGTATGGTACTTCCCTCTAAATTTACATTCACGCTCCACTGTTGCCTGATAGTCAGTGAGCAGGGCACGCAGTTGCGCCTGTAATGGAGGGGAAGGCGTGGCTTGTATAGCCATCTCAGTCTGTTTTATGTCCGCTTCCAATTTTCGGAGTGTATTACGGATATCTTTGAGTTCTCCCCCACTTTTAGCCAGACAAATACCCCGCATGGTGACTTTAAAAGCCTCCCATATTGTAGAATATTGTGAGACTGAGCCTTTGTTGCGGAGGAAAAAGTCAGTTATCTCTTGCTCTATCTCATCCTTAAAAACTGGGTCGAGCAGCGTCAGTGGATTGAGGCACTAGGAAAGGCATGGGGGTTCTGCTTGTGGTGGGCTGAGAGACAACAGTACTGGAGAATGGTCGGAGTATGTGCGGGGGAGATAAGAGGTGTGTGATGCCCAGGTTGCCAGGCCCCCATCGATCAGCCAGTAATCGATACGTGACCAAGAGGAGTGGGCAGTGGAGTAGCAAGACCCCTGACGAGTGAGTGGGCAGTGTGTTCTCCAGGGGTCTACCAGGTCCTGGTCTTTGACAATGTTTTTTAGCGCTAGGTGTGCAGCAGTATAGTGGTGTGGTTGTAGATGTGATCTATCTAGGTGCGGGTAGATAGTAACGTTAAAATCACCCCCCCATATCAAGTGTGTAGTGCCAATGTCCTGGATTTTACCCCATAATATCCGAAAGAATTCCGGATCATCTGTGTTCGGGCCATAACAAGACGCCAGTGTGACAGTTTGCGCAGAGAGCCTGCCCCATAAGAGATTGTATCAGCCTTGTGGGTCTGCGTAGGAGCCGATGGGGGTATATGGGAGGGTGTGCTTCACAAGGATTGCGGTCCCCCGAGAATATGAGGAGTAGCACAAAAAGCCTCTGTGGCTTGCCCATCGAGTAGCAAAGGAGGGGGATGTGCGAGGAGGCAAATGGGTCTCTTGAAGCATGGCACAGTGGATGTCATGTCGGTCCAGATAAGCGAGAATATGTCGGCGTTTGCGGGGTCCCCCAACCCGCCCACATTCCAGGTCAAAAAATTATATTTGAGCGTGCTAGGACGGGACTCCATCGTGTGTTCAGTAAGTAACAATGTTGTGAGTAGCAGCGTGTGTCATTGTGTGTCGCATCAGCATCCTGTCGCATAATAACAGAGCAGTACATAAAAAGGGCATAAAAAACATTTCCCAATCCCACCCACCACCCACAACAGCAATCCCAACCTGCCGTGACAATTACCCCCCCCCTCCCTGACCGTCTCAAACGTTTTAGTCCCAACAGGGGACATTGCAGTAAACTAAGCCCCATTTCGCTAGGTAGAAAATTGTAGGATTCACCTGCTGGGCAGCTGCCAGAGGGCGACCAGGTGCTCCTCGCGGTGGCGAGGGTGTTCGGGGGTAGCGGTGGTAGTCCAACATGGCGGGGGTTTGGTGTAGACCGCAGTTCTTGTCAATGTTGGCCCATGGACAGAGGTCAGGGTGCTCACAAAGGTGCAAGGGCACGATGTCTACTGCTAGCCTTCCGGATGCATATCCAAGATGGGGAGTTCCAAGCAGACTCATGCATCTCACAGTTTCCCCCTCGGGGAGTTGTGGCCTGATGAGGAAAGAAGTGCCAGCGCCTAATCAGCAAGGGTGTGTCAAGGGCCGTAAATCTAGGACCAATGCGGACCAGTGAAACAAGGGGAGACAGTGCAGTGTCAATATGGAACAGTTCCAGTCAAAGGTAGGTCGCCAGTGCGTACATAGTAAGAGGTTAAATCCGACATCCGGTCGTGGTGATGTAGGGGTGTCCTAGGGTCAGCAGATAGGCACGGCGGTATAAGCAGGGGCTCTCGTGTCCACAGTGTGTGAGTCTATTCAATATCAGATGCGCCTCTGTGTCCGTCATCATGGCTTCTTGGAGATGAACGACCTTCAGGTGGTTTAGGTATGGTCTTGATGAAGTCCTGAGCGTGTTAAGAGTTGGTGAAAAAATGTTGGCTGCCCTGGGAGGTTATCTTTAGGCGGGCCGGGAATAACATAGCGTATGGGATGTTTAGTTGTTGAAGTTTCTTCTTGACGTGGAGGAACTTCCGCCTTTGCTCTTGCACGGCCATGGTAAAGTCAGGATAGATAGAGATCTCCATGCCCTCATAGTTGAGACGACCCTTTTCCCTAGAGAGCCGGAGGGCCGTATCCCTGTCGCGATAGTTTAATAGCTTTGCTATGATGGGCCGTGGGGGGGCCCCCGGAGGAGGACGGCCCGCCAGCGAGCGATGCGCCCTTTCCACCACGAGGACCGGTGAGAATGCCTCTCTGCCGAACAGGGTTATGAGCAAGCTTTCCACGTACGTCTCCATTTTCCCGGTGGCCGTTGATTCTGACACTCCTAGGATACGGAGGTTGTTCCTCCTCGAGCGTGATTCTAACTCTTCATTTTTGGCAGCTATTACTTTCAAAACTTTGTCCATGTCAAGGGTGCGACTGGTGGTGGTGCTGGACGTATCTTCCAGGTCGGATATGCGTTGCTCAGCCTCAGTGAGACGGTCGTCATGTTTTTCAACTCTATGCGTAAGGCCATCCATTCTAGCCGACATAGAATCCATTTTGGACTCTATCGATGTGAGGCTCGACTGCATAACAAGCAGTAGTTCCTTCAAATCCGCCATGGATGTGGCCGGAGCCTCCGCGTGGTCATCGTCTGGCTCAGACTGGGAGCGGGAGGTCTTTCGGGTGTCAAAGGTAAGTTTCGGCTGTCTCTCGTCAGGTTTTCCCATGGTCGATCGTCTGACGAGTCCCCGACTGGGTCGAGGTCGGGGGGGTCCGCGTCCTTCTCCAGGTAGAGGTAGCTCGTGAGCTATGGCGCAGATCAGGAGCGTCACACGGATTGCCAGCAGGGGGAAGTAGGCCTTGCGACCCCCAGTCGGCCCTCTCTGTATGTGACATTGGCGATGTGGCCCTCCGGAAGCCCAAAACAGCAAAGCCCCCACGCAGCAGGTAGCAGCTGTCTCCGCGTCAGGCAGTTGAGGAGTACAGAGCTTGGGATGTTAGTTATAAGAATGGCCACCACGGTGTGCCAGGTGGGTCTCCACAGCCTGCAGGGCCCACACAATTCACCAGCATTTGCACCACCAATGCTCCAGCTCGCAGTTCTAGTATCTAGTATCAGTATTACAATTACTCTCAGAATACTCATGTAAGGCTCACACTTTTACCCACACTGCACTAACCACATCCCTCTTTGGACCATCCCCAGGCAAACATCATCACTGCTCCTCATTTTGGAGCCCAAATCCTATAATCTCGGGGAAGGGGAAGTAGTAATCAGAGAAAGGGAGACCACAAAAGCTGTTGCTAAGAACCTACATTTTCTGCCATTAAAAAGGCTGCCTGATACTGGAAAAGTAGCTTCATTCCAGGAGACACTTTCAGACACCATTTGAAATAAGGCTACTGAACCTCCTTCATGTTGTGGCGGTAATTATGTTTTGCTGCGGGAGGTGAATTGTCACATCACCAGCAGAATATCCAATTTACAGAGGTACCAGAGTAAAGACAATTGAGAACAAGGAGGTGGAGGCGTCACAAGATTTATATGACAGCCATGCTGTTAAAGACAATCGTCTTTAACAGCATGGCTGTCATATAAATCTTTAGTAGAGGTATTCAGAGGAGACCGGACAATCAATTGTTTTGAATGTGGGACTGCCAAAGGTGCATGCCTGGAGGGTCTTCGGCCAGAGAGTCTAATGGAATGTAAAGCAGAAGTCCGTGAAAGCTTCATTGTCCAAACTTCACTGGCTTCCTATTCAATCCAGAGTCGAGTTCAAGGCACTATGCCTAGCCCACAAAGCTATGCACGACAGAGGTCCAGCCCTCTTACAGTCCCTCATCTCCCCATATGTCCCTAACAGGTCCCTCAGGTCCTCATCTGAATATCTCGTTAGTACAACGAGAATAAAAAGAGCCAGATGGGGAGGAAGATGCTTTACCCATTTGGTCCCAAAACTTTGGAACTCAATGACCACTGAATTGCCACTTCTAAAGGACCTACGTAGCTTCAGGAAGAAACTTAAAACCTGGCTTTTTCCAGGATTTCCCCTCACACACCGACCCGCTACCCTCTCTGCAGTGCTGGGAAGCCCTTGAGCAGCTATGCGCTTTACAAATCACATAAATAAATAAATAAATAAATAAATAAATAAAATAAATTGATGGTCCCAAACAAGATTCCTTCTGACACCAATGGGCGAGGGCACGTCGCACTGTGCAGGTGGAAGGCTGGCTTTCAATCATCGGCATGATTTAAGGACTTTGGTCCCTGGTAATGCACTCACGTGCACAAGATATTTATTTGCATTTGTTTGTTTCGATTGATGAACAACTCGTCACAACATATTTTGAATGAAGAGTATTACGCTCAGATTTGTTTTTAGAGTTGACTTTCTTCATTGAAGTTCACAAGAATGGTGTTGATACTCATATATGTGCTTCAAGTGTCAAACCTGCAGCTGGAATATTGGCTTCATGCGCTGTCGGACCATAAATGGGCGCTATGAGTGGGGCGCTGCCTTTTGACAGTCACTCAGCACTGGACAAAGAGTTCTGTAGAGATCCGACTGTTTCTTTCACCTCCCTCTGGACAGAATTTACCAAGCTCAGGGATGGGATTCCTACGTCATTTTCAAAGATATAGATCAACGAAAATATGACTCATTTGAGCAAGCTGTTCTCTGCAGGAGCTTAAAGCAAGTGTAGGTAGATAACGCATTTGAACAGATTTGACTTTGAAGAACAATTATATGGTTCTGCGCATAAAAGTGCAAAGGGTATCAGTTGATTGTATTAAGAAAAAAAGAAATATAAAAAACTCGTGCTCTCACCACTGTCTAGAACTTTCAAAAGGATGAAGCTATTGCACAGGGTTGGAGGGACACAAATGTCACCGGCTCAGTTCACTGTTCAAAAGTCTGAAAAGATAATGGTGAAGCAGAAGCTACTGTAAAGATTCTGAGTGATGCAAATGTCATGGGCCTAGCTGCATTCTGCCTCTGGGATTCCAACAGCATACCTGATAGTGGCCCGTTAGAGACTCAGGAGAGGCTTTTCAGTGAAATGAATAGCAATTTTATGTCTCGCATTCACTAAAAATGAGATGGATGGAGTTGGAGAAAAGCCAACATCTTTGATATTGCTTGCACAAAATACACAGTATATCTAAGGTCATTTCGCTAAACAATGCAGTTACATTTTCTTGGTGCTCTTAAATATTATTGGGCATAATTGGATGGATGCAAATCTCTTAATGGAGGAAAGATCGAATTAGAAAAAAAATCAGAACAATTTTAGAAAAGTCTGATTAATCATCAACATGTTCTTAGGGAGCATACGCCCATCACTCTAATTCTGCTCCTGCGAGTGATTTCTCACCCAGAACTGCCAGCAAATATTTACAATGCGTTTCAGAGTCCCTGTCAAAAGTGCTGAAGATGGTACATACATGGCTCCTATTCTAATTGAGCGAGTGGGGGTACTGAGCAGATGGGCAATATACTCATAGAGGGAGAGGAGACGCGTGCAAATGGGTTAAGGAGGGAAAAACATGGAAGAGGATCCTGAGGGAAGCGGGCAAGGTGCAAGGATACAAGATACTTAATATAAAAACATGGAAAAGTATGTTTATTAGGACGGTGGAGAAGAATGGAATGTGCATTATGTCATACAGAAACTCTGAATGACACACTTCCCCACCTATAAACCAGTATACTCTTCAGGTTGAAATCGTATGGAAGGTTTATAAGCCCTTAACTGAACCTCTTTTATGTTCTGAACACTTGCCACAATTATGGCTTCCATTTTATTGAATTATTAATTTATGTTTAATTTCTTTTAGGTGCTTGAGCAGCCAAATCAATCAGTCAAATCAATCAGTGATAAAGTACAGTCAGAAAATGTACTTTAACGCAAGTCTCAATTCGTGATGCAATAAGTTTTTGTTTTTTTTAGGTATTTATGGAAGTTAGCGCCTTGGCAAAGGGGTGTAGGCAAATAATATGAAACAGTGGGCTCCTCAGGCTCGTGGGACATTTCCCCTAACATTCGACTCTTGCTGGTGTCAGTGATAAGCAGTGGTGGAAAAAATAACACTAGGCAGCTGGTTGTGAGTACTAAGAGCAACAGCTTGAAAAAGTATTCCTAAGAATGCCCATACAAGGCCTGATGGACCTGGCAGAGCATTATTATACTTGATCCCATATTTGACTAGCTGCCAATGTACTGATATGAAAATATGGGAGAAATGATTGGATTTTTTTTAGGTGGAAGGATACATTTTAGCTCACATTGTTAGTAGGTATGATGAAAGAGAACTCCAAATCAATAACAAAGATTGATGGTGCATAGGAGTCACTCGTGATATTGGATAATACAAAAGCTAGTGTTTGTGCAATGCTAATTAGAGTCCAATGATCATCAGAGCCTATGAGGAAGGTTTCAGTTTCTGTGCATTCATGCAGAAAGGATTACAAGCCATTTGCTGCTCCACTTAGGGAAAGCAAACATTCATGGAGCATTGTTGTGAAGTTGGGAAGAAATGAGGCGACCACGACGTGTGGATTCAAATAATTTTAATTGATAAGAAAGGCACCTCAGCCACTGCGTCTTGTTCCATCTCAAACCCTCCTCTTTGAATCTCATCCCTCGTTCATAACTCAACATTCCAAAAGAATGGACAGGCAATGAGAACTACAAGATAACACCCTGGAGTTTTCATTGCTTGTTCATTCCTTATAAATGTTGATTTATGCACAAGGAATTAGAGTCCAAGACAGGGGTTGAGATGTAACAAGACACAGTGGCTGAGGTGTCTTTCACATCAATTAAACGTACTTTAATCTGAGCGTCGTGGTTGTCTCATTTCTTTACAACATCATACTGGTGACGACTAGTGTGGAAAAGAGGCATCATAACACGCAAAGGAGGAGGTGCTGCCTGACCTGAGATCTCCTGTTGTGTTGGAAGTTTTGACTGACGTTGACAACTCTTCAAAGGCAAGTGGAAGCATTTGAGATATGGAAAGTCTGAGGCGGGGCTGCATGTGCCTAAGGATGGAGATTGTGGGTTGTTGAGGTGCAGGAGGTGCCAAAAAGAGCAACAACAGGGCATCATAAGCTACCCACAGCTCGTGCATGGAGCATCCACCACTTTGATTCAGTGCACGAGGAGAATCTGCTTGAGCTACCTCCATGTGTCCCCACAGTCAAAGGGGGGGCAAGGTTGCACACATTTTGAGGGACCAAGTTGGTGGGCAGAACATGAAGTGAAAGCTCTCGGACTGGACAGTACATCTGAAGTGTTCAAATGCTGATGCACTACACAATGTCCTCTCATCTTTAGGAGGTGTTGTCGCGGATTGGTAGTGGAAAGAGACGATGGCCAGAGGAGTGACCTCAGAATATATCTCAGTGTGGAAGGCTGTCATTTCGGAGGTCTTTGAGAGTTTTCTATCTGTTTGACAAGGTTTGGAGATGCCTGTTGGTGATGGGCACACCTAATAGTAACATAGATTTTGCTTACAGTGAAAAATAAGCCTGACGGTGACAGACACACCCTGAACAGCATTTCCATCTGTTCTTTTCTCTATAACTTTGTGTTTCTTATTTAAGTTCAATGCATTGATCAAAGAACAGCCAATTCAGAAACTGTTGGGTATTGTTTACTTTTATTTTTAATATCCTTTTAAAGTGATTTGTGATTGGTATACTTGGGGCCCTGCCACATCTACTTTCATTGGGCTTTTAAAGCTTTATTAGTACCTTAACTTAGAAAGTAGTATTGTGCAATAATTAACTGAGTAGCATAATGCCGAAACTAACACCCCCACCATTCTTCCTCAGTAATCCAAGGGAAGCAACAATGAGTGTAGAAAAGTGTTTGAAAACTATATGTAGGTTTGTGGACCCAAGATAGGGGTTAATAGGAAAGTGGTGCTGCTTCTTCATAAGCTGGGAGCAGAAGGTCTAGAAGTAGAGGAAAATGTAGTAGATTTGGACAGTGAGTCTGTAAAAGTGTTATGAGTGCAAAGTATATTTTAAAAAATTGGACATGCATTTTTCTACAATCTTACAATCCTTATCATTTTAGGAGGATGAAACAAGGGGGACAAGAATGTGTGGATGATTATATCACAGCTCTGCGTTAAATTCCTTCCACCTGCAAATTTGGGCAATGATCTAAAGAGAGAATTAGAGATCAATTTTCACTGTGTTGTAGTTCTGACAAAGAAATAGAAAAGGTATGGTTGAAGGATTACCCACCACTGTGTGAGGTCATTCTTGTTGCCAAACTTGTACAACACATAGTAAAGTGTGTTGGTTAACTTAAGAGAGATGAACAAAAACGTTTTGGGGGATTAGTTATGGCAGTAAAAGAAGATAAAGGGAAAGGACAGAAGAGAGAGGTTAGGGAAATATAAGGGGCAGTGTTTCCAGTGTGATATTTAGGGACATATTGCCAGTAGCACAGAGTGTTCCGCTTTGAAAGTTATTTGCAATAGATGTGGTAAAAAAAAAGAGCACTATGCTAAATGTTGCAGGAACATTTTTTCTATCAACACGAAAGTACAAGACGTGAAAGAGGTGTGTGATGAAATAATTTTGTAGATGGAAATGAGAGGAGGTAATAACCCTGAAGAATGGGTGAAGCTGGTCTCAAGAGCTATGAAGATGATGTTTGACTTTTGCTCTAAGCTAACAACAATATCAAAGAAAAAATGTGAGTGACGTTTTGCAAACAAAAGTCAGAAAAAATTGATATGGTACTGGGTGGGTAAAGTGGTCAACATATAGAAATGTTGGGGTACCCTCTAACAAAATTTCAAATGGGAGGAAACAGCATCAATGGCGAAGTATATGGAGTGAAAAAAGGAGATAGTATTTAGGTTCACCACAATAGAAGGATTTTGGAGTCTGGTTAGATACTAGTGCCCATCCACAAGTACAGATAAGACAAGTAAAATGTGAAGCAGAACACCATGAAAAGTTATTTGCTGATGTTTATAAGAATAAGCCTGCACAACATAAAATTGACAAATGGATCCAAACCAGTCTCAGCTAAGGTACATAGATTGCCAGTAGCAGTTCAGGGAGCAGTGGAGAAGAAGTTGGCCAAACTGCAAAAATTAAATGAGATTATACATGTGGAGGCTACTGAGTGGTTAGCACCAATAGTAGCAGCAAATAAAGAACATGGGAACTTACAACTCTGTGTAGCTCTAAGTGCGTTAAATGAAGAAGTTGTTGTGGATGATTTCCTACTTCCCAGCATCAGTGAAATGCTCTCAAGATTAGCAGATGCCAAGATCTTTTAAACATTAGACTTGGCATCTGGTTACCATCAAATAAGGTAGCATGAGAACTCACAGGACTTGACAGTGTTTGTCAACCCATGGGGAATTAAATTTAAGTGTATGCCTTTGGGTTGGTGGTATTTTTCTAAGAGCAATAAGGACCAAATGTACAAAGATCGGTCTGCTACCGACCACAAAAATGTTTTTACATATGTTCAAAGCACAAATTGTGATTTAGTAACACATTACCGAATCACATTATGTGTTTGTGATTCAGTATTTGGAGGGGGAGTGTATTGGGCATCCCTTCCATATAATGAATCTGAATGGGATGTATTAATATACATATTATGGGAGAGGATGTAGCCTTGTGGCTAGAGCGGTCGACCTTGAAGCTGGGGAACCTGGTTCGAGTCTAGGCAACGACGCTCAACATCCTGTGATTCTGGGCAAATTACTTAATCTCCCCTTGCCTAACAAAAATGAATGTGTCCATGTGAAATGAAACTGGTGCTCATGCAAAGCACTCTGATACCTGATATCTTCGGATCTAGTTCGCGCTATATAAAACTCTAAAAAAAAATAATGGTTTGTGACTGAATTCTGGAAGCAACACATTAATACTTTACCGACTCCTTGAAGGAGGGGAATGGCAACCCACTCACAAAAGGGAAAGGATTCCATTGGGACCCATTTCCCTTTGAGAATGGAAAAAAATATTTTAAAAAAACAGGCAGGTTTCCAGGACCACTGCCTACTCTTAAAAAATTAATTTTCAAAGTTTCATTTTTTCTTTTTTAACACATCCAATTTTCGTTTGAGGATATCAGGCTTCGAAGTTTAAAAAAAAAAAAAAGGTTGCTTTATTAAAAACCAATAGCAGACATGGTGGTCGGCTGACTGCAGCAGGCCACCATCCCTATGATGGCTCTGATTTCTAATGGGTCACAAATTGCACCATACATCATTAATATTCACCAGGTAAGTTAATTTGCAAACCTATTAGGAATTAATGTTCTTTGTTAAAAGGCATTTCAGGAGTTTTTTACTATCAAGATGATGTTTTAGTATTTGGTAACACTTGGGAAGAACATGACAAAAGATTGAAAGCAGTATTTCAAGTATTTGAAGACAGTGGTCTTAAATAAATGTCAATTTGGCAAGGATGAATTATCATATTTGGGTCATCACATAGATGGAAATGATATTAAACCAAAATAAAGTTTTGTGGCTTTGAGATGCCAAAATACAAGGAAGAGGTGACTGTGGAGTGTGGAGAGGTGTGGTGCAGCGGCCAGGGCTGCTGACTTCGGAGCACAGGGTTCACGGTTCGATCTGCGGCAGCTCAGCTCAGCACCATGTGACTCTGGGCAATAGCTCACTTAATTTCCACGACGGCCCCCAGCGCCTTGAGACCCGTAAGGGAGAGTAGCTGCGCTATATAAAAACAGACTTACATTTTAGGTCATGCTTTTTCTCGGCATGGTGGACTATTATTCACGATTCATTAGGAATTTAGCAACGAAAACAGAAGTAATTTGTAATTTGGTGAGGAAAAATGTGGATTTTTCTTGGACTGTGGATTGTAACATTGAATTTCTAAAATTTAAATAGGGTCTCAAGAATGCCCCTAATCTAAAGACATTTGTTTCAGGAAAAGAATGTATTTTTGTTACTGATGCTAATTCCAAGGATATAGGGGATGTGTTGTTGGAGGAAATCATAGGAGAGGAAAGAACTATTGTCTTTGCGTCGCCTGCATTGCGAGGAGCTGAGTTAAATTACTTGGTCATTGAAAAAGAAGTGTTGGTGGTTAAGTGGGCAGTTTAGATATTTAGAATATTATTGTGGGGTGTAAGGTGAAGTGTGAGAACTGATCACAAACCTGTGAGATATTTATCTGAAATGGTTTGTACAGAGTTTCAGCTAGGATAAGGAAATGGGTAATTGTGTTGCAGAAGTATGCCTTCAATATTTCTTATTTACCTGGTGTGCAGAGCAGAACTGCAGCTTGCCTCTCGAGCTTGGTCTCTAGTGGTGGAGTGAAGGAAATCAAGAGGACATTGAGGATCAATAGACATGTGTTTGTGGGATGACAAATGTAGCTACTGGTTGTCAGGAGCTCCCCATCCTGTCTGGTATGTCAGCACCCTCAAGGGTAATTGTTTGCTCACCTTTCTGTCCACTAAGTTGTTTTGTTTTTTCCTTTCATTGCCACTGCCAATGTTTGTTTCTTTTCATTGTATTTGTTGGTGCCAGTGCTTGTTTTGCCAATGCTTGTTGTTTTTGGGTGCTAGCTACAGTGTCACATTATTGGACATGTGCTGTTGCTAAGCACCTGTCATGAATATGGGCGTGGCTAAGGCACCTGGCATGCTTATGGGCGTGGCTAGCCATGTGTGATTATGTGCCACTGAATTGGCTATAAAAGCCCAAGCCTCGCACCTGTCAGTGCTTGGCTTAATCTCCTGGTTCCCGCTTCAGCTGGAGACTGCTTCTGTCACTGCTTCAGGATTTCCTCCTTCACCATTGGACAGAAGCACACGCCAGTCTGGAATTGCAGCAAGCATCGGACAGCTAAGTGCAGCGCACTTTAAGACTGCGTGTGAAGTGAAAGGCTGTGTGACTTTGACATTTTCTGTTGGTATCGGAAGGCTCATCCTTGCATATTTGCCATGTGGTTGGCCATCTGGTATTTGGCACAAGTGACTTTTGATTCAAGACTATGGCATTTACATATTTGTTTCACACTTAGCGCTTGGGGTCATTTTATGCTTGAAATCCTTTCATATTTGTATTACGCTTAGCTCTTGGAGTCATTTTATGTTTGAACTCATTTCATATTTGTATTACGCTTAGCACTTAGAGTCATTTTATGTTTGAATTCATTACCGACTTCTGAGAGTTTTGTTTCTACACTATTTGCATAGAACTTTGATATTAAGACGAATATTGTGAACTTTATACCATGCCTTGCGCATGAAAGCATCCTGTTACCCCTCTGATCATTATATTGTATGGACACTGGCTTATGTAGCCCTTTGGGATTGTTCCTAGATGGGAATATTTTTTTATGGATGTTTTGTGCAAACGAAACGACGTGTCTAGGTGCCATTTGTTTACCTGGCTATAGATGATACATAATCATAGCCAGTGACTCCTTTTTGGCAGCATTGTTCTTAGAGAGCTATTATTTGGATTGTATTCTCCTGCAACCTACAGACAAAGGCTAAGAGAGTATCTCAGCTCCTCTTGAGAACCAAGTGATTAACATAACTCGCTTATTATGAATGTTCTGTATTAAGTGCGCCTGCGTGGCCCAGAAGTGTCTCTGTATTCATCTGTTGCATTACTTATTTTATAGAGAAACGCAAGTCCTCAAAAAAGCGACCCTACTCTGCAAACAGATCCCCTCGAGGGTGCCGGGCTGGACCAGGCTGTGTGGAGTAGCAGTGTTCTCTCTTTTTCTCGTCCCATTCCCCTTCCCTTTTGGGACACCTGCCGGGACTCCTGTAGCGAGTTCAGTAGTGCCGAGAGGTGTTCTAGGAGCAGAGAGCACAATTTATCGCTCCTGCAGATAACCTGAACTTAAGGTGAGTGGCTGTGCCACAGTCTCACACTGGTGAGGAGGAATGGAAAGAGAAGATGTGTAATGATGGGTCTCTAAGCAGATTGATTGGCTGGGTGGTGCATGGAAAGGATGGTTAAAGCACGTTTGAAGATTCTAGGAATCCGCATGAGCTTGTTGTCTGCAATGAGTTGTCACTACAAGACGGTTTGTCACTTAGGAGTGTCAAATTGGTAGCGCCAAGGTCTCTACATCAGAGGGTGATGCAACTAGCTCACATTGGACATTTAGGAATTGTGAAGACCAAGGAACACATTTGAGCCTATTTGTGGTGGCCTGGAATGGATTTGCAGATAGAGAGAGTGGTTAGGGATGCCTGGAGTGTAGAAATAGTAGCAAGATTTTGAACACAAGGGTACTTTTATGTAAGCTAGAACTTGATTAGCTGTTCAATGCCCATTGACATTGTAGGACCATTGTGAGGCGAGCATGTCACGCCAAATTTGTTGGTCTTGGTTGGTTTGTTTGCCTTATGGCCTATTGTTCAGTGTGTTAATGATATCAGCTCAAAGAATTTTGTCAGACTTTTAATTACTGTATTAAAGAGTGAAAGTGTACCTAGCGTGGTGTGGTTGGATAATGGTACACAATTATGTTCTACAGAAAATGAAGAGTTTAAAAAAAAAGGTATAGCATTTCTCACAAGAGGTGTTCTTGGTATCATCTGCAGACAAACAAAGTAGTTGAGATGTTCAGTAGAATGCTGTAGGAAGGTATTCAACTGGCAAAGGCATCAAGGCTAGACTGTAAAAATGAGATGCACAAAAGCATGATTGCATACAGAATTACTGCACATGCCACTACAGGAAAATCTCTATTTGAGTTGTTTTGGTATATGAAGACTAGTAGAATGTTAGTTCCTCTGTGGATGGTTGTGAAAAAAGGCTTAGCTGTTGGCTGTGGAGACGTGTAGTGACATAGAACAAGTGGCTATTGCTGACAGGACTAGAAGATATGATATCAGGATATGTGTTAAATAACAGGTTGTTTCTCTGGTGATTGGGTAAAGGTGAAGGCTCCCACTGGTGCCATGCCAAGCACCCAGTTTACATATCCTATGAAGGTGGTTAAAGTGTTTCATAATGCTGTGAAAACCTCGTATGGGGCCATTTGAAATTTAGCCTGAATAGCTGGGTTTGAACAAAATAAAGATGTGGAGGCTTCAAAAGGGAATAACAATGCGGTATTACATGAAGAGGTGGGTGCGTTTAAGGAGCTTACATGGAGACTGAAAAGGTTAATAAGAAGACCTTCATATTTGCATATCTATGTGTAAGTAGTATTATCAGGAAATCTTCATATCAGCATAACCATGTCTAAATAGTTGATCATTTTGTGTATTGTTCTACATTTATCTGCTTTTTCTTTATATGTATTGTTGCATTTGTTTGTTTTAAGTGGGGAGATAGGTGATATCTCGGAGTTCTTGTTGGTTGTTCATTCCTTTGAAATTATGAGTTATGAACGAAGGATTAGAGTCCAAGAAGAGGGGTTGAGCTGGAACAAGACACAGCAGCTGAGATGCTTTCTCTTCAATTAAACTTACCCTAATATATAACTCATGGTTGCCTTATTTCTTCACAACTTTACAACTGTCTTCTCAGATGTTGTAGAATCCTGATAGGAATTTGGATGTTGATAGCATACAAGTGATAACAAAATGTTAAGGTTATTGAGAATGATTGTAAATAGTTCTAAATAGGCGCATCTATTTCTCTCCCAACCTTGTTAACCTTATTGCCTTATTTAGCCTTCACTAATTTCCTATTATATTGACACCCAAATTATAGTCACATTTAAGGATAAGAAACCTGCCATTTCAGGCAAATTCAAATGTTATTGAGAATGATTGTATGCATTTCCAAATGGTCAGTAAACTGTGCAGTGAGAGGGGAGAACCCTGTGACGTTGTCACTTTTGATATTTTGGAGAGGCTTCTCTCTCCATGTTCTATATGTTTCCTGCAATGTGTAAGGAAAGGTCTCAAACATCCAATTGTCGTCTCCACTATATTCACAACATCTATTTATTTTTCAATCAAGTATCTTTGTGGTAGAAAGCTGAATGGATTGTACTACATCTTCAAGATATCAACGACTGATCCCATAATTTTGAGTGATTACAGCTCAATTTCCCTACTGCTGTTTCCTGCTGAAATCAGAGTGAAAGAAGTCAATACTCACATTTGCAAATTTATCAAAACACACAATGTTCTGCACAACTTTCAAGAGCATTTAAATGCCACCATGGAACAGAAGTTGCTCTACTACCCACCAAGAATGACATCCACCTCCTATTGGATAAGGGAGTATGCAAAACCTTAATAATTTACATTTAAGTGCTGCATTTGATACTATGCCCCGCCCAATCCTTATTAAGTGGTCCTCTTTTGCTGGCATCCAAGGTACAGTTCTCCAAAGGATCTCCCCCTTTTGAAGGACTGCATTAAATCTGTGCACCTTTCTTCTTTCTTCTCTAAATTGACTTTCCTGTGGTGTGTCCCAAGGCTCATCCCAGGTCCTGCATTTGTACAAACTTGTCTCACACTATATCCCTCTCAGATCTTTATATTCATCGACAGCTTGCATCCTAAGGGTCCCTAAAATCTCTAAATCACACATGAAGGATCACTCATTTTTAGGTTTGTGGTTAGCCGAGAACTTTTGAATTTACCAAAATGATGAGTACAATATACTTATTTATAAGGACTTCAGCCAGCCCTCTTCCTCTTTTGGTATGCTATTGTGTCATTCACACATATCTTCCGCTCTCTACAGCATACACCATGCAGCAGTGAATCAGCCAAATTCAGTGATTGGCTAATTTGAATGAGAATGACGGCATTCTGCCTTTTCACAAGGAGCACATCCACACACTAAGGGGCCGATTACGATGTTGTTAAGAAACTCTTCCGACCAAATCGTTTTCGGAATCGTTTCTGACCGACTCGGGTTCTGCGAGTCCGACCGAGTGATTACGATGCTTCCGTACATCGTTCGGTCGGACTCCCATTGACTTCAATTGGAGCCTGTGTTCCGAACGAGAACACAGGCTCCCATTGAAAAGAGGGGTTGTTGGGGAAAACCATGCACCCTGTGACGGGCACCCCATGGTGCCTGCCACACTGTGCATGGTGGTAAAAAGGGGTCTCATGGCTATGCCTACGGGCCCCAACCCGAGGCTTCTGGGTGAAAAGGAGCCTGTTATGGGCCCTCAAAGTCAGATTCCGACAGCCGTTTCATGTCGGACAGACCGATTCGAAACGGCTGTCCGAATCGGTTATCGTAATCGCTCGTTTGGAAACCATGTCCATAGAGCTGTACGATTCGGCTTTGAATGACTCAGGCTGTCCGAATCCCTTTCGGAACTGATTCGGACAGCCCAAACGGTTTCCTTTCATCATCATCGGTTGTTTGGAAATATGTTCGAATTGATCGAAAACATAGGTTCCGAATCAGATTTGCCGAATCAGAATCCTGTTCAGAGCCTTTCCGGATGGCATGGTAATCGGCCCCAAAGTAGTGGCAGAGACTACTATGTCTAAGTGTGCTTTTAGAGACCCCCAAAATTCTTTGCTTTAGCCATTTGTTTTATTGATGTGGGGCTGTCAGCTTTCTCTACAATAATGTATTTGTAAAAAACATGAAAAAACTAAATAAGCAGATAAACAAGCAAACAAAGCCAAAAGGCTGGCGGTCAATGCCAGACAATGTCACTTTGCCAAGGTTTGCTTATCCTTGCTGCAAATACTTTTCCCTTCGCCATTTGAACCAAACCTAATCATTTTTGATCTTGAAAGAAATTTGGCGAATTACAGGCTGTTCACCCAGCTGAGATTCCAACAGAATTGTGAACCTTAATTGGGGAACACGCACAGTACAAATTCTCATTCATCCAATCATTTGTTTGTTCTTTCAAGATGAATGAGAACAATGGGGTGGTCCATCTTTTTGAGGGCCACTTTTTGAAGAGAATCAAACCACAACTCTGACCCTTTTCCTTTGCAAAAGCAATCCTTCACTGATGTTCACTAGAGTTGGTTAGGTATTACTCTGAGGCTTAGTGTTCACTTTGAGTTCATAAGCGGTTTTGCTTGTTCCAAGATGGACAAAGAAGTGAGAGGTCACTACTACCTCAAGAATCTTCAAACCAGCCCGAGTGGGGTCTATAGTTTGCAGGGATTTCTGGACTATTGGGGACCACTTAAGCTCCCTAGTAAAAAAGGAAAACTTAAGTTTTTCAGGAATAATCTGAGATATTAAGGAGGCATTGATGTATTTTATAGTAATTGGCATCACTGCAGGCAGATAGAACTGTGTTGGTTGTTGATGCACAAGGAAATGTGAGGTATGGTTTAGTTTGTTTATGCTCTTAGCCACTAAGACTGGTAAAAAAACTGTTCAAAATGACTCTGGCACTATTCGTCTCTTAACATCAGGGCTCTTTCTGCCCATAGGAACAATAAATAATCACCTACTGAACGACATGCTTAGGCATCAGAGCCCCATCATACATGCAATTGCCTGATGATAGCATACAATGCTTATATTTTTGTATTTTCTGAAGTACACATTAAACCCTTATTTGTAAAACCTAATTACTCCGTATTTGCACCCAAACACAGCTGGCCCAGGCCACGTAGTTCAAAAAATGTCAACTTTTATTATTTTCCTTTCTCAGTTACTTACTATTTTATGTAGTTGCTAAATGAATCCGAAGAGCCTCAGCCATTAAAGTGACTTTCAAGCGTTTATCATATATCTTATAAACATTCATATCTGCTAAGAGGTCCCATGTCTTATGTGACAGTCCTGACCTTTTAGTCTGCTGCAATTTACTGTGCCTTTAAAGTTCATTTGTATAATGGTAACCTTGAAAATACAAAATGTACAGTCGGACTGGCTAAATTGCCAGGAGTAGGTGAAGGATTTGTGAACCCATGTGTAGCTTTGTCAAATAATAAGGCACTTGTTAGATTTGGGGGTCTCTAGTTGGCAGAGGTAGGTACCTTTGTCCAAATAGGGACCCTTGAGTCTAGTCAGGGAAAGTAGGTACACTCCCGAAATAACCCCTGCTCACCCTCTTGGGAGCTTGGCACGAGCAGACAGGCTTAGTTCAGAGGCAGTGTGTAAAGCATTTGTGAACACATACAGTAATCAAGTGACAACACTACAAATGGACACCACACAGGTTATATATTTATAAAAATAGGTATACTTTATATAGATTTATCACAAGACCATAAACGACAAAAATAATCCACAATACTGTCAAGAGTGCTTAGTTCTGATCAAAAAGGCTTAATTCAAGGTTCTGTGCGAGTCGGTAGCCTCCTCCGGCTACGGCGATGTCGAGAACAAACAGAGTCTAACAAATCCAGCTGACCGCGTCGAGACGGGCCAACACAGCGTAGACAGACTCGGTCACAGTACCTTTACTTGAAGCGGCAGGCACGGGCGTGCGAGCCGGATGGCTGTTCGTCGCGGTCGCGATGCAAAAATGGAAGCGTTGCAGGACGCGTTGTCCCTCGATGCGGTGCAGGCAGCGGCTCGTTGACGTCGTCGAGACGGAGTCGGTGAGACCAGGGCCGTGCGTTGCAGGGTGAGACGGTGCTTCGATGCGGTGCTGGCAGGTTGGGGTGCGGCGACGGAGCCGGATTCAGGAGCTGGCGTCGATCAGTCCGGACAGTGGTGCGAGTCGGGCGGTGCGTCGCTAAGCGTGCGAGCGGTGCCCAACTCCGGTGCGGTCACAGGACTCGAACTCAGCAGCAGTGACCGTGTCGGTCGGACCAGTTCGATTCGGCGTAGCGAAGCGTTGCAGGACGCGTTGTCCCTCGATGCGGTGCAGGCAGCGGCTCGTTGACGGAGTCGGTGAGACCAGGGCCGTGCGTTGCAGGGCGAGATGGTGCTTCGATGCGGTGCTTACAGGACACCGAGTCGGTCGTGAGAGTCGGTCACAGCTCCCTACCTCTGTAGCCACTGAAACAGAGTTTCCAGCAGCAATTCACAAAGGGGGTGAAGTCCAATGGTCCTGGGACTTCGGTCAGGGGGCAAGCTCTCTTCCAAGCCCTTGGAGATCCTTCACAAGTTGATGAAAGTCACAGCAAAGCAAAAGTTCCTTTCTCCTTTCTTTGGCAGTCAGGCAAACCACTGCAGGCCAATCCCCCAAGCAGCACTTCAGGCTTAGGGATAGTCTCTCCTCAGTTTCTTCTTGGTTCCGCTCCTCAGCAAAGGTTTCTTCTTGTTCCCAAAAGTGATCTAATTTCCTAGGGGTCTGGGTCCCCTTTTTATACACAGTTTCTCTTTGTTCTCTGAAGGCAGAGAGGCCTCTGCCTAGCCCAAAACCAGTTCTGGTCAGTCCTGGAGCACTTTGTTTTTCTGACTCCTTCTTTCCTTTCAGAATGTGGGGCAGAGTGCTCAGCCTCCCGGCAGGAGGTGGAGCCAGCATTGTGGAAGGCAGGCACAGCCCTATTCAGACCCAGGTGCAACTCCTCCCTCCACTCTGGATGCAGATCTTTCTATTCAGCCCTGTGCTGACTCACCCTGTCTCCTGTAGCCACCCCCAGCCCCTGTCACTCAATCTCCAGACAAGGAATACACAACCTAGCAGAGGCAGGCTTGGATAGTTAGGCAAGAAAATACCCACTTTCTAAAAGTGGTATTTTCAAACACAGAATGTTAAAACCAACTTCACTAAAAGATGTATTTTATCATCCTGAGTTCAGGCATACTAAATTCGTTTTTCTACCATGTTCCCGGGGTCAGTTCTGACTATAAGGTGTAATAGTCAGTCTGCCCATTCTGGCCTATGGGGAGCAGGTAGCCTTGCAATAGTGAAAAACGAAAATGGCTGTAATTCACTATTAGGACATGCCACACACACCAGGGCATGTCCTACCTTATACTTACAATGCACCCTGCCCTAGGGACTACTTTAGGGGTGACCAACAAGCAGTAAAGGGAAGGTTTAGGGACTGGTAAGTGGGTGCACTCACCAAGTCGACATGGCAGCCCTAGGCTGCACACAGGCTCTGCAATGGCAGGCCTGAGACACACTTTACAAGCTGCTTCTGTGGGTGGCACAACCCGTGCTGCAAAGAGTGAGCTAAAGAATGATGATGGATTAAACCCAGATCAGTTGACTGGGGGTGAGTGTTTGATTTGCTCTAACGATCCGTCCATCATCCCCTTTGGTATCGCTTTGTTCGCCCTAAGTTGGCAGGGTATGCCCAGATGGGGGTCCCTTGCTCACTTTGCCACTGGATTCAAGATAGCCTGGCTGATGAGGGTTTTGAACCCGAAACCGGTCCCAGGATGCTTGTTTCCGGTCCAGGGAAGACATGGCTTGGCAGTTCGGGCTGGACTGTTCCCATGAGGCACAGGGTCAGACTGATTTGCATATGGCCATGTCTGAACTGGGGTGGTGGAGTGAGCTAAAGAATGATGATGGATTAAACCCAGATCAGTTGACTGAGGGTGAGTGTTTGATTTGCTCTAATGCTCCGTCCATCATCCCCTTTGGTATCGCTTTGTTCGCCCTAAGTTGGCAGGGTATGCCCAGGCGTGGGTCCCTTGCTCACTTTGCCACTGGATTCAAGATAGCCTGGCTGATGAGGGTTTTGAACCCGAAACCGGTCCCAGGATGCTTGTTTCCGGTCCAGGGAAGACATGGCTTGGCAGTTCGGGCTGGACTGTTCCCATGAGGCACAGGGTCAGACTGATTTGCATATGGTCATGTCTGAACTGGGGTGGTGGAGTGAGCTAAAGAATGATGATGGATTAAACCCAGATCAGTTGACTGGGGGTGAGGGTTTGATTTGCTCTAACGCTCCGTCCATCATCCCCTTTGGTATCGCTTTGTTCGCCCTAAGTTGGCAGGGTATGCCCAGACGTGGGTCCCTTGCTCACTTTGCCACTGGATTCAAGATAGCCTGGCTGATGAGGGTTTTGAACCCGAAACCGGTCCCAGGATGCTTGTTTCCGGTCCAGGGAAGACATGGCTTGGCAGTTCGGGCTGGACTGTTCCCATGAGGCACAGGGTCAGACTGATTTGCATATGGCCATGTCTGAACTGGGGTGGTGGAGTGAGCTAAAGAATGATGGATTAAACCCAGATCAGTTGACTGGGGGTGAGTGTTTGATTTGCTCTAACGCTCCGTCCATCATCCCCTTTGGTATCGCTTTGTTCGCCCTAAGTTGGCAGGGTATGCCTAGACGTGGGTCCCTTGCTCACTTTGCCACTGGATTCAAGATAGCCTGGCTGATGAGGGTTTTGAACCCGAAACCGGTCCCAGGATGCTTGTTTCCGGTCCAGGGAATACATGGCTTGGCAGTTCGGGCTGGACTGTTCCCATAAGGCACAGGGTCAGACTGATTTGCATATGGCCATGTCTGAACTGGGGTGGTGGAGTGAGCTAAAGAATGATGATGGATTAAACCCAGATCAGTTGACTGGGGGTGAGTGTTTGATTTGCTCTAACGCTCCGTCCATCATCCCCTTTGGTATTGCTTTGTTCGCCCTAAGTTGGCAGGGTATGCCCAGACGTGGGTCCCTTGCTCACTTTGCCACTGGATTCAAGATAGCCTGGCTGATGAGGGTTTTGAACCCGAAACCGGTCCCAGGATGCTTGTTTCCGGTCCAGGGAAGACATGGCTTGGCAGTTCGGGCTGGACTGTTCCCATGAGGCACAGGGTCAGACTGATTTGCATATGGCCATGTCTGAACTGGGGTGGTGGAGTGAGCTAAAGAATGATGATGGATTAAACCCAGATCAGTTGACTGGGGGTGAGTGTTTGATTTGCTCTAACGCTCCGTCCATCATCCCCTTTGGTATTGCTTTGTTCGCCCTAAGTTGGCAGGGTATGCCCAGACGTGGGTCCCTTGCTCACTTTGCCACTGGATTCAAGATAGCCTGGCTGATGAGGGTTTTGAACCCGAAACCGGTCCCAGGATGCTTGTTTCCGGTCCAGGGACGACATGGCTTGGCAGTTCGGGCTGGACTGTTCCCATGAGGCACAGGGTCAGACTGATTTGCATATGGCCATGTCTGAACTGGGGTGGTGGAGTGAGCTAAAGAATGATGATGGATTAAACCCAGATCAGTTGACTGGGGGTGAGTGTTTGATTTGCTCTAACGCTCCGTCCATCATCCCCTTTGGTATCGCTTTGTTCGCCCTAAGTTGGCAGGGTATGCCCAGACGTGGGTCCCTTGCTCACTTTGCCACTGGATTCAAGATAGCCTGGCTGATGAGGGTTTTGAACCCGAAACCGGTCCCAGGATGCTTGTTTCCGGTCCAGGGAAGACATGGCTTGGCAGTTCGGGCTGGACTGTTCCCATGAGGCACAGGGTCAGACTGATTTGCATATGGCCATGTCTGAACTGGGGTGGTGGAGTGAGCTAAAGAATGATGGATTAAACCCAGATCAGTTGACTGGGGGTGAGTGTTTGATTTGCTCTAACGCTCCGTCCATCATCCCCTTTGGTATCGCTTTGTTCGCCCTAAGTTGGCAGGGTATGCCCGGACGTGGGTCCCTTGCTCACTTTGCCACTGGATTCAAGATAGCCTGGCTGATGAGGGTTTTGAACCCGAAACCGGTCCCAGGATGCTTGTTTCCGGTCCAGGGAAGACATGGCTTGGCAGTTCGGGCTGGACTGTTCCCATGAGGCACAGGGTCAGACTGATTTGCATATGGCCATGTCTGAACTGGGGTGGTGGAGTGAGCTAAAGAATGATGATGGATTAAACCCAGATCAGTTGACTGGGGGTGAGTGTTTGATTTGCTCTAACGCTCCGTCCATCATCCCCTTTGGTATCGCAAGCCCACCAGCAGCATTGGATTTACAAGCCCTGGGCACACTCAGTGCACGGTACTAGGGACTGACAAGTAAACCAATCATCCAATCATGGAGTCACTAATACATACATCAATTCACGATAGGGAGCACTTGCACTTTGGCACTGATTAGCAGCGGCAAAGTGCCCATGAGCATCTAGTCCAGCAAAAACATATCGGCAACAGTGGAGGCATTACGAAAAAATGGAAGGAAGACCCACGCCAAGGATGCCAGGTCTAACAGCACTGTAAAACGTTTTTCCTGTGAGTTTAAGGACTGCAACACATACTTCTACCTGTGTAGGTTTGACATTAAATGTGTTACAAGGATGCAGAATTCCTATTGCCTGAAACCCAGTCAGCCGCGGCCGCTGCAGATAAGAGCGGTGGGGCGGTGGGTCCGGCTGGGGTGGATTTCGAGAGACGACCATAAGGGAAAATTAATTATTTATATAATATTCCCTTCTGGTCGTCTCTCGAAATCCCCTCCCCCAGCCGACCCCAACGCTCTTACCTGCAACGGCCGAGGCTGAGCCCAGGACACATTGTTTGGGGTCAAGGGCAACACGTTCTCATGTGTATTTGTCCTTGGGACAAGTAGGACCAACCCCCTACAGCACAAAACCTTTGGATGCCAGTTTACAGTACCACATTATAGATCAGGGAAGAACATTGTCTGCAGTTAAGGTAATATTTGTGACCATGGGTTAATGCTGTTCAAATTTGTATTCATGGTTCATTAAAGCAAATCTTTATTATTAGAGTGAGCGCTCTAAGTAAATGTTGTAAGCTCGGACTGCACTACTGACGGTGGTTCCAGTATAAAAATGTGTGTACACGTTTTCAAAGTTTAGCAATATGAGGCTATGTATAATGCTCCCAGAATGCTCTCTGATTAGATGCAAATATTTGCGGAAGCTTGAAAGCAGTAAAAAGCAAGTAGGATCAAAAAAATCGCTAAACTACTATAAAATGTTAGGTACCATTTCTTTGCAGCATCATTTAGTAAAATATATTGATGTATGCTAGTATTTTCCAAAAATATTCATAATGGAAAATAAGTGTAATAAGTTGCAATTAGATTATGGTAAACATAAAAATAAACAAGGATTGGCATAGCCAGTAGGTCTGAAATTTTGGTCTGAAATTTGTGGTCAGTCTTTTGGTTTTATCAATTCATGTCTTGTTTTGGCATGGTTTTTGCAAAACCTTATTGGTTTGGTGTAAGGAAGTGGGTTTCTGTTGTAGTAACCCCCCACTTTTTGCCAGACGACTGATGCACTTTTACTTGATGTGCCCTGGGTCCCTGCCAATCAGTTTCCCAGGGCCTGTGTTCTTTCCCCAAAACTGTACCCAATTGGCGTCTCTGGCCACAAGTCAGCCCCTGGTAAATGGTACCACAGGTACCCAGGGCACTATGACCAGGGAAGACCTCTAAGGGCTGCAGCACTTATTGTGCCACCCTTGGAGGCCCTGCACCTTTACACACACACACTGCCTTTGCAGGCTGCGTGTTTTGGTGCAGAACAAAGTGAAGAGTTGACATGGCACACACCTCTTTGTGCCATGCCTACAACCCACTGCCCTGGCATAGGTCAGTCACCCCCCTAGCTGGGTGCACTATGCCAGTGGTGAGGGTACAGGTGCATGAGCCCTGTACCCCTACAGTGTCTAAGTCCATTCTTAGACATTGTAAGTGCAGTGCTGCCATTAAGAGTATATGGTGCTGGGAGTTTGTCATTACGAACTCCACAGCACCATAATGGATGAACTAAAAACTGGGAAGTTTGGTATCAAACTTCTCAGCACATTAAACCCACACTGATGCCAGTGTGGGATTTAATGAAAAATGCACACAGAGGGCATCTTAGAAGATGCCCCCTGAAACCTAATCCACCTCTAGTGTCCAGGCTGAGTGGCTGCTTCAGCTGCCACCACCAGACATGTTTCTGGACCCCTGGGTTGAGAGCCTGCTGCTCTCGGGGGCCTGAAACAATGCACATCCTGGGATGAGGTGCCAAGCCTCCTGCCCCAGGATGGGCAGGGATCACAAAGGAGAAGCTTCAAAGGCATGCCGCCTTTGTGAGCCTCTCCAGACCAATTGCTGCTTTCAGCAACTGGTCCCCCACTGGTTCTACCCCCCACTTTGGGCAGGAGAGCCGGCAGGAAAAACAAGTGAGGGAAAGAGGTGTGCCCACTTCTGCCATCTCCACCCCTCAGGTGGGGGAGGCGAGGTGAAGCACGACTCAGAGTCCCCGCCATCTTGAGGATGGGGGGACCTAGCCAACCAGGGACAGGATCCTGCCCCCCTCCCACTGGAGGGTGGCACGACAGGGGGTGTACCAACCCCAGGGAAGGGACCCATTGGTCACTGCCCTTTACCTACCTGTAACGCCCCTAAATCTAGTATTTAGGGGGCACCCTGAACCTTGCTTCCTCAGATCCAGCCACAAGAGGAAAAGAAGAAGGACGAAGAGCCATGCAGAGCTAACAAGAGGACGACGCCCACTGACTTGGCCCCAGCCCTACAGGCCTGTCTCCCCTCGAACCTGCTCCTGCGAAATCCTGGTGTGTCCTGCAGCCAGCAACCTCAAAAACCCCAGAGGACCTGCCTGCCTTCACTTCCAAGCCTGGTTCTCCTGTGAACACCGGACTTGTTCAAACTGCAGCTTCTGGCTCCGGCCGGATACCGCGAATCCAGCCCACTTTGCACCCGCCGAACCCGGCCCGAGCTCGAGTGGAAAAACACCACGAGGAGGTCACCCCGGTGTTCCTGACCTGAGATCTGTTGACTCCTGACCTGCCTCAAGCCTCCAATCGACGCCTGCAGCCTCAATCCAGAGGATCCCCTCTACCGCAACTAGAGCGGGTAAGACTTTCCGACGTCCCAAGGCACCCCTGCACCCGAGCCCCACAGCCTTGTGTGCCCAAACCAATGGTGCCTAACCAACCCAAGACATCCCAACTTACCCCTCAAAGTGGTGGTCGCACCCAGAAGATCCTCGTCCCCGAGCCTGCAGTGTTTCTTCTAACCGGAGGTGCTCCATTGAAAACAACAGGGCACCCGACCTCAAAACAGCACCCTGCACCCGGCCGCCCTAGTGCCGCTGAGGGTGCACCTTAGGTGCCAATTTGGTTCCCAATTTGCCCTGACCTAAACCCTAGGAGCTTTGCTCCCACAACCCAGTGGCCTGCTTGCCAGCAGCCACCAACCGGAGACCCCTATCCTCCGTAGGATAACATTGGGCATCAACACTGTGTACCCGGCCGCCCTAGTGCCGCTGAGGGTGAAACAAAAGTGCATCACTGACCCTGGGGGAACCCTGAGTCTAACCCCAGAACCTTAACTCCCACAGTCGTTTACTTACCTGCAAACCGATAACCTCCATAGGATAACATTGACAATTTTTCTTCCAAAAAACGAGTGTGTGGAGTTTTGAAAGCTAAACTTTGAAAGAGTTTTGAAAACGACTCCATCGCCGACTTCGTCAGTACACACGCCCTCGCCTCCACGGACTACATCCTCCTCGGGGACCTGAACTTCCACCTCGAGAACAACAACGACACCAACTCCACCACCCTGATCGACAACCTAGCCAACCTCGGACTCAGACAACTCGTCACAACACCCACCCACTCCGCCGGTCACACGCTTGACCCCATCTTCTCCACAAGCCCCCACGTCTCCTTCAACCACACCACCGAACTCCACTGGACCGACCATTGCTGCATCCACTTCACCTTCAAGAAACCCACCACGCACCACCGCACCCAACAGATGCCCCGCCGCTGCTGGAGCAAAGTCACCGAAGACCAGCTAACCACCACCCTCGCCCAGAGCCCACCCGCCGACCCCACCGACCCCGACACCGCCGCCCGCAACCTCAGACATTGGATCAACGACTGCGCCAACACCCTCGCCCCGATCAAGAAACCCTCCAACAGTCACACCAACAAGAAAGCCAGCTGGTTCACTGAAGACCTCCGGGCCTCCAAGCAAACCTGCCGAAAGCTGGAGAAGATCTGGCTCCGTGAACGAACACCCGACAGCCACGCAGCCCACAAGAACGCCACCCGCAGACACCATCACCTCATCAGATCCGCCAAAAGGGCCTCCTTTAAAGACCGCCTAGACAACAACGCGCACAACAGCAAAGAGCTCTTCAACATCGTGAAGGTACTCTCCAACCCCAGCTCCAACACCAACGACGTCCCACCCTCGCAAGACCTGTGCGACTCGCTGGCCACCTTCTTCCACCGCAAGATCGCAGACATCCACGACAGCTTCAACGCCACGACCACCCCGACAACCACTGAGACCTCCGCCCCCACGACCACCATCCGCACCAACCGCCTGCTCTCCTGGACCAACATCAACGACGACGACACCATCAAGATCATGAACACCATCCACTCCGGATCTCCGTCAGACCCATGCCCACACCACATCTTCAACAAAGCCAGCACAGCCATCGCACCCCATCTCCGGAAAGTCATCAACACCTCCTTCGAGACAGCAACCTTCCCGGAGAGCTGGAAGCACGCCGAGAATAACGCCTTACTCAAGAAACCCAAGGCGGACCCCAAGGACCTCAAGAACTTCCGGCCCATCTCCCTGCTCCCGTTCCCGGCAAAGGTCATCGAGAAGACCGTCAACAAACAACTGACCCGCTACCTCGAGGAGAACAACATCCTGGACCCTTCCCAGTCCGGGTTCCGCAGCAACCACAGCACCGAGACTGCCCTCATCGCTGCCACCGATGACATCAAGTCCCTGCTGGACAACGGAGAAACGGCGGCCCTCATCCTCCTGGACCTGTCAGCCGCCTTCGACACGGTCTGCCACCACACACTACGAACACGCCTCCACAACGCCAGGATCCAAGAGAAGGCCCTGGACTGGACCACCTCCTTCCTCTCCGGCAGAACACAGAGCGTCCGCCTTCCCCCCTTCCGCTCCGAAGCCACCGAGATCATCTGCGGTGTACCCCAGGGCTCTTCCCTCAGCCCAACTCTGTTTAACATCTACATGGCACCGCTCGCCCACGTCGCCCGTCGGCACGACCTCAACATCATCTCCTACGCCGATGACACCCAGCTGATCCTCTCCCTCACCAAGGACCCCCACACCGCCAAAACCAACCTTCACGAAGGAATGAAGGCCGTCGCTGAATGGATGAGGAACAGCCGACTGAAGCTGAACTCGGACAAGATGGAGGTCCTCATCCTCGGATCCACCCCTTCGGCCTGGGACGACTCCTGGTGGCCGACCGCACTGGGAACCGCCCCAACACCCACCGACCACGCACGCAACCTAGGGGTCATCCTCGACTCCACCCTCTCCATGACTAAACAGGTCAACGCCGTCTCCTCCGCCTGCTTCAACACCCTCCGCATGCTCCGCAGGATCTACAAGTGGATCCCCACTGAAACGAGAAGAACGGTCACCCAGGCCCTCGTCAGCAGCAGGTTGGACTACGGAAACGCCCTCTACGCAGGAGCCTCGGCCAAACTCCTGAGACGGCTCCAACGCATCCAGAACGCCTCTGCATGCCTGATCCTCGACATCCCTCGCCGCAGCCACATCACACCCCACCTGAGAGACCTGCACTGGCTCCCGGTCAACAAGAGGATAACCTTCAAACTCCTCACCCACGCACACAAGGCACTTCACAACACCGGACCAACGTACCTCAACAGACAACTCAGCTTCTATACCCCCACCCGCCAGCTCCGCTCCGCCGTCCTCGCCCCTGTCCCCCGCTTCCGAAGAGCGACCTCCGGTGGCAGATCGTTCTCCCACCTCGCCGCCAAGACCTGGAACACCCTCCCCATCCACCTACTCCTGACCCAAGACCTGCTGACCTTCAGAAAACTCCTCAAGACCTGGCTTTTCGAGCAGTAGCAGCATTCCCCACCCCAGCGCCTTGAGACCCTCACGGGTGAGTAGTGCGCTTTACAAATGATATGATTGATTGATTGATTTAAAAACCGTACAAATAACCAAAACGTGTTTTCTCACCTGTTTGCAGGAAATGTCCCAGTGCTGAATCCAGGCATCCAGCACTGAGTTAGAAAAAGTAACGTAAAAGTAACTTACCTGCAATTTACTGACAAAGCCTATTAATTTCAATGTACTGCTCCAAAAAGTTTCTAAGTGTGGAGTTTTGAAATCTGAAAATATTCATTAAAAATCGCACGAATAACAAAAACGCATTTACTCACCTGTTTTCAGGAAATGTCCCAGTGCTGAATCCAGGCATCCATCACTGAGTTAGAAAAAGTAACGTAAAAGTAACTTACCTGCAATTTACTGAAAAAACCTATTCATTCCAATGTACTGTATTTGCTGAGTGTTGCATACTACTGCTCCCCTTTAAATCAAACAAAGTACAATTTCTATTGCATTTTCAAACTGTTCGACATTCAGTAACTTATTACTGTGAAGTATTTTATGCTTACCTGTGCCAGGCTTGCTTGGTTCTAAAATAAAACAACAATGTATTTTTATACAAAAACAATTGGCCTGGAGTTCAGTTCTTGAGTGTGTGAATTCATTTGCTGACTGAGTGTGTACATCAAATGCTTAACACTGTCCTCTGATACTGCCTTACTGCTCGACCAAGCTACCACAAGTAGAGAGTAAGGTTCTATCTAACTTTAACCTCTGCCTACCTTTGGACTCACCTGGACCCTATACACACTATACCTCATTTTGGTGTAGTATAAATAGAGCCAGTTTCTTACATTGGTGGATCAGCGGTGGGATATACAACTTGCATTTGTTAGACTACTTGGTTACCACCTGATCACACAACAGAACTCTTAAATTGCCTTTAGAATTCTGATTTTTTCAAATTGGCATTTTTTACCAAACTACTAAAAGTCTTGTTAGGGCCTTGCTTAAGTCCCTTTAGAATTCTAGAAAATAAAAAGTCACTGTAGTCAAGGCTAGAGGGGTTAGAACTTTTTTTTGTTAGAATGTCTCAAAAACAGAACCCAGCTATAGGTGAAGATAATAATGACATACAGGACATGGTTGAGGAGCTTGACCTCACCCCTTACCTTCACTTGTCTTTCAAGGAAGTAAGGTCCTTATGTAAACT
Source organism: Calotriton arnoldi (assembly GCA_963921515.1). Taxonomy (NCBI): domain Eukaryota; kingdom Metazoa; phylum Chordata; class Amphibia; order Caudata; family Salamandridae; genus Calotriton; species Calotriton arnoldi. The sequence goes on from CAWUFW010001724.1 coordinate 484,039, forward strand.
TAAAAATATACCAATTGGCCCTCACCCAACCAAACAAAAGCTCCAGGAGCTGTTGGCTGAGTATTCAAAGGCCCATCCCTCTGAAAATGGTGATGACCAGTCAGAGGGAGAAGGAGATGAGGAGGATGGAGAAAGGTGCCCACCTCCACCACTTCCTAGGGAAGAAGGGAACCCTGTTCCCTTACTTCCAAGAATCAACCTCTGGGGACCTAGAGGCCACACAGGTGGCTCAGGCTCTGGTGAGGACATTGAGGACAGCCTCAATGAGGAGGACAGCCTTTTAGCAAGGCTGGCCAAAAGACTGGATCTGGAGTCCAGACTCCTGGCTCTAGAGAAAGAAAGAAAGGAGATGGGTTTAGCACCCATCAATGGTGACAGCAATCAAAATAATAAGGATAGAGTGCAATCTTATGATCCTAAAATCCCCAAAGGGATTGTCCCTAAATATGAGGAGGGTGATGATATCACCAAGTGGTTCACAGCTTTTAAGAGGGCTTGTGAAGCCAGAAGGGTGAAGAAGACTTTCTGGGGGGCACTCCTTTGGGAACTGTTCTCTGGTAACTGCAGAGACAGACTCCTGACCCTTTCTGGGGCAGATGCTGGGTCTTATGACCTCATGAAGAGAACTCTGATGGAGGGATTTGAACTCACAACTGAGGAGTACAGAATTAGATTCAGGGGGGCTCACAAAACCCAAAACCAGTCCTGGATTGATTTTGTAGTCTACTCAGTAAAAACACTAGGAGGCTGGTTAACTGGAAACAATGTGCATGACTTTAATGGAATTTACAACCTGTTTATGAAGGGACACATATTAAGTAATTGCATTGATGAAAAGTTGCATCAGTACCTGGTAGACCTAGGTCCACTTTCTCCCCAAGAATTGAGAAAGAAGGCAGACCACTGGGTCAAAACAAGGGTAACTAGGATGTCCACTGGGGGTGACCAAAAGAAAGGGGTTCCTAAGCTTCCCCAGAGGAAAGACAGTGAACCCCTTAAAGATAAAAGTAAGGAGTCCCAGGTAGCCCCCCAAAAACCTGTCCAGGAGGGTGGGCCCAAAGACACCTCACAAACTAAAACAGGGTACCAAGGTAAGAATTGGAATCCTAACAGAGTATGGTGTCACAACTGTCAAAAGGCAGGACACCACACCAAGGACCCTAGCTGTCCTAAAAACAAAGCCCCTAGTACAGCTCCCGGGGTGACTAGTGTAGGTCCAGGGGTTGCCAGTGTAGCTTTAGAGGGTGATTCCTCAGATGAGGAAGCCCTCATAGCCTTCAACTGGAAAATGGGGCCACAAGGTAAGCTGGAGATTCCAGAGGGGAGTAGACACTTCCACCACCTACTGGTGAATGGAATCCCAGCCCTTGCCCTGAGAGATACCTGTGCCAGTCACACTGTGGTGCATGACAGGTTGGTTCTCTCAAATCAGTATGTCCCAGGGGAAACAAAAAGAGTAAGGACTGTCCCAGGGGGTGTCACTGTTAGGCCTGTGGCTGTAGTGCCCCTAGAAGTAGCTGGGTCACTTAGATGGAGTAAGGTGGTAGTCAGTAAAGACCCCCCCCCTTGATTGTCTCCTTGGGAACGACCACCCAGGGGTTGGTCTGAGCCAAAGAGAGGTACTGGTCCAATGCCAGACCTCACCCAAGAAACCTGGGGGGGCTCAACCTGCAGTTAGTGCAGCTAAGCCCCAAAAGAAAAAGAAGAAACAGTGTAGGAAAGGTGGGCCACTGTTAGCCACAGTTCCAGTGGGCCAGAGAGATTCTATCCCAGTAAGGGAGAACTCCAAAATTGGCACTGGTGAAGTCCCCCCTAGCCAACAAAAATCCCTGACTAGTCAGGCAACTGGCCAGCCTGAGTTGGTGGCTCCTCAGCTGGCAGAACATAGGGTGGAAGAAGGGTGTTCCCTACCAAGTGTAGTGACCCCCCCACCCTAAACCAGCAGACAGGAAACCAGAACCCAAAGAAGCCTGTAAGGTAGTCCCTTCACCTACCAGTGAGGAGCTAAAGGTGTGGTTCTGGGTACTGACAGCTGTCAGTAGCCTCTGCTGGGTGCTAGCCTTCCCGGCAGCACTGTCCTTGGCATGGTGGCCTAGCCCCCTGCCAAATAGCAAGTTAGGCCCCCTGACCTTATTGGTCATGGTGGGGTTGCTCAAGCTGTGGGTAACCTCTGTGGGTAAGCTGGGCTTTGCCCTAGCTAAGTTAGAAATTGCAGAGGTAGGCACCTCTGAACCCAAACTAAAAAGAGGGGGTGAAGGCACTAAAGAGATAGGAAAGGAGCATTGGGAATTAGGTCCTGAAACTGTTGAGGTAGGCCAGCTCCCCCAAGGGACTGACCTGGACAGAAGGATGTAAGGCAGAGTAGGCCCTGCAACTTTCAAACCACTTCCTCTACTCTTCCTCGCCTGAAAGACTACGAAAACTCTCCCAGCTTTGGCTGAGTCTCCTGGACTTTGGGCTGGGGGGGGCTTGTGTAAGGAAGTGGGTTTCTGTTGCAGTAACCCCCACTTTTGCCAGACGACTGATGCACTTTGACTTGATGTGCCCTGGGTCCCTGCCAATCAGGTTCCCAGGGCCTGTGTTCTTTCCCCAAAACTGTACCCAATTGGCGTCTCTGGCCACAGGTCAACCCCTGGTAAATGGTACCACAGGTACCCAGGGCACTGTGACCAGGGAAGACCTCTAAGGGCTGCAGCACTTATTGTGCCACCCTTAGAGGCCCTGCACCTTTACACACACACACACTGCCTTTGCAGGCTGCGTGTTTTGGTGCAGAACAAAGTGAAGAGTCGACATGGCACACACCTCTGTGTGCCATGCCTACAACCCACTGCCCTGGCATAGGTCAGTCACCCCCCTAGCTGGGTGCACTATGCCAGTGGTGAGGGTACAGGTGCATGAGCCCTGTACCCCTACAGTGTCTAAGTCCATTCGTAGACATTGTAAGTGCAGTGCTGCCATTAAGAGTATATGGTGCTGGGAGTTTGTCATTACGAACTCCACAGCACCATAATAGCTGCACTGAAAACTGGGAAGTTTGGTATCAAACTTCTCAGCACATTACACCCACACTGATGCCAGTGTGGGATTTAATGAAAAATGCACACAGAGGGCATCTTAGAAGATGCCCCCTGAAACCTAATCCACCTCTAGTGTCCAGGCTGAGTGGCTGCTTCAGCTGCCACCACCAGACATGTTTCTGGACCCCTGGGTTGAGAGCCTGCTGCTCTCGGGGGCCTGAAACAATGCACATCCAGGGATGAGGTGCCAAGCCTCCTGCCCCAGGATGGGCAGGGTTCACAAAGGAGAAGCTTCAAAGGCATGCCGCCTTTGTGAGCTTCTCCAGACCAATTGCTGCTTTCAGCAACTGGTCCCCACTGGTTCTACCCCCCACTTTGGGCAGGAGAGCTGGCGGGAAAAACAAGTGAGGGAAAGAGGTGTGCCCACCTCTGCCAACTCCACCCCTCAGGTGGGGGAGGCGAGGTGAAGCACGACTGAGTCCCTGCCATCTTGAGGATGGGGGACCTAGCCAACCAGGGACAGGCTCCTGCCCCCCTCCCACTGGAGGGTGGCACGATAGGGGGTGTACCCACCCCAGGGAAGGGACCCATTGGTCCCTGCCCTTTACCTACCTGTAAAGCCCCTAAATCTAGTATTTAGGGTGCACCCTGAACCTTGCTTCCTCAGATCCAGCAACAAGAAGAAAAGAAGAAGGACGAAGAGCCATGCAGAGCTAACAAGAGGACGACGCCCACTGACTTGGCCCCAGCCCTACAGGCCTGTCTCCCCTCGAACCTGCTCCTGCGAAATCCCGGTGTGTCCTGCAGCCAGCAACCTCAAAAACCCCAGAGGACCTGCCTGCCTTCACTTCCAAGCCTGCTTCTCCCGTGAACACCGGACTTGTTCAAACTGCAGCTTCTGGCTCCGGCCGGATACCAGGAATCCAGCCCACTCTGCACCCACCGAACCCGGCCCGAGCTCGAGTGGAAAAACACCACGAGGAGGTCACCCCGGCGTTCCTGACCTGAGATCCGGTGACTCCTGACCTGCCTCAAGCCTCCAATCGACGCCTGCAGCCTCAATCCAGAGGATCCCCTCTACCGCAACCAGAGCGGGTAAGACTTTCCGACGTCCCAAGGCACCCCTGCACCCGACGCCCCACGGCCTTGTGTGCCCAACCAACCCAAGACATCCCAACTTACCCCTCAAAGTGGTGGTCGCACCCAGAAGATCCTCGTTCCCGAGCCTAAAGTGTTTCTTCTAACCGGAGGCGCTCCATTGAAAACAACAGGACACCCGACCTCAAAACAGCACCCTGCACCCGGCCGCCCTAGTGCCGCTGAGGGTGCACCTTTGGTACCAATTTGGTTCTCAATTTGCCCTGACCTAAACCCTAGGAGCTTTGCTCCCACAACACAGTGGCCTGCTTGCCAGCAGCCACCAACCGGAGACCCCCTATCCTCCATATGATAACATTGGGCCTCAACACTGTGTACCCGGCCGCCCTAGTGCCGCTGAGGGTGAAACAAAAGTGCATCACTGACCCTGGGGGACCCCTGAGTCTAACCCCAGAACCTTAACTCCCACAGTCGTTTACTTACCTGCAAACTGATAACCTCCATAGGATAACATTGACAATTTTTCTTCCAAAAAACGAGTGTGGAGTTTTGAAAATAAAGATATTCTTTAAAAATCGCACAAATAACCAAAACGTGTTTTCTCACCTGTTTGCAGGAAATGTCCCAGTACTGAATCCAGGCATCCAGCACTGAGTTAGAAAAAGTAACGTAAAAGTAACTTACCTGCAATTACTGACAAAGCCTATTCATTTCAATGTACTGCTCCAAAAAGTTTCTAAGTGTGGAGTTTTGAAATCTGAAAATATTCGTTAAAAATCGCACGAATAACAAAAACGCATTTACTCACCTGTTTTCAGGAAATGTCCCAGTACTGAATCCAGGCATCCAGCACTGTTTCTTACATGTGGCGACTGCTAGGCCCTCACCATTATAACAAACAATGGCAAAAGCAGAAAATATTTTGGGTCTCAAAAAGCACACATTGCCACCGTAGTTCCTGGCACTGAACAAAACTACGTTGTGTTCCGATATGCTCCTTGTGAAAAAGCAGAATACTGTCACTCACAGTGAAGACAGCCAATAGACAGTGAGCGACAGCATTTTAATAAACACAAATGGTCATCTTTAACACTAGACCTAATTAGGGACCCAATTAATAAAGAAAGTCTCAAAAGTGCACCCATGGTATATGTCCTTGCATTAAGTGCAGATTTACAGCTTTCATGAATTCACAAGAATTTACAGAAATAGACCAAGAAATAGTACTCCTAGAAAATATTTGTGATCTGCATTTGAACATGAGCAAATATGCATGTGTAGATTTGCTCGTGTGAAAATCGGTTGAGTGTTAGCAACTTCACTTTCCCTCCAACCACTTTTTTCCTAGCCCTGGAAGAAGTTCTATGTCTGCCATTGTCAGGAGTAAATTTCCAACCTTTCTCAACATGGGAAAAGATTAGAGAAGAATTGGTGAAAATCCTTAAAGCATGCAAGTTAGTTGGTTTGCACAGACTCAAAAGGGCATTCCAACCCTGGAACTATTGCTTACCACTAACTTCAGGCCTCAGTATGTAGATCAGGGGAAACATGGAAAAATAAGGGAATTGCTAGTATTCAAACCCTACTATGGTATGAGCACTAGCATAATCAGAGAGGCTATATCAGATCTCTTATATAATGAGATTGCTGCCATAATTTGCCGCTGCATTACATCGCACAAAATGGACAAGTGGATTTTGTTACAGGACAAGTAGATTTATGAAGCAACCTGCCCCATGGACAAGTAGATATTTGATTATATTCCACACCCCTGTGTTATTCTTTCACATTCTTCAGGTCGCAGGTTCCAGTAGTAGCAAGGTGAGACTGGGAATCTCTTATGTGTTCAATTATTTGGACAGGTTAGTTGGTTAATTTAGGTGGATAGAAAGATTGTGTGTGCTTGTGGCATAAAATTAATTGTGCAGATGCTTAGAAGTGCATAGCAATTGAATCCATGTGATGTCAAAACTATATAGGGAACAGTCGGTATGAGAGCTGGTGAAGAAAGGTCCACCTATCTGGCTGACTGGCTCTTGGTGGACTGATGCTCTACTATGCAGCTGAAATTAAATGTAAACATTGAATCACTTCTGGACTCATCCTGGGTCTGCTGCTACAGTACTACTACAACATATAAATGATTGGCTGCTGGCAAGTTATTATAATTGCCATTCAGAAGAGCAAATCAGATCACCTGCCAGCAGCCAATCAAAATGGACATAACATAGGGCCCTATCATCATTGTATGAAAGGGTGACCCATGAGGTTGCAGAGATCGTAGTAATCTGAAGGGTCACACTTTCAACAAATCAGAATATGTCATAACCAGTCTACCTGTATATTTTACTATGATACATAAATTTTAACTCCCATCACTACGTTTCAGCTGTTATCAATCCCACCCGTCTAACGGTTACATTTTTGCCAATTCCCACTTCTTGTAATACAATGGTCCACATTCCTCATAGGTTTGTTTTAGCTTTCAATAATTGTCTCTACTTCAACTCAGCTAAGTCCTCTGACCTATTGTTTACTGTATCATGTCTAACTTATAAACTAAACCACTCCCTTAAAACGCTGCGCGTCGTGCCTTAGTGGTAATATACTTCAAATCTATATGATGACGGCTTGTCCCGCAACATGCCATTTCCATGTACTCAACTAGTCCTCTCAAATCTACACCTACTTCCTCAAATTGTTAAAATCTATGATTTAATTTGTAGACGATTCTTTCATGTGCACCCATATTATGCACAGCCTCAGAGTCCAGACATGTTCTATATGTTAGCAAGGTGCTTTTTTTCTAATGTCGTAATATTCTTACTTTTGCTGTCGCCATTGATGAAGCTAGCAGCCTTTTGGCAAAAAGTGACACTGCAGGGAGGTCTGATAAATCAATTAACGATAGCAGTTAATGGTTAATTTATATTAGTCTCACTTTTCAAAGCGTTCTATTTGTTTGCTCAATATATAACTAAATTGTGATAATCCCATTCCACATATCACATTGCATTGTGTTACACCATCAGCAAATAGAGTCCACAGCCACGTGTGCCCTGTGTCAGTGGTATTACACAAAATCATGCCCCCGCAAAATGTGATGATTAGACCAAGTCTACTATATCTCACAGATGTTCATTGGTTTTTGGATGAAAGGGGCTCTCCTGAAGAATTGGGGGCACCTGAAGGGTTGTAGGCTGTGACGGACTGGAACAGAAAATAGGCTCACCGCCCACAATAAAGTGTCCCTTATTAGTGAATTAGATAGCCAAAAAAGTGGCCTATGTTTGCTAAGTGGGCAGTTTTGAACTTGTACAGAATCACAGCATAAGTGTTTTGCAAGGTATGGAAGACTGAATGGATTTGATCAGGCTGCAGGCAATGTTTATTTTAATATTGGGGACACCAACAGTCAAAACCGGCCTGGCAGACTATAAAACAGGCCCACAAGCAGCCCAAAAACTGGCCTACACACTGACTTATGAGACCAACCTTTCAGGCACTGCCTGATTGCCCTGTATGCCACTTCGATGTTGGTTGTAAGCCCTCCTGTGCGGTAGGGGCTGCAGAGGACTGTGTTACACCGTTGCCCTGTGTAGTTCATGTGGTGTCCAATAACATCATTGAAGAATTTTACAATAGCTAAGTTTGAATCAGGACTCTCAGGTATTGGTCATGATTCTCCATCATCCCATCCTATTCTTCATCTACTCTCAGCCCTCCACTCTACTAGGGTCTGTTATAATGTATATGGGGACCTTTCCCTCTTTGCGCCATGGCGTACCTTTCAAAAGGTGCGTAGGGCGCAAACAGGGCAATACACCATATTACAAAGAATGCATTGCCCCTATGGCCGCTACGAACCCGTGCTGCCCTGGGGGAAGGGCATTCAAGTGAAATACGGAAGGGCTGCATCAATGCCGCTCCGTGTCTCACAGTGCAGGTGGCATGCAGTCTGCACTTTGAAGAGGGGAGAGAGATCCCCTTGCAGATGGGCGCAGTAAGTGACTGAACCTGCCTTCAGGGGGATATCCGGGGGGTTCATGGGACCTCCTTTCTCCCCTCCAGAGGGCTGCTTTTAGGAGGCACACTGAAAGTGTGCCACCTTTTTGTGGCGCACTTTCAATACGCCTCCTAAGGGCATATTTGCCTCTGTGCCCATGGCCATAGTATGGCGCGATCGCCTAGGCAAAGTTATATCACAGGCAATTTGGCAAACTTTAAAAGATGTTTAGATAATCAAAACCTAGTGAAATGCTGTAAGCATTTCTCAGAAAAACAAGATATAAACAGCATGTGAAAATAAGCATTAGGGAAGAAAGAACGTAAATCCAAGCTATGCTGGTTAAAGCAATACATATTTTAGTTAAAATAGTAAAAATATTATAAGTAAAATGAAACAAAAATTCTGAAAATATTTCATTGAAAATATTTGAAGTAAAAGCTCAATGTTACTATTTTCCATGAAATATGCTGGGCTATTAAGCTCCCTTCACAGCTGACCTGCTCTGTTGTGCTTTGGGGTATCTATTGGTGGTTTGCCGAGGAAAAACGTTTAACTTTAAACGAGGCCTTTAGAAGGGCTAAGCTGAAAACTTTCACTGGAAAATGAACCGTCTTCACTCACCAGACACAGTGGAGACGTTTCCGTGGGCAGGCTGAAGAAACGTACTGTTACAATTGGTCGAACATTTTTTCTCCAAGGCAATCTTCAGGACTTTCCATATTCTGCTAGTTCTAGAGGGGATTTGTATATGGTAATAGGTCCCAAAACGAACCTGGACCCCCCTGTCCTTAGAATCAGCCAGAGTCTAGTTCTACTAGATCTAAAGAAAATTCTGGCTTCAGAGATTCAAGTTGAAAGCAGGAGACGCTTTCTCCAATGCTCAGGCAGGCAAGCAAAAATCATTCAGTGTTGCATGCAGGAAAATAGTTTTTTTCTTGAGCTCTACCCAGTAGTTCTCTTCTGAAATTGGTTGTTGCAGGGTTTATTGGAAGGTGAAACTAGTCCGTGAGTGGCTGTAACACTTGGGACAATCAATTCCCATTCTCACTTTCTCGACTGAATATGTTTGAAAATTACTGAAGAAATCTGGTTGTTTTTTGCCCCAGTCTCCATCTTTACCTTTTCATTTTTATGGAAGAGCGCTTGTAGCTGTAGTAGCTGGCTTAAAATGCTCCAGCTACTACTGAGGTTAAATGCCAGAAGTAAAGTGCAACAAAGAAGGGGGTGGCAAAAGTCGGCTTTCTACAACACTGCTATAAACAACATTTTTAAAGGAATAATCCGTACACCGTGAGCAGACTAGTAAAAGTGTTATTTAACAGCAGTTCATGTTTTTCTGATGCATGACATCTTTGAACAGATATTTTACTCACATTGTTCCTCATAATTCCTAGAGTAAATTATTTTGCATACAACATGTGCAACATTGCACTCTGCTGAAAACAAAACTCGTATGCCAATTTAGGAAGAGTTTGCACAACGCAGAGCATCAAGCACAGTTGCTGCACTGCGTAGCATGAACTGGAGAGAGCAGAGTGCGCCACATCTACAAAGAAATGGCGCAATTCTGGTTTCGCCAATAGATGGAGCACTTTGTGCAGCCAGTCGCCAATGGACGGAATTATGTGCCACAGGGCAAGGGTGTCTGAGCTGTGATCTGCATAGTTTCTGTGCAGGAAGGGGCCACTTGCTGTATAAAAACTATGCTTTAAGGTGATTTTCTCTATGTAGGTGTACTACAGAATGCTGCACACATGTAAAGAGGAAAAAAACTCAATGAGGTAAGGCTGCAGGTGGTGTCAGAGGAGGAGGCATTGTCATCGGGGGACCCCTGGATGAAATCGGGTTGAAGATTTTTACATTTACACTTAGTCTCTTTTTTGGAAGTCAAAAATCTTCAAATGGGATGAAACTGGAGCCTGTAGACAATGAGAGTTCCAGGTGCCCGGACACCTCTTTGCCGAGGGGCTGCTAAACAGGATTTGCGGCGGCAGAGCAGAACGTAGCTAGATCTGCCGCAAAGTCAGGCAGGCCGGCAATGCACTTGGGCAGATAGACAAGCAGGTTGGTCCCTGCCTTCTCTTGGTTCTCAGAGCAGTTTTTAGCCAAAAAGTTTCTAAGTCCCATGTTTTGGATTTTAACTATCTGGACACATTAAGCACCACCACCAAAGGTCCAGGACTAGAGGGGCACCACTTGTGTGGGTTAGGACTCACTCAGGCTTGGCCTAGGTGCAGGTTCAAGATGGTTGGAGCCATTTCTGTCCCTGAGGCACTGAACAGGAGGCCAGCAAACTAGCCTTTGGTGTCACTCTAGTAATCCTGGGTTCAAGCGATGCAGCAGGGCTTAAACATCAGGCAGGCCTCTCAGGGCTAAACACGCTCCAGGCAGCAACGCAGTCCTCCCAGGTGCAGCAAAGCAGTCTTGTGGAGTATACAACAGGACAGAGCAGTAGACAATCCTCTGAGATTCCTTCTGTATGTCCAGAAAGTGAACTGAAGAGTTGGTATGAGAGTACTATCTTTATCCCTGGTACCTACTTTGAAGTAGGAGAAGTTTCTAGAAAATTCCCTTTGAAGTGATGGAAGTTTGCTGCTTCCCCTGCTCTGGCTCCTTTGTGTGAAGGCAGAGGATAGCCTATTCATTTGCAAGTGGGGCTGTGTGCAGCTCTGCTCTCCCATCCTGCCAGTTGATAGACCATTCAGGCCCACCTAATCCCACTTTTGACTGGCTGTCTGGAAGGAATAAACAAAGTCCAACTGACAAGTACACCCAGTCATGTGACCTAAGACAAGCTGCAGGCACCAAGTCTTTCTAAAAGTGACATTTTCAAAATTGTAATTTAACATTAAAGAGGATTATAATTACAATTCCACAGACACCAAACAGGAATTGCTAACCTAGTCCCAATCAAATGTTAGCACTTATTAAATGCAATAAGGCAACCCAATGTTATCCAATGGGAGAGATAGGGCTCACATTAGTGAAAAATGAATTTAGGAGTTGTTCACTGCCAAGACATGTAAATCATAAAAGTACATGTCCATCCTTTCAATTACAATCCACCCAACCCTATGGTCTACCTAGGGCCTACGTTAGGGGTGACTTATATGCAATAAAAGGGGATTTTACGTCTTGGCAAGGGGTTTATATTGCCAAGTCGAACTGGCAGTTTTAAACTGCATTCAGGCTGCAATGGCAGGCCTGGGACATGTTTTAAGGGCTACTTAAGTGGGTAGCACAATAGGTACTGCAGGCCCCCTAGTGGCATGTGATTTAAAGGCCCTGGGTGCATGGTATAACACTCTACAAGAGACATATAAGTAAATTAAATATGCCAATCAGGTGTAAGCCAATCATACCATGTTTAGCGGAGTGAGCACAACCACTTTAGCACTGGTTAGCAGTGGTAAAGTGCACAGAGATCCTATAGCCAACAAAAACAAATTTCAGCACAAAATGGAGGGTAAATGCAAAATGTTTGTGAGAAGGCCACCCTAAGGCTGACAGGTAGAACAAAGTGCCTTATTAGGAGACATATTAAGGATAGCTACATCATAATGTTTGGCATTGTTCAAAATGTTTATTTTCATCTTGATATAGCTTCTGCTTTGAGAACACTGAGAACATATTTTTGGATTGGTAGAGAAAACACACATTTGTATGAAAAGGGATGGATCATTCTTCCCAAACTGCTCAATTATATCTAAATAATTAGAATATTTATTTTGACCTTTAGACACATATGATTATTCTAGACAATTCATTTTAGATATAAACTCCATCTAGGTAAAAGAACACCACAATAATTGAACACAATAAAGGATAGGGTGTAGGTCAACTTAAAAAATATATCAGGATATGTGCCTGTATACATATGAAGCATATTCATTAAGTTTTGATCTGTTTGAGCTAGAAAGATTTATTGTTGAAATATACAAATGTTGTATTATAGCAAAGTCTTATAATTTCAGTGCACCTAGCTTTACTTCACTATCTTTAGTCAATTCTCAGCAGAAATCAGTAAAAACACTGCACATTGTAAAGACTACCATACTCATCAAATCTTGAATAAGTAGTAGAAAACAAAGCACATGATGTGTCATCCAACGCACAACCAGTCTCATCTTTGAAAAATCATATCCTGGCTTAGCTCTTCCTCAATCCCTGCTGCTATTCATCAAATGTGCTCTCTTGACGTGTTGTGATGATGAGAGCTTGCTATGTGTTTCAATTTTATATACAATTATTTTAAGATCTTGTTAGTGAGTTTTGGTACAAAGTGGCTGTTTGTGGGTAGGAATGAGATGCCTGAGCTCTATTTTAATTCACTGCCGTGTGGTGCACCAACATGTGCAGCCATCTAAACACAGGCATAATTTCCTGAAATGTTCTGCTTTCAGGCAAGCCATGTCCTTTCTCCTTTCGTCATCTCTATACTTGATCCTTTGCCTGTGATAAGGATATAAACTGTTTGAATCAATTAGCTTCAATAGGAATATCATGGCCATGTTTGTTGAATAGTGTGACATAAGCATACAATCACATGATGAAATACAAATACATTTCTTTTTGAAAGTCACCCTGTGATCCAGCATAATGGAGGAATATGATACGGAAGATGTATCTCTCTTTGGGCAATCACAGGTAATAACCTTAGTAGGCTCTAAATCTTACATTGAGATGACAGACATGCATGAAATGAAATCAAGAGAAACGTGTTAAATTCCAGAGAAGAAAACATTCTTCTATCCTCTCATAAACAAATGTGAATAAATTACCCATTGGAGATCTTTGATCAATAATAAGAGGGCACGTACAGTGGGCTGGCTGTCGGTACCACATGATACACCTTATCCAGAAGATATTCTCCTGAGAAGGAAGATCTTAAGTGGTTGATCTGAAAGAGCAAAGTCTTACTCCCGGTCCTTGGACTGGGGTCAATTCACCCTTGTAGAAGAGAATATCGAAAAGCCAATGCAGTAGTCTTAGTCAAAGTGGGCACTGGTTATGAATAGACCAAGAAATTGTTTTTATTATGCTGGGTGATTTTAATCTACGGTTTGACTATCCTCTGACTAATCAATCTTTAGACATTTTAAGTTGATATATCATCTAGATCTCCCACAAAACTTAAACGGCTTATACATCAATATATCAAGGTGGTCATATCATTGACCAAATTTTCAATGCTTCTAATCTAATTAAGTTTGAGTCCTCAACTCCTGCAGGTTGCTTAGATCATTTCTTTAATGAAATGTATCAAATAAACATAAAAATTCCCAGGTGATAATAATAGTTGCCCCCACACATTGTTGAAGGAAAACTGACCTCGAAACTCAATGAAGCCTCAAAAATATTTACTGATGCATGGTCTAATCTGCCTAACACCCAAAAGGCCAATAAATCTGACCCACAAACATGAATTGGCTTCAGTGATGAATTATTGTCTCTCTCCTGGTACCCTGAAAAGCAGCAAGGCTTTCCAGTGAGAAAATTATTGTAGTGTATAAGCAACAACAAGCAACAAGGAATTTTAAAAGGACAAAAATAATTTAATTAAAAAAAAAAAATGTACTGATGCAATGGGAAATTTCACTGCGTGGAGTACGATTGCATTCCCCTACCTTGAGTGCCTGAATATCTGTTATTCTAGTTTTTGATTTTGGTCTGAGCATCATGCTATTCTACTGTTTGAGTGGGGCCTAGACTGTCCCTTGATATGAGTGAGATCTTTGGCCTGTACTGTGACTCAGATGGGGTGCACCACCTGTGCCCTAATTTATCTGACAGCAGACTACTGTCACTGTCCCTGTTTTGAATTCAGCATATAGAATGGTGATGGCAGTGCATGGTGTTTTGTGAATTACTTGTGACCAGACCTATGTTTTAATGCGGATCCTAGCACTAACATCCCACGTGTATGTTATGCATGTAAATGTCTGTGGCCTGTGTGGTACATCCATTTGTGAGCACGGGTGAAACGGAGTAATGGAGGTCTTCAGGTTCAATTTTAGAAGTTCCTGGCCTTTTCTGGTGTACAAGATGGAGGTGAGGTTGTTTTCACAGGCATTGGAAGTGAGGTGCTGACATTCCTGAATCTGGATGGAGGAGGCCTGGGCAATGAAGTGGGGAAAGAAGAGAGAGAGCTCCTATAGAAATTTGATTAAGATCTCTTTCTAAATGGGTCTGTTGATTAGTCTTCATGAGCACTGTTATTTTGTAAATGGTGGGGATGAAGTGTAGGATTGCAGTTAAGGCCAGTTGTTAGAAATTGGGTTTCTGGTTGGCAGAGGTATGCACACTGTCCAAGCAAGAACCACACTCCTGCCAGGGTAAGTCAGATACACACCTTAAATTAATCTGTGCTCACCCTCTGGTAGCTTGGTACAGAGTAGGCAGGCTTAACTTAAGATGCAATGTGTGAAGTATTTGTGCAAAACTTCAAACACTTCAAACACAGTGAAAACATCACAAAAGGACTCCACACCAGTTTATAAAAATAGAGAATATTTTTATGAGTAATACAAAACTCAGACTACAAAAATCCAATAAGTAGAAGTCAAGATGTTAATTTTTGTTGTGCTTGGAAACAAACAGCACCAACAGAGACTATCTGGTCATGCTTGATTGGATCACATCCAAACATTCAGGCCGACCCTGATGGAACGTGGGTCGGATACAGGGATCAGCCTTGGTCCACTGAAGCAGTACCTTCGATGTATCAATGCCGAGGGTGATGCGGGGAGCAGCGGAGTCGATGTGTCATTGTCGATCTTTCACTGGATTGGCACTACTTGGAAGAGCAGAACTCACAGCAGACAGAGCCCTGAGACTTCAGAAACAAAAGGCAATCTGCAATCTGCAGAAAGATGACACCTGTTTGTGCCTCTGTTCTGGGTATTCCAGGCTGGGGGCTACCCTGCAGTGAGGAGCATCACTCTGCATTAAGACTCTGTCTGGAAAAGAGCCAGGAGAGAACAATTGAAAGAAAAAATACCCCAAACCAGTACTGAAAGCGCAGATAGAGAATCCACATCCCCTCTCTACTTTCACTGTATAAAAGTTGGAGCCATAGACCCACTTGTTGTTTCAGTTCCAAGTTCTCTTTGACCAAAAAAGGCAGAGATCTGCAGAGTACTCAGAGGACTGCTGTGCAACAGAGTCAGTATCTGCCTGGCATCCATTTGTAGAGAGTTGAGGGTACATTACCTGGAGTATTGCTTGGAAGGAACTATTCTGCTAACTTGAAACATCTGGAAGCCAATCTGTCTCCTGAGAGAGGGAAGGAGCCTGCCAAATCTGTAGGACATGTATCAGTCCAGGGAGAACCACAGCCAGTTTGACCCCTGTGATGGGCGGATCTGTCAAAACATCAAAGCTGAGAAAAGTGATCTGCGAGCTCGGGGGAATGTGAACGCAGTCTCTTTGGGCGAGTGGTTCAAATCAGGAGCAAAGGTACCAATGGCCTATGTCACTACATCAGTAAGGTGTATCTAAGCAGACTGTGCCACTGCGGCAAAGAAGTGTGTCCTTGTGGACTGTGCCACTGCAAAACAAACTATTCCTGTGCAGACTGGGCTGCTGCAACAACAAACTGTGCCTGAGCAGGCTCTGCTGTTGTATCAACGAACTGCACCCATAGTAGACTTGCGCCACCCCAGAGACTTCACTGCAGCGGACCTCAACTTCTGACTTCATGCCCCAATCCCCAACATCACTGGAAGCCTAGAAACAGGCTGGTCATCAGGCAAAGGCCAGTGTCTAAACCTGAGCCTGGCACACCTACACGGACTCTGCACGGCAGTCCCCACTGCTGCTTACTGCGATCACAGCCTGATTGACTCCCTGGCCACCCAAGGGTCTGAGTGCCTCTGCAGTGATAAGATCACATATTAGATAAAATAGGGACCCCAGGTGCAATTTCTCTAGTGCCCCTGAAGCATTTGCACCTGTAGCCTGTTCTGTGAAGCATTGAGTCTTTTGTGTGTATTAAAGTGTTTTTCTTTATCAAAGTGCACTACTGGGTTAGGTAATACGTTATTGTGCTGCTGGGTGATACCTCACTGAGTAGCCTGCGACTGCTTGCTTTCACTACCACTGAGAGTCAAGTACTGAAGGGGTTGTACTTGGTCCATTTGTGCAGAGCAACAGTAGGATAGACCCACGGACATCAGCAGCAAATGACTCCAGCCCCCATGACCAAGGCTCAGTAGCCCCTGCATGCCCTGTACCTCCCCATAAGGGGGCTGATATGTACTGCGAAAAATAAGAAGAAATCAGATATAAAGATTAATAGAAATGAAGTAAATAAAATTGATCGCAAAGGAAAGCATTGGGAAAAAACATTCAAAGTTTCCCTATGGTAATTCAATGATAGGCAGTTCATAATACATAGCTAGTCTGGCTGAGCTAAAAGTGAACACAGTCAGGTAAAGATATTGGTTTGACCTGATAAAAGAGTTTATATTCGACCTTAGAAACATTTCTGGATGCCAATATCTTCAGCAAGTATACCTAAAAGTTTTATTTAGAAAGAGATTTACGAGGTCTGAAACAGTGTGAGTAATTATCTTGCTATAACCTTTAAAATATATTATGTGATACAAACTGCTAAAATGACATTTCAGAGACTGCTTCTTTTTCATGTATGCATGGCAGGTTTTCCCGTTTCGGAGAACAATTAAATCAATAAAAAAAAGGGGGCCCCTGGGTTGATACATAGGCAGAGATTCAGGGGAAACAACTGCATATATCTAAAAAACAAAACATACCGTCTGAAATAATTTTTGCCTTCGGTGGAATCTCTGGCCATATTTGGGGGATGCTTACCTTATCATCTCCGGAGTCAATAAGAGTGTGTGTACATAAGAGCGCCAGGACTATGGAATAATCAAACATCAGACATGATTTTATAATATCGAAAAAAATATATAGATAATTTATTATGCATGTCATTATATAAAAATACATTTATCCAAACATAGTACATAAACTGACAATGATACTAAAATTCATCAAGGGGAAGGTGCCCCAAACAATCAAAAACACTACCCACTTACACTCAGAAGAATATGCCCCGTGACTCCATATATTCATTCAAACCGTGCTCTACATTCATACCCTCAAACAACCAATAAACAAGACAAAGGAAACAATCATAATATAGAATACCAAGTGTACTGATACGCTAACACATAAGAGAAAAATATAGCAGCACAATAGTTTTCAGATTCAGTTTCTTTACATGAGTATGTCCTTCAAGTAATTCTTTTTAACATTTCATTATTATGAAGTTTGAAGCATTATCGTCGTGTCTTGTCCATTGGACCTGCGCCGATGCGCGTTTCGGTGAAGACCGGCAGATATGGTCACACCTTCATCAGGGTGCTCAAAGAATCGAACCATAGGGCAACAAATAGGGGGCTGTACATCCTTAGCGTCTCTGAAATTGATATAATGCGTCCATGAATAAATCACTTTAGTTAATATATATATATATATATATATATACACACATACTCCTGTGGTGTGAGGACAAATCCTTAAACAGAGCTTAAGGAGTCAAAGCATTGTACAGAACACAGTAATATCCAGTATTACCTTATATCCCCACATTAGGATACTAGGAGAGATAGACAGAGAAAAAAGAGCAGGGGAAGAAGAACACACCATTAAGCCAGACCCCAAGACAACGTGCAATGATAGAGAGTGATCCCCTGTCAGTTAGAAAATCTGAAGAATCACCCAAATGTGAATGTAGAATATTCCTTATCTGCCGGGTGTCAATACGTGAGCATAGGGATATGTGTTTTAGACTGAGCCGGTACCTGGCTCTTGATGTGCCGCTCGATGATGCAAGGACAGAATTCCCTTCATGATTGAATAAAGGAGAAGAGTAGGGGAACAGATCCGTCTCCCCGTTCCAGCGGATATCCTAATTAAAATGGGATAACAACAGTGAATGATGAATTTTATGCCGAACCCTTAGGGTTGAATGGCAGGCCCTTTGAGTTACCGAAAATAAATAAAGTCAAATTAAGCCTGAAGATACCTCAAGGGTTTCACAGTACGTGTGCTCAAAGGAAGCAGTGTGAAGGAACAAGAGAGAAGCACGACTTGATGTCCAAAACAATCCTTAAATATGAGGACTTCGAATAGGTCGTAATATAAATCAGACCATCATAGAATAGAAGACAATCTGCAAAAGAAATGGAAAAACCATGTTCAAAACGCCACAGCAAAGCAGAGTAAAATAGTCCCACAGGAACAATGGACGTGGGGTTGGAATCGACAACCCAACAGAGGAAAGAAGCTGATAAGGTGGTCGGGTTCCCGTTCCCTCTAAACCGATAGGAGGGTAATCCATTTAGAAGCGTAATAGGGTCCAGGAAGGGTGGTAAAGGTATCACTTTATATGGATATGATACTAAAAAGTTGTCTGCTCCAAGGGGGGGGGGGGCTGGGGTGGGGGGGCCCGGAGCCAGACAATTACAAGACCCACCCCAGCAACATAAAAAGTGAAGAAAATGTAAGGGTCCTGTTCCCGACTACCCCAAATCAGAAGGGGCAGGATCCGTCCGAAAGGCAGAATCTCGATCACGGGAAAGATGTAGGGAGACCCTCATCGCATTTCCTGATGGCATAGTCCTTACCTGGAAAGCTGGCTCAAGAATCAGGCAAGTAAAAATTTCCTGCAGTCATAGGGTGTGGCCGCCACCACAGTTCTGATGAAAAGCTGCTAAACAGGCAGCATGGCTAGGGGAGGAGTCCTAAATATCCCAACATGCTGAAAGCGGGAGGAGTCCAGAGACACACCTCCATCCCGTCTAAAAGCAACAATAATGTGGGGGCCATATTGAAATGGAGGGCTTTGTCAAAAATGATGGCCCAGGAAGCCCAAAATGAAGCAAATGATTAAGGCCAAAAAGAAAAAGGAAACCCCATGAGGTCACCTAAGAAATAATATACAGTGACCCAAATATATATATGTAGGGAATATACAACCTATTTGGGTCCAGGTACAGGGGTAAATGCCGTCCAAGCAAAAAAATTACTAGTAGATGATCGGGTAGGTATATAACCCCAATCTCAGAGTAGGACAGTCAGCCTACTCATAATGCATTTTCCCAAGGGGTGTGTGCATTCAAACCCTTTTTGTGGGTGTTCAATGAAAAGATCTAGAACACCTCACGTTTTTTACGAATAGCGGAGATGTCTTTACCTGTCTGGGGGATAACTTTTTCAGTGATGGTGCATTTGAGATTTCCAATGTGGAAGTTTGATTTATGTTCCCCTATTCTAATCCTGCATTCACGTCCCGTTTCGCCAATGTATCTGAGTCCACAGGGAACAAGGTAGATGATATTGGACGAGCAGCAGTTGGTTATATCTTTAAGGTGGATGGCTCTTTGGTCTATTCTGATAGAGTCCACCACTATGGCGTGGGCACAGGCTTGACAAGTTCCACACTTGTGGTTGTCCTTGATAGGGTTACTGCCTATGATGGACTTTTGACAGAATCGATTCTGTTTGCGTGTTTTTGCTCTGACCAACAGATTGCGCAGATTGTAATTTCTTTTAAAGGCAAACGTTGGTCAGGCAAGCCTGTTCTCCTCACTGTTAATGTTCATCAAATGCCATTGGGCAGTGACAATTTGTCTGATCTTTCCATCCAAGTTGGAATGTCTGGTGGCGCTGACCAATTTCTCATCTGTTTGTTTGTTCTTTGATACAAACATGCTGTCTCTGTTAAAGTATCGTGCCCTTTTGAAGGAGTCTTTTATCAGTTTTTTGGGGTATCCTTTAGCCGCTAGTTTGAGTTTGGGAAGCTCAGCGTGTTTCAGGAAGTCCTCTAGATTGGTACAATTACTGCGCAACAGCAGGAATTGGCTGAATGGTGTGCCCTGTTTTTGGCAACAAGGGTGAAACCTGCAGAAATAAAGAAGGTTATTTTTGGCCTTGGGTTTCGTATATAAAGATACTTGGACCTGTTGATCATGGTGTTCAATCCACTTGTCCAGGAATTCAACCTTAACTTGACTTATATTGGCAGTAAATTTCAAGTTAACATCGCAGGCATTAATCCATTACACAAATTCCATACGATTTTCTTCATTCCCTCTCCAAATGAAGAACATTTCATCTATAAAGCGTGACCAGTTGGAGATGTTCACAGCAAAAGGGACAACCTTGTTGTAAACCTATTTAGTCTCAAAGCTGCCCACATAGAGACATGCTATACTGGGTGCACATGCGGCCCCCTTACTCACACCCTTAATCTGTTGGTACAATTCTCCGTCAAATTCGAAGAAATTTTAATTGAGAACAATATCTAGACAATCAAGAATAAAATCATAGTTGTTATTGTTGTTCTCTGTCTGGAGGACCTCCCGGATAACCCTAAGGGCCTCCCCTTGTGGGATATTCATGTAATGGGCCTCCAGATCCATAGTTACCAGAAAATGAACAGTCATTAAAAGGGAGAACCTCTATTTTGGAGATAAAATGGCCTGTATCCTTAACATAGGACTGCAGTTTGCATACCATAGGTTTAATAAAAACATCAATGTATTTTGAAAGGGGTTCAGTAGCTGCCCCTATGGTAGACACTATCAGTCTTAAAAGTGGATTAAGTGCATCTTTGAGAGTCTTAGGCAGTCCATATATGATAGGAATATGGGTGTGGACAGGAGTGAGAAACTCAGCATCCTTATTACAGATCACCTCTTCAGATTTTCCTGTTCATCCAAACCGAGAATCTTAGCTTTCAGTTTGGCTTTCGGGTCACCTTTGATTTTTTTGTAATGTTGTAGAGATCCCAGCATTTCTCTCCTTTTGATTTTATATTGTGAGGTGTTAAAAATAACAATGCCCCTCCCTTATCACAAGGTTTTATAGAGATATTGTCATTGTGCTAAAGTAGTTTAAGGGCTGAATTTTCCTCCTTGGACCTGTTATATGGAGGCCTGGGAACAATTCTCGTGGCCTGTTGTATTTTAGAGATAACAGCCTTTTCAAAAATCTCTACTTCTGGTTCTAGTTGGTCTAAGTTGGGGATAAAGCTAGACAGGGGTTTCAGTCCCGAGGTGTTGAGTTCGGGATTAGTTTCTCGGATAAACATTTTTTTTTAATCTAATTCTGCAAAAGTATCCGAACTGGTCCTTCATTAATTCAAATCTATTGATGGTAGTGGATGGAACAAAAAACAGGCCTTTAGTGAGGAGAACCTCTGTTGTAGGTTCAATTTCCTCTGTTGATAAATTGAAGATCGGTATGTTATTTAGTTTGACCAATATTGTTGACTCCTGGTTTGAACATATTTCTGAGGTTGTTCCAGATCCTGAAAGCCTCCTGTCTGTTGGTTACGGAACCTGGGGCTATATTTGCCACGTCGGTTCCCTAAAAAACGATTATTAGGGGTGGGTCTTTCATATTGATCACGTCTATGTCCGTATGTTTCAAAGTGATCAGATGAACCTTCACCCTCAGAATCAGTGGTGTCAAAGAAAGTAATGATTTTCTTTTTAGTCCAGCCCTGTTGTTCCAAGGAGGACGGACTTTCACTAGCTGAAGTATAATAATTTTCAGTGAGATATGGATGGATCCGTTCTTGGGAAAAGAAACGGATATCTTTCCTCTGTTTCTCGGTCTTTCTTTTGAGTAAGTATTCATTGAAGGAATCAAGTTCCATATTGATTTCTTCCCGAAACCCGACCACTATCAGCCTCTTTCCTCTGACGGGTTGTTGATTCCAATCCCACGTCCATTGTTCTTGTGAGACTTCTTTACTCTGATTTGCTGTGGCATGGTTTTTCCATTTCATTTGCAGATTGTCTTTTATTCTATGATGGTCTGATTTTTATTACGACCTATTTGAAGTCCTCATATTTAAGGATTGTTTTGGACATCAAGACCTGCTTCTCTCTTGTTCCTTTACACTGCTTCCTTTGAGCACGCGTACTGCGAAATCCTTGAGGTATCTTCAGGCTTAATTTGACTTTATTTATTTTCGGTAACCCGAAGGGCCTGCCATTCAACCCTGAGGGTTCGACATAGAATCCGTCGCTCACTATTGTTATCCTATTTTAATCAAAATGTCCGCTGGAACGGGGAGACAGATCTGTTCCCCTACCCTTCTCCTTTATTCAATCATGAAGGGAATTCTGTCCTTGCATCATCGAGTGGCACATCAAGAGCCAGGTACCGGCTCAGTCCTAAACGACCTATCTCTATGCTCACGTATAGACACCCGGCAGATAAGGGATATTCTACATTCACATTCGGGTGATTCTTTAGATTTTCTGACTCACAGGGGATCACTCTCTTTCACTGCACGTTGCCTTGGGGTCTGGCTTAGTGGTGTGTTCTTTTTCCCCTGCTCTTTTTTCTGTCTATCTCTCCTAGTATCCTAATGTGGGGATATAAGGTAATGTCAGATATTACTGTGTTCTGTACAATGCTTTGAATCCTTAAGCTCTGTTTGAGGATTTGTCCTCACACCACAGGAGCATGTATGTGTATATGTATATATATATATATATATATATATATATAAACTAAAGTGATTTATTCATGGACGCATTATATCAATTTCAGAGACGCCAGGGATGTACAGCCCCCTATTTGTTGCCCTATGGTTCGATCCTTTGAGCGCTCTGATGACCATATCTGCCGGTCTTCACCGAAACGCGTGTCGACGCAGGTCCAATGAACAAGACACAACGATAATGCTTCAAACTTCATAATAATGAACCATTTAAAAAAATTACTTGAAGGACATACTCATGTAAAGAAACTGAATCTGAAAACAATTGTGCTGCTATATTTTTCTCTTATGTGTTAGCATATCAGTACACTTGGTATTCTATAATATGTTTGTTTCCTTTGTCTTGTTTATTGGTTGTTTGTGGGTATGAATGTAGAGCATTTTAGTATCATTGTGAGTTTATGTACTATGTTTAGATATATGTATTTTTATATGATGACATGCATAATAAATTATCTATATATTTTTTGATATTATAAAATCATGTCTGATGTTTGAATATTCCATAGTCCTGGCGCTCTGATATACACACTCTTTATTGACTCCGTGGATGATGAGGTAAGCATCCTCCAAATATGGCGAGAGATTCCGCCTAAGGAAAAAATTATTTCAGGCAGTATGTTTTATTTTTTAGATATATCCAGGTTTTCCCGTTTCCCCAGGAGTGAAACAGTTTCTAAGTCTAAATTTGTGTACACACCCTGGATTATTGAAAAATGTGCTTGGATCTTCAGAACTCGTTCCTCAAGCTCCAGTCCACTTTATTCTTTTTCAGGAGATTTCTAAAATCTCTTCTTTCAGGTCCACTAGACATATTAGGTTCCAACTGGCCCACTTGGATGTATCTAGTGTGCAAGGACTACCTCTGTCTGAGGACCTTCTGAACTTTCCAGGCACAGGAGAGGTCCATGGTGTAAAGAAGATATTCCTTTCTTGATCTTGAGCCATTTAGCACTGTGTTTTAACTGGAGATTAGCAGCACCACTCATTATCAAAGTGTTAGAGCAGAAGTTCAAGGTAGAGCTGTCAGATAAGTTCCAGGCAGATGTTCCTTTTAGAAGTAGGTATTTGAAAAGGTCAAATATTGGTGATGAGTCCTACTCAAGACTAAAAAAACTCCCAGGCTTTCCACTCACACACCAGATATTCATTAAAGGGATACATTATCATGGGTGTATAATTTCTAGCAACAAAACTGTGGTAGAATTCCATGCAGCCAAAATCAAAAATGGTGACTGTCGAAGATGTGTGGATCACCTACCTATCTCACAACACTATCATTGGTCCTCATGATTCAGCCACTGGACCTGCAAGGAAATCTACGTCCCTGACCTAAGACTTTGATCCAACCTCTTATAAAGCATGACCCCACTGAGTCACCTTACTTCCTTCTTTGACTAGGAAAGGTGTTACTGCATTCTATTTAAACACAGATATTCTCATTGACAGCTACCGAGGACTTCGGCTCTCCATGTTAGATAGTATTTGAAATAGTAGCTAGAATGCAGATTGACACTGAAGATGTGAATGGTGTGTGATAAAAGGTAGGAATGTGTGCAGTGGTGGCTCCTCCGCTAAGGCGGAGGAGCTCTGCCCCACTGCTTTGCAGCAGTGAAATAAATGAAAAATAAATTAATAACAACTCGAGGTTATTATCATTTTATTTTGTCCTGCTGCAGCAGCTTTGCAGGGCGGGGTGGGGCTGCTCTAACGACAGGAGCGGGGGGAGTGGTGAGCACACTTTGTAGGTGCGCATGAATGTGTGGCTAGCCATCTCGGGCCGGCCAAACATTCATCCACACTTTGCATGTTCTCCACCCAGGCTGCGTAACAGCCTGGGTGGAGAACATGCCAAGGCTCTCATTCCCTGGCTGAGTGCCAAACCACATTTCTGATTGGCTTAGGAGAGCCTGGATGTGCTTTCTGTTCCGATAGTGCGGAGGGACAAGGAGGAGAGACGCGGGGGTAAGGTATGATTTTTTTCTCTTACTTTTTGATGATCCCCTTATCCCCCTCCACCCCCTGCCCCACCACCCCAATCCAGGCAGGCCACCACTGAATGTGTGTGCCTTTTAGAATGCCCTTCAACTGAGCTCGTGAAGGATATAATTTCAAAACGGTTTTAAAGGTAAGAGATAACAAGAAGTTAATTTCATGAATTTAATTTGGGTGGCACTTTTTTATTAATATTTACAGGGTTGCATTACATTTTATAGAGCTTGACCTTGTCCTGCAACAGAAGTTGCTTGGAAAGCATTCATCTAAAAAATATATGCTCTGTTTTAGATGTAAGTGGGGCAACACATTTTCTACTTCTCACCATCTCTGTACTGTGTGCCATTGAGAAGGAAAACGTTGTACAGACAGATGCCTTACCAGAGTAATAAGCATGACAATTTGTAAAATTGGAACTCTTATCTCTTTACACTAAGCTTATCTGTTAGGTAGACTAAAGCTACTGTCAAGGTCAAAACTAGTTTCCAGCACACAAAAATGCAGGGAACAAAGAAAAGACATGCTTTCCTTACAATAATTGACGTTGCATAGGTGCCTAAGGTATACACAAACAGCGCACCCACTAGGAAGTAAGAGTGACCATGGCACAAGTTCTCAGAAACCTTAAATGACAGGCTTGTCATGGAGAAGGAAGCGAAACCTTCTGTTTATTCTTTGTAATATTATACAAGGCAGGGAACATTTTGGAATAAAATTGCTTTCCAGGTTGTCTGCTGCAGACTGAATGTACTACCAAATGTGACTTCCAGTAAAAGAGAACTGTATGAAATATGATGCAAAGACAAGGCAAAGGATGTGCACCAGAGATACCAAGCAACATCACTGTTAGAAATGGGGGTCTCTAGTTGGCAGAGGTAGGTACCTTTGTCCAAATAGGGACCCTTCTTCCTAGTCAGGATAAGGGAGTTACACTCCTAAAATAACCCCTGCTCACCCCCTTGGTAGCTTGGCACGAGCAGTCAGGCTTATCTTAGAGGCAGTGTGTAAAGCATTTGCACATAACCAACAGTAATACAGTGTAAGCACTACAACAGGACACCACACCAGTTTAGAAAAATATCCAACATTTTTATATACTTCAGACTAGACCAAAAGCTATAAAAATCCACAATACAGTACTTAGAAATCTTCAGTTATCAAAATAACCTTGAAATACAGTTCCTTGAAGTTGATAGCTCCGTCCGGGGCTATCACGGCGTCGTGAACAAACAAATCCAAACAGTTCTTGCTGACCGCGGCGTCGTTGGCCAGCTACGGTGTTGGGAAGACCCGCAAAACTGTACCTTTAGAAATGCAGGGCGTCGGCAACCTCACGTTGAGCTCTGAAAGCATGGCGTACGCAGGCGTCAGTCCGGAGGTCGGTGCAGGAGTCGTCGGGCCCTTGAAGTCACAAGCATTGCAGATCGAACTCCTTACGGTTGAAGTCAGGAGCGCTGGCGTTGGCGGGTGTCGGGTGCTACGGTGCGAAGTGTAGCAGTGCGGCGTGCGATGCTCTCAGGTTGCAGTGCGAACAGCGGCTCTGTGGCGGCATCAGATGGCGTCGTCGGTGAGACCAGGGTCGCGGTGCGGAGTGATGCGGTGCTCGTCGCGGTGCTGGCAGGTCACTAAGCAAGCAGCAAAGTCGTCGTTGCTGAAGCGCTGTAGGCTGACGAACTGCAGTCGATGGCGCCGGTAGGCCAAGGCTGCGGTGCGGGATGAAGACGGTGCGTTGTGTAACTTACAAGCGGTGCCCTCGAACCACGGTGCAAGTAGCGGCGTCAATTTTGGCATGGAGCGGCATCGTTGGGGATAACAAGGCGGCATTGTAAAGCGAGGCGGTGCGAAGTGCGGTGCCCACAGGTCGCGGAGCGAGCAGTGGCTTGGTGGTGGCATCAGATGGCATCGTCGGTGAGACCAGGATCGTGGTGCGGCATTGCGGCGGTGCCCTCTGCGGTGCCTTCGGGACACGGAGTCGGCAGCGGCGTCGTAGACGGCGTCGGGTTGCTTTTTCTTCTTTTGCAGCACAAAACACACAGTCCCCAGTGCTGATGGCAGAAGAACTTGAAGTCTTTGCTGTTCCTGAGACTTCTTGAACAGGTGGCAAGCTCTACCTCAAGCCCTTGGAGATACTCAAAGAAAGAAGTTGCAGAAAGTTCAGTCCAGTCCTTTCACTGCCCAAGACAGAAGCAACCATTGCAGGCCAACACAGCAAAGCACTCAGCAAAGTGGTAGTTCCTCCTCACAGCTTCTCCAGGTCTTCTTCTTGGCAGTATTCTTGGTCCAAAAGAGTTCTAAAGTTCTGGGGACTGGGCCCCAATATATATATACCACCAAATCCTTTGTTCTCTGAAGGCAGAGAGTGTCTGTACTCAGCCCAAACCAGTTCTGTCCTCACTGGTGCAGCTTCCCAGCAGGAGGCAGAGACAGCATTGTCCAAGGCAGACAGGTCCTATTCAGGTGCAAGGGAAGTCTCCTCCCACCACTCTAAATGCAGACCGGGCCTATTCAGGTGCTAGTGACAACTCCTTCCACTACTCTGAATGCAGCCCAGGTCTATTCAGCCCAGCCCTGACCCATCAAACTCTCTGGAGCCACTGCTCCTCCCCAGCCCTTGTCATCCAAAGCCAGACAGTCAATCCACAAACCCAGCAGAGGCATACTGGATGGCTAAGCAAGAAAATACCTACTTTCTAAAAGTGGTATTTTCAAACACAGAATGTAAAAATCGCCTTTACTAAAAGATGCATCTTTAAATTCTGAGTTCAGGCATACTAAACTTTTTATTTTTCTACCTTGTTCCCGGGGGTAGTTATGTTTATAAGATGTTATAAACAAACTCCCCTTTCTGTCCTATGGGAACAGATAGCCTTGCAATAGTGAAAAACAACTTGGCAGTATTTCACTATCAGGACATGCCACACACATCAGGGCATGTCCTACCTTTCACATACACTGCACCCTGCCCACAGGGGTACCTTGGGCCTACCTTAGGGGTGACGCACATGTAAGAAAAGGGAAGGTTAGGGCCTGGCAAGTGGGTACACTTGCCAAGTCGACATGGCAGTTACAAACTGCGTGCAGACTCTGCAGTGGCAGGTCTGAGTTACCTTTTCAGGGCTACTCGTGTGGGTGGCACAATCAGTGCTGCAGGCCCACTAGTAGCATTTGATTTACAGGCCCTAGCACACTCAGTGCACTTTACTAGGGGCTGACTAGTAAATCAAATGTGCCAATCATGGAAACACCAATCCATAACACAATTTACCCAGAGAGCATTTGCACTTTAGCACTGATCAGCAGTGATAAAGTGCCCAGAGTCCTAAAACCAACAAAGACAGGTCAGGGAAAAATAGGAGGAAGAGGCAAAAAGTTTGGGGATAACCCTGCAAAAAGGGCCATTTCCAACAATCACAGTTTCAGAAAAAGTTTATGGGGGATATGTACAAGGAAGTGGCGGAGCATGGCGATAGCCTCCTTGGCTTAACGCCGCGCTCCTCCACTTCTGAAACGCAAGGCTGCACCATATTTACAAGAATGTGGTGCAACCTTGCGTTTCCTTCCCCGATGGCGCTAAGTTTAGCAACTTAGCGCCAACGCAGGCACCCTTGCACCATAGTGCAAGGGTGTCTGCATGCAGGGGAGGATTGTTTATGTGTAGGAAGGTGTCCCTTCCTGCACATAAACAATCCTAAAATGGCACTTTGTCACTTTCATGCGTGTTGCTTCATGCAGCACACATGAAAGTGACAAAATGGCATTTGTTTAAATTGTTTTGTTTATGTTTGTTATGTTATGTTATGAAGGGACACCTTCCTGTACATAAACAAACCATGGCACAAGGCAGCATACATGGAAGCATACATGGAAAAAGCAAAAACGAGGAGAAATAATGCATTTCTCCTCTTTTCGCCAACTTAAGACCAGGATTTACCTGGTCTAAATGTTGGCGCTGCCTTCTATGTATGCCACCCTTGTACATAGGGGGCAGCATCAAAATGAATGGGTATTGCGGTGGAACGCCCACCACAACACCCACTGCCCACCCCTTTCACACTAACCATAGCGTTAAGTGGCTTAACGCTGCCTTGTACATAAGGTGCAGCCCCTATTTCCACCACAACGTCGGTAAAAGTGACGTTGTGGTGGCGATAGGGGCTTGTACATATGCCCCCATGTATTTTGTCCTTCAATAGAGAACATTTGAGGCAAAACTAAAGCCAGCACACATTAGTAATATGCCCATATGAACCAGGTACACAAGATATACTCTGGTTAATGCTGATGTGATATATTGCTTGTCGTCATCAGAGTTGTGTGTCAAACTTAACTTTACAATTGCCTGATGTAAATGGATCATACTTGACCAGTGAGCCAAGTTTCACATAACACTTTTTTTTCACATGAGGATTATCTCTCGGAAACCACTTTTTGCAGCGGAAAGTCTCCTAGAAGTAGCATATGCCAGGAATTTCTCCTGCAAACCTACATTTTGTGGGACTTTTCAAACATATTTTTAAACATCTTTATGAACGTCGCCTAGCTTTTAAAATAATGTATGATGTGGACAAAAGTGAAGTGGCCGAATCCCTGGCTTTGGCTTCCACTCAGGTCTAACAACGGGGTGAAGAAACTCTGACAAAATACATCATGCACCATATACAACACTATTTCTTCAAAGTTACGATACGGGTCTCCAATCAAGAAACACAGGACAAGGTGATCTCCATTGAAATGATGATCCATGTTGTGTTCTGGTAATCATCTCATACAGTGTGATAGTAAAGTTAGCACATTGCTACCAAGAGCATTTTTGTGTTACAAGCAGGACTTGGTAGAGGTGGCATCCTCTGTATACACACAAGTCAAAAAAGCACCACTCACAAAAAATCACCCCTCTCTAGGAAGGCGTTAGTTGCACTGTGAATGCAATTTACAACAGTCTTGAAGAGGAGTACACTAACACTCATGGACTCATTTATGAAAAGTGTTGCATCGCTGGGGTAAAACAGCAAAGCAACACTTTTAAGGGCGCTCTCCTTGCGACACCATGGATGAGCCGTATTTACTGTACGGCGCTCCATGTCGCAAGGATTGACAGATACGACAAGAATCCTGATGTATCTTGAAGGAAGTGACCCGATTAGGGCCACCCGGGTCACTCTTGACCTCCTCTAGCCTTCCATTCAATGAAGAGTCGGTGACGCAGTAGAGAATACAAGCAAACTAGTTTATTCACAAAGTACACTGTAGTGGAGTCCAATCTGACCAGCCTCCTATGATGGCTGACGAGGGACTAACTCTAACAAACATAAAGTTACATTATGTAGGTTGCGGCCCCACAAAGACCCGCCTACTATGGAAAAATACTGGTAGCTGTCGTAATACAGTGGGAGTACAGAGCACAAGTTTCAATTCCGCAGCCTGGCACAAGCTATCTACTGCCCAAGGTCGTCTGGTTTATCCTCCCTACTAGACAGTTGGGAGAGGGCCTCTATGTAACAGAAAAGGCATGCGTTAATGAGCAAGATTCGACATTGAAGAAACGATACTTACCAAGGACCATTTCTCGTAAATGATCAAGTAACAGTTTCGATTATAATACAAAATGGGGTCTTCGAGAGCTAAAATGGTGGCACAGATGTCAACCTAACTATCATAGCATCTGCACTTTCTGATTACGTATGCATACAGCGAGAATATATAATGAATTAGCTACATAAATGCTAACATAGTATCGAATAAAAAACGAGTAATATGGTACTAATACATTTCAATTCTAACATATCTGTTGGAGCAAAAATTATGTATTGCTGGAGTGCATCTGAAAACAGACGCAACTCCAGCAACAAGCCCCATGTGAAAGGGCCTGCATCAGTCTTACGCCTGCTGTGAGGCAGGCGTAGGGATTTGACGCAATGGCGTCCTAGAAGTGTTGCAGTGGATTCTCATATATTTCACTGCAACACTTCTACGAGCCTTTTTTGTGGGGGAACACCCACCCAGCATACATTATACCTGATGCAGGTATAATGTAGCACAGGGCTTTACAAAGTGACGCATCTGCATAGGTGCGTCAGTTTGTAAATATGGCGCAACGTAGACCATTTTTCCCGATGTCGCAGCATCACAAAAAGTGAGGCAACACCAGCGCAAAGGGCTCATTAATAAGCCCCTTGGTTTCTGTGTCATACTTTTAATCTTAAATGAACAGCATGACTGAGTGCTCCTCCTCTCCGTAATCACAACACAACTGAAAGTGACTCTATGCTTGTGCTCGTGATCCAGCGCAATATTAGCAAACAGCATTCATACACCAAATACTCACTTGGGCCCATACATTCACAGTACGCTAATACTTATGCTGGGGTTATCAGTTGTACTCTTTATCAAAATCCCTGCTACCAATTACCTTCCGATTGAAGAGTAATGACTTACCAACGAATCCTTTGCTAATTGGGAAGTTTAAAATGAGTGACATTCATTGTAGTACATAATCCTGAAATAACCACTGAGTCAGGAAGTTTTAAAATGTTTATCTAAAGATTTAGCAGAGTAAATTACAGAACCACATGGTACTTAATCGCATATCACGGATGAAGCATAGAATAATAATTATTGATTAATGACTGTCCCTCAGAAAGGAGAAGATAGAGACAGCAGCGCAACTAAAGGTTGCATTTATATTTACCTAAGTGCGAGAACCAAACCCCTTGGCCAAGGAGTTGGAAAGAATAGGACCCAGGAAGGATGAAGAGCAAAGACCTCCTCCAGGATCAGGACAGGACCGGTGACCTCTCTATAACGACGCCTGCGTCTTTTCCCCTCTCTGATACTCGGCTTCTCCTCGATTCTCCCGTGCCTTCCTTCTAATGTACTCCGCCGCCCCCTCCTCAGGACCTCTCTGGACAGCGATTCTGTCTGCAATCAATCAGCTTGGCGGTCTGGAGCTCTTCTTGTCAGCATGAACGCCTGATCTGACTAATTAACTAATGCTATATTCTATTATACCCTTCTACGCCCATGTACCTCCCCTTAATGTTGCTAAAATATGGGACCACTACTTCTGATTGGACAGGGGGTTGATCCTCACACCATATTGATTTGGTTTGAATTCTGAAGACCTTTGTCTTTAAACTACCGCCCATCAATTTTAATACATTTGCTTTATTTCCCACCCGTCTCACGACAAAGTTTATTCATTTTTCATATACATAGTTGCAAGTTTGGCAAGAACACATGAATATATCAATATCGGCCATTAGGTCGTGGCCTTGGACGACGTCCAGGTTGACTTCATCTTTATTCTTTGGCAGCCAAGCAGGGCACATGCGCAGAATCATTGTCTCTCAAGTTTCAGATCACCAACCCCAGGCCCAAGTTTACAAACTAATAAAAGTCAAAGAAGAAAATATTAAAATCACAAATAATATGTTTCACTGTATACCCACTCTTTCTACTCTATCCCCATTTACTTATAAATCTATCCCGCATTAGTAGCGTTAAGAAAACGACAATTTAATAATAACACAAGAGCAAGCTGAAGCATGTGAAAACATCAAGCAGCCATTTTAATGCACACTGCGCAGAAGCAGAAATTTCCCACCAAGCAAAGGAAGACGTCACAACACGTGATATGGTTGAGACATGCGCAGTAAGGTTCCCGCGCTTTAGCGGCCATTTTAGAAAAAGACAAGCGTTACTTGTTAGTTAGAACACATAAGCAAGCTTCCTTGCTATTCATGTAATGTATGCA
This sequence comes from Calotriton arnoldi, assembly GCA_963921515.1. Taxonomy (NCBI): domain Eukaryota; kingdom Metazoa; phylum Chordata; class Amphibia; order Caudata; family Salamandridae; genus Calotriton; species Calotriton arnoldi. The sequence continues at coordinate 516,462 of CAWUFW010001724.1, forward strand.
AAGTTAATATACACAATACAAGATTAATAAATTAGTACTGTGAGGAGATTGCATTCGAGCAAGTCTCATTTATGAGTCCTTGCTCCATCAATCCCCTCTCTGATGGCGTTTAAGAGCCATCAAAATACTGCCCTCAATCAGATGCCAACTTCTAGCAAATAGTTTCATTCTCATTTTTACATTTTCTATTTTTAACATCCCCTTTCAATTTCTTGTATAATTCACTTCTCACATCCTCAAGTTCAATTTCATCAACCTTTCTCTTCTTCCCTCTTCCTGTCACACCATACGATTCATTCTTTCTACAACATTTGCACCATATGATTATCATCAGTACTATTATTGCTATTCCTGCTAAAGGTGCTAGTATTTGACCTATAAGCCCTTTTCCTACATTAGAAAACCAGGTACCAATTGACGCAATACTACTTGTCAATCTTTCCCATACACTATCAACTTCCAGTGGTTTAAGTTCCTTCTCAAGTTTAGTTATATTCTGTATATACGTTCCAATTTCTGCACTTTTATCAGGAATGTAAGTGCAACAATGTTTCGTCTTCAGTAATTTACAGACTCCGCCTTCTTTTGCCAATATAATATCAAGAGCAAGTCGATTTTGCATAACCATAGATCTAATCGCAACCATTTCCGCATTAATCATTAGAAATCCTCCAGCAGTATCTGTTGATAAACGATCAACCACTGTAGACAATTTACATATTTTCCTTGAGTTCAGAATTATTCCCACTGAAGGTATCAATGCACCAAATATATCACCTACAATTTCAGAAAAACTAGGGGCATATTAGCAAGACTGGCGATAAAATTATCGCCGTTTTAGCGGCAGGAAACTGCAGCTAAAGCGGCGATAATGGGCTTGCTAATATGCGTTATAGAATTCCTATAGAAGCCCAGGTTAGATGTCTTGCACATCTAACCTGGGCTTCATTGGAATTCTATAACGCTTATTAGCAAGCCAATTATCGCCGTTTTAGCGGCAGTTTCCTGCCGCTAAAGCGGCGATAATTTTATACGCCAGTCTTGCTAATATGCCTTAGCTCTTTACTACGTGTTAATTCGCTATTGTTTTCATTGCTCCCAGTGTTTCTTTTTACGTGGTATATTTTTGGAAATATTATTCCAAAATAACAACTTCCATACCACCATGCAGGAAGCCTAAAGTAAGCCTTATTCCCACACACATAATAGATCCCAGGAAAAACTGAATCTGTTCCTCCTTTTATTCCCCAACCTCCAAGAATTAAGAAATTGTGTTCACATTCACTGGTACCGATGAAAACATTGTTATAATCAGTCTTTAATCTATGTAGACAAATTTTCCCTGTCTTTACAAAATCCAGAGCCATAGCAGCTTGAGCCTTGCCAAGTGTGTAACTCCCTTCTTTTTCAGCCCAAGGTGGCAAATGAGCCTTATGCTCAGAAGCTTTCTTTTGAAAATCTTGTCTTCTATCTTCTACTAAATTCAAAAATATCTTTTCTTCTTCGTGTAAAGAACATGTTAGATTGTGTCTATGTGCATGTGTTATGTCTATCGATTTCATTGTTAAGAAAAATTCTCCCATAAACTGTGCGTCTTGACTACTAAGCACTGGGTTCATACTCTTTCGAATCGGAACCTCAGAAAATATCACATCTATGTTTGAATAATAATATTGAAGTCTCCCTGTTCTATAAAATAAACTAGATAATACACTACATGATATGCCATATGTCAATGGTAAGTGATGATATGTTAATCCTTCTGCTACTGATTCGGGTAACTTCATACAGACATAACAATTACTAACTTCCATGGTATCTACATATTGAAATAATAACTTTGTGAAAACATTTAAACTAGTGTCGTTATCAGTTATTTCATGATGAAATTCTGGTTCATTTTCTGCCATTAGTTCTACTCTATTTCCCTTCATGTGTGCTGTCCTTCCTTTAGTTTCGTTATTAATCTTTTTATCCATTATCATAAGGTAAGGGACTGCTACGATCAGGACTAACCATACTATAAGCACCATTACTAGACTACATATGCGTATTGCACAGCATCTTCTACAACATCTCTATTTTGGTCTCCCAGCAACTCTATCATCAGGCATTTCGACAAGGAAGATTGCTCTTCTTATCTATTTTTCGCTTTTCTTTGTATGACTCTTTTGCGTAGTCAAGGTGGTCTTGTTTCTTTCTCGTACGTCAGTTCTGCACTTGTTCCTTCGTCACCACTTTCACTTGACTCTGAGCTCTCGTAATCTTCAAGAATAATGTAAGTCCAATCAGGACCCTTGAATTTGTTATTCACAAGTTTCAGTCTCTTGCTTCTTCTTTTCTTAGTTCTGTTTTCTTGTTCGGTTTGACTTGTTACTTCATTTACTTGATCTGGATCTTCACTTCTGGTTGTTATGTGGTATTTTACTCTTTTAATGACACTAGGCCAATGATCACCTTTTCTTGTTTTCTTTGTTTGCACTGTTTCTTTATTTTTGTCTTCAGCAATCTCTTTATTTTCACTGTTTGACACCTTTTCGTTTTCTGCAATTACTGTTTTTCTTTCTTGCTCTTTTTCAGGCCTTATTTGTTTTTCTTCTGCAGCTCCTCCGTGATTTTCCAATAATTGACCTTGTTCTTTGTTTAATTCTTCATGTTTATGTTTCTCGAGATCTTTTTCTTCTGTGTGTTTTTCTGGATCTAACTGGTTCTGATCAGGGCTTATTGCACTATGTACTTCTGCAGCCTGACCGGATTCTTCTAAACCTGTCTGTCCCTGCTCAAAACTTGTTTGTTCTTCGTTATTTTGAGCCCAGTTTCCTCTCCCTATCTGGTCCTGCTCAGGTTCTTTTATTGTATGTTCTTCTTTTCCCTGAGCTGCTTCTTCTTCACCTATCTGATCTTCTTCAATTTCTTCCAATTTTGTTTGACTTCTTGTTCTGTAGTAAACTTCAGGAATTTCTACCACCGGTATCCAGTCCTGACTTGTGCTCGGTTGTTCTTCTGCAGCTTCTCTTGAATCTCGAGCCTGAGATTCTTCAGCTGGGCAACCTTCAGCTTCCTCAGTGATTGATGCTGACTGAGGATTTTCTTCTTCAGGGTCTGGTACTCTTTTGGTGTGGCTTACATGAATCCAATTAGGAAATCCTGCACACATCACTGCTATATTGGTAGTCAGTATGATTTGACAAGGTTTTCCCCATCTAGGTGATAGACACGTCTCTCTGGTGTGATTCTTCACTACCACCCAGTCACCAGGATTCAGATCATGTTCTTGTTCAGGCTGCCTCGAAACTGCGTCTTCTCCGACCTGATGAGAGACAGAACGCACTAGGTCAGCCAATTCTTTCCAATAATCCAGAACCATATCATCAGATATATTCAGCAGTTTGTTTATGGAAACATGTGCTTGTCTCATTGCTCTTCCCATCATTATCTCGTGTGGGCTCAATCCCGTATTTCTATCAGGAATGCTTCTGAGTCCCATTAAGGCGAGTGGCAATGCATCTGGCCACTCCAATGATGTTGATGCACACATTTTTCCCAGTCTGGATTTTATAGTGCCATTCAATTGTTCAACCACTCCAGAAGCCTCTGGACGATATGCACAGTGCAATTTTTGTTCAATTTGGAATGCTTCGCAGATTATTTGAATCACTTCACTGTTAAAATGTTTTCCTCTATCTGATTCCAAAGTTACTGGGAAACCAAACCTAGGAATGAGTTCTCGTAGTAACAGCTTTGCGACTGTAATGCTGTCACTCCTCCTGGTAGGGTAAGCCTCCACCCACTTTGAAAACAGACATACTATGACTAGTACATATTTCAACCCTCTGCATGGTGGTAACTGTATAAAGTCGAACTGGAGTCTTATAAATGGACCTTCTGCTTTTCCAATTTTCCCAAACCCAATTATTGTTTTTCTTCCTGGATTATGCATTTGGCAAGTCAAACATCTCTGGCAAAGGCTCTCTGCTACAGCCCTGAACTTGGGATTGTACCAGTTCTGTCTGAAAAGCCTAATCATTGCATCTCTCCCTATGTGTGTGTCTCCATGATACATCCTGGCCATTTGAGAGAGCAGACAGTCAGGCACGACTGGTCTGCCATCAGCACAAATCCACACTTCATCATCTCTCCTTTGGGAACAACCCACTTTGACCCATGTTTTCTTCTCATTTTCATCAGCACCATCTTGCAATCTTCTAACCTCATTCCATGTTTCAGGTGGCATATACAGCATAAGTTGGCAGCTGATTCCCATTCTTTCCACCCTTTTATTGACTGATAATCTATTTCTGGCACAATGTTGAGCCACAAGATCTGCATATCGATTGCCGATTACCACCCAGTCATCTCCTGACTGGTGTGCGGCACACTTCACCACAGCCAATTCTTTTGGTGATTGTATTGCTTCCAGCAATTCCCTTACAAACTGTCCATTTTTAATGGGGGATCCTGAAGAAGTCATGAAATCCCTCTGCATCCATAGTTGGCCAAAATCATGCACAACCCCGTAACCATATTGGCTATCTGTAAATATAGTTACTTTTTGATTCCTCCCAATTTTGCAAGCTTTTATCAAAGCAATCAATTCAGCTACTTGTGCAGATTTTACTCCTGGTAAATAGGATGCTTCGACTATTCCAGTTAATTCACATACTGCATAGGCAGCAGTCAGTTTACCATCTTCATGTCTTTGGCATGAACCATCAACAAATAGTTCCCTGTCTGGCTTTCTAAGGGGCTGTTCTTCAATGTCTGGACGTGGTTTCGTGCATAACTCTGTGACTTGTAAACAATCATGTTCTTCTTCTTCGTCATTTTTAATTTCCTCATGATATGGGTCTGGTAGTAAGGTAGCGGGATTTACTATTGTACACCTCACTATGTTCACATTTTCAGCACCCATTATTATTCTCTCATATTTAGTCAGCCGACTAGGAGTAAGATGCTGAGTTCGAGTTCTTGTCAACAGAATCACAACCGCATGTGGAACAAACACCTTTACTGGGTGTCCCATTACAATTGACTCACTTTGTTCAATACTTAAACAGGTAGCCGCCACTGCTTTTAAGCAACCTGGCAACGCGGCTGCCACTGGATCCAATGTAGCAGAAAAATATGCTATAGGACGTCTGTCTAGCCCATGTCTTTGCGTTAAGACTGAAAGTGCACAATTTTCTCTCTCATGACAGAACAATGCGAAGCTTCTCTTATAGTCGGGCATGCCTAGGGCCGGTGCTGAGCACAGAGCATTTCTCAATTTTACAAAAGCTCCTACACTCTCATCATCCCATTCAACTGGGTCCTTGGCTTTCTTTTTTGTCATTTGAATTAGGGGTTTTGCTAACAAGGAAAATCCTAGTATCCATTGTCGACAGTAACCTACTATTCCTAGGAACATTCTCACTTCTCTTTGGGTTACAGGCATTTGCATTTTCTTAATCAATTGTACTCTTTCCGAGGTTATTCTTCTTTTTCCCCTCTCAATTTGGTGTCCCAGATATTTAACTGCTGTTGTACAGAACTGCAATTTTTCTGGTGAGACTTTATGCCCTTCTTCAGCCAAATGATTTAATAGTGCTATGGAATCAACAACACAGTCCTCTCTGGTGTTCGATGCCACCAGTAAGTCGTCGATATATTGCACTAGGACTGAGCTTCCTGGCATCACTAGTTTCTCAAGGCACTTTTTCAATATCTGATTGAAGATGGAAGGACTTTCCGTGTACCCCTGAGGAACACGATTCCATACATAGACTTTGTTCTCAAATTTAAATGAAAAAAGATACTGGCTGTCTGGGTGCAATGGTATTGAAAAGAACGCTTGGCATAAATCAATCACAGTGAACCATCCTGCACTCCAAGGAATCTGGTATAGGATTACTGCAGGATTGGGCACTATAGGACAACAAGGTTCCACGATCTTATTTATTTTGCGCAGGTCTTGAACAATCCTATATTTTCCGCTAGGTTTCTTTAAACCCATTATTGGTGAATTACATGGGCTACTCATTACTTCTCTTAGTATGTTTTGTTCTACCATTCGATTTATTTCTTCAATGACTCCTGTTTTTACTTCTGCACTCATTTTGTACTGTCTGGTATTTGGGAAAATTGCACCTTCTTTTACAGTAATTTTAACTGGGTCTATTTTGGCCATAAGTCCTACTTCCTTTCCTGTGAAATACCATACTATGGGGTTTACTGTAGTTTTTAATTCTTCTGGCAGCTCATCTTTTGTTATCAAAGAAAACATCTCATCTACCTCTGTACCTTGTTTTGCAATCATAAACTTATATACATGATCTTCATCTGGGGTCTGAACTGCCACACCATCCGGGGTGCAGAAAATTGTACAATTCATCTTGCATAGCAAATCACGGCCTAATAAATTTACTGGACTGGAATCACACACTACAAATTGATGCATTTCTCTGAAATTTCCAATTTTAACTTCCATTGGTTCGGTAAGAGATGTTCTAATCTTTCGATTAGCTACTCCCACTACTTGGATAGCTTCTCCAGAGAGAGGAAGGTCTGGAATGTCTGCTGTTCTCACAGTAGACCTGGTAGCACCAGTGTCCAAAAGGAAAGTAATATCATTACCCTTCACATTCCCTTCAACATATGGACCTGACTGATCTACCGATAAGGATGCGACAAGTCCGCACTCCTTCTCCCCCTCTCTTAGGCACCGTCATGAACTGTATTAACAGAAATCGTCCTGTAAAAGAAACTGTGATGTTACATAATCATTCTTACCACTTCCTCCTTGATATCCAACGTCTGTACCGTGGTTTGCTCTGCTTACATTACCCTGAATAGGTGCAGGTGGCAACTGACTCTGAGGGTTTACACCCTGCTGTGAGTCATTCTGCGTCTGTGGATTTCAATTTTGATTTGGGCCATTATTATTCCGAATCTTTTTACATTCATCCTTCCAATGCCCCAATTTTCCGCATCCATGACAAGGAAATTTCTTTTTAGCTTCTTCTCTACTCATTCGTCCTCTCACTTTTCCACCATTCCCAGTATCGCCATTTGTTCCAGAGTCCTTTCCTTGATTTTCACTTGGATTATCCAAATTAATTCCATGTTTCTCGGCCATTTTCACCTGTGCCCACATTACTTTTTCCTGCAATTTCTTGTGCCTATCCTCAATATCGTCTCCACAGTATTTTGCATATTTCAAAATTTCATCGATCGGTTTCCCTTGCCAACACAACATGTGTTGTTTAATCATCTGACAAATCTCTGGCTTCAGACCATAAACAAATCGATAAACAAACTGACTCATGTTCTTGTCTCCAATGTCCTCAAATCCACTATACTGCTTAAATACCTGCAATAAACGCTCATAATAGGCGTTACCGATTCACTGGCTTCTTGGGTGGTTCGGTCTATTTTCACCCAATCTGTTTCTTTCGGTGGTATTTTGCCTTTCAGGTAAGTTATCACCTGCTGATACTTTTTCATTACATCATTTGATGGGGCACCTGTTTTTGGATCTCTAGGATACTCTTCACTTGGCCAATCAACTGTAATTTTCCAATCTGTCCACAAATCGGCAGGTACCACTATGTCAAACAAACCATCTAAATCCTTCAACAATACCTTTGACACCTTTACAAACCTCTCAACCTGCTTGTACCATTCAATTGGTTTTTCTCTCAACTTTGGAAAATCATTCGTAAATGACAAAATATCCTGCCTGCTCCATGGGACATGTACATATCCCCCTCCTGGTACTTCTCACATCTGATACATTTGGTCTGTTTTCCCTGTCTCTTTCATCACATATTCAGATGCTGTTCTGCTTGATCGTGCCTCTTCCTTTTTCTTGGCCCATCTAGTTCTCCATTTATCTAGATCTCCTCATTTCTGTAAGACTATCATTAATTCTTTTACTTGTAACTTTCTTCCAGAGGCATTCATATTTTCTAAATCTTTGTCTGAAAAATCTGCTCTATAGGGTTTCTGCAACACTTTTGATCTCCCTATTTCAATTCCCATTTGCAGAGCCAAATCTGATAATTTTTCATGAAATATTTTTACATTTCTGGTGATACTTCTGCATACGAACAATAATTCTTCTTCATCGTAAGCATTTAGGCGATCTAACCCCCCATTTCCTGCTATTATTTCTTCTAATTCGACTTTTAATTTATAAATATCCAAAATTTTTGGAGGTGTACACTGCTGATCTGATCCTTGTGCCCTCCTTTCTAAGTCTTCTGGACTAACTACAGTGACACTTTTTTCTCCTGATGAAGTTATCAAGTTTATCTCTTTCGAGCACCCAGGTGTAGTTCTTCTGGGAGTACTATTGACAGAATCTCGAATTGGTAAATCCATTAATGATATCGTAGATTCACAATCACTAAAATGATCCTCAACCATTACTGTTGCTTCAGGTTTAGGAATATTCACAGGAGTAGGCATAACTAACGGTGGAGGACAGTTTCCCTGATTACCATATAATGGGACTACTGGACCAATTGTTACAGGTATGCTCAAAGAATCAGGATGCACTTTTATCTGTGTTATTTTCTGTATTAATTCTGCTCTGGTCTTCTCTAGGGCTTCTTTTTCTTTATCATGAAGTATCCTGCTAGGTGTGAAATCATGCATTACCTGTGGTACTAATGGAGTTTTTAACAGTGGGGCACTTGGGGTGCATCCACTTGTCCCTTCCTGATATGGTGGGGGGTTCCTTAATATTTCCTCTATAAATTCATCTTCGGAATCTCCATTTCTCATTAAATGTTTTGTCTTTTCTGTGCATTTGCTTCCTAACAGTTCTTCTGTTGTAAATATTGGATATAATCCTTCTGTAAGCATTGCCCTCCTCCATTGTTTCATCTGACCGTCCCTAGTCTCATGTTGATTTCTGGGGAAAAATCCTCGATAACCCCTATTACTCCTGGATCGGTCACGCTCAAATGCCTCTGTTTCCCATTCCTCTAAGGCTTCGTATTGGGTTAATCTAGGTCTGGGTTCCAAATCATTCATCCTCAATCTCAAATTTTGAAGAATTCTTCCATTGAAGGTACCATTCTCGGGAAATGCTAATATTGCATCATTTTTGGTATATTCTATCCAATTCTCTATCCATACACAAGTATGATAACCTCTCTCCATCATCATGAATGAAGCGGGCGTTTTAGCTGGTGGAATGATAATTCCTTCCCTAGTTTTGATTGGTTTATCCTTTTTAAAATAGTTCTTAATCTTTTGCAGAAAGGACATTTTTCTCTTCTCTCCGTACATTTTATCTAATCTTCGGTGTATAAAGTTATATTCTGCAAAACCTAGGAATCTCCTATCCGGACGAGTTCCTGTTAAAGTCGGATCGCGTTTTAACATGCAATCTCTATCCACTAAGATTTTAGCTTCTAGAATATCAACCAATCAAGTGTCCGCTAACTTTTATTTCTGAACCAATCCTAGCGCGGCCTTTCTGTGACGTTTGTCTGTCAACCCCTACTTCACAATCTGCGCTTCTCTGTCCCTCGCTGTTTCAACCAATCCCAGCGCGGCTCCTGTGACGTCAATACTGCTCCTGACTACTGACCCCTCCTTTACAAGAGTCGTTCCACACCCGCTGTTTCAACCAATCCCAGCGCGGCGTTTTGTGACGTCAGCTCCCTCTCCGGCAGCTGACCCTCCCTTTACAATTCTTACGCAAAACTTATTTTCTCTATAAATCTTAATTCAATTTCAGTAACAACATATAACATTCGCTATCGTGCCAGTTTCTCTAAATTTCGAAAAGATAGTTTTCTCTCACACTTAGTAAAACCTTTCCGTTTACTAAACATACACTACGAGTAAAACCCTTCCGTTTACTCTTCACACAAGCTCCAGAAGTACCTGTTACTTCTTCAATGTTACCCTTTCTAGGTGATATAACATCAAATTTTCACCAGCGTACTCCTTTGCTATTACTCACACGCATAGATTCCCTAACCAGTACTGATAGTCCTGCTTAACTTTTCAGTACTATTTCTGCCTGACAGATAACCTCACTGCAGTATGGCTTCCATTTACCAACCGCTATTCAATTTTTCCCCGGGGAATTCTGGACAACATAAAACAAACTTTGAATACACGGATGTTAGCTCATAAAAAATAAAATTCTCATTACCCAATTAACAAAGAGTAACCATCCTCTGATTACCAGAGAACTGATCCAGCGCGATATTAGCAAACAGCATTCATACACCAGATACTCACTTGGGCCCATACATTCACACTACGCTAATACTTACGCTGGGGTTATCAGTTGTACTCTTTATCAAAATCCCTGCTACCAATTACCTTCCGATTGAAGAGTAATGACTTACCAATGAATCCTTTGCTAATTGGGAAGTTTAAAATGAGTGACATTCATTGTAGTACATAATCCTGAAATAACCACTGAGTCAGGAAGTTTTAAAATGTTTATCTAAAGATTTAGCAGAGTAAAATACAGAACCACATGGTACTTAATCGCATATCACGGATGAAGCATAGAATAATAATTATTGATTAATGACAGTCCCTCAGAAAGGAGAAGATAGAGACAGCAGCGCAACTAAAGGTTGCATTTATATTTACCTAAGTGCAAGAACCAAACCCCTTGGCCAAGGAGTTGGAAAGAATAGGACCCAGGAAGGATGAAGAGCAAAGACCTCCTCCAGGATCAGGACAGGACCGGTGACCTCTCTACAACGACGCCTGCATCGTTCCCCTCTCTGATAAACGTCTTCTCCTCGATTCTCCTGTGCCTTCCTTCTAATGGACTCCGCCGCCCCCTCCTCAGGACCTCTCTGGACAGCGATTCTGTCTGCAATCAATCAGCTTGGCGGTCTGGAGCTCTTCTTGTCAGCATGAACGCCTGATCTGACTAATTAACTAATGCTATATTTTATTATACCCTTCTACGCCCATGTACCTCCCCTTAATGTTGCTAAAATATGGGACCACTACTTCTGATTGGACAGGGACAGGGGGTTGATCCTCACACCATATTGATTTGGTTTGAATTCTGAAGACCTTTGTCTTTAAACTACCGCCCATCAATTTTAATACATTTGCTTTATTTCCCACCCGTCTCACGACAAAGTTTATTCATTTTTCATATACATAGTTGCAAGTTTGGCAAGAACACATGAATATATCAATATCGGCCATTAGGTCGTGGCCTTGGACGACGTCCAGGTTGACTTCATCTTTATTCTTTGGCAGCCAAGCAGGGCACATGCGCAGAATCATTGTCTCTCAAGTTTCAGATCACCAACCCCAGGCCCAAGTTTACGAACTAATAAAAGTCAAAGAAGAAAATATTAAAATCACAAATATAATGTTTCACTGTATACCCACTCTTTCTACTCTATCCCCATTTACTTATAAATCTATCCCGCATTAGTAGCGTTAAGAAAACGACAATTTAATAATAACACAAGAGCAAGCTGAAGCATGTGAAAACATCAAGCAGCCATTTTAATGCACACTGTGCAGAAGCAGAAATTTCCCACCAAGCAAAGAAAGACGTCACACCACGTGATATGGTTGAGACATGCGCAGTAAGGTTCCCGCGCTTTAGCGGCCATTTTAGAAAAAGACAAGCGTTACTTGTTAGTTAGAACACATAAGCAAGCTTCCTTGCTATTCATGTAGTGTATGCAAAGTTAATATACACAATACAAGATTAATAAATTAGTACTGTGAGGAGATTGCATTCGAGCAAGTCTCATTTATGAGTCCTTGCTCCATCACTCGCCCAGTGCAGCCTTTGCTCCTGACACTGACACCAATAGGCAATAAGCAGCAAACAAGTGCGCTGACAGCACTAACAGCAGTCGGGCTAGCATGTCTCGCAGGTGGGGAGTCGCGCAGGAAGGGGGAGTCATGCAGGGGGAGTCACGCAGGGGGATTTGCACGAGGGGGTGTTAATTTAATTAATAATAATAAAAAACCATATAAACCTACCTTCTAGCCGGTCGCGTACTGCATCTTCAGGAAGCAGGCAGCCTCCCTCCCCTCCCCTAAGCCAATCACAACGCTCCAGCCGCGGAGGCCAAGTTCTCCATGTAGGTTGCATTGCAGCCTGCATGGAGAACTATAGAGTGCGCATGACTGGTTTGGGCAGCCCCGGAGGGCCAACCAAACAGTCAGTGCCCTCAGCAGTGGGCACACCACTCCTCCCCTGCCCTAGAACAAAACCGCCCACCCCCAACCAAATCCTTCTGCTTTCTCGCAGTGCGAGAAGCAGAAACATGAAATGGTATTTAATTCCATTTTATGTTTCTGCTTCTCGCACTGCGAGAAAGCTGTGGGGCGACGCTCCACTGCCCTAGTGGAGGTGCTGCCCCCCCTAACAGAGCATAGAAACTCTGCGAATAGAGAACTCGGGCAGGGATATAAAGCAGGTCCGTGCAGCCCCTGGCGGGGGGGGGGTCCTCTGGACTCGAGGGGGCCTCATTTAGCCGAAAACAAATTAATATCTATGAAATATTGAAATATGGGAGTCTAAGGCGCCCCTCTTTACTTTCTGCAGGGGGCCCTGTCATTGTGCATTACTTCACTGGATTTAAGACCCGGAGAGACTCAGAGTGCCACCAAAAGAACAAGAGAGGCCTGGAGTAGGCTATGGTCATGGTGAAGTCTTGCAAACAGTCAGCGACAATTTATAATAAGCATGTGGATTATTTGTAGTTCTCTGGGCCACGAGTCCCGGCTGCTCCATTACCAGTACTGATATATATACCTCGAGTAAAGCTTTCCAACTTTAACGTGCACACGCTAGCCAGGCATTGGGCTAACCCTGGCCCTTGATGAGAGTTAACAACCGGAGCAGAGAAATGAAGGATTTAAAGTCAATACAGGATTCTTTCTTTATGAAAGTTTGAGGCAGCTGTGGCGAGAGGTATTTAAGGGAGGAGTTAAGTGAATAGCTATGTAACAGCGTGGTACTCTTTCACTAAAGTTAAATTGCCAGTCCTTTCCATTTACTTTGATAAAATAACGTGCTGAGTGTGACTTTCAGTGGCTCTTCGTGGTAAATAAGTGTACACTCACATGTGTTGCCGGTCTAAAAAGTTCCACTTAGGAAATTCAATATCATTTCACCAAAAGGAAAAGAGGAGAAAGAGATAGATTGCACTATAAATCTTTAAGTTAAATTAATATGCCGAATTAAGGCACATATAGAAATGTCACTCTTGATTTGTGATAATGATGGAAAATGTAAACGTGGGATAGATTTTATATGTAATATTGCACACACCTTATTGGATTGTTTATTTTTGAAAAGATTGAGACTAAAGTAACATCTATTTTATCCAAATATGAAATAAGAAACTGGAAAGATGCATTTGAAGTATTATTTAGGAAGGAATCTTTGGATACAAACCGTGGTGGGTAGGTTTTTAATTGGCATTAATAAAAAGGAGTTTTAAGGAACTTTGTATTACCTATATGTAATTGAGGATTTTAAAATCAAGATTTCACATTGAATTATTACATGTACTGAGTTGTGTAAAAGATCACGTTAAAAAATAAACACATTTTTGATGATGATGATAAAGCTTTTTAGCAAAGAGGATCTGCCAGCTTTATAGTAGGTAAGGTTCCACATAGTCTTCCCACAGTAAATTGTCCATAACATGAGCTGTACATTAACGTGAATGAGTGTGGGGAATGACTGTTAAATCATCTTGATGATGGGTCTACTGTGCAGGTACAGTTCGATTAATATTTCAGTGTGCCGCTGCACATTAATATCCTGAGAACATTGCATTTCTTGAGGTCTGTTGATATCTTCCTCTGTAAACACATGCTTATGAAACCATGTTGTTACTCCCTTACAGTCACATATTAAGGGCCATATTTATCCAAAAGTAATGCAGCACAGCAAGTCACCTTGCTACGCTGCATTACAGGGAAAGGGCAGGAATGCCATTTCCCAGCGCTGGCGCACAATGTGCTGCCTAGCGCCAACGCAGTCACCCTTACACCATGGTGCAAGAGTGTCTTCGTTGCGAGCGAGATTGTTTTTGTGTTTTGACACCTTCTTGCACAAAAACAATCCTCTGTGGCATTTTCCTCTTTCTATGTGTGCTGCAGAATGCAGCACACATAGAAAGAGGAAATAATGAAGAGAAATAAAGATATTTCTCCTTGTTATGCTTCCCCTGGGAAAGAGTATTATGTTGGCGCATTCCCAGGTCTACTAGTAATGGTAAATCTGGAAATGCATCAAAATCCATGGGTGGTGTGTGGGAACACTAATGCAACACCCATGGAAAAGTCTTCCGACCGCCCTATTATTAATCGGGTGGTCAGACCACCCTGGGTCTGCCGCAACCGCCAGTGGCGCGGTGGTCTTGAGGCCGCAATATGCTTGGCGGAACTGCCACGGTCCCGCCAAGCATAATATAAGTTTCCTCTCTGCCACGGTTTTCATGGTGGTTCCTCCTCGATGAAAACCATGGCGGAAAGGAAACAAAGGGGCCCTGCAGGGCCCCCTGTTGCCTCAGGGCCATGGGGTGCATGCATGTGTAGGGGCTCCAGTACCTGCACAGCATAGACTGCAGCAGTCCATGCCGTGCAGGTACTGACTTTGATGTTACCATTGCGGTGCTATAGGCACCGCCCTGGGAACGCCAAAGAACCACCCACCAGACACGAGAAAACTCGTAATCTGGCTGGCGGTTCGCACATGGGTTTGGTGGTGTGGTTCGGGGTTCTGTTACACACTTCTTCCTTCTCCTATCCCCCCTTGATTGCAATGGCCCTTAAGAATGCCCTGGTTGCGACCCGCCCCCTCCCACACGGGACGCCGTGAGGTAACATGACCATGACGTATTAGCGCTTTCCCGATTGCTGTCGCCTATCACTCTAACCCAGACTCACGCCGAGGAGAGTATCCCACCGATTGATGATCTCGCTGGAAACTTGCCCCCAAGTCAACTCTTTGGAACATTTCCTTTTAGGTTAGTACCATGTTCCACCCATACCCCGACCACTTTGCTGCTCATGTGGACAACTTGTAACTTTACCCCCACTTCCCTTCCTCCTAGCAGCCGGTCGCCCTCCACTGGACGCCGGGCTGGTGCACTGCCAAGACATTCGTAGTTCCCACGCAGGACCGTAACACCCCTCCCATCTCCATTCGTGTCCACGTGCATCAGACAGACTGATGAGTTCCAATTAACTGCCTTCAACACGGACCTTTACTAGCCGGACCGTTGCACGATTATTTCCTCTTACCCAGCCCTTTCTCAGCCCATGTTCTCTTTTTTCCCTCCCCCATACATAGATCAACTCTATGCAGCACCCCGGCCGGCAGTGCAATTTGTTTACCAACTTTGGACTTTCGTCCAGTCCAGGATTCTTTAACTCGCTTCCCTGGACCCTCATTGAATTCAGGTACCTTAGCACCTTCCAACTTCCCCCACCTCCATCCCTCTACCTTGCTCCACTCCCTGCTTATCTTAATTCTTTTCCCTCTTCTTATACAGCATGCAAACTAACAGTAACCTGGTCCTGAAGATGACCTTAACTTATTAAAGGTCGAAACGCTGTTGACCTTCCAGCACAAACCTTGGCGCAACTCTATTGTTCACAAAATTGTCTATCCGTTGTAAAATATTGCTAAGTGTGTTTACCTTGCACCGTCCCCCACTGTGTCACTTGTCACTTGCGCTGCTCACCGTATGTCTCACGACCACTCATGTGCACAAGCTCCTTCGGATTACGCTCACATTTATTGTAAACAGTGCTGATACTGTTCCCTGACTTACCTTGTCCTAAATCCAGATGTGTCCTTGCATCTCTCACCAACCCTTGAGTCTCTCTTTTCCTTTTTTGCAACTTGATGTGCATGGTGTATTTAATGGTCTTATAAACATTACCCATTGAGACATTGTTTTTTGTTATGTACTATTATCACCCAGGTCTCAACCGGGTATACGGGTGATCTCCTGTTGTTTGATTTCTGCCTGTTTGGAAGCAGTGTCTATAAAATCCCTGCAATGCATTATATGCGTTAATCTTGGCAAAGTTTTAGACTAAATATTTAGTGACACACAGGTGAAAGCTATCATTTACATGTAAAAGCAATAGCACCACGAGGCCTCATAGAGGTGAATGGGAACTCTACAAATTAACATGGGCCAGGAGGCCTCTTTCAGTTGAATGGGAATTCTACAATTGCACTTGCTATATTATCGTTAGGGGACCATGGCTCTAAAAAGGGGACACTGCACCACAATTAAGGTGATCTTTTGCTACCTAACAGAGAGTTGGAGAGTTCATTTTACTTGTGATAGTTCTTCTAATGCCACTTTGTCGGTCTTCTCTTGCATCAGCACAACTTGGCCTCAACATCCACAGGGGATAAACCAAGAACCTGAAGGCTAACATGACCAGCACAACTAATTTCACTCTTGCAGGTGATGCACTGGAAGAGGTTAAGGCCTTCACCTAACTGGGCATTGTAATAGACAAGCAGGACGGCACAGACACCGACACCAAAGCAATAATCTGCAAATCAAGGGCTGACTTCATTCAGCTAAAGAAGATCTAAAGCTCCAAGGACCTAACACTGCAAACCAAGATCAGGCTTTTAAACACCAACGTAAAATTGGTCCTTATGTATGGAGCAGAAACTTGGAGGACCACAGTGACCACCACTAACAAAGTCCAGACCTTCATCAACACCTGTCTAAGGAAAATCCTCCAATATCCTTTCAATATCCTGCTCATGAAGAAATCACGAATAGACGCTGGGGCTGGATAGGTCACACCCTCCACAAGCCCGCATCAAACACCACCAGGCAAGCCCACACCTGGAACTCTCAAGGCAAAAGAAAAAAGGAAGGCCAAGAAACACCTGGCTCGAGTCCTCGAGGCTGACTGCTAGGCGATGGATTACACATGGAGTCAGAATGAAATAAAAGCGCAGAACTGAGATGGCTGGCTAGTCCTGGTTGTAGGCATAAGTAAGTGCTTCTGATACCTTTGCTGTGCCACTAAAATGTTTTGAGGCAATCTTGGATATTCCTCAAGTTAAAAAAATTAATTGACTTGGATCGCTTTAATAACTCTACTGATATATTTGAATTTGGGTTTCCTTACTTCCCTTCAACTGAAGGAGCAAGGTGGAGTCATAAATACCACAGAACGTTACAGCAATGTACACGAAGGAGCAAAGATAGAACCTTCCCGTCATGCCGTTACATAATGCTTAGGTCGTTTACCAAAGTCCTTCCAAGACAGAATAAAAGATCACTTAATACATGCTTCCTCTTGCAAGTAATTTATTTGATTTAGAAAGAAACAAGCTCCCAGAAAAACTGTTCCTGTTTCTTAGGAAAAAATGTTATCCCCAAAGATCATTTAATAGAGCCAAGCGCAATTCAAATACTGCTTAGTCCCTACCTATAATCATTTTTATTTACCCTTACTACTAATGTACCACTGCATTCCGTTTGCATGACTCGTGAAGAATAAATAGGGGCTATCTGTAACTCAGCACAAGCATTTGATTGATATATAAATATAGTGTTAGTGCTGAACATACATAAACAAAGTACACCTCTCCTATAAATATTCCAGTGAAACTAGATTATCCAGCACACACATGCACAACAGAATATGAAAGGATCAGGTGATGGAAGTGTACTCCTGTGAAGGAAGGTCAACACAGGTAATAAGAAACAGCATCAGACTATTTAGATTAAGTGTTATTGATATGGAAAAATGATGGGAAATTCGTAGAGAGGCATAAACCAGCCTGTAAAAAGAAAAAATGTGTCCGTCCCTCTGGGGGGATCATGACTCTCACCTCAACTAGGATAGCGAAAGAGGTTAAGCTAATAAGTACAATATGTAAATGGTTGTTGGTTTGCAAGGTATCCCAATTAGCCACCGAAGAGAAGGATGCCCATCTAATTCTCATAAATGTGGATATTCAATGGGGATCCCAAAATGAATATGATACTGAAATAGGGCATTTAAAAAAAGATATAAATAGCTTAAATGAAATGTATGGAAATTATACGATGGTGGTAATGGGCTATTTTAACCACAAACTAAACTACGGCAAAATAGATCAATGGTTTGAGGACATTTTGAGCTCTTATGATATAGGGCCAGCAAAATTCCCCAAGTGTTCATCCACTAATCAGGATGAAGCGTTAGGGAAATTTTGGGGATCTAAAGGATTAATCTGCTTAAATGGCAGGATGGACCCTGACCGCCCAGCCATACAGACCTTTAGAGTAGGCAACCAACTGTGCCCTATAGACTACATATTTATTCATGCCTGGAACTATGCTATGGTAAAAAGTTTCCGGGTAATTAAGCGTAAGGATAGTGATCATAATGCTTTGTACTGTGAATGTTTAAGGGGGCCAACAAGCCCACGTGAAAGAGTGCTTGCCCAAAATCTGGTATACCCCAAACGCTTGACTACCAAATTGACGGAAGAGTATGTTGAGAAATTAGCAAGTTTTCAACAAAATATAAAGATGGATAGTGCTGAAGGCCAGCAGGTAGCATGGTATGTGGGTAAATTAGAACAGGCCGTGCAATGTCTTAGAGTGCATTTAAAAAATAAGAAACAGGATAAGGTAAACACACAACCCAGGCAAGGAAGGCAATCCGGGTTTAATTTAGCTTGTCAGAATAAAAAAAGGTCCATACGGAAAATAGAGCGACGAGTGAGGATAAGTTACGACCAGGAAAACCTAGTAAATCTGACCAATTTGAAGAAAGAATACAAAACTCTAGTGAGGAAGCAGAAAATAATTTTTAAAGAAAAATGTTGGGAAAACCTGCTAGAGACAATAGAAACTAAAAATGTAAAAGGGTTCTGGAGGTTGATACAGGATGCCTCAGGTAGGACCCCTGGAAACATGAGCTGTGTTGTGGAGGAGGCTGCATGGGTAAATTATTTAGGCAAATTATATGAGGCGAGAAGAGCACCGGAAATAATTAAGGAAAAACCTAATTGGACAGAGTCCGTAGAAGCTCTAAAAACAGCTTTTACTGCAGAAAAAGTAAAAGAAATAATTAAAAAGTTAAACTTATCTCGTGCAGCAGGGCCCGATAATCTTCCGGCCATTATAATCAAAACACAAATAGATTGGTGGGCAGGATTCCTATCCCATATGTTTATTGCTATTTTAGATTCAGGTTATATCCCCAAATCTTGGAGAGGGGCAATTATTAGACCACTACATAAAAAGGGTGATAGGAAGGACCCAAGGAATTACAGATTAATCAACTTGCTGGACATTGGAGAAAAGGTATTCTCTAAAATAATCCTTGGCAAATTAAAGGAGTGGGTGGAGTGGCGGTCGATAGTGCCAGTGGAACAGGGAGGTTTTAAGGAAGGACATTCTACTATTGATCACTGCTTCGCACTATGGGCAGTGGCGCGGAAGTCCTTGGAGCTGCAAGGAAAGCTGTATTGCTGCTTCGTGGACTTTCGTGCAGCATTCGATTTGGTGGATAGGGAGTGTTTGTGGGAGACCCTGAGAAACTATGAGGCTCGTGAGGATCTCCTGTTAGTAATTCAGGAGTTGCACAGCCAAAATTGGGCACAGGTAATTAAAGATACATCAGGCGGCCTAACACCCGAAATAGCGATAAATAATGGCCTTAGACAAGGCTGTGTTTTGGCCCCGCTTCTTTTTGCCATATTTTTAGCAGATCTGCCTTCTATCCTGGGGTCTGCCAGAGGTGCTAGCCCAAAAGTGAATGGGAAGCATTTGTCCTGTTTGCTGTATGCCGATGACCTAGTAGTATTGGATCAAACTGAGATGGGTCTACAAAGGAAGCTAAACATCTTCAGCTCATATTGTATGCAAAACGACTTACAGTAAACATGGACAAAACGAAAATTCTGTGCTTCGGGAAGAGGAATATGAAGTTCAATTGGTATTTGGGTCAAACCAAATTAGATATTGTAAATGAATACAAATACCTGGGAATATGGTTTACAAATTCTTTAAAGTGGGGCACGCATCTGGAGGCGCAGAAAATAAAAGCACAACTAGCGGTATGTGGGCTGAAAAGATTCAATCGCAGTTATGGTGATATGTCCCCTAGACCATTGCTAACGGCCTACAAAGCAATGATCCCCTCGCAACTCCAATATGGTGCAGAAATTCTTTGTATAGATGGCAAAAGCTTTTGGGATAAGGACGAAGGGAAATGTTTAAAATCATTACTGTCCCTCCCTAGTTCTTCAATGATTCACGCAATTAGATTGGAGCTAAGACTGACCGAATGGAATGTCCAGGTGCAATTAAACTTACTTAGATTCTGGAATCGTTTGGGTTCTGGGGAGGTTACACAAGTGACCCAATGGTGTATGAAGGAGATTCAGCACAGTGAATTAAAATGGGCCAAAGCTACAAGAAGTAAACTCCAGACCATTTGTGATCACTTGAAAGTGAAAATAGATCCGCAGACCTTGCAAATCGATGTAATAAAGAGTGTACTTAAACTGCAGGGAAAGGAATTGTCTAGAGCGGTAGACAGGGAGTACCTGAGTAAGAAAGACTCTGTAAAGTTTATGAGTAATAGCTGGGAGAAAGAAATTAGTTATCCCTATCTAGACACACTACCGAACCAATGGCTGAGAATGGAAGTTTTAAGGATAAGAATTGGTATTAACCCGGCCTTACCAAATAGTTTAATAAAATCAGGCTTGATGCAACCTGATGGAAAATGTACGTGTAAGATAGGGACGAAATGTAATATTTTACACATTTTATTGGATTGCCCAAAATTTTTAAACCGCTGTAAACTGTTTTTACGTCCGATCTTTTTAAAATATGATGTAAGGTCGCGTACACAAGCATGGGAGCTTCTTGCTGATATGGAAAACTTAGATACTGCAATAGCTATTGGGAAATATATGCAGGGTGTAAATAGGTTCCCTGCTTGATTATAAATCTAAGTGGAGCTATGAGTATTGTGATTTAAAATGACATTTTATTGTTTCAAAATTTTGCTTGTAAAACTGTTAGGAATGATGTTTTAAGGTAAATAGATGTTTAACACGGGAACTTTGATTTTTAATGGCATAAGAAGACGAATATTCTAATGTTTTAGAATTCTTCTATTCATTGTTGTAAGAGCTTATGTGGTTTAAAGACCTAAGGTCTAAATAAACTTTATTTTTGAACTGTTGAACTGAGAGCCATGGAAATCTATACTAAGATCAGCCAAGAATAAAAGAATCTGAATAAAGTTCTAAATTGTAGAAACACAAAACAAGACTGCACTATGTCAAATCCCAAGACAGATAGCAGAGGTATCTGGATAAAGATGGTAATAGTTCAATCCAGAAAATCATTCAGATGCTAGGAGGAAATAAGGCCACCATAAATGCTGAAGGCAGATGATACTTGCTCAAAACTTTGAACAAAACGCTCCCAAAAATGCCATTTCTCAATTGCTAGTTCTAAAAATAAGTAGTTTATGGAAGGAACAGTTCCCAAAGTGTTAGTTTCCAAAATATAATATAGTAATAAGTAAGGGCAGTGTGAAAGGGGTTAAGGTGCTAAGTGTTTGGGATTAAGGAAGTTGGGGATAAGTGCATGGGTGTATTACCTCAAAATGTGGAGATCAACATTTCCCAAAATAACAATTCTTAATTGTTTGTTCTAAAAACAAATACTTTGGAGAAATGAATATTTACCAAAGTGTCTGTTCTCAAAATATATTGAAGTAAGGACAGTGTGAATGGGGAAACAGCTTTTACAACACAGCACAAACCATGTGCTGCCGTTACAACGCAGGCCTTACAGCGAATGAGTCTTTACCACGCATATTGTTACAGCAATATGCCTTAAGGAAAGCGGCGTTGGACTTTAAAGTCCAATGCTTTCCCTACTGTTGTGCAGAGTGGAGTTCGAATAATAAATTTTACCGCTCCAAAGTCCAATACTTTCACTAAGGTATGTCGTTGTAATGATATGCGCGGTAAAGGAATGCATGGTAAAGACGCATTCTTTGCAAAGACTGTGGAGTAGCGGCATACGTGGTAAAGGCATGCATTATTCCGACATACAACCATGTGAATGGGGTGAACTTATTGAAGATTAGGGGTTAAAAGTATAGGCTTTAGGGTTTATCATTTAGTATTTGGGGCATAGTATAAAGAGTTTGATGGTTATGAAATAAGGGGTAAAGGTTAGAAATAGAAGTTTAGAGGGTATGAGGAAGATGTCTATGAACTCATGGAAAATGTGTTCTCTTTCTAGCTTCTTGTTTGCTTACCATAATTTCCATGAGAAAATCATGAGGAAAGCCATTTTCTCTTTGGTTTGTCAAATCGCAGCAGAGGATCAGCCTTTTTCACAGACAGTGTGATGCCATAGGAATTTTAGAAAATGTAGTGAGCTCTAAGTGATTTCACCCTGTCCTCATCCATGTGAGAAAAAAATATGACATGCTCAGTAAAACATGTACTTCCAACTGCAGCATCACTCTGTCATTTGATTGTCCATTGTTCTACTACATTTTCATTAGAGTTCTGATGAACAGGTAGAGTGCTAAATAACTGTATCCTCCAGAAGCATGCCACCTAATAAAGGCATATTCTATAAGCTATGTGAACATGCTATTTCTTAATTAGAACTCTATGATCTTCACTGGCAGGGGTTAATGGAAGAAGGCATAGTGAAATGTGGGTTGATACTGTAAAGAGGCTTGTCTAAGGTACAAGCTATGAATGTCGAAAATAGATATTGACTGGCTAGTAGCCAGTCAAAATACAATATTTTTGTAGCATACAGCTGTCTGTTTTACAATTTTCATTATTCTCTGAGGCATTTCCTGAGAAATTCAACTCTCTGCTCTGAACCAAAATAAACCTAGAGTCTAAAATACGGATTAGACCTTCACATGTACTAGTCTTAATTTGTGCTTGTTAATGTTTACAGCGTTGCTCCAAAATAAACATCATGAAATGCATTTCTTTGCTTCTTGAGAGGTAGAAAGTGTTCAAAATAACAAGTATTCTTTCCAGTAATTAAAGCTTTATGGGCAAAACATAAACATGGAAACTTCTGCAATGAGTTATCCAGAATTAGAAGCAGTACTTGGAAACAGATTAACATGATCTGTTAGTATTAGTTCTGTGTGAATATTACTTCTTAGATTGCAAACTGTGCCCATAGGAGTAGGGCAACAATCAATCAAGTTTGCCATAAATTGTCACCCCAGTTATTAGAACTGCTGAGGATCAGTAAGAGTTCCATCGGTTTCAAGCAGTTTTAATTTTTTCCCTAAAGAAATTCAATCTAAGGGGCCGATTCCGATTCGGGCCGGAAATCTCTCCGACCGAGCCGGACCCGGAGAGAATTCCGACCGAATCGGACTCTGGCAGTCCGACCCGAGCGAGTACGATGCGCACGCATGCACCCGGACTCGATTCGGTCGGACTCCCATTGAAGTCAATGGGAGCCGGTCGTACAACGCGTACGCAAGCTCCCATTGACTCAATGGGTGCGAGGCGAACAAGGGCGCCCCCTACAGCGGGTACGCGTCGAAGCGCATCGTGCCGTACAAGCACAGGGTCCCCCCTGTGTGCGACTCGCGTGGCTACGCGTACAGGGGGATCCGATGCGGACCCCCAAAGTCCGGCTCCGACAGCTCTTTCGAGCCGGACGGCACGAGTCGGTCGGACTGCTTGCGGTGCGCATCGTACTTACCCGGCCGGGGAACGTCTCCATTGCGCGGTGCGAGTTGTGTCCGTGTGAGTCGGTCGGAGCGTGTTGAAGCCGCGTTCGAGTCGGTCGGCAATTTCGCGGGCGCTTGCATCGTACTCGCTCGGCCGGACCCGCGTACGATTCGGTCGGGAAACAGGGCTCCGAATCGGATCCGGTAATGCCGAATCCGATTCGGAGCCCTACCGGCCGAGATCGGAACGGCCCCTTAGACTTGTGAAAGGTATTCCCTAGGGCAATGGGCCACTCTCCCCTTAAGGCCAACAGTAGCTAGGCGTTATCTGCATACATGTCATCCTGATCTATTCTGATGAACTTTCTGTACCCAATCAACATGTGAAAAAATGTTGTCTCAGTTAATTAAACATACATTATATACTGAAATATTAGTATGTGAATTTAAGCAGAATCATGCATTGTATTAGATTATTTCTCTCACCTCTTGGTGTGGAAGTTTGAGATTACTCAACTATTGCCAAAATCAAATGAGAGAGATGCCTCTAATTTTGTCAAAGAAACAGTTTTTCCCAAACACAATAAGCACTGATGCTGAATCCAGTTGACTGCCATCCCCAAAAATGAAGGGCATCTGAAGTTATTTATACAATTGATGAACAGGGGCTAATATTATTCAGCATACTGTGAACTGGCAGCAGCACTTTATTGAACTTTTTATGACCATCAAATGCATTAACTAAAGAGAGTATATTTGGATACTCTTGCTTGCAAAATTTAATTTTCTGATCCACTTTGTGTTTGACTGTCGGAATACAAAGTGGATTGTCTGAATACATTCCTAACTTTGCAGTAGAATCTACAGAGAAACTGCAGCTCCTATCAGTATTGATTGGAAACTTAATCCTAATGAATTTATGAACTCTGATGCTACTCAGAACATGGAAAGTGCCTTAAAAGGTCAAACTTTGCACAAACAGAAAGTTTGATTATCACTTCACCATTATGTATTTTGTACAAGAACATTGGAAAGTTGGGTTCTCCACTGAATACAATCAAGTGGTTCAAGGCTAATAATGGCAGTTTTAAGCCTTCTGCTCCAACATTCCAAGTTTGTCTTTCTATTTCTCCATTTTTAATCTAGAACCGTTTACCATCAGTGGATAGAATGTTCGAATAGGCTTATAGCCCTTTTGCCTCAGACTTGACCAGTTGTTAATGGCCCGCTCGCTCGTTATAGGCCCTTGCCTTCAGTTCGGGCCTATGACACATGTTCAGAGTTTTAACAACCAGTATAGCCCGTGGCAGTGGGCTATGAGGCTATATTACTGTTATATGACCGCCATAATTGTATCTTCAGTGGTGTCAGAAAGGCAGTATCAGAACATCCAGGTATTGTAACACCTTTGCAGTTACTACAAGCATATAAATGTGAAATTGAATCCAATTAAGTGTGGGAGGTTGCGTTCATGTTTGTGCAATAAATGTAAAGATAATCATCAAGCAGTGGCAGTGTAAACATGGCTTCAGGCCTACCCTGTGTAACCTGACTGCTGCAGTGCAAAACATGGAATGCGACCTGTGAAAATAGCCCTTTTTGTGAGGTACAGACCTCTCTTTTAAATATAAGTAAGTCACTCCATGTAGGTATGTAGCCCACACAATAGGGTGCATGGTATTTATAAGTGGGGCAGGTAGAAAATTAATATTAACATTTGCCTACAGTGACAAGATCCCAAAACCTATTTTCATTGTGGCAGGCCTACGTGTCTTATGTAAAAAACCAAAGTGCAAATTAAAACAAAAATACTGCTACTGAAAACTTGGGAAAAGGAACTGCTAAAATAATAATGAAACCACTACTTTTAATACTTATTAAAAATCAAATTCAACGGTGAAGTCAGATCTTTAATAAATATTAGGGAAAGTTACCTTTAGAAAATTACCTTTTTCCTTTCCAATGTTCTTGGAGCCTAATTTGCAATAACTCTCCAGCCACTCCTAGCCTGTTCTCAGTTGTAGGGTTTCCAACTGGAACCTTTGCCATATTGACTAGGGACTGCCCAGGTATCACCCTGGTTGGTGGTAGGCATACATGTGGCACTCCAAGGCAGCTGGACAGAACACTTTCTGGACCAGGAGAGGAAGAGAAGAGAACTGGACCTGCTGTGTGTGGCCTAGGAGGAGCTCTAAAGGACTGGGCCTGCTCCTCCTTCTACCCAAGACAAAAAAGTGGTCTCAAAGGGTCAGTTGGCTGACTTATGTGGCTACAGAGACACAACAAGCTGCAAGTAGCCTTTTACTGGAAGTACCCAGATGACCAGTGTCAACTAGACCTAGACTGAGTCCTGCTGTTGGCCTCTGTCTGACACTCTGAGAGTCTCTTAGTACCCCCTGAACTCTTTGGCAGACTTAGAAGTGTACTCTTGTGGGTGTCTGGGCATCATAACAAAGTTTGGAAAATTATCAAAACTTTTTCTCTAAAGCAGTGGGACTTTTTTTTCTAACTTTTTTGACTTTTAGACTTTCATTGGGACCAATCGACTTGGTGTATCCACACGTTGGTCCACGTTAAATTTCACTTTGGTACAAATACCAATTACCAATTATAAAATTTTACTCAATTTTTCTAATTCAGTTTGGTATTTTTATTTATTGATGTTTTGAGTTATGACTGTTTTGATACTACATAAAAAGATCTCTGCACACAGATTTCTGCCTATTCCTCGTCAGAAATGTCTACCCATATGTTGTTCACAATTTCTGGGAGGAACTAATAACCCACTGTTAGCTCCTTCTGCTACTAACTAGGATTTTACACACATCAGCTGTTGTGTACATATTGGTGCTTCTGCTCAGGATGAACTAAATTTGTGGGCTTATTATTCTGCCAGGATCCAAGTTCCTCCGGAACAGTGCCCTCAATATGCCTACTTTCTGTCAGCACTGACTCTGCGCCAAAAGGTAGTAGATATTCAGAGTGACTGGAAAAGGGGAAAGGATTTTGGGAAGGGTACTGCGGGAAGAAGATCTAGAATGATAGAACTGAACAGCTATGAACACATCACATTAAAAGAACATGATTATTTCTGTCATCTGTGAAAATTAAAATAGTTTTGCCAATTCCTTTTCTCAGTCTATAGTTTCTTATTGTTTTTCAAATGATGCTCTTTAAGCATTCTTGATTTGCATGTCGGATTCAAAAAATACAATCTTTGAATAAAATGTATGTATGATTTTTCTCATTACATATATCGAAAGGAAAGAAATCTTTTGTTCACACATCCAAGTTTTCTTTTTTGAGTTCTTTTAACACTTTGCAAGGCTCTTTCACTCATACTATTCAAATGTATTCCAAAAGTCCATGACTACCTTACATTGACTTTTTACAGAATGCCAACCTCTTAAATAGCTGTTGTGTGAGAGCATGAATTATGAATTGTTGCGGAAATTCAATAAAGTTCTTTAGCTTAAATGGCCTTACTGAAACTTAGCACATGTTATCTCCTCAAGATAGGCCTTGCTGCAATTCTGTTCCCTAAACAAACCTGATGGGCTCTGTTGTTGTATTCCGCTTTAGGTGTCCGTATATAGGTATTCCTGAAACATGTCCTTATATAGGCACAATTCGCATTGCCCTTATATAGGCATAGAATCCCAGTCCTTATTTAGGCATTAGCCGTGCACTCCAAATACAGGCATGGTCACCGACATCCGTCCACCCTAACGTCACAACGAGTTCTTAGAAACCAGATCCTTAAGCTCTCGGGAGTTCCCCTAGCACAGGATTATTGATTTCTCCAAGAACTCATCTATTATGTATGAACCGTTATACCTTAGGGGTTCATTCCTGACGTCTTCCTCTGTCCGACTTCACGTCAATGCTAACATTCCAAGGCACCTACCAGGTATAAATATACCTTCCCTTGCCCAAGCAAGTTAGAGGAGACCTCGACTTCAGAGGAGCCCGTATCCCGGCCTGACGCACTGAGAAGACGCTGTCATTCCTGCTCGCAGAAGAATCCAGCTTCCAGTGTTCTGACTCCCTTCGCGGGGTGTTAGAGTTCCAGATCTGGCAGGAGATTCCCACCTCTCTCATTCTCAAGGTATGGAGCTGACTAGAACCTAGAGGGACTCTTGGCATACTAGACTTAATATACTCTTAGTATACCATACTAGAGAATACTCCACCTACTTCTTACCTTTCCCTACACCTAGACTAGGTTAGGTACATTGGGGTAGAACTAGCTTAGAGACGCATCGTATGAGTACTCGCATTTTTAGCTCATGTTATTTATGTAGGTGAATATATGCTAAAAGATAATGCTAGCGCAGTATTATTTATTTCTACTGCTTACGCTGTACATTATTTATCTTGCATACTGTCTTGTGATCATAACAGCACATATCTCTTACACGAGAAACAAGACTGTTCAATAAAACCTCTTTATTGAAATGCCCGTCTTTTCTTTCTGTGTAACTCTGTGGAAACTAAGCATGCACGAATAACTGAGTGAAACTGTTATCTATTGTTTCCACGATTCTGAGACGTGTTCCGATTCTAAAAGGAAACAAAGTAGTCATGTTTATGCGGTTGCCAGAAACTACTCCCTTCTTGTTCTCAAGGAGTTTCTAGTGGCCTCTGAGCTAGCTGGCACAAGTAATTAAGTTTAATATACTCGATAGGGACATACCGACCTCAGTCCTATGTCAAGCCTATAGGGTATATTATTCCAATGCGCAGAGCCTATTAGGGAAATAGGAACTACACTACATGGCGCCCAAACGTTTGGTAAGGCAGTAATTTAACGCTAGACCAAACGGGCTTTTCCCAGAGACCCCTACTCACATACTCCATAAGACGTCTGGAGTGGGTAGGGTTAAATATCCGCCAAAACTAAATAGGACAAAAAACCCTATATATTAGTTGCTTGGTTTGTTCAACGTTGAAGGATACAGTGTTCCAAAATATTGTGCACCTTATCTTTTGTTTCCTTGAAACTTGTTCTACATTTTTCAAAAAACAAATGTCCACACGCGGGGACAATGACACCGGGAACAGTGTAGCTGCGGCTGACCCAGTCGTAGCAGCTTTTAACTTTACAGGTTTAAATGAAACCGAGGAGGGTGTTATAGACATCCATCCAAACTTAAGAAGAGCCATCACTCTAAAACGTATAAAACACGGCCTACCACCAAGAGGCGGTAGAGCAGTTTTCGTGATAGAGGCACACGAATCCTTTCAGACAGGTATTCTATTCATGGATAGTATTCCCTGAATCAAATCCAGTAACAAAACTGTTTCACTTCTACAAAGAAGATGAACCACCAGAGGAATATATTCCTTTCGAGGATATTGAAATTCCACTAACATACCAGGAGCATCAGCTCTGGTTTAAAGGCGCCCTAAAACATCACAGAAACATTACCAGGCTCGGTCCATTAGGTAGACCAGGAGCAACATGGTCGATTCTAGCCGGCTACACTCCTCATCCTGACCTCGATATAATGTCAGACGAGGAATTACTTACTGAACTACAAAAGTTAATAAAAATTTACAGACAATTAGTCCAATATGTCATGCGGACTTTCACAGTCCAACCACCATTGACCATTCCAAATCAAACCCCTCAACAGGGGAATACACTAAAAATTACACCACAGACTTTATACGCAGTCATGGGTAAAATGCCCACAAAACGTGAGCAAATTCCATTCTGGATAGCTCAAACAATTACTCAAATCGAAGCAGTATTTCCTAATACTAGCCCTTATGAGAAACACAGAATCCTAACAATCTGTTTACCAATGGGGATCACACCACAACTGGAAGACTGCACCACTTGGGGCTCAGTCTTTGCTGCCATCTATACTAAAACACATGGTGTTCCGTCAATCGCAGTAATACCAGATGTCTGGAAACAAATTCAAAACGAATGCGGGGCAGAGCCTGCTCTGAATTTAGGTATGAAATTACTGAAAAACTTCGACCAGGTCTCAACAATAATATTATCTAATATTAAAGGAGAGGCAGCAGCAGTGGCGATCTGCCAACGATTAAGGGAATTTGATGTAACAGAACATCAAACAGAACTACCCAGAATAACAGAACAATCTTTTGCAGAATTAGGCAGAGATAGTTTGGGTGGAAGACCATTGAAGCCAAAACTATCTGAAAGTCCTGAGAAGGACTCCATTAAACAAACTCCTACATCTTCTAAAAAGAAGTGGGAAACTAACAAACAAAATTCAAACGAGAAACGTTCTCAATCCCAAGGTAGGTCTCCTCAAAAGGAGCCCTCTGGAAGGAGGTATAACCTCAGGAATAGGGATAATTTAAGAAAGCCTGACAGGTATCAAGATACTGATACACGTTCCTCTCGTACCTTTCAGATATCGTCACAGACATCGGAAAGAAGAGGACGGTCAGAACATAGAGAAGAACACGTGAAATCGAAAGACGACAAACACGTTTTGAAAAATAAATCAAAACCTCAATTCTCAAAAAAGAAGGTAGCAGGTCTGAAGATCAGACATGCCGAGGATACTGAGAACACAACTCAAGAACGGAGAATGGGCTCAGACAATGCTGGACAGTGTGGCAGAAGTCACAATAGCTCGCCAGAACCTGAAGGAACTTCTGGAGACAGTGGACTTGAATGAGTACATCACAGTAGAAACTGTAGACACCAGGGTTAGTACTCCACAAAAGTTATATGAAATAACACTCCGAATGGAGGGAGACATACCAAGAAAGGTGAAAACACTCTTTTGGGAGAAACTTTCAAGGGGTTATGATATACTTCTAGCAGAAAAAGACTGGCCACCACAATTTGTCAGGGAGTGCCCACATGGTGAGGACATCATTATGCCTGCCTTCTCCAACCATATTCCAATTCACCTAAAATATACTTATGCCAGGAAATGGGCAGTTGCCCAGGCCCCAGCATTATACAAAAATCATGTAGGATGGGATGAGGACTCACCTTACCACAAAATGCATCTAAAAAATGAACCTACTGCACAAAGGCAGTACCCAATAAAGCAAGAAGCTAAAAAAAAGGGCAGGGAGATCTTAGATCAACTTGAATACCAAGGGGTGATTGAAACATGCACCTCTTCAATGAACAATCCTTTGTTTCCTATCTCCAAACCAGACAATACATATCGTCTAGTTTTGGATTACAGACACTTAAACACTTGTTCAAAAACATTTGCAGTGCAAAATGCACATAGTACAGCATTAATGAATAACATTGTGCGTAAAAAATATAAAACCACATTGGATATCTCAAATGGTTTCTTTTGTCAAAACATAGCACCTGAAAGCAGGTACTTAACAGCTTTCTCAATAATGGGGACCCAGGGTCAATTTTGTCGACTCCCACAAGGGTTCAAGAACAGCCCGGGGTTATTCTCAGCGAGGGTAACAGAGTTACTACAAATTTATGATAATGAGGCATTGTCAAATGTCGATGACATCTATCTGACAGACGATGACCTAGATAGGCACTTGAACAGGGTGAGTACAATTATATTGGGCTTCGCTTCTGAGGGCTATAAGTTCAACTTTAAAAAATCCAGAATTGCCCATCTCAATGTCCTTTTTCTAGGATATGAGCTTTCAAGTGAAGGCAAAAGCCTGGCAGCTAACTTTTTAGAAAGGTGTGCGCTGCTCCAACCTCCAAAAACGCTGAAAAATTTACAATCCATCCTGGGTTTCCTAAATTTTGGAAGAACTTACATTCTAAATTACGCAGAAAGGGTTAAACCTCGCTACGCATTAATCAAACCTGATTTTTCAATCAAAAATTGGACACATGAACACACAAAAATCTTGCGTTCACTCCAAGCCTACATGTTAGCAACAAATCACTTACAAAAACGCGTAAGTCAACGCAATTTAGTGATCCGAATAATTTCGGGTCAATGCGGATTCACCTACTTAACATTTAATGAGGGTGAAAAAGTACCAATAGCATACAAATCACATTTGTATACACAAGCAGAAATGCACTTCACTTCAACAGAAAAAATACTGACAGCAGTTCAAACTGCAGTAGCAAAAGAAAGAGCTCTAGCCCAAGGGAAACGCATTATTGTCATAACCCCAGTACCGGCCTTAGAGGCGGTAACTAAAGCGAGCATTCCAAATGCTAAAGCATTACATCCTAGATGGATACAATGGGTTAATTCTCTTGCTGCAACAGATGTTGAATATGTTTTTGATCCTGATTTAAAAACACAAGCGTTCCTGCAATATGAACATGAATGTCCTCTGCCCACTGAAATTCTGCCTCTCGATCAGTACGAATTTATAATTTACACTGACTGATCCGCACAACCCGATACAGGGAGTAAGCAAGCTTACAGTGCAGCGTGCGCAATCGTTAAAGGTCGCATGCGTGATGGTAACTTCAGACCAATGGTCACTAAAACTCAATCTCTAGGAGATTGCACAGCTCAGCGAGCTGAACTACAAGCATTCAATCTTGCACTTGAAAGTTCAGATCGCGAATTCCCCACACTAATAGTGTGCGATTCTTTCTACTGTGTGCAGTCATATAATGAATGTATACAAAATTGGCTTGAAAATGGGTTCAAAGGTGCAAAAGGTGGCACAATAAAGCATAAAACGCTTTGGGAACAAGTAGTTCAGTTAAAAAATGAACTACCAATGGCTCCCGTGATACACACGCTGAGTCATCAACGTGATGGCATTCACGTTGCAGGGAATTCATTGGCTGACGAAGCCGCAAAGGGGGCTGTTCAGACGGCTTCCGTAGCTGCGATCACTCGTTCAAAAACGAGAATAGACAGTGAGATATTGTTGGCTGTCAATGCTACGAGCAAAGGCAGTAGTGCAGCGTTACCAAAAAAGTTTCCACTCAAGTACTCTTATGTAATTGATGCAAACAACGTTCCTTTTGCTCGAATCCCTGGAGTGGGGGATAGGGTAATTCCAAACATGGAACGTAGAGCAGCTTTGATTTATGAAGCACATCTGGGGGAGGGTCCGTCACATCAAGGGATCTCTAAAACAATATTGACGTTAAAAGAGATGTACTGGTGGCCTGGAATGAATACACAGTTTCACATCTTCATCAATGACTGCATAGACTGTAAGGTACAGCGTGATGCAGAACGCCACCAGACACCATGCTACGAAGTAGCCTGCCCAGTATAGACACCATTGTTAGACAGCATTAGACTATCTACACGCAGGCGTCCTTTTGGACAGATGCAATCCCACAAATACTAAGTCAAGGTTCCTATGGATATGGCCTCGGCTGACGCTCAAACTGTTATAAAAGATTTGCGAGTCTTTATCGGCACATACGCAATAGGCACGCTACATTCTGACCAGGGCCCTGCATTTAGCTCTCGGGCTTACAAAGAAGCCATGGCCAGTTTGGGTGTTGCATTGCGGTACTCCTCTCCGTTTCATCCTGAGGGAAATTCTGTTGTGGAAAGGAAAAACCGGGACATAAAGCAGTCTATATCAGCTAGGGTATTAGGTTCGGGTGATGGGTGGGTCAAACATCTTTATGGGGTCCAACGCACATTAAATAATTTGCCAAGAAGTTCTCTAGGGGGGGTCACTCCATATGAGGTCCTATTTGGAACAAGAATGTGGGTTCCTGATCTCGAATGTAAAGGCACAGTGGTGGAAAATAAACCCTTTGATATCAAAGATCGTTTGGCTGTTTTACAGGATCTAAATGAACTAAGATCGAAACAAAGCAACGTGTTCCTGCAGCCAACCATCACTGGGGAAAAACCAACAGTCCCACCAAGGCCTGTCTGGATTCCAAAAGTTGGGGATCTAGTCAGAGAGAAGATTGCGGACAAGAAGGAATTTGGACCTTCTTACAGACAACCAGTACCTGTCCTAGCCGTACACGGAACAAGAACAGTACTTCTGCCGCCCCTTGCTGGAAAAAAGGAGAAAAGATTTGTGTCAATCGACCTCATCAAACCACAGTATGTGGCCAATACTAAATAGTAGGCCTCATGGACTCCGACCTAGTAGCAGACGCACTCCTCTCGCTACTATCCAAGAGGTTAAGACTGAAAGACTGATAACAATCGAGAATTCAGCAGTAACAGATGAAGGACTGAGCAACAATGCTATGGAACTCATCCCTCTTGAAACTCAAGTAACAGTTCGTCCAAATACACCTGTCTACACCAACGTGACAAGTGATCAACTGGTTCCAGCGATTTCGACAAATCCTGATGCAATTCCAACAATTGACAGAACTGCTTCTGGCTATTTCATTAACTTTGATACGTTCTCTGAGGATCCGAGTGAGCCTGAAATGACGCCAGCATCAAAAACTTTTAAACAGCAAGTACAAGACTTTTTTCATTTCCTGAGAAAGACTTATCTGGTTTCACCATGGATTGAACTGTGGATTATTTCTGGAATATTTTTCTTTCTGCTTTGGCTAGCTTTGGTTATGACTATCAGCGTGCTTATAAATGGCAGATACATCCATTTGGACACTGAAAGTAAAAATGTGAACTTACTTTTAAAACCACACAAATCATCCCATTGTGAAGCAAGAGACTTGTCAGCAGTGAACATCACAGCCGTTCCTATACAGGATGGTATAGTGTGGGACAAAACAGATTTCGATATCTTCGGCCCTACGGAACTTTTGAACATTCCACATTTATTTAAGATTTCACTAAGTGATTTTATTTCATCCAGTACCTATTCTGATGATTGGGACTTTGAAACTGTAAATGATATGATGTTTGATCTAGAAAGGTCTGCTGCATTTTCTAATAATGAATATTTAGAGGGTTCATCAGACTATGAACAGCTGTATTGCTATAACCACTATGGTCATCATTTTTTGCATAAATCTGCAACACCTAGAAATGTGTTTATGTTTAACCAATGGGAGCATTGTCCTACACCCCCAAAAGGTAGTTCAAAAACGTTTGCTAAAAAGTTTCCATATTTTTCAGGATACAATACATCTGATCCAGAAACATTTTACTATAAAAATGTAAACAAAACAGGACTGAAAATTATGTTAACTAATACAAAACAGATTTACTCTGCAGCATTTATTGCCCAACTGTCTAGACATGGTTTTGACTTGTGGAAAGACACAATAGACACAAAATCTGTCTGGGGTACTAAAGATTGGAGAGTGCAGGGGATAGAAGCTTTGTTTAGAGCACGTATCATCCCTCAGCAAATAATGTTTTTGAATGACACTGTGCAACAAACGTCTTGCCTTGGTTTAGCCAAGATCAAAGACATGAAAACACCTTCTGTACCAACACCTGCCAGTAATAACAATACACAGGCAGCGGTTACAGTTGACACAATACTACAAATCAACAGAACAAATCCTGATTGGAGAAAATGGTTGATCTGGCCCACAGACACAAACATCTGTCAAGAAAGATTCCTGAATAAAACACAGGGGTTTACTATCCATAGGCCAGACCCACGATATGTCAAAAGACAACATCCGGGGATAGTAACAACATACAGTGTAGGAAAATTGTGCCTCGACTGGCTACAAAAATCTACACTTAAGGATGTGAAACAACACTTATCTTTACTTAAAGAAGACGCAGACCTTAGGGAATTCTTGCTAGGACCAAGAAAACCGCGTCAAAAACGTTTCATATATGCCGGCATCTATGCTGCTTATAATGAAGCATGGAAGGTTTCACAGGCAGAGGCCGCAGAACGAATACGTGAACTTGATCGTATTAACTTAGAGAAAACTCACTGTGGTCGACAATGGGTTAACAACTTTGACATCCAGAATTTATTCTTTGGACAACATTGTATCCTCTGCTATTTACATACTGGAACAAGATTTAGCCATGTTACAACAAGGTCAATCTCAGTTACGTTTCTATTATGTTATTAAGCTGGACGCTGCAATCTTTGCGTGCGGGCTATGTCCCTTGGCGTTTTATCAACACGTCGGCTCTGTTTGCAGAATACAATCTAACTGATAAACAGATCGAACTGGCACAAAGAGGAGCAAAGTATACAGTGCTGAGCATTGAAAAACTGGAAAAATTACCATTCACAGTGGCAGAAAAACCGGCTACAGAATGGCTTATTCATGGCAAAATCACTCTGCCTGTAACTACTTTTCAGTTTCAGTATTGCCTCAAACAAATGCAAGCAGGCAAATATGAAAGGTTGGGTAAAGAATACATTAAGACTTCCTGGAATTTACCTTACGAATACAGATGTTGGAGTGGGGATCGTGAAGTGTTTCTAAGCGGTACACACTGTGAAAATGCACTAAGCGGTTCGCTCATATGTCAGGACATCTCTTTACACCGGGCTTGTAATGGTTCTGTGGCAAATTTGTCCTGCCACCAGCAGGGTACACCAGCTACTGTGATTAATCCAACGTTTGGCCAACTTTCTAACGGGAGTTACCTCATGTTGAATGATCAGAGTTGCTGTGGCATGTTGCCAGGCATCCCATATCTAGTAACGGTGGACTCCAGGGTCACTTGCTGTATGCAAGTATTTTTCCCCCCAATAGACACAGTCAGGGAGTCGCCTTTATGGCCTTCATTAAATGTTTCTTTTATACGATTTGATACTTTAAGCAGAATGAAAGCCATGCTTATACAACAAACAGTGCCTCTGACCTCGGCCAAAGAAATATATGATTTACAAGTTGCAAGGACTTCGGCTGAGATACAGGCTTTTAATTTGTACAAACTGCCCTATACATTTCTTAGAAATGATGGGACGTATCTTTAACATGTCAGATACGAGCGGAATTGTACATGTATTTAAGACCATCTGTTCGGGACTATTAGCACCTTTCCAGGCACTCCTCGGAATCATCCCAAACTTCGCAAATTCGGTGTTTGGTGGTGTGCCGTTAATTCTAGCATTGTTGCAGGAATCCTATTTCTATTTCTACTACTATGCTATGGCAAGCCTATTCGCCAACATCACTCCGAGCAATGTGGAGAAAGCTCTCCTTGAACGAAAGTGCCGTGAGCGATTAGTACAGCTTTTGGGCATGCCTCGTCTACGGGAACTTAATACAACGTGGTTCCTGTCATTCAGACCAATCTGGCAAGATTGCATCTTACCTGTTCTACGCTGCTTGCTTTGCGGTGAAGAATGCGTGCTAGACACCTGTCTAACACTCCCATCAGTCATGCCAACGGATATCGATACTCTGCTGGACCCGATAACGGCCCATGCTCTGTGTTGTCCCCAGAGGCTACCAATCCTGATGACGGCATTCATTGAGATCTCACAGACGCTTCCTGCAGCTGCTGAGGTACGAGATGGATCAACAGGGACACAGGTACCAACGGACGCGAACATTGCATCTTCTGCTGAAGGCGATGTTTCTCATCTCTGTGCAATTAACCTTCTGAACGAGGTGTTCCAAATGTCACCAACTTCGGTAGACGATATTTTGGCTACAGAAATAGATGACCTCATGTTTACACCAGACCCATACACTGACTTTGATTCGGCTCACAGTGTACCAGGGAAGCAATGAAAATTGGCCTTCATATTTTCCAAACTTGGAACTTTTCCCAGAATTGAACTTTTTCTTTTTAATTTTTGAAAATACATGGCAAAACAATCTGCTTACAGTAGAACTATTCTTATAAAACGGACTTCCAGGGACACATTGTCACCTTACTTGTCTAACATTTCATTTAATACCATGATATGCAATGGCTTTGATTTTTGAAAACTTATCAACCATTTCATCATATGTATATATTTCTGTTTATTCATTCATGTTGCATTTATTTCGATTATATGCTTAGAATGAAAATGATGCTTTAAATGTACAGTACCTATTGCATTCGACAGTTTATTTTAAACTTCTTTTAATATGCTTTTAGAAATGTTTTTAGCAACATGTGGTACTCAATTTAATGTTTAGCATTTAATGTTTAGCATTTAGTATTATCGTTCATTCGAAAGTGGAGTGGGTGTTGTATTCCGCTTTAGGTGTCCGTATATATGTTTTCCTGAAACATGTCCTTATATAGGCACAATTCGCATTGCCCTTATATAGGCATAGAATCCCAGTCCTTATTTAGGCATTAGCCGTGCACTCCAAATACAGGCATGGTCACCGACATCCGTCCACCTAACGTCACAGCGAGTTCTTAGAAACCAGACCCTTAAGATCTCGGGAGTTCCCCTAGCACAGGATTATTGATTTCTCCAAGAACTCATCTATTATGTATGAACCGTTATACCTTAGGGGTTCATTCCTGACGTCTTCCTCTGTCCGACTTCACGTCAATGCTAACATTCCAAGGCACCTACCAGGTTTAAATATACCTTCCCTTGCCCAAGCAAGTTAGAGGAGACCTCGACTTCAGAGGAGCCCGTATCCCGGCCTGACGCACTGAGAAGACGCTGTCATTCCTGCTCGCAGAAGAATCCAGCTTCCAGTGTTCTGACTCCCTTCGCGGGGTGTTAGAGTTCCAGATCCGGCAGGAGATTCCCACCTCTCTCATTCTCAAGGTATGGAGCTGACTAGAACCTAGAGGGACTCTTGGCATACTAGACTTAACATACTTTTAGTATACCATACTAGAGAATACTCCACCTACTTCTTACCTTTCCCTACACCTAGACTAGGTTAGGTACATTGGGGTAGAACTAGCTTAGAGACGCATCGTATGAGTACTCGCATTTTTAGCTCATGTTATTTATGTACGTGAATATATGCTAAAAGATAATGCTAGCACAGTATTATTTATTTCTACTGCTTACGCTGTACATTATTTATCTTGCATACTGTCTTGTGATCATAACAGCACATATCTCTTACACGAGAAACAAGACTGTTCAATAAAACCTCTTTATTGAAACGCCCGTCTTTTCTTTCTGTGTAACTCTGTGGAAACTAAGCATGCACGAATAACTGAGTGAAACTGTTATCTATTGTTTCCACGATTCTGAGACGTGTTCCGATTCTAAAGGGAAACAAAGTAGTCATGTTTATGCGGTTGCCAGAAACTACTCCCTTCTTGTTCTCAAGGAGTTTCTAGTGGCCTCTGAGCTAGCTGGCACAAAAGTAATTAAGTTTAATATACTCGATAGGGACATACCGACCTCAGTCCTATGTCAAGCCTATAGGGTATATTATTCCAATGCGCAGAGCCTATTAGGGAAATAGGAACTACACTACACTGTGACTCAACTGTGGAACACGATACTTGATGGCTGACTCTCTCCTGGGTCCTTCACCAAAGAAATCTAGAAACCATCACCTCTGAAGCTGCCGGATTAATGAGCAACATGCTCAAGGCGCAGTGTTATTTATTCAATTCAGAGTCTGGAAAGCGGACTCAAGTTGCTCTAGTTCTTGTTTTGAGCATGTCTGTCTTTTTTAAAGGAATTTTTACATGATTCATTGAATGCATCAATAAATCATTTCTTAAGGAATTTGGGCTTGTTTCTTTTCATAGTCACCTCTGTCATATGTGAGTTTACTTTAAAGCAGTGAATCTTTGTACAACACTTTAGTCAGTTCAAAGTTTTTATCTTGTTCATTATAAAAAAAAAAAAAATCCAGTATTTGTAAAGCGCGAACAGCTACCCGAAGGCATCCCGGCGCTGGGGGCCGTCGGGAAGATTAAGCAAGCTATTGCCCAGAGTCACATGGTGCTGGGCTGACCTGCCGTCGGTGCTGGGGATCGAACCGTGAGCCCCAGATTCCAGCATCAGTCGCCCTGGCCGCGGCGCCACACCTCTTCCCTAATAAAAGGGAGGTAATAGAGGCATATCGTCCTCCAGTATTATGAAATGTATGCCTCCGCAAAGTCTCTGTGTTCAGATAAACACCAAATGAGATGAACTTTTCTCATGCTCTTGCACCTGAAACCCTGATTGCTTTTCTATGTCAAAACCTGGGATCCTAGATGTGGCTGTAATTCCAGGGCAAGAACTGTGTGTAAAGCCCAATTGCATGGCAATGTTGTGCAACGTGGAACAGGCTACAATAATCTCACACACTAATGTTTGTGAATACTGAAGCACCTTGTTCTATGATCAAGTCATCTGAAGTGCAACTTGAGGAAGCCAACAGTGCACTGCATATGGTT
The DNA here is from genome assembly GCA_963921515.1 of Calotriton arnoldi. Classification (NCBI taxonomy): domain Eukaryota; kingdom Metazoa; phylum Chordata; class Amphibia; order Caudata; family Salamandridae; genus Calotriton; species Calotriton arnoldi. The sequence goes on from CAWUFW010001724.1 coordinate 556,262, forward strand.
TACATACATGATACTTTGTGGGTGGATGTTGGATGGGTTCAAGGAAGTGGGGAGAGGGCATACCCGGCATCATCTGTAAAAAGCCATTTGATATTGATTATGATGTGGTCACCTTAAGAATACAGAAGATATTACATGTAAGATTGATTTCAATGTCTGTTTTATCAGGTATATGGTGATGTGGTAAATTAAGAGTGACTATGTTTGTGACTGTATTCCTTAAATATAATGCAGTGCCAGTGTGAGTTAGTTAAAGTAATCTAGTGAATTTTGCTGTGGCATAAGTCCTGGACCTGCAAGGACACTGCTCGAAATTGAAAGATTGTCTATGACAGTCTTAAGTCGGCACTGACTTTACAAATTCCATGGTTGAAATGCATCAGGCAGACCTGTTTGAAAGTAGGCCGATCAGAATATTTTGATAACCCTGACTCTTTACAACATATTATAAGCAGGAGGGAGTTGAAAATTGTTGTATATCCCTGTTTGAAGGTCTAAGGCTATCTGTGGAACTCGCTAAGCCCATTGTCATCAAAAACCAAATGATGTTAATTACTGATGATATGCAACCCTATCTTAAATACATCTATAATCACCAACACAGGTTTGTTGTGACAAGATGTAGATTTGATATCTTCTATTAACTTGTAGCTTTTCCTAAATCCAATGATTGGTCTTTAATCTTAGCTAAATGCTCATGTGATGGCTTCATCTGATCAATGCCCTCTGTATGTAATGTGTTTGTACATTTTATAAAACACCTAGGAAGCGTTTCATCCTGTCCATTTTACAAGACCACAAAGTCAAACACTGCCTTGCTGCTTTATTGTTTTTGCGACAACTCATATCTTTTCTAATCTGTTCTAATGTACCTAGTTACTTATAATTCATGATTTATATCAAGAATAACATGTATTATGACTATTGACCAGGCCATGGTGTGGTGGCATCCTCTTTTTAATCATGTGCAATATTGTTATTCTGTATTTTTAACATAATGCTATTATATTTTATTGCATGATATTTTTTATCTGTGCAAAATTGTTCTTCTTCACTTTTAAAGTATTATTATTATAATTTATTGCATGCTTTTATGATTTTACAAAAATCAAATGAAGCATTGAAATGAAAATGAATCTGGTGACCACATGTCATTGAAATTCCCAGCAACCAACTGATGTGCAAGAGTGGACTTTCAGAAAATGTAGGTGTTGTGTGCATCCAGGAAGGCAGCATAGACATATTTGAAGCATCCTTATCTATATGCAACCTACATCCTGTGAACATCTCCCTTTCCCTGCTGATCCATGTATCAAGAGATACAAGGCAGGGATGTCCCCTTTGCCAGTCCTATTTATTTTGGTACTGAGTCACTGGCTAGCACGCTCCATCAACACCACTCATTCAGGTCACATAGCTTTCGTGCTCACTGTATCCTTCAATTGCAAAATGCAGATGATGAACTCCTGTTTGTTAAAAACCCTGTGGTAAATTTAACCCTCATTACTAGGACACTAGTTACATTTGGTGCTCTATTTGGTATATCCATTAATTGAGGAACTTCTCACTAAACCCTGGTAGAAAACAGTTTGACCATTACTTCATGGGCAGCACTGCAATCAAATACCTTGGTATCTATGTCTGCATAATACAGAAACTATTATCAAAGAAAACTATCACGTGGTGTGCAATATATTGGCAAAGCAAATGGATCACTTGATATGATTCCTCTTGTCCATCACAGGCCGGGTTGTCTTGATGAAGATTGTGGTCCTCCCAGATTCCTTTATCTTTTTGAGAACATTCACATGAATCTGCCCCATCAGTTTTTCACTTCCTTAAGGTTCCTGATTATCAAGTTTTCCTAGGCTGTCAAATAACGCCTGCATCAAGTGGGAGAGATTGACTCTCGCATATTGTAAGGGAGACTAAATGCCACTGATCTTGAACTATATGATTACTCTGCAATGGCACAGTATGCATACTATTGGTTGTATTCCCCACCGGGCTTTCCTATATGCAGTAGTGGATGGTGCATTATTTGAGCCGGTGGTTGCAAGTGGGGACCACTGGCACACATTTGTGGGAACCAGCACTTATTTTTCAGAAGCGTCCAGAACAAGAAAGAGAAAAATACACAAGGGGGAAAAAGGTGGAAGAGAAAGATGGAAAGACAGTGATAAAGGGAGAAACCAAGGATAAAAAGAAACCTTGTGAGAGTGAGATAAAGAGTGAGGTAGTGCCTGCTGGTGGATTAAAAAGGGATTTGGTGGAATCAAGACTACACAGCCTTGGTATTCGGCACCCTGACCTTAGATACTGTTGGCCTTGGGCTTCTAAACAAAGGTTTGGGCACCAGCACTTATTGTATTACAAATTAAGAACTGGTAGTAGAGGCTGACATTGCTTTTCACTGCTTTTTGCCAGTGGCACTGTGTGCGATGGATGTTAACTCCCCCTAATTATATACGACAATGTCATGGCAAAGACTGTGGAAATAAATGCGGTGTACCTTTATAGTACAAAAACTCTCTGATTGAAAACCTGTCTCTCGCTTACACTTGTACCGAGGCCATGAGCACAGCTGCATAGGCCAGGACTGCAAAAATTTGTCATCTTCCCAGAAGACCACAAAACAGTTTTGCGAGTCCTTAATAGCGATTTTTGCGAATCACTATTAAGGACTCGCAAAATGAAATGTATGTAGGAATCACAATATTAATTGTGATTCCTACGTATTTCTTAATTGTGAATCGCAAATTGCGATTCGCAATTAAGGAATACTTTCCCATTCATTCCTATGGGCCTCTAACCATTCATTCCTATGGGCCTAGAGGCCCATAGGAATGAATGGGAAGACAATTGCTATTTGCGAGTACCCATTAGGTACTCGCAAATTGTGAATGCAATTTCCAGGGTGCAAGGGTGTCAAAAGGACACCCTGTTGCACCCCTGAAATATGTATGTGTGCACATGTGGCGCACATACGTGCCCTAAGGGCATGTATGTGCACCACAGGCCACTTTGAAAAATGCAATAAAGTGCATTTTCCAAAGAAATCGCAAATTACCACCAACTGGAAGTTGGTGGTAATTTGCGATTTCTTAGGGCAAATATCGCACAACTTGGGTGCTTCCTGCATTGCATCTAAGGAATCGCAATTTGCGATTCCTAAAATGCGCTCGCAAAATAGGGAATCGCAAATTTTGCAATTCCCTATATTGCGAGGGCCGTTTGGGATGATACATCCCAAAAGGCTTTTTCCCGTTCGCAAACGGGCCGATTCTGAGAATCGGGCCGTTTGCGAACGGGAATTAGGCTTCATACATATGCCCCAAAATGTCTTTTCCATCCTTGACACAAGTACACCAGTGGATGAGTCCCTTTACTTTAGGTTGCAAACCAAATGAAACTAGTTATGACACTGTCATAATGTGTCTTAGTCTGTCTTCTGCCTCTACCTTATGTGTCATGTCTCTTGTTGGAATGTGGAGTCTATGACATACTGTGGTTCTTTGTCAGTTATGTAGCTGCAGCCTTTGCTGAGTACATGGGGTTCCTTTGCTCCAATAAACTTCACTTCAAATGTTCCTGATGTTCCTGACTCTACCTTTGGAGCTCATTACTTCATTTTGGCGACAGGATGAGATGTACCCTGCTTCACCAGTGAACTTTCTGCTATTCCTGGACCCTGGAGCTGATTAGAGGAACCCTATGTACTGCTGTTTCACCCTTGTCGTCGGTGCGGTAGGATCGTTTCATTTCCTACCCTTTCTGCCACCCTGCTCTTCCACTACTGTCTTCTGCTACATCTAGACCCTGCCTCCGCCCTGTTTTATTGCTGCCAGCTGCCCTTTTGACTGTTTTGCGCATACGTTGCTCCTGAACTGCTTTCAACTCCCGCTTGCCTTCAATTGCCTGCCGTCTGCCTCCAAACTGACCCCTCAACCTTCCGATGTGCTTTAACATTTATTTATTTGTTATCAAGCGGGTCGGCATTTTCCCCTTGCACGCCTGCCTTTAATTGCCTTTCAAGGCTCGCGCCTGCCGTTGCCACGTTACTCTTTGCGAGCTCATTTCTCCTGCTTCCACGCGCCACCCAGCGTTTGCCGGTGCCCTGCATTGTTACGTCGAGCGCGCGCTCTCTCATGGTCACAGACATCGCGCCTTGTGACGAGCGCGTCTTTCTTACATCGCTCTGCCTGTGTAGCGAGCGCACCGCTTTACGCCTCTGCCAAAAGTACTAGTCTTTCTTTTAAATCAGATTTTATGGCCACACACGCAGCATAGTCTCCTTACCTCCTGCTGCTCTCCTTCATGTCCTCTAATGGTTCTGCTTCGTCTTTGGCAACACCATAGAGTGTAAATTCATCGTCATAGACACTCTCCTGTTTCATCACTGCCATCTTGTGGCCATCATTGGTATTTCAGTCTCAATCAGGAAAAATAACTTGTCCTTCCTACTCCTTTGTGCAGTTTTATTTTATTTCTGCAGATCAGTTCTCAATACATTCTTGGACTTTTTATCAAGGTTATTAGTGACTGTTTCACTTCATCCAGCAAATCATACACCTTGTTATACTGCTTTGTTCGTACTTTCTCATACCACAATGAGTATTAACCAGGCTGTTGTTCCTCCTCCATCTTTTCTCATGCTGGAAGGTGATCCACCCATTGAATGGGAGGATTGGATCGAAACTTTTGAAAATTATATAGTTGCTTTAGGTGGTTCTAATTTTTCTCCCATAAGGAAGAAAGCTTTATTGATTGGATGTCTGGGCACTGAAGGGCAATATGTGAAGATAATGGAGACGTTATGGAGGATGTTTATAAAGAGGCTAAATTACGATTGCATAAACGTTTTGCAAAAACTTTGAACATTGTTATGCAACGTCACAAATTTTATACTCAACCTCAAAGACCTAGCGAGACTATAGATGAATTTGTGGCATGGCTAAGAGAACTGGCTGTTAAATGCAAATTTGGTCCTATGACAGAAGAACTCATACGTGACCAATTAATTGCTCAATGTAGTAACAAAAAAATTCAAGAGCGGCTGTGGGCAGCGGCAGGTCTTAACTTAAAGGAAGCCATTAAATTGGCTAAAGTGGTGGAAGAATCTCAGAAGTGCATGAAAGAGATGCAAAAAATGAGCATTAAGGAGCCTAGTGAAGTTTCAGAGATTGACGGTGATTCAGATTCGATAAATTTTGTTAAGCGGAAGCCTACCACTTCTGTGCCAAATCGGAATTCTTTGCCTAGACCGTCAGTATCCTCTCAGATCAGATCGAACACACGTGTGTGTTTTCGTTGTGGCAGCAATCTTCACCTTGCCAACTCAAAGTTGTGTTTCGCACTGGCACAAATTTGTCGTTTGTGTGGTAGGAAAGGACACTACGCCCGCATGTGCAATGCCAACAAAACAAAAGTGGCTTTTGTTGAGGAATCTGAGGAGTTCTGTCAGCATAAAGTGATGATGCTTAATTCAGAAACTGCAACTCTACTGGAACAGGAGGATTCAGATGACTTCAAGAGACGTTCTCGTCCCAAAGCAGACTTTCTTGTTGATGGCAATTCAGTTACATTGATGGTTGATTCAGGATCGTTATATACTATCATATCTAAACAACTTTTTGATACAGTTTGGCCTGGCAGAGTATTGTATAATACAAATGTTGTACTTAAAGGTTATCGGGGCACCAATATAGGTGTAATTGGCTATTTTGAAGCTAACATTTCCTTTCATGAGTGTCATACAAAAGGGAAAATTTACGTTGCTGCTGAGGGTCCACCCATTTTAGGGTAGTCTCATCAGTATGATTTGCATATTGTTTTAAACCCCAGGTCTGCTGAACAGGTAATGGTTGTGAGTGAAGACGATGTTAACCAAGTACTTCAACAATTTGTTTCAGTTTTCGATAGCAAGTTAGGTGTTGCTAAAGACTATACACATAAGATTATTTTAAAGAAAGATGCCATTCCTGTGAGGCATTCTTCCAGGAAAGTTCCTATTGCCATGAGGGAGCAGGTTAAGAAGATTATTGATCAAATGGTCTTAGATAAGGTCATTGAACCTGTAGAAGCAACTCAGTGGTTATCTCCGATGGTAATCACTAAAAAGGCTGATGGTTTCTTAAAATTCTGTGTGGACCTTCGCAGTCTTAATCAGAATGTAGTGATGGATCGTTTCCCCCTCCCTAACATCACAGAGTTAGTGTTTCTTTTGGCGGGAGGGAAGTTCTTTTCGAAATTAGACCTCAAGAGTGCATATCATCAGGTCATGCTACAGCCCGACTCTAAACATCACACTGCCTTTGTCACTGCCGAAGGGGTTTTCCAATTTAACAGATTACCCTTCGGTTTGTCATCCGCGGCCAGCGTTTTTCAGAGGCTCATCACTAAAGTTCTGGCTGGTGTCAACAATGTAATCTTCTTTCAAGACGACAGTTTAATTTTTGGTGACACCATTGAATCCCACAATGACACCCTACGTACTGTTCTTCGCAAATTGTTAGAAGCTGGTCTCACTTTGCGCAAAGAAAAATGCAAATTCTTAGTTACTGAGGTTGAATATTTGGGTTATCGTATTTCAAGTGAAGGTGTTAGACCCAAACTCAACCTTGTCAGTGCCATTGTCAATGCCCAAACACCCACTGACAAGGATATGTTACGTTCCTTCATGGGGATGGTCAAATATTGTTCTAAATTTGTGAAAGATTTTGCCACCAAGTCTGAACCATTACGTGTTTTGCTTAGGAAGGGCCAAAAATGTGTTTGGGGTGTGTCTCAGGAGAATGCATATTGTGCTATTAAGAATGAAATTTCTAATGCAAAAATGTTGGCCCCTTTTCAATGCAATTTGGAAACCATCCTCACTGTGGATGCCAGTGCTGTTGGTATCGGTGCCGTTCTATCTCAAGTGCATTCTGGGACTGAAATAACGGTGGCTTTTGCGTCCCGCTCTCTTTCAGGCACAGAGAGGAAGCACTCTGCTATAGAGCGGGAGGCTTTGGCAGCCGTTTGGGCTACCTCTCATTTTCGTTCGTTTATTTGGGGCTCTAAAGTCATCTTGAGAACTGACCACAAACCCTTATTAAAAGTCCTTGCACCCAATGGCTTCAAGAATTGCTCGGCTCGTCTTGCTAGACTTGCCGTTAAATTGCAAGAGTGTGACTTTTCTATTGAATATCTGCCTGGTTGGAAAAACAAGGTAGCTGATTGTCTTTCTAGACTTCCTGACAAAATGTGTGAAGGAGGTGAGGTGTCCACAGAAGAGGTTGTTGCAAGTATAGATGAAATTTTTTCTGGTGTACATGCTGCCATCTCTAAACGTGAATGGTTGGATGCTTCTGACAAAGATTGTGAACTCAATGCTGTTCATAAGATGATTGTTCAAGGCGTTATGAGAGAGAGTGTGTATCCTTATGAGGTCAGACCTTACTCCAAAATTGTTGAAGAATTGTCTGTGACTCCTGATAACATTATAGTCAGGGGTGAGCGCTTTATTCCCCCCTGTCGCATTAAGATCTAAATTAATTCCCTTGGCTCATGAGGATCACTTGGGCCAAACTTTCACTTTAAAAAGGGTCAAGCAAAAGGTTTGGTGGCCCAGGATGGACGCTGACACTAAAAGGTGGGTTGAGAATTGTACTGCCTGCAAGAACTCAGAGAAAAGGTTGAAGCTGGGTGGTGGTTCTATCAAAGACTTGTCCTTTCACATGATTGAAGATGACTCTCTTTGGGAGAAAGTCAGTCTTGATTTTATTGGTCCTTTCATGTTTTTGCCCGAACAAGAACACTTTGCAGCTGTCCTAGTAGATGCAAAGTCACAGTGGTTTGAAGTGGTCTTTGTGAGGAACATTTCCACCAAGACCACTATTGCTTTTTTGGAGGACATTTTCAGAAGGGAAGGCATTCCTCTTAAGTTGCTCACTGACAATGGTACACAGTTAGTGTCCTCTGAGATGGAACTTTTTTTTACTCAATTGGGGGTGAAACATATTTGCACATCTCTTTACAACCCACAAGGTAACGGGCAAGTTGAAAGAATAAATAGACTAATCGAAGGCACCATGGAATTGGCCAACAGAGCTGGGCAAAATGTACAGTGTGCTGTTAAAGACATGCTGTGGGCATACCGCACCACACCCAACTCTGCTAAGGGGAAAACTCCATTTGAAATGATGAGAGGTAGGAAACCTTCCACCAAGTTATGTCCTTCTTGGTTATGGAAAGTCCCTTCTTCCTCAAAGGACACCGATTGTTCTCCCAAGGTTTCTTTCTTTAAAGTGGGTGACTTAGTAAAGGTGAAACCTGGTGGTGTCAAAGTTGGCCTTTCGAAATATCGTGGTCCTTACAAAGTCATTGTGGTGGGTTACAATTGGGTAAAATTGGACAATATGCAAGTTTGGATTAGGAGAAGAGTTGCTTTGTTTCAAAGGGGTGGTAAAACTTCTTCATCTTCTGTTTCGGATTTGTCTTTGTCAGCTGAGGGGCCTAAATTTTCAAGGGTACCTCCTCATGAAATGTTTGCTGAAAAGAAATGCTGTAACAAAAATGCTGTCATGTCTTATGGAATTTTGGAGAGAAACAAAAGGTGTGTATCTTCTCCAAAGTGGCTCAATGATTTTGTAACTCGTTGATTTAATGACTTCTGTTCTCCGTTTATTTGTTCCTGTTTGTGAGGGTGTGGGTGGTGTGTCTTGTCTTGGGGTTTCCTTTTGTGTGTGTTCTTCTCTTATGTCGTCCACCTTGCTGTTGTGTTTTGATAGAAGGGAGATGTGTTATAATGTGTCTTAGTCTGTCTTCTGCCTCTACCTTATGTGTCATGTCTCTTGTTGGAATGTGGGGTCTATGACATACTGTGGTTCTTTGTCAGTTATGTAGCTGCAGCCTTTGCTGAGTACATGGGGTTCCTTTGCTCCAATAAACTTCACTTCAAATGTTCCTGATGTTCCTGACTCTTCCTTAGGAGCTCATTACTTCAGACACTTTACCAGTGACTCCAAATGCTCTGCTGTCACTCTCACGCCTGCACATTAGCCCATACCCACAACAATGATATCTTGCTTATATACTATGATTCAGATTGAGGCTAAAACAATCACTTTAAATGTTATAGTAAAATGGGACATACATTTTGAGCTTTCACTTTCTGACATTAGGGGGATGTACTGCTGTGCCCAAATGAGTGAGATATCCCTCAAAAAAAGGCATAGGAGCTCGGCTTGTGCCCATGTGACGGTGTGTCAACTCAGTCCACCCTGCATTTTATGTTCTTCTGCACTTTTTATTGATCTCCGAGGAAGAAAAATATTGTTCCACTTGTGGGTAGGTATAATTTTAGGCAGCACAAACCAGTCTTGTACTTTATCCAGAAGCTGGATGCCCCATTGGTGGGTCAGGCGGTTGCACTTTATCTTTGGCAATGTTTGAAAATTAGGCGACAGATGACACAATGAAAGGATGAAATGTATGTTTTTATTCAGTAAGGTTTTACTTCTTTTAGTGAACCTTATGTTTTTAAGTACACATTAGTTGCCTATGTTACTATTTAACAGGTTCTTTAAAAGTTGTAATACCCATGAATTGTTTTTATTCACTAATGTTTTAACTGTCTATTCATGATTGTTTTATATGTGCTTCTTTTATGCTTCAGAAATGAAGCGAAAAAAAGATATTTGACTGACTGACACAGTGTTATATAGTATATGTTTTTATATTGGATCGCTTATATGCCCAAGAGTTTAGTGGAATATGCACTTATGCTCTACGTGACAACAGTAATACTCCTGACTCAGACTTTTTTCATTAGCTCAGTCCTACCCAGATAGCAGCATATTGGGTAGTATTGGTGCTCAACCTACACAAATGCTTGAAAAGGATTTGCCCATCACTGGGATATTTGAGAGAATTACCAATGGCTATGTGTAAATATGCTGTTATGGCACTGTCAATGGCTGAAAAGCATATACCTGTCACTGAGGCAGAGGACCAATCTGTAACATTTAGGATTGCTTAAACGATTTTATGTACTTTAGCAATATTACTAGCCTATATATTTCACTCCTTTTCAGATGTCCAGGCCAGGGATATTTGACAGCCTCTTCATACATTCTTAGCACAAAGAAATGAACAACACAATCCAACTGAATACTATCCCGGGAAGTAATTTTAATTAAACCAGAGTAGTCAGAATAATTTTAGTAACTCTGTGTCACTCTTTGGTGCGGAATTACCAATAATAACGCGATTACAGCCGGCCCTTTAATTAAGAATAATGTGGGGAAAAAATCCTCTAGCGAGTGTGAGCAGCTGCTCGTGTTGCTGTTTATATTCTGTTGCATGTAGCACTATTTTCTTAGTGCAAAATGCATCTGTTTTGGAGGCGAGGGTGCCTTTTGTACTAAGAAACTAGTGCTAAATGCCAGAAGCAAGTTGGGGTAAAATCCTACCCCAAGTGCACATTTAGTGAGGACAAGTGACTGCTTTGCTTGCTATTCATGTTCTGCTGCATTTAGCATTATTTTCTTAGAGCAGAATGTATCCTTGTGTTCATTTTGGATGCAAGGGGGCATTTTTGTGCTAAGAAACTAGGGCTAGCCCAGTACTACTACATTTATGTAATTTTGTGTGATTACACTACACAGAATAACATGAATTGTGTCCATCCCTACTTAGTACCAATCAACTGATGATGGGTATAGGGTGGATTTAGGAGAGACACCCCAGTATATAAAAGCCTGAACTATGAACCCTCTTGACTAGGGCCTCCAACCCCTTAATTTCCTGTATAGGACTTACACAACTGAGATATTTCTACGGTCTGATAGCATGATTTGCAACCATTTAACAGTTTTTGTTTAACCTGATATATGTGTATTGTTTATCATTTATCTTATGACAGAATGTATGAATACATGAGAATGACATTGCACAAGTATATCCCTGCATACATTGTGGCTGTTTGTAAAAGTGCCACATGTGTGCATTCAAAAGCACCTAAGATCTGAAGGAAAAGGGCACTGGCATAGAATTCCCTTTGCCCTGTTTTCTTTTTGCCAGCAGATGTGATATGGTAATAAACTTGTGCACCTTGCTGGTGATACACTCGGGGCTGTGCCACTGCACCAGGCACCAAGTAAAGAGGAAGGGGAGGAGCGAGGTGCCAAAAGCACACAGGGGCATATTTACGTTCCCTGGCGCATCCCTGCATATCAGCAGGGATGCGCCAGGGAAAATGCGTCACGCAAGTTTACCCTTGCGCCACGTCCGATGCGCCACATTTACAATGCGATACAAAAGGGGATGATGGACGGAACGTTTGAGCCAATCAAACACTCACCCCCAGTCAACTGATCTGGGTTTAATCCATCATCATTCTTTAGCTCACGCCACCACCCCAGTTCAGACATGGCCATATGCAAATCAGTCTGACCCTGTGCCTCATGGGAACAGTCCAGCACGAACTGCCAAGCCATGTCTTCCCTGGACCGGAAACAAGCATCCTAGGACCGGTTTCTGGCATTCCAGCCGTCACCAGCCTTGGCAGTTCGGGCTGGACTGTTCCCATGAGGCACAGGGTCAGACTGATTTGCATATGGCCATGTCTGAACTGGGGTGGTGGAGTGAGCTAAAGAATGATGATGGATTAAACCCAGATCAGTTGACTGGGGGTGAGTGTTTGATTGGCTCAAACGTTCCGTCCATCATCCCCTTTTGTATCGCTTTGTTCGCCCTAAGTTGGCGGGGGTATGCCCAGACGTGGGTCCCTTGCTCACTTTGCCACTGGATTCAAGCAAGCCTGGCTGATGACGGCTGGAATGCCAGAAACCGGTCCTAGGATGCTTGTTTCCGGTCCAGGGAAGACATGGCTTGGCAGTTCGGGCTGGACTGTTCCCATGAGGCACAGGGTCAGACTGATTTGCATATGGCCATGTCTGAACTGGGGTGGTGGAGTGAGCTAAAGAATGATGATGGATTAAACCCAGATCAGTTGACTGGGGGTGAGTGTTTGATTGGCTCAAACGTTCCGTCCATCATCCCCTTTTGTATCGCTTTGTTCGCCCTAAGTTGGCGGGGTATGCCCAGACGTGGGTCCCTTGCTCACTTTGCCACTGGATTCAAGCAAGCCTGGCTGATGACGGCTGGAATGCCAGAAACCGGTCCTAGGATGCTTGTTTCCGGTCCAGGGAAGACATGGCTTGGCAGTTCGGGCTGGACTGTTCCCATGAGGCACAGGGTCAGACTGATTTGCATATGGCCATGTCTGAACTGGGGTGGTGGAGTGAGCTAAAGAATGATGATGGATTAAACCCAGATCAGTTGACTGGGGGTGAGTGTTTGATTGGCTCAAACGTTCCGTCCATCATCCCCTTTTGTATCGCCTTGTTCGCCCTAAGTTGGCGGGGGTATGCCCAGACGTGGGTCCCTTGCTCACTTTGCCACTGGATTCAAGCAAGCCTGGCTGATGACGGCTGGAATGCCAGAAACCGGTCCTAGGATGCTTGTTTCCGGTCCAGGGAAGACATGGCTTGGCAGTTCGGGCTGGACTGTTCCCATGAGGCACAGGGTCAGACTGATTTGCATATGGCCATGTCTGAACTGGGGTGGTGGAGTGAGCTAAAGAATGATGATGGATTAAACCCAGATCAGTTGACTGGGGGTGAGTGTTTGATTGGCTCAAACGTTCCGTCCATCATCCCCTTTTGTATCGCTTTGTACGCCCTAAGATGGCGGGGGTATGCCCAGACGTGGGGCCCTTGCTCACTTTGCCACTGGATTCAAGCAAGCCTGGCTGATGACGGCTGGAATGCCAGAAACCGGTCCTAGGATGCTTGTTTCCGGTCCAGGGAAGACATGGCTTGGCAGTTCGGGCTGGACTGTTCCCATAAGGCACAGGGTCAGACTGATTTGCATATGGCCATGTCTGAACTGGGGTGGTGGAGTGAGCTAAAGAATGATGATGGATTAAACCCAGATCAGTTGACTGGGGGTGAGTGTTTGATTGGCTCAAACGTTCCGTCCATCATCCCCTTTTGTATAACATTTACAATGCGGCTCATCGTGGCGCAAGGATAAGCAGATGCGTGACGCATCTGCCGGCGGAAGGTTGGCGCAGTGCTGAAGTTGTGTCGCAAGCGCGACGCAACTCCAGCACTGTTCCAACCTTCCCTATCCCTAACATGGTGCGTCAATCCTTACGCCTGCTTGAAGCAGGCGTAAGGATTTGACGCACCAGCGTCGGAAAATCTTGTAGATTTCACTACGTCACTTTTCCGAGGCGTTCCTGCACCGGAACGCCCCCCCTGCGCCGGTACGCCCACATGAAACCTGACGCAGGTTTCATGTGGCGCAGGGGTTTACTACGTGACGCATCTCCCTAGATGCGTCACGTTGTAAATATAGCGCAACGCGGCGCATGGTTTGCGTCGCCGCTGCGTCACATGCGTGACGCAACTGCGGCGCAAAAGTGGCGCAAGGGGCTTGTAAATATTGCCCACAGTTTTTAGGAGGTACATTCTTTGCAGGGTATTTGACTCGGAGTCTGTGTGGAGCGCTCACGCCTCTCCACACATCAGCGAAAAGACTTTGACAGTCCCGGCTACTCATCATTTTAAAAGACGAACGAATGGCCTGAAAGTTTAACTTTCTATTGGTGTGTGGCTGGGAATCCAGTGGGATATGAGCTGTAATAGGCCTGTGATGGGATCAGCCGCTCCATGCTAAGGTCTCTTGCTGCACAATTACCACCAGGAGAGCCACAACAATAAATAAAAACTAACTTTGAGCCAGGTACGTACCGGGCCTTATGTTTATGTTATGATCAATACAGTAATAACCCTTTTAGATATTTGGGGGATTTCAGGAAATGGAGGGTGTTGGTGATTCTCACATTGCCTCTCAGTGGGTCATAAAGGTGTGCTGATAACATGTTCACGCAGTCATTGATCTCTCTGTAGAGTGATGTTCATTTGTCTGTCAATGATAATTAAGACTTTATGTGGGTATGTTTTTATAGGTTTTCTTATAGGTGTGTGTGTGTGCGCGCATGTATGTATGTGTGTCTGTGCGTGTCTGGGTGTGTGTGTACGAGGGCATGGTGAGGGGGAGGTAACGCAAGAAAGTACCTGCAAAAGGTCAGAGCAAAACGAAGGTGATGAAGAGGAAGGAGATGATCTGTGAAGTATGCAGATGGGGGATTTCAGAAAAATATAGTTAGAAAAGGGGTCTAAGTGTTCAACAGAATGAGAAATGCAGAAGAAAATGATGCATAAGGAAGAACTGGAGTAAAGGATTCACTTTGAAACTGTGCAGTATGTCCAGAAGCAATTACAGCAGACTTACAAAGGCACAGAAGTACTGATCAGTTGGAACTTGTTTGTAAACAATAGGTTTCTAGTTCAAATGTCTTATACGACGCCATTAATTAATTAAATAGGCCATGCTTTTTGGAGAGGATGTCTAGTTAGGTTTCTTTGGTCATGCCCCTTTTGGAGACCCCCCACCTTTTTAATCCGACTTAAATCACAGGGAATGGGAAAGGAAAGGGACAACATAGATTCATAAAAATTCACCTTTAAAAGACGCATTTACTTTTAAATTTCTGATTGTGTTTTTTGTGGTGCATGGTCCTGCAAGGGGTCAGCATCAGCAGTAAATACAAACTGACATTGAAACGTGTCTACTATATTCAAGTACTTATCTATATAAATGAAAAACTCTGACCTATTTATTGCCAATGAGTTCAAGAACTCTTAATGCATTCCAATTCAGTGATCCAGTCTCTGTTTTTGTCTCACTAATTTTAGTTCATGTTACATGTGCTCTAAGCCACGTCGAGAGCTTCCTTTTCACTGATGTTGTGTTTTTGTGGTATTGCTTTTCATGCAATACATGAGATTTGGGTAGTGCCAACGTTTTATGAGTCATTGCTGGGTCCCTGTGTGAGTTCAGTATGGATGGGAATGACAATGAGCGCTGGAGGTGAAACTGAGAGCATTGCATGTTTTCCTAGTGCCTGTCACTGGGTCAGAAAGTATCAAGGATACATCCTCATCCAATCCTTGGCCTCTGTACAGTGAGAGCAATGGCATTTATCGCATATAGTCTAATGTTTCCCAACTTACCTGTGTGCTCCCTTCTTGGAAGACCATTATAACATAATGGGGTAACCCAAGAGAGTGTCCACGGACCTGGGTATCAATTGGTATAGAAAACAGTTGGTCCTAGACTTATTTGTCATACAGTCAAGTTGTAGTGGCATTTATAGTTCAAAAGACACATTAGATATGCATACGGTTAGCATACAGTCATAAATACATATAAAGTTCTCGAATATGCGCACCCTCAAAAAATGATAGCACCCATTATTGATGCAAAAGTGACTGTTTTTATTTCTATTTCACAGACACTTATCGGTAAACAAATCACCATATTCAATAGTCAGATGCAAGGTTGCTCCAAGGGGGGAAGTGAAAGGAAGTGTGCTCAAGTGTAAGACGGATAAGATAAAAAAGGGGGAAGAACCAAATTAAGGCACATTTAAAAAGCTAATTACAATTATTATATACAATGAAAAACTGGTTATAATTAGAAGAAAGACCAGTTATTCCGCGCCTGCCCCACACAGGTCATTCTTGTTGTCTTTTTGATTTTTCAAAGGAAATGCACAGAGAGATATCATCTGTGGGTTAGGCGGGGTAGTACCGGGTACAGGCCCACTTTGGAAAGAGTGTTGACGTTTCGACCCTGGTGCATGGAGGGTAAATTACATCCTCAGCTCACGGGTCTTCCTCAGGACAGGGGGAAAAGGGAGGAGACAACCTACGGGTATATTTATAAACTTGGTATTAATGCCGTAATTAAGTAATGATATGTAAAAGCCAAAGAATTAGCCTGCCTTACTGACCTATGGGTAGGTGTCAATGGGATTGTCAGGTCACAGCTCCCGAGTGGTGGGTAGTCTGTAATATGAAGGTGCACATAATGACTATTGAGCCCAGTAAAATGCAAAGGTAATCAAACATGGTTGATTAAAAAACTCTATCTTACCCGCACAATGAGTTGCGGCGTAGTACTAGGTATTCTTGAATCTTATGTAGTTGAGGCTGCAAAAACAGCAGATGAGAAACTACTTCATCGCGGGTGAGTCAATCGCCCAATAACGATCTAAAAGCACAAGAAACAAAAACGACTCTACATTAGTCCCAAACCCTTGACGAGTGGACCATACCTCAAGAGGGGACCCTTCTTCTGTGTGAAATACCTTGATTAATCACGAGCAGCCCGGGAGAACCATTCCGTGCTCGGCTGGCCAAGGCATGCAAGTGTCTCGCCGCGGCTGATTAATAGGTATGTAAGCCGCCGACGGACCTCCTGATGCATGTGAGTTAGACCTGACATCCTTGGTGTGGTATTTCCCCAAACCTATTGCTGTCACCCCTCATGTGTACAAAGTGTGCTTTTGTTGGCTTTAGGGCTCTGTGCACTTTACCAGTGCTAAAGTGCTTGTGCTCCCTCCTTCAAACATGGTAAAATTGTCCTACACTTTATTGGCACATTCAATTTACTTGTAAGTCCTTAGTAAATGGTACTACATGTACCCAAGACATGTAAAATAAATGCTACTTGTGGAGCTGCAGCATTCATTGTGCCACCCAGTAAAGTAGCACTTTAAAATATGTCTCAGGCCTGCCATTGCAGCCTGTGGTGCAATTTAAACTGCTATATCAACCTGGCAAAATAAATCTTTTGCCAGACCTAAACCTCTCTGTTTAATTCTCATGTCACCCCTAAGGGCTCATAGGGCAGGGTGTATTGTATTTAAAAGGTAGGAATTGTGTGCTGAAGCTTACATGTCTAGGCAGTGAAAAACGCCTAAAGTCGTTTTCACTGTTGTAAGGCCTATCTCTCCCATTGACTCACACTGGGTTACCTTATTACATTTAATATGTGCCATCTTTAGATTGGGAGCAGATGGAGATATGCTGTTGATACTCAAATAAATTGTAATTTAAAATCCAATTTAAAGGGGAAGTTGGATTTTAAGTTTCAACTTTGAAAATGCCACTTTTAGAAAGTTGAAGGTAACTGGTGCGCCGTCGCGCTCCAGCCTCACGATGCACTGCCGGGAATTGGCAAAATCCGGTAGAATCACACTGTAAGTCCAGTAAACGATCAGTAATCCAAGTAATCCATAGTTGTCCAATTTTTACAACATTGACACAGAGGCGAAGTTTAATGTAGAAGAAATGCCCATCCAGGCGTTTTTCTGGAACACGTTCAAATACACTTTTAGTCCTGGGTAACCATGCGAACAATCACCCAATGCATTTCGGGCTGAAAGCCCTTCGTCAGTGGTAGCTATGATAAAACAAGCATTTGCAATGCAATCGGTCTTGCCTTTGGGACCTTATATGTATTTAGGTATGCAGCACATTAGCCTGGGTGCTGAAACATCTACTGTTCTTTAACATGGAGGGAAAGTAAGCACCAAACTGCGTGGCACGCCAGGTATGGGAACACATGGAGAGAAATATTGCCTTTCAACGGGAAATGGTATAGTCCAAGGCTCTGTTTTTAATATAAAATCAGGGCCTTCGATGGTCATATCACTGAAAATACAAGATTTGTAAAAATTATTATATACAATTTCTAGGAAATGGGTTAGTGTTTCCGAACCTTCCAAGGGGCACGTGCACATATCTGCTCCCTCGTCAGGATTTGGTGACCATCTTTTAGTAAATGATGCCACTGGCAATGTGCCCAGTCTGAATTTTAGATAGAAAGCCCTCTTCTTTTCTGCAGGGAAAAATTTGTCTAGGAAAATTTCAAAGCTGCGTTCTTGTTTAGTGAGCTTAGATAGCGTTTTGTCAGAAGACCTTCTGTATTTAATTTAAACAAATATAATTTGGCAAGCATATAATAATAAGAATAATTTGCCCCATTTAAGTAGTGCCATGTTCACTTCTATTTTTATGGCATGATTTCAATCAAATTAAGTAACCACTGAATCAGTCTTCCAGGGCCAGACCTACTGACTTTCCCAATGCTTGTTAATTCAAATAGCAGCAGATTTGTAAGCAGTGCTGATGACCAGAAAAATGCAGTGCGAACTTTTGTAGGGAAGCTACTCTGATCACTCCAGTCAGCCACCCTGTGGAGAATGTCTTCTACACCAGTGTTGCAAGCATGTGTCCTCTCAGGGACCCAATCACACAGAAGGCATAGATAAATCATTGATTTTGAAGGGGTGGAGGATGTGGGTAGGTGGCCCAACACATGATACTGAGGGACGAGTGCTGGAATCCGACTGACAAATACACACAAATGCAGGAAGAAAAGAGGTGCGTGAGGGACAGAGGTCTCACATATTTCACTTAGCTTGAATTCTGTAAGTAAATTGCAGTAACTTCCATTTTGTTATTTTTTTGCATTAAATCAAGAAATAAGTGTTAGTCATTTCCAAAGATTTTAGTTCTTGCACATTCATACTTCTCACTGAAACGTTTACATATTTCTACAAATGTTCACATATTTATTTATATCCAAATTGGGACTGTCTCTATTCTTCACGAATACACTATTCATGGAAAAGCGGGTTCTCTGTTTCAAACAGATGCAATCGTTCCCCAGTTCCTGAAATAGCTGATCAGGTGTTTCAACAGTAAACTACTACATAACACGTTGTTTGGCAAGCTAGCGAATTAACTCAATGTTTTTCCTAGTACCATTTGCCTACCAGCCACCTCTCTTTATCCACTGGTCTTTAAGTTCGTCATTCAAATTTTTGGTCCTCCCACCACAGCAAACGGCACAGGGGCAAAGGGTCGGCCTACTTTAGCCATTGTCTTACTTCTCTATGAGTAAAAGCATTGTGCTCTTACTGATAAAAAGTAGTAGTCTTCTGCATTTTTACCAAGCCACATGTCTGTAGCCAATGGCCGAGCTATTGGCTTTGCCAACACTGGTCTTTAATTCCAACCTTTAGTGTGGTCAAAAACTTAGGTAGTGAAATGTCACCTACCATTCCCGTCTACATCATAAAATGTATTTTCGTTTGTCAACCTCCTCTCATATGGATATTGGTGGAGACACAGAACAACTGACAGTTATTTAAAGGAAGGGATTCTTAAGTTAAAATTGACTTGTGCGGAAGGTCAATTCCATCGACTGCCCAGTTTTGTGCCGAACAACAAAAACGGTGTCAAGTTTGTCAACACCCAGAGACAGAGTTCAACAATCATGATGGATGCCGAATACACGAGTGCCAGACACTGCCAATGCCAATCACTTTTCGTACTTTTAGAGGATTATGCAGCTGGTTCACATTTACAATATGGATAATATACTAATTCACAAACTAAATTATTCAATGAATGACAGGACTTTATTTTTACAGTACGTAGCTGGTTTCTTAACACACGTTTGTTTTTTTACAAACCGATATATTCATGATCGTGTTTTCTTTACAGTTTAATTTATTTGTCTCACGGATTTGCATGGTGTTCTTATTTGCAATACGGAGTTTGTATCACGAGTAGTAGTTATGTCCCTATAGGTGCACGTCATGTAGGCTGTGTCTTTAAGTGGAGATTAGGATTTCTTCCACTACATTAAGTGCGCTGGGGTTGGTGAGCACAGTCACGGGGTCTGTTTGAATTTCATGGATATATTACACCTGTCTGAGTAGCCCATCAAAGATTCGTTCCGCCCGTACTTCACACTGTGGGTTACGCAGATGTCAGTTGGAGTGACGAGACCGTGGGCCATGATCATGTTTCACTCTCAATTAGATCTTTCAGATTACTGCGACGTGAGTTTTTTTTTTATTTTAACTGTTTGGTTTGCATTATTTATCACTGAGTTTAGCATGGGGGTAACAAGATTCAACACTTTTTTGTAATTAGCATAGTTTATGCTGGAGCGGTTTAATTGATTGTACTGGAACAAGTGCCAGTTTACACTTGCAGGCGCTTTTTGGTTATCAAGCAATGTTTTACAGCATATTATATGATGATTGTATGTTTAAAGATGTAATTTTGGTGATGATATGCTTCAAAAGATGCAATTACGTTATTCTGATTAAACTTCCCCTTTTTTTATCATAGCTACCCCTGACGAAGGGCTTTCAGCCAGAAATGCATTGGGTGATTGTTCGCATGGTTACCCAGGACTAAAAGTGTATTTGAACGTGTTCCAGAAAAGCGCCTGGATGGGCATTTCTTCTACATTTAAAATTTGAATTCACTTCGCCTCTGTGTGGATGTCGTAAAAATTGGACAACTATGGATTACTTGGATTACTGATCCTTTACTGGATTTACAGTGTGATACTACCGGCTTTTGCCAATACCGGCAGTGCATCTTGAGGCTGGAGCATGACGGCGCACCAGTTACCTTCAGTTTTAAACATGTGCTATTGGGGTTAAGCACTTCAAGTTTGCATGCCAAAATCGTTGCCTTTGAGCATTTTTGAGCCGTTAATAGGAGTAACAATGTGAAAGGAGTGCATTCGATCATTTTTTTGCCACTTTTAGAAAGTTATAACAAACTGTACGATGTATGGGTGCTTCAATTGAATTTAAACCTTTCAATAATAAAACCACTTCATTGATTATAGTGGTCTTAGTGATTTATTTCACATTCATTTTTTCTTTCTCTTTGAAAAGCAGTTATAGACTTTTAAAGCATGTCTTTCTTAGAAGAACTACCTGTTCTGATTATTTACATATATATGTTTCACAATCACAATAAAACAAACAAAACTATAAACAATAAAATACAAAAACACAACATTTGTGAGGCAGACCAGTCCTTCATTCGCTAATAAAAGTACATGGCGGCATTGTCTTTTATACAATGGTCAAACTATACATCCTGCCATTACAAGCTAGTTATGCTTTGCTATAACTCTGAGCAAACCAAAATTAAAACAAACAATACTTCCATACTAATGTGCTCAGTTCGCTAGATCAAAACCGATCAATTTTTGAACATTCTGACATGTACAAGAAACAACAATTAAGGATCTTAATGTAAGGTAATTCCTCTTTTTTTTTTTACATGATCACCACCCAAGGTTTGGACTGATGCTGCTGGCTTTTCGACTCTGAGAGTGTACTGAGGCCTGCTAACCAGACTTTAGATAAAGCAAAGAAAGACTCCCAGCCTGTCACTGCTGGCTGGCAGAGCAGTTTTTGAATTGCTAACTCGACTTTACCATTTAATCTAATGACACATTCCAGACCTTCCTCTTTAATATATACAAGTCACCCGTAAGACAGGCCTATTGAGCCCTGACAAAGAGTGCTGTATATTATAAAAGAAGGACATGTGTTTTAATATGTCCTAGCAGTAAAAACCCCAAATTGATGTTTTTTGCTGATGAAAAAAAAGCAGACCCATTGGTGATTACAGGGTTACATGCTGACAACTCATCTTTGCTAAATTCTGAATGGGACAACTAAAGTTGGTACTCTAATGTATTACAAAAGGAGGCGTGGCCAAGATGGCGGCGAGGTGAGACGTTCCCTCTCGTCTCTCCCGCCGGCCGTCCCGGAATAGCACCTCCTCAGGCTGTCCAACGCCGCCCTGGGGCCATAGATTAACCCGGAAAAGCACGTAGGGGCTGGCGATCCCCGCAGCACCGGCGCTCCGGACCTGGGCAGAGGAGCAGACGGGGACGGTTGCCCTGCGAGAGTGAGGCCTGCGACGTGAGTCGGAGCCGCGGCCTCAGGTTGCTGCGCGCGCTGGCGGGCGCGCTCCCTGACTGCCTGGGCGACTGGCGAGGGTGAGAGGAGCGGCCCGCATGTGACCGGAACGCGTTGCCCAGCGGAGGGCGACGACGGCAGGCAAACCGGAGCTGGCTTTGCGGCAAGATCCCTGCACCGGAGGGCGGATAGGAGGTTCGCAGTGAGGCCTGCAGCGTCAGCCGGAGCCGCGGCCTCGGGTAGCAGCACTCGCCGGCGGGCGCGTTCCTTGACTGCCTGGTCATCTGGTGATGGAGAGGCTAGCGGTCCGCACGTGACCGGAGCGCATTGCCCAGCGGAGGGCGGCAGTGGCTGGCGGACCGGAGCTGGCCTGGTGGTGAGATCCCAGACCTGGAGTGTCGACAAGAGGGCTGCAGTGCACCGGACGCTGGGGCCGGGTCTGTGCAGGGGCCCGGGCCTACTGGAGTCTCCTGTAGAGGTGGCGGCTGGGGAGGCCGCCTGTGGTGATATGCGCCCCGCCGGCTCCTACCTTGGGACCCCGCCATTGCTTCGAAGTGCCCTGGAGTGCGAAGGTGAGCGGGTGTGAAGGTGCGGGCCCTGCGACACACAACAGGGGAGGTTCCCACTCTGCTGCGGGCGGCCCCGGTGGCAACGGTGACTGCGTGGGCCCCCCAAGAGGCCGGTACCAGAGACAACTGCCCCACGCTGACCAGCTGAGTAGCGCGGCGTGGGCCCGCGCGTGGAGCGGGCCCCCAGGAACTCGGGGGCTGATAGCCGAGCGGGTCTTGTGGGGCCAGGAGGTCGGTGACGGCACAGAGACGGGTTTGGGGCTCTGTCCCCCCCCTATCGCCTACGTGTGGACCGTTTGGTGTGCCAGGAAGGCCAAGTGGTGGCTTGGGAGCCCGCGACGTTCACAGGGACAGGGGCCAGACCGTAGGCCTACGGCTGCACATTTTTGGCGGGCTCTATTGACGCTGGTGCTCCTTACAGAGAGGTGGGTGGGTGTCGCGGCAGCTGGCGTCCGGCGCACCCTGGGAGTCTCAGGCGGGGAGATGGCATCCACCCGAGGAAAGAAAAGCAAGTCCTTGCAGGATCTGTTCGCACGCCCCCAGGGCGGGGTGTCTTCGGATGCCGCAAAGCATGCGGATACGTCCTCGCCATCCATGAGTGCTCACAGGGAAGAACCGGTCACGAGGGCGTTCATGGAGTCTCTGTTCTCGGCCCTGCGAGATGATCTGCAAGCGTTGAAGCGCGACCTCACTGCGGAAATCAAAGATGTCCGGAAGGATCTGGACTCCGTCGGCGACCGGGTGGGGGCTTTGGAGGACAAAAGCGACGCACGAGATGAGGAGCTCTCCCTTGTGCAACAGGAATTGCTGCGCCTCCACGATCAGCAGGTGGACCTTCAGTCCCACTTAGAGGACCTTGAGAACCGCTCTCGCCGGCATAATGTATGGATCAGGGGGGTGGGCTCCAATGCCGAAGCAGGAGACCTATTTCAGTTCGTGCGTGAGCTATTCAACCAGATCTTGGGCAACCCCCCAGACACAGACATTCGCATGGACAGGGCTCACAGAGTGGGCCCTCCCCGCCCTGCCACCGTCCCACCGGCAGATATCCTGGTGTGTGTTCAGGACTATCGCACTAAGGAGGAGATCCTCCGGAAAGCAAGGACGCAACACCCGATCAAGTTCCGCGATCAGACACCTGTCTTATATCAGGATCTAGCCGCCCTCACTGTCCAAAAGCGCAGGGCCTTTCACCCAATCACGGAGGCGCTCCGGCAGCGCAACATCGCTTACTCCTGGGGGCATCCATTTCGCCTCATATTCCGTCATGATGGCAAACTCTTCCAGCTCCGTTCCCTGGCGGAGGCCGGCAAGGTGTTAGGGATCGAGCTCCCAGATGACGACGAAAGTGGAGAGGTTCCGGAGAGGGGCTCCCGTGACACGCAGCCCCGTTGGAGACAACAGAGAAGCCGGTGTCGCTCTAACAGAAGGCAGAGACCGGATCCTGGGGAAATCGCAAAAGGGCAGCAGGAGGCCCTCGAGACTTTGCCGGCGGTCCTTGCGCAGGCACGGCCCCTTAGCGACCCTGAGGTGACATGAAGACTTCTACAGCTGCTGTCCCCGGGGCGGCCGGAGGGGGGTCACCCTTGGTCACTGTATGCCTGTACTGTTATCATCTCTGATCTTCCTAGGAAGATGGACTACCACTGAGATTTTTGTTTTACGTTGTTGCTGGTTGCGCCGGGGGTTCTTGCTATCCTTCTGGGGTTCTTTTCTTCTCTTCCCCTTCTTTCTGTATCTTCCCAGACCCGTATCGCTGCCCCTGCCGTCAGGTGACACCATTGCAGGTCAGGCCACGAATGCTGCCGACCGCTGCCGTTATGCGCGAATTTGTGTGCTAGATTGGGTAGGTTTAGCAGCGCGCGAAACACACTACGATAGATGGCTCCGTTGAGTCTGAAAGTCCTCACGCTAAACGTGAGGGGACTAAATCATCCGGTCAAGCGCAGAGCGATCCTGGAGTATTTGAGTAGCACGGGCGCTGATGTGTGCCTATTGCAGGAAACACATTTGTTGAGCAAGGACTGCTATAGGATGCGTTCCCGCGCGTTCCCCACCCAGTTTTTTTCTTCCGGGCCTTCTAAGTCAGCGGGGGTGGCAATTTTGCTAGCTAGGTCCTTTAAGGGTAAAGTGGTGCAGAAGGAGGCTGAAATCAAGGGTAGGCTATTAACTTATCAGTTTTTGATTGGGGAGCATTCGCTGACCATTGGGTCCATATACGCGCCCAATGTTGGACAGGAACGGTTTCTCCATGAGGCCCTGCTTGCGGCCACAGAGACCCCGGCCCGTTCCGTGCTCATAGGGGGCGACCTTAATTTAGTTTTTGACAAAGGGCTCGACAGGTCGGCGCAGCGGTACGGCCAGGTGGGGGCTCTCTCCAGTGCTGGACACGCGCGGTTAGGCGACCTAGGCCTGACGGACCTGTGGCGACATTTCCATCCCCGAGACAGGGAATACTCTTATTATTCTGGCGCCCACAAGACCTATGCTCGACTTGACTATTTTTTAGGCACCAGACGGGTTACTGATATGGCAACCTCCGTGGACATACTAGTCGCTGCCCTATCGGACCATGCGCCGGTGATGGACGTCCTGACTCTCCCACCCGTGCTACTTCCCGCGCGCCGGTGGCGCTTCCGTGATGCTCTCTTGCATCAGGACGGTGTCGTGGACCAGATCCAACGCTCGATCACTGACTATCTAGCCCATAATGACAACCCGGACACGTCCATCGCAACCCGATGGGAAGCGCTGAAGGCCGTGATACGGGGCGCAATTATTGCCATTTCCTCGGCAGATAATGTGGAGCGCAAACGACAACGGGAAGACCTTACACAACAGGTGAAGGAACTAGAGCAAATGCACCAGCGGACAGGCGCCCCACGCATCTGGCGTCAACTGAGGGCGGCCCGCTCGCAGTTAGCTGCTTTGGACCGTGACAGGGCCGAATACGCGGCATTGCGTTTACGCCACTCCTTCTATAGCGGAGGGGATAAGTGCGGGCGGCTACTGGCGCACAAACTACGAGAGAGGCGGTTACGGGAAGGGGTGCAGGGGATTCAAGACCCGACGGGACAGTTATGCACCGAGGACTATGACATTGCTGAGACGTTCAGGGACTTCTACGAGCAACTCTATGATGCGCAACACCTGGACTCGGAGGCCATGGACGCCTACTTGGACCGGGTTACTCTCCCATCCTTGTCTAAGGGGCAGGCTGACCACATAGAGAGGGAGATTCGCCCGGAGGAGGTCATATCGGCCATATCACGCCTGAAATTGGCTAAATCTCCGGGACCGGACGGTTACACGGCCGCCTTTTATAAGCAATTTTGCCCGGTCCTCGTCCCCCTTCTCACCCGCCTTTTCAACTCTTTCGCGACGATGGGGGCGATCCCTTCCTCGATGCTTGAAGCGGATATCGCCGTTATACATAAGCCAGGCAAGGACAAGACACTCTGTGGGGCATATAGACCCATCTCCCTCTTAAATATCAATCTCAAACTTTACACCAACATCTTGGCGGCGCGCCTTAGCCCGTATATGCCCGGCATCATTGACCCGGACCAGGCGGGCTTTATCCCGCAGCGCCAAACCAGTGACAACACGAAACGTGTGCTGCACCTGATCGAAAAGGCTTCCCGTGTGCCGGGGGACTTTATGCTCGTAACCGTCGATGCTGAGAAGGCCTTCGATCGCGTGCACTGGCCCTATTTGGAACGCGTGTTGCTTCGCTTTGGCCTTGGGGAGAAGATGCGCATGCATATTCTCAACTGCTACCGGAGCCCCTCGGCAATGGTGCGCGTCAATGGGTTTACCTCCACCCCCTTCCGTATACATAGAGGTACTAGGCAGGGGTGCCCTCTGTCGCCACTGCTCTTTGCCCTCTATATGGAGCCCATGGCACAGAGGGTACGGGAATCTCCGCGGATCACGGGCATCCGCTTCGGGGGGGATGTCCACACTATTAGTCTATATGCGGACGATGTTCTGGTTACCCTGTCCGACCCTGTGACTACTCTGGGCCCTCTTCTAGAGGAGCTGGACTCCTTTGGAGCGGTGTCCGGGTTTAAAATCAACATCATGAAGTCAACCGCCCTGAACCTTTCGCTGCCGCCTACGCAGTTGGCGGACCTGCAGGCGCGACACCCGCTCCAGTGGTCTGCTGAATCTGTCCCTTATCTGGGCCTTCAGTTAGCTCCTACACTTCCGGCGACCCGGTCATTAAATTATACCATTTTGCGGTCCCATATCCGTGCAGACCTGAGGCGATGGAAACATTTCCCCATTTCGTGGCTCGGCCGTATCGCAGCTGTTAAAATGACAATTCTCCCCAAAATCCTTTATCTTTTTCAAACGCTCCCCCTACAGCCTCCCACAGGTTGGCTTCAGAGGACCCAATCGGAACTCGCACAATTCATCTAGCAGGGTCGCAGACCAAGGATGAAGAGATTGGTCAGCTTCCTTCCCCCCTGCGAAGGGGGATTGGGGATCCCTGACCTTAAGCTCTATTATAAAGCTGCACAGCTCCACCAGTTGGTGGAGTGGAGTAGAGCAGAGTCAGAAAAGCATTGGCTTTTTCAGGATCGTGCCGTGGCTGGTACCTCTCTTATGAAAATCCCCTTCCTTCTGCAGCAACAACGCCCCCCTAATCTGTATGCCTCCCACGTGACTCTCTCTGTCATGACGGTATGGGACCAAACGAACAGACGGTACGCTTTGACGACTTTCCCCTCCCCCCTTACCCCTCTTTTTGGCAACTCTGATTTCGAGCCGGGATGGGCGAGACTTCCTTTCCTATCTGGAGAAACACGGGTTGCAGGGCCTTGGGTACATTATACGACGAAACCGGGGTTGTGCCGTTCGCGCAACTCTGTACTGTCTACGGCCTCCCTGAACCGGAGCGCCTACACTATTTGCAGTTGCGTCATTGGGCTTCGCAGCCTGATGTTAAGACATAGGCACATAGACACCTCACCCCCTATGAACGGTGGCTGATAACGCGTTCCTCAGACAAGAAATTGATTTCGGACCTGTATAAAATGCTGCTGGCACGCTACACTCACACTTTCCACGCGGGTCGGGCACGCTGGGAGAGGGAGCTGGGCCGGGACCTCATTGACTGGGAGTGGGAGGGGATTTGCTACAGGGCACGCCACATGGCAACTCATGTAGGTCTCACAGAAACTCTGACTAAACTAGCCTACTACTGGTACTATACTCCGGAGCGCTTACACCAGTTTGACAGGACACAAAGTCCAAATTGCTGGTGGGGTTGCGGGAAGGTGGGAACGCTTACGCATCTATTATGGGAATGCACATTTCTGACCACTTACTGGTCGCAAGTTCTGGACGAAACTGACCGTTTCTTAGCAACAGAGGTACCTCGACTCCCGGAATACGTGCTCCTGGGGGTTCCCAACCCATTAACTTATCCCTTGAAATCTCGAAGGGGAAAACAGATAGCGCTTGCGTTAGGCTCTGCCACACAAAACATCCTTACACATTGGAAGACGCCTTGTATCCCAACACTTTCAGGCTGGATCCAGCGTTTGTGGCACATATTGGGCATGGAGAAGATCTCTCTCACGGTGGCTGGTAAAGGCTCCGACTTTAGCGAAATATGGCAGCCTTTTCTGTCCTTACTCACACAGGAGTTTAGGGAACTCACGTGCCCACGCTACCTACGGCTTCTACATCTGACGGCGCTTACCACACCTACCGCAGAGGCGGCTCCTACAACTTAGCGTTCTGACCTCACACAGAGGGTTGGGGTGGGGGGGGCAGGGGGAGACCTGTATCCTTTCTCTTTTCTCTTTCTGTCTTTTTTCCGGGGTTAGGGAGGGGGGTAGTTTCTTCTTTCTTTTGTAATTTTCTTATATCCTTTCACCTGCAATTTTGTATGCCATTTATGACGCGGAGGCCCTGCGAGGCCCAAATTCTTCACAGTTTAATGCTTCTAAGTGCAATTGATAATGGCTTTAATAAAAAGATTTAAACCATAATGTATTACAAAAATCATTACATTTAACCCGACTTGATGCCCAAGTGAAATTTAATGTAACTTTTAAGCAAAAGGCAACTTTAGAAAGTTGGCACTCTTTTGCCCAGGTTTTCCAATGCCTATTTATGGTTATCGGCCATGAGACAGCCTTCTGCCCTCCTGGGGGGAGGTGTGAACTCTCAGGTAGGAACACCAAGGATGTGCTTTTGGAAAAGGTGTGTTACCTCTCCCTGGCAGGAAGACAAAATGGAGCGTGTGCCCAAAAGAGTGGCTTCAGAGGGGAAGCCACCTTAGAAGAGCAAATGGTGGGCACACACGAGAGGGGCTGCTCTTTTGTTCTGGGAGACAGGTTGGCATTGGGGAAAGAGAGGCAGAACCAGTTGCCAAATGAGTTTACCCGTGGGTATATAGCCCACAGGTAGCCACACCTCAAGGGTGGACTACAAAGCTCCACACACCGAGAGAGGGATTCTCCCATCTTGGGAATGGGAAGAATATTGCATTCTGGGATAACTAGATGCCATACTATACAGGAGGTCGTCATCATGTGGGAGGGGACCTGGCAGCCCACTGGCTAGTAGTAACCGCATTCCTGAGGGTAAGTTCTGGGCATAAAAGTGGCACCCCTGGCACCCAGCCTTCAAATCACGTCTACACTGGAGAAAGTACAGAATAAGGACTGCTCTGCTGTTCTCTGGACCCAGTAAAGAGAAGCTGCACTAAAAACTGGTTTGTACCTGCTGATCCTTGAGTTATCAAAGAGAGCATTGTGCCTAAGGTGCCCTGCTCAAAGAAAAGTTATACCCGAGCCCCAGACAGAAGAAGTGACTCCAAGAGTCAGTTGGCTGACTTTCTGTTACAGCTCCAGGGTTACAAAAACTGAATAAACCTGCCTTGATGAGGTGGTAGCCACAGTCGCTTGATCGCCACTGACCGCTGAAACGCAGCCTGGGGAACAAGTCTCAACACTCAAAAGTTGCACCCATGTCTGCTGGACCCGGGATAGTTGTCTGAGTGCAGAGTAGTTACTCAAGGCAGTCAATGGCCTCAATTAAAGGGAGCTGCGGTTTCGCTGTAAATGAGGACCAGTAGACCAGTGGCAGCTAGTTTTTGGCAATACTTCAGCTGGACTTCAAGGGATATTGACCTCTGTGGCCATCGTCACCCCACCATGTTCATGGACCGAAGGGTAGCCCCAGGGAAACCCCGCCCCCCCTCCGGATCAGCACCCTCAGCATCCTTCAGCATTGTCAGTATCCTGTATCCCTTGCATCAAGACCTCTTCATTGATGTCCAGGGTTGTTCACCCAAAGAGCCTGGAACCGGACTGGAGACTGCTTTGACTGCCAGGTAACAGTCTTGCCAATCCTTACTGGCCCCTGTGACTTGTTCCCTGCAAGAGTTGACCACCCAAAGTGGGCCAGAGTAACGGAACACAATTAACCGCTAACCGCAGTAGTTGCCAATGCTTGCTTGCAGTTTAAATGAAAGGCAGTGATTTATTATTTGCTTAATAATTTATATCTGCAGAACCCTATGCTGGATTTGTTTCATTTTGGTGTCTAAAAATTCATAAAAATTATTTTTATAAATTGGTGGTGGATTTTTTTGAGTGTTGTGTTTCTTTTTTCTTATGCTGTTTTGGTACTTCTAAATACCTTGCATGTGTTCCTTTGACAAAGCCTGACTGTTTCACGGCCTCAGCTATGCAGGGTTGAGCTAAGGTTCTGCAAACAAGCCTGACTGTACCCAAGACAGGTGTGTGAATTTATTACCCGAAGCGGTTGTACAAGGCTAGAATGTGGCATTTTTAGTAAACTGAATAGGGGCACCATCAATATAAATATTTGATTAGCTCACACTGTTAAACACACTTATCTCATTGGCTAAGCTACATATCAACGCAAGTCACAGTGAATAAAATCTGATCACAGCAACATTGGCTCAGATGAAGTTGTGAATCACACTGTGTGAAGACTCAGTTTATTCAGCACAGATTTTAAAGTATTATCACAGTGTCCCACTTTTTTTGGAATTCTGTCACTTTTTATCATGATAACCATTCTGACCTGCTAGGCATATTACCTGTATATTTGGGTGGTCATAATGTGTAATGCTTAGATTCAATTTACAAATTGGATAAACATATATACTTCTTTACTATGCCCTCCTTTGTTAAACCATATCTCTGCAATGCTGTAAATAATGTAAAATATATTTTCAATGATGAAGAATGTGAGGATGAATGCTCACAAATGAGTGTTCCATCCATCCAATTTTTACCTTTGTCTCTGAGTTCCACTACATGTTTCCCTTTATGCCTGGGTCTGAGGTAGCTCCTTAAAATCTGATATCGCTTTCCTTAATGATACTTTAGGTGTGACCAAAGAGAAGAGATTCTTAACTTTGTCGCCTCACCTTGGAACCTCAAGTGGATACCCCCTCCACCCCTTTGTTCATGTCTTAGGTGATGGCAGCCTTTCTTTAGTGTTGTGGTGCCATCCCGATTGCTACCCATTACTAAAAATACAACCAGTGAATTTAAGTTATAGGTTTCCTCCATGTGTATTTCTTTTTTTAATATAAATAAATGATTGTGAGCATTATATAGACAGCATGTACAGTAATAATTGTGGATATCAGAACAAATGAGAATGGACAACTGATCACAATCATCTTCAGTGCACATGTTGTCAGGGTTACTTTGACATGAACATTAACATATTTTGGATATTTTGCATGAGCAGTGATTGTTATATGGAGGATGGCAGCAGCTCACAACTAATCAATAGGAATAATCCATTGCCCACTTCTTTCCTCTTGCTTCTTAGTTGCTTTACCTTCCACATCTATCTAGAGGAAATAAACAAGGCTTCCTATCAAAGCAAACACATGCAGGACATAATTGCCTGATGTCATGTATGCAACAGCCATCACAGTGTGTTATAGGAGCTGTGCATGGTAGGTTAGTTCTGTCTAGATGAAATTTTGGGAGAGAATTTCTGCCGGTATGAAATTGGGTTACTGGTTGAGGGGGTAAAACCCTACTCAAGCAGCAACCACCATTCTTGTCAGAGTGAAGCACAAGCAAACCCCAAATTAACCTGTGCTTAACTCTCTGGTCTCAATTTAGAAAAATAAATTAAAATGTAATCTATTATTTTAGAGCAAAATGACAAAAATCCAATTAGTAGAACCAATAAGCAATTTTAAAGGTTTTTGATGAAATGAAGTGCTAAGAAGCAAAAAAAGTCCCAAATTCGGTCATCTGTTCGTGGTAAACTGGGTCAAATTCACAAGTTAAGGCCGACGGCGAAGGAGCGCGGGCTGGATACTGGACTGAGATCAGTCCTCTGAAAGTACCTTGTACCTGGGCATGAAGATGCGAAGTCCTTTCAATAGTCTGTGCTGCCCGTCATTGAGAAGCCATCAATGAGGAAATGCGATGCAAGGTTCGGCATCAAGATGTGTCGCGCAGTGGCGGAGTCTGGGACAGTCGATGAGCTGCGATGTGGACTCCAGTGTCAAGATGCGCCATGCAGTGACAAAGTCAGGAGCCACCGACAAGGACATGCGATGCGAAGTCCTGCGCTATCTATGAGGAGCCACGAGAGCTTGCACATGGAAATCAATTCACCAAAATGCCAGGGGTAGCAGAAGTGAAATCACACGCCCTTTGACCTTCACTTTCACTCACACTCACATTCACACTTACATTCACTCTCCTTCACGTAAACACTCTCCTTCACGTAAACACACTCTCACCTGCAAGCACACACGCAATCGACATTTAAAAGCATTTTGTTACTCATCTCAGCTCCTAGGTCATGTTCATCTAAATGTGCTCAATGTTTTATTACACTAATAGTGATAATGTAATATTCACTATTAGTGCAATGAAAAGTGACTGAAAACAAAGCGAGCCGAGCCCCAACCAACGTTCGTAAGGACAAACTGTCACTGAATTCCTGGCACTGATTTTGCCTCCTCTGAGATCAACGGTAGCAAAGGCAGTGCCAGGGGTCACAAGGGGCAAGTTAGGGGTCGCATCTGCAACCCCTGGTGATCCCTAAATGACATCCATGAACTTGCAGAGACTGAGGATGAAATGTTTAATGCTGGGCCGATGTCAGCCTGGAGCTGAGTCAGCGTTGAAGAAGCCTCCAGTGCACAGCATCTGTCTGCTTTCCTTTTTTACAGCAGCAGTGTCATGCTTTTTCTGCATGACCCATTGCCGTTATTCCTATGTTAGCCTAGTTGTATGCGTTGTAGGCCACAATTCTTTTGCACACGTTACTAGGTAAGCATGCTTGCTTTTTGTGCCACATTGTATTTTCACACAGAACCTGCATATGTTTTTGTGTTCTGTTCTTTTCCTGGGATTTAATCTGAACACCATCTGAACACCATAAACAAGGTCAAACAACAATGTCCCTTGTTATTCTCTCTAGTTAGACACTAGCACCTAGACATGACATAAGAATGCAGCTGCTGTTTGTGAGCAAACATGTCTTGTCATATAACTGAGGACAGGAGTTCTAAAAACTCACACACTGAGCAAAGGTCCTGAGGCAAGATTACTGTGTCTGCTGAGATGTATAACGTTCATCTATGTATGCTAAGGTACAGGGTCTGCCACTAATCCCAGAGATCTTTGATGTATAATCATTTAGCTTCAGTAGGGAAAGGGAGGGCGGGGTTTAGGCTAATTTGTCTTATAACATGATAGGGCTTTTTATGGTATATGGTTTGTTAACCATGCTGGCGATATTTTTTCTAACCATTTGGTTTCTAATTGTGGTGCAAATACTGTATCTTTGGACACAATAGTTTAAATAAATATTCTAAACTTTCTTCGTTTCTGTTATTTATCTTATTGTGGACAAGTACGACTGAGAGAGCGAAAGGGTGTGTCCTGTTACCACAAGCCCTGAGAGGATCAAGAGTGTTGTGTTCTGGGTGCCAACTCACTTGTTTCTCAGGAAAGTTTAGGAGGGCAAGTGAGGCACTATAGCTAGTCGGACTCAGGCTCATAGATACTGAGGTAGTATGGTGACTCAGTCCCTACATGCCAATGCTCTATGGTCCCAAGCATAGTTCTGTCCCTGAGCAGAATCCCTGCAACATGGTGCTGCCAATGTTTTGGTCAGGTACTTACTTACGGGAAGCCTGAATAGTGCTGGCGCTTGTCCACAATACCATCACACTTTTTTCCAGAGACATCCGTAGTGTTGGGGATCCTCCACAGTTTTTCGGTAGCACCTAGTTCTGTTGGTTTTTCAAGCTTGGATATTAAAAGGTTTTATACCCTGTCTGTGCTGTGCTTTGGACCCATTATAGATTTCTTATGGTGCAACCTATTGCGATTGTGGCAACTGCTGATCGTCAGTATATGCCCATTGACAACAACATGTAGTCCCTGATGGGGGAATGCCTGTAATTTTTGTTGTAGAAGCAGACGCTTCATTCCGCTTTGAGGTTTTTTTATTCCTGGGTCACATTTCCG
Organism: Calotriton arnoldi; assembly: GCA_963921515.1. Taxonomy (NCBI): domain Eukaryota; kingdom Metazoa; phylum Chordata; class Amphibia; order Caudata; family Salamandridae; genus Calotriton; species Calotriton arnoldi. The sequence goes on from CAWUFW010001724.1 coordinate 590,053, forward strand.
GCTGTATACGCTAACACTAACACTTTTCATGAATACACTATACCCCAGGCACCTGCAGCATATAGACCTGATGACCTTGTTGAAATTCCTCTTACAGTTTGGGAACACCAGACTTGGTTTAATGGCACACTTCCTCCTGTGCCTGGGCCAGTTTGAATGGGTCCTTTCAGTAATGATGGGGCCACTTGGCCGGCATTGGCTGAAAATATACCATATCGAGATGCAGGCAATTTAAATCTAGTGCAAACCTGTGCTTTGTGTAATGCTTTGCGTAATGTCCTATATCGACATCTAACTCAATTTATGTCACGTATATTACTAGCTGGTCCAGCTAGACTTGGCCTGCAAGCACAAACCCAGTTGCCTGCAGCGCCTGTAATAAGTCTTGTAATTGTTCATTCAGTTATGGGCAAATGGCCCACTAATCTTGAGGAAATACCATTTTGAATTGCCCAAAAAAATCGATCAACTTGAAGCTGTGTTTCCCCTTACCGGACCACAAGACAAGCACAGAATTTTGATTATATGCTTACCCACTGAATGGTTTCCCACTCTAGCTGACTGCAACACCTGGGGGACAATGTGTGCCTCAGTATACACCTTTATCATGGCACTCCCTTGATGGGCAGTCTACTGAATGTCGGCAAACAAATATAGAATGAGCATGGGGCGTGTCCTGCCCTAGATTCGGGGATGAATCTCATGGGTAATTTTCCCGTTGTCTCTGAAATTATTATTTCTAATCTTAATGGTGAATCAGTTTCTTTGGCTATACACCAGTGGCTTATCGCAGTGACAGTAGTCGACTGCGATCATGAGTTGACAGTTATCATTGCTAATGTATATACGTCTTTAGGACGCATTAGTTTGGGAACCAGACCTTCAGTACTGCCACTTGGCAAGCCTAGCTCTGACAAGGATGCCAGACCAGCCCGTGTGTTTGCTAAAAACCATGGGCTAAATCTAAACAACACAAATGTAGACAAGGTGGATGTTTTCCACCCTCGGAGTCCTCTGAAAAATTATACGATTTTCGTGATTGCACTTCCAGACAGGTATCAGGCTCCTGACACACGTTCTCCTCGTTCTTTTCAGGAATCGTCTGATCAGCTGTATGACAGAGGAGGGCGATCTGACTGCAGACAAGAAGAGTATGTGAAGCCAAAAAAGGAGACACAATGCTTTTCTGACGTGAAGATAAATATGGAGGACAGGCTTCCTCCATATAAAAGCCCTTTTCAGAAAAAGAAAGTTACATATTTAATTGCTAAATATGCCAGAGACGGTAAGAACCCTCCTCCTGAACAGGAGTTGGGCGGTGACTCTACTCAACAGCACGGCAGAAGACACCATAGTACGCTGAACTCTCCACCAGTTTCTGGTAGCGAAAGCAATTGAAACATTTATTACAGTTGAAACTGCGGACACCCCCGTAGCCCTTCCGGACAGACAATATCACTTTGAAATTCAAATTGAAGGTGACGTTAAACGCACCATTAAAGCAATATTTTGGGACTACTTAACTACGTCTTATGACATACTTCTGGCGGAGGTCGATTGGCCCCCACCTTTTGTTCTTGCATCCACCTAGGGTGAGGGTGTAATTCTCCCTTCTTTTTCACACGTGGTCCCTGACGAAGTCAAACAAGCATATGGCTCTGAATGGCCCTTGCACTGACCCCTGCACTTTATAGTAACTATACTGGTGGAAATAAGGATTCCCGTTTCCATGTCATTCCTATACAGTCGACACTGCACGACAACCACAGTATCCTATTAAACGAAATGCTAAAGAATTTGTTAAGGAAATTCTTTCCCAACTTGAGCACCAGGGTGTAATTGAACCCTGTGTATCCCAAATTAATAATCCTCTTTTTCCTGTTCCGAAACCTGATCATTCCTATTGCATTGTCTTAGACTAAAGGCATTTGAACAGTCATACATGCACATTTGCGGTGAATAAAAAAACACATAGTACATCACTCATTAATAATGTAGTCTGTAAAAAATGCTAAACCACTTTGGATATTTTTTTTTCAGTCACAATTTGGCTCCTGAGGCCAGAGACTGGTCAGCATTTAGTGCCTTATGATTTCAAATGCTCTATGCACGACTCCCTATGGGCTATAAGAACAACCCTTGAGTTTTTGCAGCACAAATTGTGTCAATTCTTCATGAAATAGACCCTGATGCTCTGACTATGCGAATGACATCTACCTAATGGACGATGAATTAAACCCCAAGTTGGCGAGAGTAGACCGCATAATATTAGGATTTGCTGAACTTGGCTACAAGTTAAACTTTAAAAAATCGAACATAGCTTTTCTCTGTGTCCTTTTCTTAGGATATGAACTTACCAATGAGGAAAACATTTTGCCCCTCATTTTCTGGAGAAATGTGTGCAATTGCACCCTCAAACTAAACTGAAATAAATTGCAGTCCCTGCTGGGATTTTTGAATTTTCGTAGAACGTACGTACCTGATTATGCACAATGCAATAAAAGCCCTTTATGCATTAATACATCCTGATTTTTCCATTTCATCTTGGACATCAGAACACACAGAAACACTCAGATCTTTACAATCTGACGTGCTTGAAACACGCCACTTACTTGCACATGTCAATACCAGAAACCTTGTCATCCGAGATTTACTGGGTGCAATTGGATTTACATATGTCACCTTTAATGAGGGTGTGACAGTTTCTATAGCATATAAATCGCATTTATATTCCACTGCAGAAATGCATTTTGCTTCAACTGAAAAAAAACTGACTGCTGTGCAAATGGTCATCCTTAAAGAACAGCCCCTTGCACAAGGAAAACGCATTATTGTCCTTACTCCTGTGCCGGCCTTAGAGGCTGTCACAAAAGCTAGTGTTCCTAACGCTAAAGCCCTTCATCCTTGATGGATTCAATCGGCTACATCCTTAACAGCCATAGATGTAGACTTTGTCCTTGACTCTTCTTTGTGAACACAAGAATTTCTACAATATGAGCATATCTATCCTTTCCTCTCTACTGTTCTGCTTCTTGATCAGTATAAACATGTTTTTTACACTGACGGTTCAGCTCAACCTGCTATAGGTTCTTTTAAGCAGCAGTACTCTGCTGCATGATCCATAGTTATTGATGTTCTGTTAGATGGTGTTTTTCACTCCAAACAACCCTCCCACTGTCTTTAGGAGACTGCACTGTGCAGTTAGCTGAAGTGAAGGCATTGATTTTTGTACTTGAAAATACAGATCCTAAATTCCCCAAGTTTATTGTGTGTGATTCGTACTACTGTGTACAGTCTTTTAATGACAATTTACATTTTTGGTGACAAAATGGGCTCAGCGATTCAAAGGGTAACACAATCAAGCACAAACTGCTTTGGGTTAAATTGGCAGATTTTAAGGTTAGGTTGCCACAAACTCATGTGATACATACATGGACTCATCAGCTTGTGGGTATGTACACACTCTATAGGGAATTCTCTCGCTGATGAAGCAGCTAAATCTGCAGTAGCCGCAACTAAAGTAGCAGCAGTTACTTGCTCTGGAACTTGTATAAATAATGATATCTTGGCTGCCATGAATGCTTTTAAAAAACGGCACCCCTTTACCTTCTCTACTCTTGACTAGAATGTTCCTTTTGTAACTATTCCTGGAGTTGGCAATAGTTTGATTCTCAACAAGGACCTCTGACAGGCTTTAATTGTTGCCGCACATGAAGGTGTAGTTTCCGCCCATGTGGGAGTGGCTGCCACTATTTTGCTTTTACAACAATGTTATTCGGTGCACGGTTTATACCAACAGACCAAAAAATATGCCATGTGATGCGACATCTGTAAGCTGATTAAAAGCTCCACCATGTCTCGTCCACCGCAGACACATCTCTTGATTTCTCACAATCCTTTTGGCTGTATTTAACTCAATCACTGTGGTCCACTGATTTCGGATACTGCATTCAAATATATCTTGGTTGCAGTTGATCCTTGCTCTAGATTCCTCTGGGTTTGGCCACAGCGTTCCGCTGATGCTTGCACTGTCATAGTCATAGTCATAGTATTTTGTTGAGCACATATATCCCCCGGCGGTCTCAAAGCGCTGGCCTAAACCCTAGAGCATGAAGGAAAGAGAACGGAGGGAGCCAGCAGGGAGAAGGAAAAATCAGAACAGCCAGGTTTTTAGAATTTTATGAAATTGTCTGTGGTTGGTTTCCATACGTAGCTGGGGATGGGAGCGAATTCCACAGAGTAGGGGAAAGGTATGAAAAGGATCTGCCGCCGTCCCTGGCGGTACGAATCTTAAAGGGGGTGAGAAGATATTTGGTTGAGGACCTGAGTGTTCTGGTAGGTTGATACCAGATGAGTTTTTTGGCAAGATAGCATGGTCCGTTCCCATAGATGGTTTTGTGGACCAGGCAATTGATCTTAAAAAGGATGCATTTCCTGATGGGAAGCCAGTGGAGAGCTCTCAGACTTGGTGCAGATGGGGACCGTGAAGGTAGATTTAATACAAGTCTGGCCGCTGTATTTTGTAGCACCTGGAGTTTGGTGAGAAGCTCTGCATTGATGGAGGCCATCAGGGCGTTTCCATAACCAAGCCGACTGATGATTAGTCCTTGGACCAGCGGCATCCTGGATACAACTGGGATCCATTGAAAGATCTTGCGAAGACTGCGCAGTAGTCCATAGCAAATGCCCGTCACATGATTAACATGATCTGTCATAGACAGGTTGTTATCAATCATCACCCGTAGGTTACGGACCACCGATTTGGGAGGAGGACAGGGGCCAAGATTGGGAGGCCATCAGTCGTTGGACCACAGAGTTTGAGCTTTCCAGAAAATAATGATCTCCGTATTGCTGGCATTGAGTTGCAGGTGATTAGTTGGCATCCAGATGTTGATGTCAGTCATGCACTTCATGAATCAGAGTTTGGTGTCCGTTAGATCTGGGCCGAGAGTAATGAGTAATTGCATGTCGTCTGCATACGACACGGTGTCAAAACCATGCGATCTGATCACTCTAGCTTGGGGTGCCACGTATAGGTTGAAAAGCGTGGGGCTTAGAATGGATCCCTGGGGTACTCCCTTGTCTATCACTTGGCTGCGAGAGACAAAGGTACCAATGTGTACCTTCGAAGATCGATCAGTTAGGTAGCCCCTAAGCCAGTTCAAGGCGGTACCAACAGTTATTAAAGACTTGCAAGTCTTCATCGGGACTTATGCCTGCTATGCATTACACTCGGACCAGGGTCCGGCTTTTGTTTCTTAAGCGTACCGTGATTTGATGATGTCCATGGCTGTACAGGTGCATTATTCTTCTCCATATAAGCCAGAGGGCAATTCTGTTGTGGAAAGCATGAACCGTGACTTAAAGCAGTCCTTAATGACTAGAGTATCAGTTACAGGATGTGGTTGGTGGAACCATCTATATGGGGTTCAACGAACAATTAATAACCTCCCAAAAGATCTCTGGGTGGGCGGACCCCATACGAAATGTTTGGCATCATGATGTATGTTCCAGACCTTGACGGGCCAGACATTGTGGCGGCTGCCACAACCTTTGATGTAGATAGGCAGTATGCTGTCTTACTGGACCTACAAAAGTTCAGTGGTGCTCAGTCTCACAAACATTTGCCTGCATCTCTCTCTTCGAGTACTGAGGACCAAACTCTGGTTTCCAGCTGGCTTCCAAAAGTTGGAGATCTGGTTCGGGAGAAGGTGGCGATCGAAAAGTAATTCGGCCCAAATTACCGTGCCCCTGTTCCAGACCTTGGCAAATAAGGTACACGAACTGTGATCTTGCCACTACTTCCAGGTGCAAAAGAGAAACACTTTGTCTCCATTGAACATGTCAAACTACACCATGTGCCGATTCCCAATAGTGCCACGAAGTGTTCATACTCTTCCGCAAGACTTTCCTTTACAGCCCATGAGAACATTTATGCTGATTCTCCCTGGCTGGGAGGGGGCTGAGTCCTCCACGGATAACCTAACAGACACAGTACCTGTTTCTATTACGTCTTCTACAATGGACGTAATTTATATGGATCCACTGTTGGCGAGTCCTTCCGAATTGGATTTTGAGGCCCTGCCTCTAGTTTTTCAGCTACGTACCTCCTGGTACTATATGGATCAAGATGATTCTTCTTCAGACAGTTCTTCTGTTTTGCATCCGCCTCTAGCATGGATTTGTGTTTATAATACATGGTTAAAATGCACTTATCTAGTACTGCCTTGAATGTATGTCTGGATCATACTCTCCTTAGTTTTTCTGTTCATGTAGATTGGATTTGTGTGTTTTTTTCCTGTTAATCAATGGCCATTACCTCCCGGTACGTTCTGCTACGAAACTGGTCGATGAGGTGTTGGCCAACCCTTTCTTCTTCGCATAAACTGAAAAAAGAGACTTGTCCCTCGTCAACATTTCAGCTGTTCCAGTGATTGATGGAATTGTTTGGGATAAAGTTCCTTTCAACATATTCAGACATATGTAGATCCTGCAGATACCATATGTGTTCAAAGTTGCTATGGGTGATGTAATAGTACCTGAGTACTTTCGGATGATTGGAATATGGACACTGTAAATTCTATGCTTTCAGAACTAGAGTAGTATACTGTTATGAATCAAAGGACCTATATCTTAATTCTGCTAGCTATGCCAATATGTTTTGTTATCATCGTTCTGGACATCATTTTCTGCACAGAGCCAGTGGTCAGCGTCCACATTTTAATTAAACACAATGGGAACATTGTCCAACTCCCCCACAAGGGAGATCCAAAAAGCAAAAAAACTAATTCACATATTTTACAGGATATGACACTTCGGATCCTGCGCCATATTATTTCAAATTAATTCCTACCCCAATAAAAAAAAATATGCTCACCCAGACTAAACTCATTTATGCAGCTTCATTTGTCAATCAGTTAGCCCTTCAAGGCTATGATTACTGGTAGGACACCATTGATTTGAATTTGATTTGGGGAACCAAATCGTGGCAGGTTCACGGAACGGAAACATTACTTTGAGCCTGTTTAATTCCGACACAAATGATTTTCTTGAATGAAACAATCCAGCAGACTACCTGTCTGGGATTGGCAAAATTAATGAAATGAACACCATGATAAAAAAAATCCAACTATTGCCCGCTTTGATAACTGGCTGATTTTCACAAATTACATGCAAGAACAATAAAATAGCATTGTGCAGAATGGTACATTTAATTCCTCATGTTTGAGTCCTGACCGGTGGTTGTTGTGGCCAGTGGACACTAATGGATGCCATGCTTATTTTCTTAATTCCACACCTGGATTTAAATCAACTGACCTGATCCCCTATATGCTCAGTCAACACATTCTGGTTTTATTACCACCTATTCTGTCAACAATGATTGGAACATTCCACACTTTCTGCAGCAACATCATTCTCTCTCGTCCAAAGACATGAATTTATCAGATTTTCTTTTAGGTCTCAAAACCCCAAGTTCTAAAAGATTTATATATATTCCATATAGTGAATTTTGGAAGTTATCACAGATGGAAGCTGTTACATGTTTGAGACAGATTGACCAAGATAATTTGGAAGGGGTGCTTGCTGTTATTGATAATGGTATTGGTGCGTTGTTATCTCATATTTACAATTTAAACAACATTTTGTCGTCTGTTATTGATATTGTGCAGAGTGACATGTCTGCGCTGTATCATGGGCAAGGTTGGCTTGGATCTATTATGCAGTTTAGCTAGACGCTTCAAACACTCAGGAATGGACGTGTTCCATGGCATTACTTGAATTGCAGCGATTTATTTCTGCCTTTTGATTTGACATGCAAACAACAATTGACAGTCATGGGCGACGCAACCTACACAGTCCTACATTTAGAAAATTTGGATCAACTTCCATTCACTATAGATGAAACTTCTTCGGTTGTGTGGTTAACACACAGAGTTATTTCTCAACCTATCTCGACATTCAGTTCACAGCTTGCATGAAACATTTCCCTGTAGGTAGATATGAACCCCTTGGAAAGCACTTCATTCGTGAGTTGTGGTCACTTCCTTTTACATATCGTTGTGAACGTGCCAACGGGGGGGGGGGAATTATTACTGGAAAAGAATGCAACTCTACTGTCGGACATTCGCTTGTTTGTAAACATGTTAAAATTCACAACACATGTAATATTTCAGTGCCCAATTTGGCCTGTTATTTGAGATAAATCCTGGTTTCTGTGATTCCACTCCTCATTATGACACTCTCGACAGTGGCGCAAGACAGGCCCCCACAGCCCCCATCGTGCAGGGGGGCCTCCAAGCTCCAGGGGGCCCCCTCAGCACAATACTCTGGCCGGAGAGCTCCAGATTGAGTCCGGAGGGGGCCCCTCTACTGACCTTGCAGGGGGGACCCCCTCAAGTTTCATTACGACAGTGACTCTCTAACAGAAAGTATTTATTGCTTGGTGACCAGGATTGTTGCGGAATGCGAGCTGGAGTTTCGTATATTTCATCTGTTGCCCAGTTAGTCACTTGTTGCAACAATGTCTTGTTTGGGATCGTAGATAGCTCATTGTGGCCTTCCATTACAACTTTGAAGGCAGACTTCAACAAGCTAAGCAGACTCAAAGCATTATTGTTCAAACAAGAAGTAGCTCTCACATCTGCTCGCAAAAACTTCGAATTGCAGGTGGCTAGAACTTCCAGTGAAATTCAGTCATTCTTAAATACAAACCTTCCCCTGCATTTCAGAGAATTAGTGCATCAAATTTCTAATGCCTCTAGTATGGCCGGCCTCTCCCACTTTTTTAAGGTTGTAGGCTCCAGCCTTGTTAGTTCATTCCAAACTATCTTTGGAGTAATCCTGGCTTTTCCCCACTCCATTTTTCCAGTGTATTCAGAGGATTCCCATTGCTGTTTTTCCTCATTTGCGGCATTCTCATCCTGTTCATACTTCTAAGCAATGGATGTTCCTTTTGCCGGCCATCTACGACTAGAAATGCTCCAACACTACAGTGAGCGTATGCTTCAGATCTGTGGAATATCTCTACGGCAGGAGCTAGATCTTGATTGGTCCTTAACATTTCGGCCTGCCTGGTTTACCTGCGTGCAACCTGTGTTCCACTGTTTCTGTTGCCACTTTGAATGGGCACTGGATATTTGCCTGGCTTTGCACATGCCCTCTGCCTTGGACATTGGACTGCTGATGAGTCCCTTAGTGACCCATTTTCAGGACTGTCCTTTAAGTTTGCGACTTCTACACAATGCAAAGTTTGAGCCACTCACCTTCGAGGAACCATGTGCATCGGCACATGGGTCACAGGAAACCGGCTCTACTAACATGGTGGAAGGGTGCCCAGTGGTTATCTCAGCATCGGCTGAGACAGAGGATCATGTTTGTTCTTTAGAGCTCATGACTTGAGCTGTTGACCAATCATCAAATGCGGAATCGGACTTCTTCATGGAGTCCTTAGCCTTTGAATTGGCGAGTGACACAATGGATTCCTCCGAAACACCATGATTTAACTATTTTTCAAAATTGTCATTGCTGTTATTGTTTTCGGCATATATTATTTTCAAACTGTACTTTCAGTTTGTTTACCTTCTAATAACATTTATATAATTTAGTATTTTCTATCGTGCTATTATCCTGACCAAAGGAAGGGTGTTGTGTGTTTCCTGCATGGCCCATTGTCGTTTTCACTATGTTAGCCTAGTTGTATTCATTGTAGGCCGCATTTCTTTTGCACACGTTACTACATAAACACGCTCACTTTTTGTGCCACATTGTATTTTTACACAAAACCTGCATATGTTTTCGTGTTCTGTTCTTTTCCTGGGATTTGGTCTGAATACCATAGACAAGGTAAAACAACAATGTCCCTTGTTATTCTCTCCAGTCAGACAGTAGCACCTAGACATAACATAAGAATGCAGCTGCTGTTTGTGAGCAAACATGTCTTGTCATATA